>OY776081.1:9638373-10851309 GCA_963675205.1 Catocala nupta
CATGTATGCGAAATTTCATCACGATCGGTCGTGTAGTTAACGCATCAAAACGTAACAAACCAACAATCAAACAAACAAACTCACATTCGCATTTAAAATATTAGTAAGGATTAAGAAGTTAAGATATGCACAGGCTATCTTATCTTATAAGATATTTTTGGAGATATGTATAGTTACGATGATGATCATTTGTAACAGATTTTTTATTATTTATATTTAAATGATCATTTATGCCTACGTTTAAGTTGCTTATCAGCAGCTATGGTCAAGGGGTGGTCATTTATTTACCTTTTAGTTTAATATATGATCGCATAATAGCGGCTGGATGCGGATGATCGAAGGCCTTTGGAAAACCTTAGGGGAGGCTTATATCCAGCAGTAGACGTCTTTCGGCTGAGATGATGATGATCGCATAAACATAAGACAATTGTTTTTTAATTAGTTACGTTTGTAACGGCACTGCTTAATAACACATAGTATGGTATATGTTGCAAATCTATACACATGTTGCGATTCTAATAAAAATTAAGAATATAAATTCGAATCAAGTGAAGGCGCCTCGCGCATGCAACACTGTTTGTTCGTCAATAATGTAAGTGTCATTCGTATGGTATGACAAACGCGGCATCTTTAGTAGCTAGCGTGTTATGGACCTGTGGTACCATTACAAAATAATCTTTAATATAAAAATAAGTTTAATATAAAGTACTTTTATACGTGAGATATTTTATCTTCTTAAGCTTTTGATCATGTAGATAATGAAATGCTACTGAACAAGCTTTTAGGAATAGGATTTCTTCCAAATTATGAAAACTGTTTGCTAGATATCTTAGTGACCGTCAACAATACGTTCGACATGGTCGTTTTGTCTTCGCTCTGTGTTACACTCGGTCCGGTATGAGCCAAGGCTCAATCTTGGGACCATTACTATTTAGCATCATGGTTAACGATATTGAGTCAGTCCTCAAACATAGCAGCATGCATAGCATAGCATGCTCTATGCTGATGACCTCAAAGTGATGTATGGAGTGGAAACAGTTTCTTAAACAGTAACAATACAAGAGGATATCGACGCTCTTCTGCAGTGGAGTATTAATAATAAACTTGCTTTTAACAATGCAAAGTCGCGCACGTAACCCCTTGCATGTGCAATACTTCTTGGGTGTCAAGCCAATGGTTCGCGTCAACTTAGTTAAAAATTTGGGAGTGCTCTTTGATACACATCTTACCTTTCATGAGCATATGAAGACATTAGTTGTTGACTGTAATTGGAAACTTGGATTCGTAATACGCAATATGCGAGATTTTGACAAACCTACTGCTATTAAACTTGTTTATATGGCAGTAGAAAAAAACTGGAGTCAGCGACTATAATCTGGAGGCCCTATGAAAGAGTTTGAGAGTATTGTTATTATCCTTTCCTCTATCCAACAAAATTTTTACTTGCGATGTTATGCTTTATTTCTCTGGAAGTAAGGCGTAATTACCACTTACTTACCTTTGTTTGCCAGGCTTTGCGTGGTAAATGTGACTGTCCGGAGCTAGTAACACAGATGGTTAGGTTATTTGTCCCCATTGTACCTAAAATACAACTTAGATCACGCAAGTCTACTTACTAGCTGTGCCTTATGCACGAACAGTGGCACATGCCAACTCGCCATTTGTTCTTGCACTTACCTTATTAAATATGCTTCTGACATCAGAATCTGAGTGTGATCTATTTGCTTTGGGATGGATGGATGTGTCATAGTTGTTTAAGATTTTGTGAGAAGATGGATGTTTAGTTAGTTACTATGTTACGAATCTTTTATTGTACTCATGTAAGTAGATGTAATAATAATTTATATAAACCTTGTATATTATGTCTGGTAATATAAATGTACATATATAATGTTAGATATAGGTTTAAACTTGTACAACGATTTGGTGTACACTGTTATGTTGTCCATTTATTTATAATAAATAAATAAAAATGGTCATGGTTTATGAAAAAGAAATGTCTCGCGTAGCACAGTAATAACGATGTATAATGCATGAAAATGAGTAATGTGTATTAAGTGAAAATTTCATACCTACGCACGAATTAACACACAAATTAACACGCATTATGCTTGAATGTGCACATGGGCACGTATCTACTTATTGACTGTTATCCTACAAATGGATAATAAACCGACGGCGCGCGGTGAGGCAGTTATTCTGGTGGAAATTGGGCATAATTTTATTTCTAGTACCGTATTATTGGGGAAAATGACTGCAAGAAAATAGTAGTTACACAAATTTTACCTCGAGCTAACTTAATACAATTATAAAACTGTAACAAGGGAATGCCTCTACATAAGATATATTTATTAAAAAAGTTATATCGGATTGATTTTGTATAGAAGATGCTATTTTCAACAAAGGAGGCAAATCGCTAACAATAGTAAAGCTTACAATCCGCCTGAATATAAAAGATAAACGTAGCGTTTGATCGCTTGCACTTCCACAATTTTGTATAAAATTTATCAATGTTTTTATAAAAGAGGAACAAAGCTGCCATGTTTCTATAAATTCTAATTATATTTCTTTTTCATAAATTATTTTGGATAAGTATAGCCTTTCTGCTTACTTGCATGAGCAAGAGAAAAGCTTGAGCGGCTAGGTATAAGCTCAGAATCCTAACTAATATAATAAATGAGAAAGTGAATTTATTTATTTGTTACGCTTTCACGCCGTAACTACTTTGTATGCACGTTTTCAGAGGTACAGAAAAATACATAGCACATTTCATCCAGAAAAAGTACTGTTCCCGAGGCATAGAATTTTATTGAAAAATCTAGATTCACGCGAGTAAAGTCGTGAGCAAAATTGAGTTAATAAATATATTGTAGACTGTATAACAGAAAATTAGAATATGTGTATATATTTTGTTAAATGATGACATATTTGGTCGTGTTCTGATACACTTTTAAATGGAAACTCGATTTTATCAGTAACGCTAGTAAGGCTATGCATGTCACGGGAAAAATCTAGTATTTATATAACATAGCAGTGGGTAAGTAGTTATATGTACCCACAGTTGCATTTTGTTTTGTGAATATAGTATGCAAGCATTGAAATAAAAATATGACCTCGCCAAAAGAAACCCTAGTTTCCTTTCGCCCAATATTTGTTTTTGTTTACTACATAGTCAAAACAAAACTGAAAATAATCTCCGTTTAAAACGAAATTTAGGCATTCGAATTGCGTAGAACGCGTGATAATCGCGTCGACGTGCCTTCCTGTATCGTCACGTAGAATATGGACGGCGTGTTTGCGTGAACGTTGCTAATGGCCTCAACGCTTGATGTATCTATCTCTTTCGAACATCTACCATTTTAAATAACTTTTGGGTCAGATGGAAACATTACAGCCTTACTTAAAAATCACTCTCAAATATTTGAGCTATTGCAAAGTATTAATTAACGACTGGCTAGGTAAAATCTCACCTTTAAACTTTACTCAGCGCTTGGAGTTAGCCGAGTTAGTTGAGTAATAGCTTAGTAACAGGGAAATCTAAACAGTGGCGAGCCATCAGCGTCGTTTAAAGCGTTTAGTTGAAAGCTAAGATGGAGGATTGGTCACTCAGTAGAACAAATATTTGACGTTAATTTGATGGTGCACTAATGTAATTTCAAGCTGTGGCATTTTTTTAAGATTAGCATAGATTTGAAATTTTCTTTGGCATAAATTACATTTCACAGCTTTCACCGTTCTCCATGATTTACGAAATTAGATGGTATGGTTGGCTTTTAGTAAACGAAGGAGGACTTATATATATCTAACATACGTATCAATCCGATTCACAATGCTTACGAAGACACATCCGTAGACATAAGAAAATATGTTTTTTATTGGATCTAAATTATATTGTTTAGTTTACCTTATATTATACTGATCAAGTGAGTTTTAGCACCAGCAAACTACTGCATCTTCTAATGCTTACAAACAAAAATAGAATTCTCTTTTTGAAAATGCTCATGAACGTGGTACTCGTTCAATTTCAAATCAACTAAATAACCGATTGGGAAGAACCTTTCTTTCTTTGAAATATCATATTTCTAGTGTGGTCACATAACCAACTGGCCAAGGTCTCATAATGTGCTTGAAAGATATTAATAGAAAATCAGTAAAATTAACTGCATAACACATTTTTCAAGGGTCTCAATCTAAGGCTACTGTTAACGTGTACAAAAATAATATTACGCCTGCATATTATCGAAGAGTACGCTATAGATAATTATCATATTAAGTAGAATTATTTTTAGAGTTTTTTATTAGTTAAATATATTTTCAGGCCATACTAAGCTCTCAAATGAATGAATTTTACTAATTCGGAGTGCTGACTAAGACTAAAATGAAGGCCGCGGGCGGAAGAACGGGAATCTTCCGTCCGCCAGCCATTGAGTCGGTCTGACGCCCTATGTAGTACCGGGGCGTCGCCGAGGAGTTGTAGACTGCTGGGTGGGTCGCTGAGGTAGTAATTTTGCCAGCGGCCCATCCACTATACAAGGCAGCGAGCGTGCACACCGTGGGGTTTTGGTCCGTAGGCCCGAAGTACGGGAGAGCCGGACTTAACCCTCTCGCCTCCTCTTGTGGCGAGAAGGTATGCACCAGGCGCATTTCCCCAGGTAAAAAAAAAAAACCTGTTTGGTGAATGGCAGTAGTGCAGTACTGCTGGGCTTAGAACCCGACAACTGAATCGCTAATTCCATACATAACCACGTGGCTACCGCCACTTATTATTATAATAACTATAAAATCATATCGCACCAACAAATATATAACTAACTCCATAAAAGTCGTCCTATTACAAACCATCCTCGATAATCACACATGTGTAGGCATCAATTGTAAAAATTGTACTGTGCAAGTAAAATTACAGGAGCAAACCGCCCGCATTGTGAGTAGAGGCTACCAAAGGGTAAGTTGATTCAATTTTAAACTTTTGCCACCAACTCGTTCGGTTGAGCAACAAAATAGTTGTGTAATCATTATGTACATGTAGCTCTCAGCGAAAGGACAACAGCAAAATGTCATTTATTTTAAATTGAAGGGACTAAAAGTGGAATTAATGCGAAATATTTTTTATTGGAGTGATAAGTAATGACTTCTACTTATAACTTTTCATTTAAAATTATTATTATTTACCTTAAAATCAATTAGCCTTGGTCAATTTAGTGACTAATACTATGAATTATTGATATTTCAAATGATCACATAAATAAGCTAAAGCTGAATAGCCAAATAAATATAATTTTCAAATAATTGTTCGATTTTCGGCATATTTTAAAGTTATTTACACTATGGTGTCTTCAAGCTGTGCTATCGCTTTACGCTACCATTGTGCACTACCTACCAAATGGGGCACGAAAAGAATCTTTACCGGGCCAGTTATATGTATTCAATATTATTCAAAATTGTGATTGTTCCCAAGCACTCCTAAAATTTTTCCTTCCAATTCTATTAATAATATTTATTTTTATTTCCAGTAGCTCCAAAACTTGTTTAAAATAATATTAACTAAATGAAAATTTCCTATATATTACGAGATATCACTCTTTCCCCGAATACCTTTTGAATATCATTGATGCTTTGGATAATAATTAGATACCAAATACGCTTAACGTCTACTTTTCTAATTTTGCACGGCATAGAGTAAAGAAAAGTGTGTGCTTTGACTATTAAATAACAAATACTATACAGTATTCGTGTAAATGACGCATAGCTCCGAGCGCAGATAGAACTGCATTAGTTTTGTATCGACAGTTTTGATGCTTGACACGCTTAGATTGTATAAACTAAGATAAGCAAGGCGTCTATCTCCAATAACTAAAATACGTTTTATAAGTAATTCTTAGTCATCCCAATTATGTTTCAACACATAATTATTTATAACTTGCCCGCAGCTTCGCTCGCTCGGAAACAGTATTGTTTTCTGGATGAGAGATCCTATTAGCTTTTCTATACCTACTACAACGTATATGCCAAACGTTCTGATAACCGGTCGAGTAGTTAAGGCGTGAAAGCGTTACATACAAACAACCAAATAAATTTTCACTCGCATTTACTACATTAGGTACTAGGTAGGATAAACAAATATTTTATTTTTACATGGGCTTTGACGCGATTCCCTCCGCGGGGACGGGCGGAGGGGTTATGTCGGACTCACCAGGGTAAAAGAAAGATGGTAATGATGATAATGGACCTCCCGATTATTACCCATTATCATCGACTAAATCTACCACGGCGTTCCACGACAAAACTGGTTTCGGCCCGCCGTATGAAACGACAGGCCACTACGTAACAAGACTACCATTTGGGCACCACTACATTTAAGCCTTACTGCCCCCCCTTAAGGGGAGGATGGGCACACGACATAAAGGCGAGCGTGGGAACACGCACGCTGCCTCTCAGACCTGGTGCTGATCGGGTGGCGGGCAGGCCCACGAAGCCCACCACCCTCAGGTCAAACCTCAGGATGGCTGGAAGTCATCTCGCGACCTCCGGCTCTTTGATAGAAATGACTTGCTCACAGAAGGAGGCGACGGCGTTCCACGACCTCTCACTCCGGACCATGGACTGAACTATGGCCGAGAGCGAGAGGGCAACCAGTCCGACTACCACGATCGATTTACAGCGCTGCGATGCCCAGGCATGGCAATCCGCTAAAGTGTGCAGCGCCGTGTCCTCAACAACGTCGCGGCAGTCGCCGCAGTGGTGACAACCGGACGTCTCTTGGCGGCCTTTGCGACACAGAAACTGGCCAAAGCCACCGTGGTCAGTCATTACCTGTATCAGCCGGAAGGTGAGGGCACCGCCTCTCCAGCCACTCCTTAAAAGACGAGTCTTACTGCCACGACCGTGGCGTGCCCGAGAATAAACAAACATACGTAACTTATATTTATAGTGCAATATAAATACAAAATGTTTTTTTTTTAATTATTACTATAATAATGGATATGGATGGATAATGGAATAAAATAACCTATCAAACATCTAATAACATACGGGTATAAGTAATGACATGCTAAAACATTTTAATGCTAGCAGTTATGAATTGTCAATTTAATAAATCCACTAAAAACACAGCTGTAAATTTCGTCAGGCCTCTAAATTTGGAGCAACGTGCTGCTTGTGAATTCAAGGTCTTTTAATTAAAGCCTCTAAACCCGTAGTCGAACGCTCTAAGGGTCAGGATTTTATTCTTCTTACTAGTACTAATAAACCCGCAAATTTGGAAATGTTTCAAATTGTAAGGAAATTTTGGCATTACAACGCCATGGTCCCATGCTGTTATATAATAAAATAATAAGTAGCGATATAGCATAAATTGATACAGAAAATTATTTTTTGGCGTAGTGTTTAGTGTAACCGACTGCCAGGCCTGATGTCGCGGGTTCGATTCCCGCACAAGTCAAACATTTGTGTGCATGAACATGGATGTTTGTCTTGGTCTGGGTGTTTCTATGTATAATATGTATGTATTTACAAAAAAAGTATGTATGTATGTTTATCTATTGTATAGTACCCATAGTACAAGCTCTGTTTAGTTTTGGCTAGACGGTGCTGTGTGTATGTGGTAGAATATTATTAATATTATTACCTATTGGTGTATTTATTTAAGTATATAGATGTATTATTTATATATTTCAATATTATGTATTATATATGCATATATTTAAATGTTTATTATGTATGATGTCAATATCAACATGATGCCTAAAAATCTAGGGTTCATATTTTATTTCTCGGTTAACATACCTAATTATTAAAATTATATACATATATTTTTTTAAATTAATTAATGTCTATTACGCACTAGGAATAAATCCTGTGTCGCGGGGGTCTTTACAAACAATCAAACAACGGACACTAAGCACATCCAGACTTGGAACAACCATTTGTGGGTTATACAAAATTTTGTCCCGTGTGGGTTTCGAATCCACAACACTTGGCAACACTAACCTAAACCACTACGCCATCCACGCAGTCTAATTTAAATGCTTCTTATCTGCACTTACATATTAAATTAATATTTCTCTGATATAGGTTCTTATTAGCAAGTATCACATTCTAGTAAATCGAATTGATCTGTATTCAAAATTGCCTACTGGAGTACACATACACTATACATAAATAAAGGAACAGTTTACGACATCGACCTTAAAAATGGGTGCGTACGAAGAAGCAAGCTAACACTTAAGTAATAATGTACAAGACTATCGCCAGCCTTTCCCAAACATTTACTAAGCTTAAGAGCCCTATTTGGGAAACAATGAGATGCCTATAAGTTTACTATATAGCAGCTAGTGTTATGTTAGCTCAATACGTCAGCATTATTGTCCAACAAATTGAATATGGTTGGGCCCATGTCCGACACTGACGTCGACGTTGTCTAAGGTAAGCATCACAACACACTGATCAATCAGCATCGTCAGTTGCCGACAAGGAATCTCGTAAACACTTGAACTATTAGGCTACTCACATTATGTTATTACTTTACCAAAGACTATTTACTACTATTATATACAGTATTTTTAAAGCATTTCATATATTAAGCAAGACTAAGAATTATGAACCTGGAAAAATATCCACGAGGAAGCCGTTCGACCTATGAGTTTGACAAACTGTGTCGTCACTTTACCTATTAAGGTAATCATGGTCCTAAGCTATGAATTCGGTGACAACCCAATAAACCTAAGTCGTATAGGAAATGATGCTGCTACCATCGTTAGGTAAACTTTCAAACGTCTTATAGTTCTCCGGCTTCTGTTGGGTGGGTAAAGTTAAACGATAAACGATTTGGTTTTATTTTCAGAACTTGGCCCATTAATGCAGTTAAATCGGTTCGAAAACTGTTACTACTTTAGAATTACAAAATAAATATATATAGTCGTATCAGTATATAAAAGTACTTGGTATGATCTTTTAGGTCCCTTTTGAAAATAGAAAACGGCCAAGGATATTGTTTCCCTTTAACATGATCATTTTATAATATTATTTAATCTACTCCATTGACATCTTTACGAGTATTGTTTATATTATTGTTAATTAGTGCCATAATATATAATCAATGCCTGTGTTATGTATAGTGCCAAATTCAAATACAATGTAAAATATTGTTCATGAATAAATAAATAAATTAAATGAAAATTAAAATGTCACGTTTGCTATAGTAGCCGTTATTCATATTTCTTGTTTGGAAAACAGTAACATTATGTTTCACTTCCGAACTTGTATATTATGGAAATTTTATCTAATAAAATACAAATTGCCGTTTGTGCAGGCCTGCAACTAAAATACCCAAGTGATACTGTGATCGGAGTTCGGATGGGACTAGCTCAAAAAAGAAGAAAGAAGGCAGTAAGTTTGGGAGGTGAGAGGATCCAACATCCTTTCATCTCCCAAGCTTACTGACTGCCTTCTTTCTTCTTTGCCCACTGCTGCCTCTAGCCATGAAGAAATTGGCAGATGATATTTTGTTTAAGCATTTTTTTTAGGTTTATTATTTTACCTGAACATAACATAACATCCAAATTATATAATTTGTTTAATACGTAATAAATTATAACTAATACAGAATCTGCAAGAATTTGCTGCCAATTAGAGCGTCAAACTTGCATATGAAAAAAGACTTTCATTGATCTTCAATTGCAAAGAGTCGACGTTACAGCCGCAGCGGAGAGCGAAGCGTATTTTCTTTAAGTTTTCTTTGACTGGCGTCCTTAGTGAACTTGTTTAAAAGTTTCTCTAGAATTCCACTGTTGGCAATTTTACACATTTCACAGAGGCTCAATACGCTCCAATAAAGACAGAAAAGAGAACATCCCTTGGTGCAGGTACGGCTTTAGTAGCAAACATTTATTTTCAACAATTGCACTTTTTATTTTTACGTAGTAACAGATATTTAACCAAAGTTGTTGGTTGGAACGTAAAAATTTGCGGCTCCAATTGTACAAATAAATTTTAAACAGCTTTTGAACATATTCACATGAGATCTAAACTTAGTACACATACACCTACGCTCACCTGACGGTGAAGTCGTATGGCTATGCAGAATATATTTTGCCCGTTTTACTCCTTTTCGTAAATAGGTTACTGGACACCTTATAATAATTTCGTTTTCAGCAACCTTTAACAGATACATAAACGCTTGTATGTTCCTCAAAATTTCGATGGCTGAATATACAGACCACATATTATTATTATGGAAATTGTGCGCCGCACCGCGCCACATAGCTATATAGTCCCTAATCAGCGCAAACAAAGTGACGGAACGATACGTGACGCTTTAATTTAAATAATTACAACATCCAAAAAACTGAATGATGTTTGCAGAATATTGACACTATCAAAACATTCGATTAAATAGCTTCTACACCTAGACTTTTTTTCTAAAAGCGTATTTGCTATAAAATACCGAATTGTATAATTGCCGAAAGATGTCGTATCTTTCGGCAATTATACAATCACTAAAACAAACTAAAAATATACAATCGCTAGGAAGGTGCATGAGACTAATATTGAAAAAAATTTTTTTTTTTAATTTAATTTTTTTAGTTTAAATTTTATTTAAAGTTAAAACAGTATTATACATAGTCTGGCCATAAATAATGATACAAAAACAAACATAACACATTTGAATTTAGAAACTGTCATTCTTATACGAATATCAATTGTGTTTTCTCATTTTTGCGCCGGTGTTAAATATTTTTGTGATATTAAATTGGAGTGGGGTAACAAAGAGAACTGAATTGCTGTGATAGCACTACACAAAGTAGTATATAGATAGTATATAATTAAAGCCAAATGTAATTTTTGAAAATTCCATTCGCTTGTTATTTAGTTGAATGTTTGTGTACCGGGTTATTGATGGGTACAATGAAACTCCTCTGTTTGTGATAGAAAAAGATCTGGTCGTCCACGTAGTATTCGTACGAAAAAGGCGATCAAAGAAGTGAAGGATCTTGTCCGAAAGCAAAAGATTTTATCTGGGGAAATGAATATAGCATCTAGAACCATGTCGCGTATTTTAAAAGATGACTTAGGACTTATAAGAGACGCACTGGTCATTATTAAACTGATAATTTAAAAATGAATCGGGTGGTAAAATCAAGAACTTCTTAAGTAGTACGCAAAGAGAGGTCACAAAAAATTATTTACTAACGAGAAAATGTTAACTATTCAGAAATGTTTTAACAAGCAGAATGACCGAGTTTATGGTCAAAGCTTTATAAAAGCTGCCCAATTAGTCAGCAGAGTACAACGTGGACATTATCCGACTTCAGTGATGGTCTGGTGAGGTACACCCCAAATATGGCTCAGTAATTTTTTGATAGCTACCCAGCTATCAAGGAGTGATTGAGCCATATTTTTGTGAAAAATGTGTTAAAATATCGGCATAAGTGTATCAAAATACGATTCTTGAGAATGTGGTTCAGCCTCTTAACAATAACATATTCCATAACCAGGAATGGTCCTTTCAGCAAGATTCAACACCGGGTCGTGAAGCTCGATTCATCCAAGCGTGGTATTTTTTTATAATATTACTAAAGTGGCAAAACAAGCGTACGGCCCACCTGATAGTAAGTGATCACCGTAGCCTAAGTACGCCTGCAACACCAGAGGCATCACTTGCACGTTGCCAACCCTTTAGAAAGCGAAGTGAGAAGGAGAAGGAGCGGGAAGGGAGAAAGAGGGTGATTGGGCCCCCGGCATTCTCACTCACCGAACGAAATACAACAGTAGGTATACTGCAATTTCACGTTGATCTTCTGTGAGAGTTCCTTCGTTCCCCGGTCGAGCACGCCCATTCATGCTGAAATCAGCAAGCAACGAATGTTTCGGACTTCGAAGACTGGCCATCATCTAGTCCCAATCTAGTATCCCAGTCCTAAATGATTTATGGTCAGCTTTAGAGAGTACAACATGCTCTAAACTCCATGATAATTTGGAGTCCCTAAAACAATCCATAACATTGGCAGTGAAGAATTTTCCCATGGAGAGAGTGCGTACTTCTGTTGATAACTGGCCTCAACGTTTAAAGGACTGTATTAAAGCCAATGGACATCATTTTGAATGTGCTTCATATATTGGTAATGTTATTATATTAATGTATAAACTAACAGACATCACTGTAATCAATGTTTTATGCCATAGAAAAATAAAAGATTATTCCTTATAACAATATTTATAGCAAGACTAGGTATAATTAGCAGTCTGAGATAACTCTAAACTATTTTGGAACAAGAAAAGCGATATGTCCAGCAAACAAGAGTTTGCAAACTTATTAATAACTGGTGTAGTCATTCAATAGCCAGGATTAACTTACCTACGTATGTAAGGAGATTACAGACAGTCATAATATATTTATTTGGGAACCAGATTCTGTCCGCGACTTCGCTCGCGTAAATGTAGGTTAGGTTAGGTTAGTAAGGGAGTTCGGGCACGCCACGATCGTGGCGGTAAGGCCCGTTTTTGAGGATTTGCTGGAGAGGTGGCATGGCGCCCTTACCTTCCAGCTGACACAGATAATGACTGGTCACGGTTGCTTTGGCCAGTTTCTGAGTCGCATAGGCCGGTAGGAGATGCCCGGATATCATTACTGCGGTGACTGCCACGATGTTGTTGTGGACACGGCGCTGCACACTTTGGCGGAATCCCGTGAACTTTATACTGTGGGTTCCAAACTTGTGACAATACTCAAAGATGCTGCGAACATATGAGCAATAAAGAATTTTAATGACTTTTATATTTGAAAACTGAAAGCATGATCTCATAACGAAGCCTAGCATTTTGCTTGCTTTACTGGCAATATGATCCACGTGCTTTTCGTACGTTAGTTTGGGGTCGTGTGTTACGCCCAGATCGCGGATTTCGTCTACTCGTTTAAGTTTCACTCCTTTTAAGGTATACTTGTAGTCATGTAACTTAGGTTTACGTGAAAATGTTATGGAGTAAAATTTGGGGGCATTTATGTCTAAATTGTTACGCTGACAATAAGTTTCAAACCTCGAGAGATCCTGTTGCAACAAAAGACAGTCTGAGTGATATCGATTGCCTTGAAAATTTTCATATCGTCAGCGTACATTAAGAATTGCGAGTGATGGAAACACGAGCTGATATCATTAATAAATAGGTTAAACAACAAAGGACCGATTAATGAACCTTGCGGCACATCAGAATGGACAGTTTGCCATATAGATAATGATCCATTCACTGCAACTTCTTGAGACCTGTTTTCGATCTATGAGCAGAACCATCTGAACAAGTTTCCATAAATGCCAGCGAAAAGCGTTAAAAAATTCTGAAAGCGTAATATCGATCAGATACGATCAAATGCTTTGCTGTAATCATTAAATACAGCATCTACCTGTTGCATGTTTAATGTTATAAAATCTATAAAAGTTAATAAATTAGTAGTCATTGATTTATTTTTAATATTTCCGTGTTGTTCGGGAATGAAAAAGCTCTTTAATGTCAATACATTGTAAACCTGTGTATAAACAAGTTTTTCTAGTAGTTTAACGAATATACATAATTTAGATATAGGTCTGTAGTTTTTTACGTCTCCTCTATCCACATTTTTATGAATAGGGTAATAAATGCAGATTTCCAAATTTTTGGTATGATATTTTCCTGGACTGAACCTTGATACAAAATGGTAAACAGTTTGGTTAGCTGTTCTGAACAGTTAACCATAAATAGGGATGTAATATGGTCTGGTCCAGCTCCTTTTCTAAGATCTACCGATTTAGGCAATTGGTATGCAACGACGGGGAGTATTTCTATGTCACTTATCGCGTGTACACAGTGTAGGTATTCATGGGCGTCTGGCATAGAGAAGTTGTGTGCATGAGAGGACGGGGAGTGGAAAGTTGACTAGAAGTAAGTTGCAAAGATATTGATAATTCAAACAAATTATTTTAATTTATATATTCAAATTTTTCAGGAACTTGTGTTTTACTTTGAGGATCTTTTTTAGACTTGCCGTATACCAGGATAGGAATGAAGAAGGGGTGATAGTCTTATGAGGTACAAACTTGTCAATTAATTCATATAATTGGCTGTAAAATGTATCTATAGCATTTTCTATCGCACAATCATTCAAAATATTCTCCCATACTATTTTAACTAACGATGATTTGATTGCATCATAATCTCCACGTTCATAAAATATTTTATACTAGAACTATTTTTGTACAACATATTAAGTTGAATTGATTCAAGTTACATTCGGCCAGCGTATGAAAGAAGTAGATCTGGGCTTCACCCATAATACCTGAGGGCTCCAAACGATAGTTTTTATAACACCAATTAACGTTACTTAAATTAAAATCCCCCATTATCACAAAAATATCATTTCGACAAGAGTTAATAATTAACGATAATTTGTTGGTAAAATTACTGAGTTGAGTGTTAAAAGAATTACCGTTTTTTTTCAGGACATAGATAAACTATTTATCTATGCTCTAAAAAAACGGCAATTCTTTCACAAATATGTATCTTATTCGACCTACTTTTTGTGTTATTTTTAATCTCAGTGTCCCAAAGGTCTTCGGCGGAGAAATTCCAATCCAGCCGGTGGATGGATTTAAGATCACGACGCACTGCTATCAGAACACCACCACCATACTTTTTACAGGTATTTATATAGTCTCAATCGCGACGCCAGACGATATACCTCTCATCAAAAAGCTCACTATCATCGATACTATCGTGTAACCAGCTTTCCGTCATTGAGATCACGTCATACGAATTCATAATCAAATTTCGTTTAAATAGGTGTGTTTTAGTGTGCAAAACTCGTATATTTTGGTAAAATAAACTAAAAGAAACCATTTATAAAAATATTTCATAATACCAGCTTATAAACAGAAAAAAAAAAATTGTCATGATTGCATAGCAATATATTAAACAAAGTAGGGCCATAATATGACGTACTCACATTTGTTTATTACAAGCGCAAGAAAAACGCTTAAACAATGTAAATAGCCACAAAGTAATAAGCTAAAACAATAAATTGTATGATTGCTAATGATATACGTAACACCAAGAACTACAAACGCTAACAGATCCTTAGTACCAAATATGTAATAATGTATGCTACATAATACATTATTGTAATGCTTAAAATAAGTATATTGACTGGAAAGTAAAAAAAAATAATAAATTAAAATAAGTAATCCACATTAAGGTACCTCTAAAAAAATTATGAGGTATTAGAGGTATACATAAAATACTCGAATAATAATATAAGCTCAGTCCGCATCGAGTGCAGGCGATAATGATCAGTAAGCGACAGCGTAAGCTCGCGCGTATTAATGTTAACTGTGTGAGGTGCAAACTTACTTGTTTACTCTGTTTGTGGAATCGGCTACGATACACGCGACCGACCGGTGAACAAACAGGTTTTAAGCTAAATATGGTTCTCAAACTGTACAATATTATAGATTATAATTGCTAAAGTTTTTGATGCGTTGAACACTAAGAAGTTATTTTTAACAAATCTTTTCACTTTTTATAAAGCTATATGCAAATAGCAGGCAGATTGTATAGTAATATTAAAGAGAACCCTAAAAAAGGTCATCATCGTCGTTTTCTTCGTACGAGAAGAACGTCATGCAATACGAGGGAATAGAATATTAAGAAGACGATATCTATAAACGAACGAATGGAACACTGGTGCATACACAGTATTTGTTTGATTTAGGTAAATAATTCTATGAAAACTGCGATTTTCCCATTTTTGTTTACCATTTTGACATGAGTTTTGTTAATTTAACTAGATCGGGTTTAAACATACTGTAGGGTCCAAAAAAATAACTAATTTCTTTTTGTGTACTCTTGTAAAATTTCATTATTGCACAAAATCTGCCGCGTGTTTGTCAGTTTTATTCCATTTGTATTAATGTCACATGTGTAATATTATATCTGTCAAATACACGTTGTAATTTAATATATGTATATAATGTTTTCCTGGAAACTTACTGAATAGTCTAATATATCATCCACATACACAATTGGCATTGTTATATTCTCATACCAAACAAATATTCATAAAAATAATCATAAAATGCGGTCGAGCCGTTTCGGAGGAGTGCGACCACAAACACCGAGACACGAGATTTAAAAGCAGCTTTGATCTGAAGAATACGTCCATCTCCGCGATGCTATTAGTGCCGATGGTAACCCAAATAACATGGGAAGAATGACAATTTTGCTGGCCACTTACATTGGAAGCCCACGCCACATGCACGAGTACGCGTAAGGTGCTATGTCATATATGTTAGACAATATGGCTGTTCATTACATTCAACTGTAACCAACAATGGAACGAAATCAAGAAGGAATTGCTACACAGCCAAACACCACTTGATAGACATGACATCACTGCCAGAATTTTTAAACAATAATTAAAACCTCTCTTATGAATTTTATTATGAAGCATCGTGTGTACGACCAAGTCCGTTATTGGATATACTCTGTTAAAATGCAGAAGCGTGGTCTGCCACATGCACAAATTTTAGTCTGGTTAGTTGACAAAATAAGGCCAGATGAAATTTAATCCATCATTTCAGCTGAAATTCCCGATGAAACAGTTGACCCTAAATTGCATGCAGTAGTGACAAAACACATGATACACGGACCTTGCGGAGTTCTCAACATCAACTCACCCTGCATGATCGACGGCTAGTGTTCCAAGCGATACTCCAGAAACCTGATTGCTGAAACCATAACATGAAATGACGGATACCTATTGTATCGTCGGCGATCAGTTGCGGACACTAGGCGATCGGTAATTGTGAAAGTAAAAGGACAAGACTTTGATGTAGACAATCGTTGGATAGTGCCATACTCGCCAATAATGTCGAAAGTTTTTGAGGCTCACATCAATCTGGAATATTGTAACTCCGTCAAGTCGATATAGTACATAATATAAACATATTATGTTGAAAAAGGTAGCGCCATATGGTCATATTCGGTGTAACAAATGCAAATTACGAAGTATCTCAGTATCAGATGGGTCGCTATGTAATCAGCAATAAAGCAATTTGGCAAATCTTTTCACTTGTGATCCACGAAAGGCACCGTACAGTACTCCATTTGGAAGGTCATCTGGAAAATGGACAACGAATGTATTTCAATCAAGAAAATGCAGCAAATGTTGAGTCTATTAATGTTAAAGAATAATGGACTCTAAGTGTAAGCGGTAAACGAGTGGAAGTCAGAGTTTCTTTAAGTGAAATATAAGTATACCTATGTATATATCTCTATACCGCAAGCAAAGCTTCTTTTTTGCTTGCTTTTTTTTTAAATTAAGGTGGTCTAAGCTTAAACGTTTTAAGTTTTTTAAACATATTTGCATTACATGTCTAATTGGTATGTACCAATAAAACATGTAATGCAGATACATTTATATACAGATACATAAATCACGTGATTTATTGGGTAGAACTTAACGGCTTAAATCCTTTAAATAAGTTTTTAAAGCGAAAGTCAAATAACATAAACTGTGTAAGATATCATTGCTAATTTGTCTATTAAACTGCTCGCAGATACCTACAATGAGAAATTTATGTGTTTTCACTGATAATCTTTATGCAATTTTTTAATGTTACATCACGACATGCTTGGTTTTTATACGCTTTTGGCGTAATGCAGGCTTTATTAATATTGTTAGCTATGGTGAAGCTTATTAATAAATGTGGGACTCAGATGTCGATGTGAAATTGACCACCTATCTACTACATAGTCTATGTTTCCTTACGGATAAATCCTGGAAAATATAATTGCTATCAGATCTGTATTTAACTGCTCGGATCCTATGTCGATGCTTTTGTGGCTATCGAGTGCTCTACGATAGCGCAGACGCTATCTATATGAATAATTATATTTGTAGGTACTAACGCTTTGTTATCTTCTTGCTATTTGTAAGCTTGGAGGGAATCCGTTTATAGGATAATTATATTGGTTACTAAGACCCTGTAAGGATGCGCGTGCTTGAGCTAAAGTTCGTATGGATTGTTTGATTCTCTGTTGTACAAGTTCTATGAGCGAACAGAGAAGTACTATTGCCGGAACGATGACGTGGCGCAGCGGTAGTGAATGCGACTGCTGTGCATGAGGTCTCGGGTTCGAATCCCGGGTCGGGCCAAGAAAAGTTACTGGGTTTTTCTGTTAAGAAATCTCAATAGCAATCCGGAGTTAAGAAGTTGGCGGTGTTAGACACGCCCGTGCCACGGAAAGCACGTAAAGCCGTTGGTCCTGCGCCAGATCTCTCTCCGATCGTGTTGGATTACCGTCCCATCGGCTCATGAGAGCTAAGGAACAGAGAGTGCAATTGTGTTTGCGCACACATTTCTGCACTATAATATATCCTGCGCAGATGCCGCCGTGACCGAAATTCGGTCTGGAGATCATTATAATTATTACTATTATTAAGTACTACTGGTAGTTGCGTATATTACATTACACAAATTGATTAATCGAGTAATTATTTTCTCATCTATGTTTAATTTGGGCTTTCTCTTGTCTCTAATGCGATTGCTTTAATTAGGGTTTCAATATAATTAATGCTAAGTCCATTATAATCTAAGTTATCTATAAATGTATTAATTGCTGTAGTATCAGTCATTATGCTTACTTGTCGATTAGACAGTATGCTTGTTCAATAAGTATATAGTAAGTAAAGTCGCTTATATTTGTTTTTAACTTTTCATATGACACTATGACTCTGCGCAAAATAATGATCTTTAAATATCTAACTGAATTTTAACCTCGACTTTGAAAAGCCTTTTATCCCTACAGCTTATGCCTTCAATATCTCAATATATAAGCATTATAGCACTACACAAACTCTGTGCTGCTAAGAAACGGTTTTACACGTGTCGTGCATACTACCTGAAACGGACTCACCATACATATAGAAAGGAAATTATTAGCTATTATTTCGGCTACCAATGCTTGTTCCAACTTGTACCTATTACTGGACGTTCACTATTATACGGACTATAAACCTCTTACGTTGTTAATAGCTTTGAGAGGCCCAAACTATGAAGTATGAAATAAAAACTATTCAACAAGCCTGCTTTAATATAAGTACATGTTAAAGAAGCAACACAAGCGTTATTATCTGAAATGATGTCGTGCAGTTTCGTTTCTTTGATATATTATGTAAATAACGAAATACGCACGGATTGTATTTTATTCATGCACATGTTATTGATTTTTTTAGATATTCGTAATCGACTGAACGCTGGCCCCGCCGTTGCCTATACACCTATGAGAAAAAAATGTGTGACCCACAAATATTTGTTCGGCGTTTGGGTGTTAAATGTTTGTAAATTCCCCCGTGACACAAGAATTACTCCTAGTGCGGGAGTTAAGAGGAAACACCACGGGCGAGAGAATTGAAAAATAGGTATTTGTAAAATCTATTGCTGTCGCGCAGTGCCCGCAGAGCGTGATAGAGACAACTGCACCTTGGACCGAAAATACCTATAAAAGTACACAAAATCAACGTTTCGTAGTCCCCTGATTCCTTCTCCAACACTTGACCGATTTAACTACTTATTTCATTAACAATTAAAGAAAGGCTTTGGCCGTGTTTCTATGTTTTTCTTTTTTTATATAATCTACTCAAATTTGTTTCCTGGATGTTTGAACACAGCGGAAAATCTGACCAATTTTTGAGGTTTTTGAAGGCTAATTATTTAAAGAGATATGCTCTTTTAATAATTAGTTAATGAAAAAAAGGAAAACATAGGGACACGCCAATAGAGGCTATACATGTTTTTTTTAAATATTATTGTTTTACTGGCATTATCCAGGGAGGAAACAGGGGACTACATTTGTATGGAAAAACGGCCCTTGTGTTTCCTCTTAACTTTAGTAAAATATAAGTTATAGTTATAGTGGCTATATTATATATCTGTAGATAAAAATAGATTGAATATAATTTTACATTAAAAGGATAAAGGGAGTACCTTAGAAATGACAATTATATTTGTTTGATGGAGTATAATTGTCTTGAACTTAGCTCTCGAAGCTAAAAAGAAAACCCACGCTTATTAGGAAATATCTATATAGTGAAAGCATAATGATGTAGGTTGTAAGTGTATTAGATAAACATATCATTAGTCGCATATTATATTTTATAACTTATGACATAATCCATAATTAACTAGACTACGGTGCATAAGTTCTCGGGTTCAATTCTCGGGACGAGCATACTTTTTATTGAGATTTCTGTCAAGAAAGCAGCATGATGTCTGAAACCCGATAGGGTTTCGTCGTGCTGCTTCTAATAATTTCAAATTATAATAATAATATTCTACTACATACACAACACCATCTAGCCCAAACTAAGCAGAGCTTGTATTATGGGTACTAGACAATGGATAAACATACATATATACTTTTTTTTGTAAATACATACATATTATACATAGAAACACCCAGACCAAGACAAATATCCATGTTCATGCACACAAATGTTTGACTAGTGCGGGAATCGAACCGGCGACCTCAGGCGTGGCAGTCGATTACACTAACCACTACGCTACCGAGGCCGACAATTGCCCGGTAAGTCTGTCGCCCTACCAGACTTACTAACCTAAAATCGTAACTGGCAAAATATGTGTTTGAGTACCTCAGCCTGCTCCTTCGGAGACATAAGTGCGCCACTATGTATGTATTTAATTCCTATCAATATCAATTCATTTATTTGTATACCTGAATCACATTTACACGACTGCATGGATGGTTTAGAGCCTCACCACTGCCACTACTTCGAATATTGTGGGTCGATCCCCACACGGGACAACAATTTGTGTGATCGACAAAAATTAGTGCCGTGTCTGGGTTTTTCTTGTGTCCGTTGCTCGAATGTTTGTAATGTCTCCCACGACACAGGATGCATTTCTAATGCGAGATTTTTCTTTTTAAAACTAGAAACATGAATAGACAAGCCTTGTCTGCCTATCACCACCGCTGCAAAACCTGTTACCTCCTGAAATTAGAAGTCATCAACAATAGTCTCGATTGCGTCGTGCAAACCATTTGGCACGTACAGTCGTACAGCCACGTCGTCGAGCGGCTGCGAGTTTGCACAACAAGGTACGTAACGAATACACAAAAATTGCTGGTTAGCTATCGTCCCTAATACATTTTATAATTTCATTAACCTGTCAACTGTTGGAATGTCAGACATAACCTTAAAATCTTTGCGAAAGTAATAATTTATTTTAAAGTTATTGTCTGTAAATTGTAGCAAATTCATGCCAAAATATATGGTTTAGCTGTTGCTTAAGTCGAATATCAGTCGTCGCACGGATGTATAGATAAAGATAACAACAGGTCCATTGGTCCCGTCCCGTCCCCATTTGCTCGAGTCGTCCTAATCCTGTAAGGAAAGCTGTCGCTTACAACGAAAGATATGCCAAAACGAGGCACGTCATTGCTCTCCTTTTTGTAATAAAATAATTTTGTAAAGGTATCTTAATCCTAACTAATAAATTATAAAGTGAAAGTAAGTTTGTTTGTTTGTAACCATTTCACGCTTTAACTACTCAACCGGTCATCAAGAAATTTTACATACATGTTGTCAGGGGTACAGAACAGGAAATAAGGTATTTCATCTAGAAAAAAAAATTGTTACTAAGCTAACCGAGCCTATATTTACACAAGCGAAGCCACGGGCAAAATCTTGTCGTATATATGTAAGTATAATTTGGAAGTAATAAAATAAAAAACTCTCCCCTTGACCATGGCTGCTGAAAAGCAACCGAAACGTCGAGGAAAGTGTAAACCTAAATATAAATAGTTTTAATAGTTTAAATAATTTTATTAGCTTATAAATTAGTAAAATTATTGAATTGCCAGTGTAACAGTTTCAAAATTATGTAACACAGTAATAAATAAACAACGTGATAAAATCCGTGTATAGTAGTTTAATTTCAATGAATAACATTCGCGTAAACAGAAGATTATAAAAATAAATATAGCGCAAATTAATTTCTAAGGACCAACGCGGCAGTTTACTTTTACATGTTTTTTTTTGTCTAGTATTTGCATTCTAAGCGCGTCCTACTGAAATCCTAATTACCTAATAATTAATTATTATCAATGCGAAAGTCAGTTTGTTTGTTACGCTTTCACGCCTAAACTACTCGATCGATTATCATGCAATCTCGTATAACGTTGTCCAGGGTACATAAAAGGACATTAGATCTTCTAGAAGGGATAGATAGTATACGATAATATAATATACTAGCTTTTGCTCGCGGCTTCACTTGCGTAAAAGTAGGTAAGGTTATGTTATTAACAGTACTTTTTCATAATATGTAACGGCTAGCATTCGTAATAGGGATACCGTGAGTGTAGTTTGTGACGGTACATGGACAAACAAAAATATGCCAAAAGTGAGGGTGAATCAAGATTCTCCTGCCTCACAAACGGAGACATGACATCGCAGCACCAGTCAGCTTGTGACCACGGCCGGTGTAACCTGGTCGAAACGTCAAGCATATACAAGGTAAACATTATGCATGATCGCGTTAATACCCGTTACATGTTATATATATATATATAATGCAACGCGAAAGTTTAAAAGTTATTAGTATTTTTTGAAATAAAATATAGCCTATGTTCCTCGGTTATAATATAGTTTACTAATGGTAAAAGAATTTTTGAAATCTGTTCAGTAGTCTTTGAGTTAAATCGTTACACGCAAACTAAAATCAAATCAATCCTTTGTTTAATATTAGTATAGGTTCCCGTCAATAAACATTAACCTCCCTCCTTAGCGGTAAGACTTAAATTAAGATTTGTTGTAAGAATCATGTTTTACTAAAGTTAGTTCCGAATAAACTATCGGACTCTTAACTTGGCCCTTTTTTAAAAGTTCCGTCGTCGTCGGTTTGCTGTTAACATTTCTCGGAGTGAATATTTAAACATTTCTATTCTTTGTTATTTTTCTTCATTTTGCGTTTTGGTTAGTTGCGCCCATTTTTGTTACGTCGTAGGCAAGGTTATAGTTAGGTTAGGTTAGTTGTTTTATTCTTTCATACCCTCCCCTCCCGGGGGAGGGGGTATCCATAAAGGATTTTCCTGGGTCAAAAAAAATATTTTTTTTATGCTTTGGTATTATATACCTATATAACTAAGAAAATACAACACAATGCTATCATAACATCTTACGATACCTGTTATAAATATGTTTTTTCTTGGTAACATGATTTCACAATCATGTTAATAAGAATAATAATCAGATTATGTTTTATCAGCATATTTTCCAAATAGCAGCGATAGCAGAGGTCTCGAGTTCGATACCGAGGCGCGCACTTTTCGAAGTTATGGGCGTATTAAATAGTTAATTTTCGCTCGCTTCAACGGTGAAGGAAAACAACGTGATGAAACCTGTATATTTAAGAGTTCTCCATAATATTCTCAAAGATATATAAAGTCTGCCAACCCGCACTAAGCCAGCGTGGTGGACTATGGCCTAGCCCATCTAACACTAAGAAGAGGCCAATGCCCACAGCAGTAGGACAATTTAATACAGGCCTGGTATTATTATTATAGCAAATTTGTTGCGATAATATAATGCTCTAAAATGGAAAATTATGAACTGTTATGTATATAGTTTCATAATTAGTGTAGACACTAACTATGAAACTATATACATAATCAAAGATCCTGCTTAATTATAAATTCGAATAACATTTGCGAAAATAATTATAACCTAAGTATTTTATTTAGCTTCATTGTTGTTGATTTGTCTCTATACTAATATTATAAAGGTAAATATTTTGTTTGTTTGTTTGTTTGAACACGCTAATCACAGAAACTACTGGTTCGAATTGAAAAATTATTTTAGTGTTGGATAGCCTATTTATCGAGGAAGGTTATAGGATACATAAAAACACGCTAGAACCCACGGGGGCGGCGCAGTAACGATAAACACGGGTGAAACCGCGGTCACATCTATATAGTATAAACATATTTCGGCGATAAATCCTAATCCCAACTAATATTATAAATCTGAATGTGAGTTTGTTTGTAACGCTTTCACGCCTTAACGACTCGACGAGTCATCACGTAATTTCGCATACAAGTTGTTAGGTACAGAAAAGGATACAGGGTACCATTTATCTAGAAAAATTACTGTTGCCGAGAAATAAAATATTGACAACCTAAGAATAACCTACACTTACGCAAGCGAAGCCGCAGGCAAAACCTAGTATGAAAAATAAAACGAAATTAAAAGTATAAAATGTCATAATAAACACTTGTTACAGAATTATACATATTACTTATTATGATTTGACATTTATATGCTGTAGGTACGGAAATCCGTGTTGAACAAGTAAATTAATATTAGAGTGCGAGATTCTACAAATGTAGAATGTGCCGATATTGTTTTAAAAGCGTGACGTTCTGCTTCTCTATTATAACGCGACGATATTTTCTTAAAAGCGTGACACTCTTCCGCTTTATTATAAATGCGAATTTGAGTTTGTTTGATACACTTTCACGCCTAAGCCATCAAAATGACATTTCGCATACACGTTGTCACGTGGGGAAAAGAATTATTGACTAAATTTAGATTAACGCGAACGAAGCCGCCGTCATAATCTAGGAATACTTTAAGTATTGAAAACTATCAATAGTCTATCTATCAAATTTTTACATGTACCACAAAAGGACATCGGCGAATTTCGGCCCTCACAAAAACAACGGACAGAAGTTAAATGTATACAGAAAAAAGGACTTATTTTTATTGATTTTACTGTAAACAGAGAAATCTATGGTTTAGATATAAATATCACGAAAAAAGGTAATAAACGTACTGTAAAACTGGAAACAGTTGCTTTTTCGAGTTTCTAATGTTACCATCCTTAAAAATAGATAAGGGCACTATTTATTATTTTTAAAATAATGTTTTTAATATACAATACATGTTCTCGATTGTCAGGTTGAACAGTCATAATAGTTTAAATAAATATCAATCACGGTAAGGTATGTTTAACTATAATTACTGGTGTTTGACTTTATGTTTATACGTGCGCTCCTTCTATTATTATTTTATTTTTATGTTGGATCAAAAGGCTTATATTTAATAACAGAAACGGAATGGCAATAACGAACAATAAAGCTGTGACAAATAGCAACAAGCTACATTCGTGTTGACTTTGCACTCGTGCGCAGTGAACGTTAATAAACTAGTACTTATTTTTGCGACTGTGATTTATTTGTGACCTGGCTATTTATTTGGATTCTGAAACTGCATCTTCGATATTTGTGTAAGTTGTCCCAAGATATTAATTACAGTCACTACGGGCTCAGCCTCATTTTTCCCACGTAAGTTACTAATCAAAGAGCAATAAAATAGTATTTACGAATATTACTATTTATACCTAAAATATTTTCATCTATAAAATATATATGGTTATATAAATAGTATACTTATTATAATTATATAAACCATAAACAAATATGTACCTACAATTTTCGTACCTACAAAATGGTGTCATTATTATAACCTAGAATTATACATATAAACTCAAATATCTCTTTAATTCCACCATTAATATACTTTTTTTTACATATATCATTTGTATGTTTTTAGCAGTAAATTGATTAAATTTTCACTCTTGTCCGCGATGGGCCTGACGAACTAAGAGACTCCGCCGGTCTCCTTTTCCGAATCGAAATTATCACAGAATTGCAAAAACTAAACTAGAAAAATCCATTCGAAGCTGTGGATTGCCGTTAGGCGTTCTACTTTCGTCGTTGTGTAACTTGTCTACCACTTTGTTCAGGCTAACATCTTGACGTTAGCGTAAATGGAAGCAGAAAGCGTTTGGCATTTTTAGTTAAGCTATGGATTGGCTTGGAAATTTACACTAACATTTTGGTTTGCGAGAAGTTTTTAGTCTTCAATCGAATGGTGTTTGTAATCATTTTCTACTAGCGCTATATTAAGCTTCTGTACTCTCTAAATGTCCGCACGATCATATCGTGGCACCGCAGTAATTTAACCATTTAAACCGCATTTTTCAATTCACCATAACCGCTTACATGCCCACACATAACTACGGAGAGTTTCTGCAACCCGCATAATGATATCATATCTACATAAAATGCGGATTAAAAATTGTTCGGGGTTAACTACCCAGAAGACTGAAATCCTGGAGTTGGTCGTAAATGACTAAGCGCAACCACAAATCATTAAAAGTATATATTTATTAAAAATATAAAAATTAAAATGTATTATATAACGCGGCCACCCTTCCGTACATATTGGGCTGAGATGTTAACAAGAACAAAGTATAATTTGCAGACTGTATATCAACAAGTATATAAAAATATGTGCGATTTTTGGAAGTTTGGGAGGTTAGTTATGGAGGATTACGTGAAAACGAGGTTAAGTATAAACCTACAACAGCAGTTTGGGTAATGATCTCAATATAGAGATAATAAGAATATTTTTTGTACTATGACAGTAACAAGCAAGCATGTATGAAGAATTTGTCGACAGTTGTCATAATTATATCAATGTTTCAGTCCGATCGAAGACAAGACACTGTGACAATATTCAAAACAGCAAATAAAGAGCAAGGCCTACAAATAGAGTCCACCACTCGAAAGTACATTTACTAACCCGATCACTGGTTGTAGTCATCAATCTGCGTGATAAGTGACCGACCAAAACGATCTCACGTTTCGCTTCCATTTGCGGGAAGCTTTTAGGGTTGATCACAACTGTAATCACTTCCTATGTATTCATGGAGGAAACGATTGAAGTAGGATAGTGGCGTGCGTTCCTGACTGTTTAAGTGTCTTATGAAGGTTTCTCTGTAGTAAAGGATATTGGTGTGCTGCTAATGTATTTGTTTAGTGTGCTGCTAGTTATGGAGATTAGGGTAGAAGGATAAATGAATCGTACTAATTTAACTAACGGAGAGCGCCTGATGGTTTTAGGTTTATATTATTATTATTTTAATTTATTAATGCCTGAACGTATTTCAGATTATTCACCACATTTTTGACTGCACGCATGGCGTAGTGACTTATGTACCTTGCGACCGCCACTAGGTCAATGGTTGTGGATTCGAATCCACACAAAAATTAGTATGATCTACATTTGTCGAACAAATTTGTACAGATACAAAAAACACACAAATAACTATTTAGTTATTCGTATGTTTTTTATATCTGTTTTTAATCTACTTGTTAACTCTCCTGCGATACGGCAATAATTCCTAGTTTATACAAGAAATAACACCTGTATCGCAAAGGGCTAGTTATCTTTTAAAAAAGAAAATGTCTTGAAGTGATTACGAATCTACCCACGGATTATATTCATATTCATTCATATATTTTCATGATTTTCATCTAGTATGCAGTACACAGCAACACATCGCTAAATTAGTATTGCTGACCAATATCAAAGGGAATCTACTACGGATTTTCAAAGTTTAGATGCAGAAAACATCAATATGTATTTGTGGCCAAACTAAGCTGAGTTTAGAAAATCTGTGTTATCTATACAGTGTGAGTTTTCATAAAATGCACATATGAAAATGAGTGAAACTAGCCATATTTTATCGCTACGAAAAATAATAAAAAACAGAAAATATTCTTCGATTTATACCTATTTATATTTTTCTTTAGTAATTATAGACCTAGTACCAAGAAAACCTTGTAAATTTT
This sequence comes from Catocala nupta, assembly GCA_963675205.1. Classification (NCBI taxonomy): domain Eukaryota; kingdom Metazoa; phylum Arthropoda; class Insecta; order Lepidoptera; family Erebidae; genus Catocala; species Catocala nupta. Next base: position 9,666,118 of record OY776081.1, read on the forward strand.
GAACTAGGTGGTTAATCGTGTTGAAACAAAAACAGTAATAATAAGTAACAATGTGTAGACAATAACGATGGTATACTATTCACATCCAAAAAAATATCGATGACATAAAAATAAGGAACATTTTAGACCAAAACTGAGTTTCGTACAATGTTTTTTTAAACATTGTTAAAAAGCTCAAGAAAGCGTCCCGATTATCCCTAGCTTTTATTAATTGACGTTAATCTGTATCTAATAAGCTTTAAAACAACATAAAAACCACACCTGTATCCCAAACAAAACAGTTTTTATGTAGGGCTAAACAAAGTCCTTGTTGCCACCACGTGCATCTTTGTTAGAAAATTGCTTTATCTAAATTGCTTTCTCAGGTAAAAAATTAGGTCTTGTCTAATCCTTTGCCATAAATTACTAAACATACACTTGGGCTGCAAGTACCACTCATTTTTCTGTAAAGGTACGAAAGGTATAAGTAATAAATAAAAAATATCAAGTAGATATATATTTTTTTTTATTATTTTCCCTAGCGATAAAATTATATCTAGTTTCACTCATTTTCATATGTGCACTTTATGAAAACTCACACTGTATAATCTTTAAAGTAGAGCGCATTTTATACGTTACACTAATGTACTTCGTACAGAATAGCCACTCACTCCCTTCCGCCAATACGACGTACCCCACCGAGCTCGGATTTCAATAGGCACTTCTTTTGCTCTAACTGGAGGCACACACGTTACGTTCGCGTTGTATTGTAAAGTGCTTATGTATGGTGTATGAAGATAATGAAAAATATTTACTAATTATAGTGATTATTTCAATGTATATCGTAGTTGTTCACGCATGTTACTAAACTAAACATTTTTATTTGCATAATAATCATATATAATCATAATCATTTCTGTTATTATACACACATACACACACATACACACATGCGCACACGCGCACTCGCGTACACGCGCACTGCGCGTATTTATGTAGTATAGTACTAATTCAATAATATTACCGAATATGCGTTTACAGGATACTGATATCGCAGCTAATCAATATATTTAGATAATATTGTCTACTGTTTACGCTATTGTTATTCATTGAAATTAAACCAATATATGGATTTTATCGCGTTATTTATTTTACACTTTGTTACATAATTTAGAAACTGTCAATTGACTATTGGACATGGTTTTCAAGACGGTACAGTTTAGCCTTTGTGCATTCTTCCACTGTAATAAGGATCAGAATAAGTTTCTAGACAACTTCAAGACAGCGAATCCACGACAATTGTTCCGGCGAAACATTTTTTTAAATAGCAAAAAACTAAAACAATCTATAGCTCCACTAAATTCAGGTGTGGTTTATGGTTCTAGTTTCAGATTTCTAGTATTAAAATAAATATCCCTTCTTCCCAGAGAGAGGTGCAAACATTCATACAGTTGTGAGCTATCTTTTGAAGCACTATTAGCGCTATTTAGAATTATGCTTTTGCAATTTATGAGAAAAGGTAAGATGCATATACTTACATACTTTAAAATAGCGTTCAAAGTTTGTATAAAAGTTTTTATAGTTTTGACTTCAATGGTCAGATTTCGTACTTATATTAAATAGACGAAAACTGTGATAAGATTTTTATGAAAGTGGGCAACGGGGATTGCAATAAACATTTTTGACACAGATGATTACATCTGTGTCAAAAATGTTTAGTATCATATCTACTTAGGTTGTAAAGATTTTTACGTCAAAGACGGATTAAATTCGGCAATTAATTCCTAATATGGGTATAACTGCCAATTACGACGTACATCACAGTAAGTTCAGGTATTTAAAGTTTATGGTGAACGATAATATTGACAAATAATAAGTTAATTCTATTTACCTCTCAAATACCGTTGACGCCTCACGCATAAATGAAATAAAAAGAAAAAAAGCGCGAAAAGGGAGTCCAATTACAATTACAATTACCGTTGACGCCGATCGAAGTCTTCAGATTTGTACTCGTCAAACCCCGGTGACGCGATAGGGCGTCGAGCACACTCGATTGTTTATGGTTTATGTTTTCAATGGCGGATTTTGAGAGGTTTAACCAAATATTTTTATTAATAAGAGTTTTGTAAATACTATATCGAACTTATGTAGTAATCACCTATGTAGAGAGACATTGATATTACATAATATAAAAATAAAACCAAATAAAAAGATCAACCTTTATTGGAACAATTTTGTGCAAAACCAAAACCGAATCAAATTGACTGGCGCTGATTCACACAATTTCAAGACAATGCTGTCTTCATTAGCAAGTACTTAACACTAGACTATTAACGTGACATTTTGCTCCGTAATACCAAAATATTCTATTTGAATAAACTGTGTCGCGGAGGCTTATTAGTCGCTGTATCGCTCTTAAATTCATATGTAAAATTGTATCTTCTAAGTACCTAATATTCCAAGTTTCCACTATGGTTCTCCGTGTTGTTACTCCAAACTTTTGACATATTCTCCTATTTATATTAATTAATATCACTGAATATAAATAATATATTATAAATGCGAATGTGAGTTTATCTGTATGTTTGTTCATTACTCTTTTACGCCTTATCTATTTGACCGATCGTTATACTGGTCATATTTAACACAAGTTAAATCTTACATTGGGTACCAGAGTTTAACAAATTCTGTATAACTTATCTCATGATATATTATGTACATATGTGTTATGTACTGTGTTCATTTACTTTGAAAACATTGAGAAAACATATAAATTATAATATACATGATGTCATTTGTAGAGATGAAATAAACATTATTATTATAATTATTATAAAATTTCACATAGACGTTGTCAGAGGTCCAGAATAGGATGTAGGGTAAGGTACCCATCCATCCAGAAAAAAACAAGTGAAGCCGCAGGAAAAAGCTAGTTTTAAGTAAATAATCATTTAAAATTAGATTTTTGACTATGACAATTATGTTTTTAGCTGACTACTTAAAATCAAACGTGAACATAAATTGCATTTCAGTTAACATTGGACGTTCATTAAACTGGATTGGAACTTTGTTTTGAATATATTTTAGAAATAAATTTGGCCTTCTTCATAAACTGCATAGTTACTTGCGTATTTAAATTCTTCCAGCTTTTGTTCCATCATTTTGATCCACTGTTAATCACAGTGAATATAAAGTTAATATATTAAGTTATTTTGTGTGTATTTTTATGTAAATAGGTCACAATGGTGATAAGGAACGATTGCTTCAGATTGTTGAATCGTGCAATGTTATATAGGTACTTTTGAAACAATCAGTGATATTATATCATACTTATAGGAATATATTTTCCCTAACTCTTTTTTAGCAGGTGAACTCATATCCCATAATTTATCAAATGGAGTCCCAAAAACTTCTTTCTTATAAACGATTGATTTTGATCAAAATAAAAGACAAACTTATGTAAAAACATTAAATTAGAAAAGTATATTCATTATTTGAAATTTATATATCGAAAGCCTGTGTTTCTATGGTATTCAAGCTGAACCTGTATATCTAGGTGTTACTGTAGTGGGAGTACGGAATAGTCCCAAAAACATAATTATTAGTAAAATATCCGAACAAAGTACATCACAATATAGAACTATTGCTTTATTATTAATATTTTATGATTGATTGAAGATTATGCATGAGCATAATCTTAAATTATAAAATATCAGCTTTCTTGCCCGCGGCTTAACATAACTTATTAAGTAAGGCAAATTTTTTTTTTATATCCTTTTGTTACTATGTTACTCGGTGATAATATAGCTTTCTAATGATGAAAGAATTTCTTAAGCCGGTTGAGTATGGTGGTATGAGGTTTCTCGGGAATAGTATTATTTTTTGGATGATAGGTACCCTAATTTTTGTACACCTATATTGTATAACTATCTTGTATTATAATTACGCGTGAAAACGTAACAAACAAACTCATATTCGAATTTATAATATTAGTTAGGATTCTATGGGGATAAGGTAAAAATAGGATAGCATGTTTTGTAATTACACTACAAGACAAATAAATAGTTGAAGTCTAAAGTAACTTTCCGTGTTCCATACGCGGTCGACAATAAAAATAACCCAAACGTAGAGATAAATTTACGGTTTTATGTGTTCGACGATGGTGTATGTTTCTTCAGATGCTACCTATTCACTTACGATGTGAACGCACCCAGATTTACTTATCAGAATAGACGTACATATAGATGAACTATTCACAATATGACTGTGGCGTTGACCTGTTTCCGTGGTCGTTTTATGATTGAATGGGGCGAAAGGTATCGAATCGTGTAATGGGCTATTAATTTTACAACGATGCTTCAAGCTTTGGAATGTGTGCGTGTGAGTTTGTAAGTGTGTGCGCGTGTGTGCGTGGTAATGTATAAGTGTCGTCTGATTGGCTGTGCAAGCTTTAACTAAATAATGTTAGTTTTTTTATGGATAATATAATTATGATGTTTAATTGATTGTATTAATGGCTGTCATCTTTATCAAAGACCCTTTAGACTACTACAGTCAGACTCATTTATTTTGTGTCCGTTGTTTCAATGTTTTTAAAGTCTTCAGCGAGACAGGAATTTTTTCTAGTGCATGTCATGTTATATTTTTAAATTTAAAAAAAAATAACGAAATGTTAGAAGCTTATAATCCAGGTACGATATGTCCGTGGAATATCGTAGTGACTTGGAGTTATTAAAATATTAAATATAAATAGTGTTTAAGTATATAACCTCAACCACAATATTTTATCGAGTTCCTTTTGTTTTTATCTTCCATAAGTCTTACTGTATTTATAATATCCTTCAGCGCTTTGAGGTGCTAAACTTTCCTTTAGGTTCTATGTAAACAGCAATATATTTTCACGTTATCTTGATACATTTTCTTGAAAGAAAGTGCTTTATACCTTTTATTTTGAATAGCAGTGTCTTGCCAAGAGTAAAGACAAAGTGATTTGGTAGCCAGAAAAAGACGAAAATTCTAAAATACAGTTTACACACACCAGGTCAAGCCTTATCCCTGACGGTACGGGCGATATGTCAGTAATTGGTGTTAATAAAGGATTTTGTTTGTAGTAATATACTAGCTATATAATTGCCTGAATTGAAAAGAGTACTTACCATTTCGTCTTGCAACGCCAAACCTTTTGGTGAAGTAGATGTGACGTATTTTCTTCTTCCTTAGTTTCCTTTAAATGTTTGCTTATCAACAGCAATCAATAAGCAAGTACTGAGATAACGGCGGCTCTATCACTTTCAAGAAATTCTCAATAGCAGTACGGTGTCTGGAACTTTGCCCGTTGGATGAACTGGTCCCCTCTGGCATGTATCGCCAGTATTATTTTGTTAAAAAAAAAACAACAACCACACTAGGAAAATTTCCTGTGTCGCGGGAGACTTTACAAACATTCAAACAACGGAAACAAAGAACACCAGACTCGGAACAGCCATTTGTGGAACACACAAATTTTGTCACGTGTAGGATTCAAATCCACAACCCTCGTGGCAGTAGCAGTGGCTAGGCGACCGCTTAAAACACTACGCCATCCATGCTGTCAACAAAAGGCATTAGTCTTTAAGAGTTGCACAAATTCCTATTATGTTTTCCTAAAATCCTAGTCGAAATGTGGTTTCAATACACGTTTATGCATATCCCTTTGATTATAGAGGCGTGAGACTATTATGTATGTATCGAAACCCGGCGATAGTCGAACGGCTAACGCATTGGGGTACCGCCGCGACTTAGGATGGAGAGGTCACGACCTCTTGTTCGATCCACTTATTGCACTATCGGTGACCTGGACCCAATCGTAACACAAACATTTAACTTAGCTCGGGGGAGTAACAGAATTCACATAATATGCAACCTGAACTGTTGCTGCTAACTTTTCTTTTAATTACTGCACTGGTGGCGTCTTTATGGTTGCCTAGCCAATGCTTCGAGTGTTGTGGGTCTGATCCTAACACGGGACAAAACTTTGTGTGATTTACACGTCTATTCCGAGTATGGATATTCGTAGTGTCCATTGTTGAAAAATATGTAAAGTCCCCCGCGATATAATAATATAATATTCTACCATATACAACACCATCTAGCCCAAACTAAGCAGAGCTTGTACTATGGGTACTAGACAATGGATAAACATACATAAGTACATAATTTTTTTTTTAAATACGTACATACTATACATAGAAACACCCAGACCAAGACAAACAACCATGTTCACTTGTGCGGGAATCGAACCCGTGACCTTAGGCGTGGCAGTCGGTTACACTAACCACTACGCCATCGAGGCCGACATTAATTCCTATTGCAGAAATTACCTTCTATAAAAATAAAACTATTGTTATTTTCATTTCTAAGAGAAACAGGTATATGAAAGTGAATAAAATAAAAACTTGACACTTTGTACTAGTTAACGATTTTAGTACAGTGTAGGGGTATTCGCAATTTTCCTAACCCATATGCATAAGTTATCCGGCAGATAGGCTGTGAACATAATGGTGAAAGCCTTTGTCTTCGTACTAAAGGTTACCAATAAAATAAATAGTGAAATCAGCTCAGTTTAATTATTACTAACGGAGGGTATGCGAGGCATTGTTTTACGCTATTTCAATGTACATCGCGTTTTATTTATGATTTTAGGGACCTAATTTAATTTATATGTCCATATCGATATAGATTTTTGGTTTTATTTTTTGGTTTAATGTTACTAATATAACACTACTATGACACAATGTGATAAATACATATTTTAATGTTTCGATTGCAAAAGAACTTATAAGATATTAGAAGGTCAAACATTATATCCACTGAACTTCAACCTATGATGAAACGATGATTTTAAGGTAGTTCTACGCCACACGTGGATAAACGTGTGATAAAATGATCAGTGACTTATGTCATTGACTGTAGTCAATGATATAAGTCACTGAACATTTGTTACAGTTTCATTTCTTCTATCGTTTGAATTAATCATCGTTATCATATTTTTACACCAGTAGTAGTTAATGAATAATAAATTAAACGGTAGTTAATAAGTACGTTATAACAATAAGGAAGTTTTAATTTATAAACTAAAGTTAGAAATTAATTCCATGTTTAGCTACTTATGGCGCTGGCTGTACGTTTTATAATCTAGAAATCCGGCATAATCTATAATATATATCATATTTTATAATAATTACATAGATCCCTTCATTCAGTAATCGAAATAATTCCACAGCACCTCATCCTTACAACCCGGCCAGCATAACGAGCACTTGACATGAGTGGCTACCATTCACTTGATCGATCCCTCTCTAACCTGTTTAAGTTGTTCTGAAATGGATTAACAGTACTCTTAGCAAAGTTTGGAAATAACAATCTAAATCACCTTACCTAGTTTTGAATCTATTTGATGTGGGTATATTTTTTTAATTTCCCTAATAACTGTACAGTATATACCTTGTACTACAACTGTACAATAAATTTAAACTTAGGGTATATTTATTTTAGGAAATCTGTCAATTTTCAACAGATTATATCTGACGGATTTTATTACTTTATATCACGAACTGTAAGCCATTGTAACATTACATATTAATAAAATTGGTACTGTATTGTGCATGAGCTCTCGGGTTCAATTAAGTTATTCTGTCGAAAATCCTTTTGGACTGTTGTCAGCCAAGTGGCAGGTGGTCCCCGGTGTCGAGTCGCCGTGGGTAAGTCAAGGGCTACTTGCACCATGTGATCTTCTGAGCGGCGGAATATGTGCCCATACCAGCGGAGGCGTCTCTCCTTGACTTTGTCGGCAATGGGTGCAACTTTATAGCTACCGCGGATGTGAACGTTTCGCACCTTATCCATCAGTGTGACACCCGCTGACCAGCGTAAAATGCGCATTTCTGTAGTGTGCAGTGTGGACACATGTTGTTTAGTAGATGCCCAGCACTCTGTATCGTATAGGATAGCAGATCTTATTACTGTTTTGTACAGTTTAACTTTAATTTTAATGGGCATCTTTTTATCGCACATTACGCCTGTGAGTTGTCTCCACTTCATCCATCCCGTGGCTGCATCATTGCTGATGATTGACCCCAAGTATTTAAAATGATCAACCGTTGGTAAGGATGCGTCGTTTATATAAAACTTTATGTCGCTCACATCCGTGATGCTGTCGAATATGCAGGACATATGCTCGGTCTTTTAGCGACTTATTTTAAGATTATTGTCTTCAAAAGATTTCAGCCAATGGTTAAAATCATTTTGCAAATCTGCAACCGAGTCGGATATCAGAGCTACATCATCTGCGTACAGGACATTCCACGACACGGGCCTGTGGCAGCATTTTGTGAGATAGTCTATGGTGATATTGAATAGCAATGGGCTTAATGCTGAACCTTGATGGATTCCTACCTTAATTTCAAACTTCTCGCATATTCCTGCTGCACATACTCCTTGCGTTGTAACTCTCTCGTACATGTCTTGTATGAGTCCAATGTACGGTTCTAGGACATGTTGTTCTCGTAGTGCACCTCAGGAAAAAAATAAGCAATTACCTACCTTCATTTTATATTGAAAGGGTAGTTAAAGAAGGGGATTCGCTATCTCCCAAATTATTCACGAAGAAACTTTTAAAAGTCTGGCTATTGTATGTAAATCAAAGGCATTGTAGTCGGCGGCAAAACTTTTACAAACCTTCAATTCGCTGTTGATATTGTCCTCTTTGCCTCCTCAGAATCAGAACTCGAGCTAATGCCTCCGCATCTTCAAGTTAGACTTCAAACATATTAAACAAAAACTATATGAAACGTAGGGTTTTACACTATGTCAATGAGTATAATACTTGAGCCAAATAGTATCTTTCAGTAGCAGGCAAGATAAAGAGATTGATAGAAGAACTAATATTGCCTGACAAAGCTTCTTTCAGCCCTTGAAGGGCAACCCTCCAATCTCATTAAAGTAAAAACTTGTAGACATGTGTATATGGCCCATACCTTACCTTACGATTGGTTCCCAAATATGATTCCTAATCAAAATTCAGACGTCCAAATTGAAGATCTGCCAAAAGTTATAAAGCGTAGCATTGTATAATTTAAAAAGTCATAGGTGATGCAGGTCTTAAATCCGCTAGGTTGAAGTGGGACTAGACTGGACACGTGTGCCACATACACCCAGAGAGGTAAGCATATATCGTGACCAATTGGTTGCCACAAAAACAGCAGGCGGCAAAGGGAAAGACCTAAAGAAGACCTGATATGGCGGGTAAATTAAGACGCCTCTGTAAGGACCTAGCAAGGGTTAGATAAGAACAGATCGATTTCAGACTCAGCTTTGCCTTTTTATCGTAAGACAATAATATTATCTTTATCTACATTCAAGTTCAAATTCAAAAGATCACACATTTCACTATGTAGCAATTTAAGTGTACCACATGATTGGTGGCTGGCAGGCGGCATACAAACTTATTATGCTTTTAAACCCTAGACAGAATAAACCTGTCTATACTTTAAGCATATTATGCTGTGTAAGATTCATATGTAAATGTATCACGGCAAAGTCCCGTATACAATACCGGTACCGGATTTTATTTCACATACGAGTATATTGCTATTTCATATGTATAGAAAAGGTATTGTTAAAGTTTTATATTTTCTGAACAATATCCAATGGTTATCTGTGGGTGAAAATCTTTGTTTTAATATTATTTAATAGCTCAATTATAAATAGGTATTTACGAATACTGTACATAATTATGCATTAGTAAAAAATCATATTTAAATTATTTTAAGATTATATTTAGTTATATCTCACATCACACGCTAGCGTAATCCGATTATATAGACTAACGTGTAGGCGCAACGGACAGAGCAAATTATAATAATTAATTAAATTCTACTAGCGGGTGCCTAGACCTTATCTTGATAAATTATAACTGAAGTGTATTCCATCTGAAGTGTAGTCCATTATATGCTTCTGAGTGGCCTATTAGCCTAACCTTGTAAAAGATAACTAAATACGTAATAATACCTTGCTAAATTTATTATCTGCATCTGTATAATCCATAGATTATAAATTTGAAAGTTATTCTGTATGTCTGTTACCTATTCAAGGCTAAACCACTCAACCGATTTTGATGAAATTTGATACATAGGTGGTTTAAAACCTGGGAAAGGACAAAGATTACTTTTTATTGATGTAAGTACCACGTGGGGGCAAAAGTTAGTTATTCATATTTTGATATAATTTCAATTGGTTTATTAATTTTTAATATTTTTGCAGCTTCAGAATCGACTGCATTTGACCGTTAAACGAGTATCCTAACTAATATTGTAAATGTAAATTTGTTTGTTACGCTTTCACGCCTTAACTACTCGACCAATCATCATGAAGTTTCGCATACGTTGCCAGGGATACAGAAAAGGAGTCATTTCACCCAGAAAAAAAGCACCTACTGTTCCTGTGCGAGCAAACGCTAGTATATAATATAAATAGAGATGGCTGCTGCTATATCGTTACTAATAAAAGTAGACATTAGATAAATAATGTTGCCCAAAACTTATAATCTATTCGTTGAATCTTGAAATGTATAGTAACGAAAAGTTCTGTAGCATTATAACTATCTATTATGCATTTTGGGTAAAATTTTGAGGGATTCAAATTAAGACATTGCTGTTGGTTACGTATGTTATGAAGAAGTATGTGAAACTATTTAATTGTGTATGTGTAATAATGGCAAATATTGTGCTAGGCTTATTTAGATTTCGTATTTCGTATTCGCTCTTCGCAAACTTAGACTCACGGCTAGTAAAGAAACAGTCCTCAACGCATATCATAGGTACGTCTCTTCAGTATTGCGCTACGGATTGGTCATATGGGGGCATTCAGTAGATATAGACAGGGCATTCAAAGCGCAAAAAAAATGCATTAGGGCCATGTGTGGTGCTGATTATTTGGATCATTGTAGGCCATTGTTTCAAAAATTAAAGATACTTCCACTACCATGACTCTATATTTTTGAAATGTGCATGTTTGTTAAGAGGCATTCCCATTTATTTCCAATAAATGAATGTATTTCCAAAAGAGTCCAAGATAAAAACCCAAACAAATTACTAGCACCAAGCCAGAGACTACACTTGTATGGTCGTAATGCCTACTGCATGGCAATAACATTTTTTAATAAACTGCTTTAAAACAAATTCAGACGTGAAATATCTTCTTGGCTTTTGGATATGTGTTTTTACTCTGTTAAAGATTTTATAGAATATAAATAATAAATAAATAATTGCTCTTAATAATTACAATAATATAATGTAATATCTAGAATTAATAACCACTATGCAAAAATTAATTATACTTAATGTTATTTTAATATTCTAATTGTAAAATATTTCTACACCAGATACGGTAGTATATGTGAAACACTGTATAATATTTGTAATATCTGTAATACCATGTACTAAGAAATAAACGATATTTTATTCTATTCTAAAATGACGGTAAAAAGCATAAATACATAAATGCTTGGGTATGAAGCCTAAAAGCTTAAAGATTTTACTACTAAAAGCTAATAAGTGATGAAAATGTCTATCTTTTAGCAATAAAACTGAGAGGACTAGTAAAGTATGAAATAATAATAAAGAAAATACAGATTGAAGAAATTGTTGTTGTGATGTTACGGAATTCATGAGAATTGACTATAAGAACGTCCCATTTGTTATTTATTTCAAGTCCATTGGCCTTTTTAAATAACAATCTAGCAAAGTAAAAATTTATTCAGAAGTTTGTATTGAATGTAGAAGTAGCTAAGCAAAAAAAGGCCGTAAAGAAAATAGAAATCGATTTTCGAATCTGAGTGAAAAGGTAAGTATGTATATGAATGAAAACAAAACAATAAAACTAACTGAGAGTAAAATGTTAAAATAATATATTTTTATTTATTTGTTATAAATACTTGTAATTTAAAAATATGTTATGTTATTAACATCAAATAAATAATTTGGAGTAATTTACAAAAAAATGTATGGGCCTATGCTCAGTCTGAGAAGGGTAAGGCCATAGTCCACCACGCTGGCCAGTGCTCTGCTAACCAGGCAGAGTACGGGCACGCCACGATCGTGGCGGTAAGTCCCGTGTTTGAGGAGTGGCTGGAGAGGCGGCATGGCGCCCTCACCTTCCGGCTGACACAGGTTCTGACTGGCCACGGTTGTTTTGGCCAGTTCCTGTGTCGTATACGCCGGCAAGAGACGCCCGGTTGTCACCACTGCGGCGACTGCCGCGACGTTGTTGAGGACACGGCGCTGCACACTTTGGCGGTTTGCCCCGCCTGGGCATCGCAGCGCCGTGATTTGATCGCGGCAGTCGGATCGGTTGCCCTCTCGCTCCCGGCCGTAGTTCAGTCTATGGTCCGGAGTGAGAGGTCGTGGAACGCCGTCGCCTCCTTCTGCGAGGAAGTCATTTCCATCAAGGAGGCGGCGGAGCGGGAGGGGGCGTTTAAACCCTCTCCCCAACGGCAGAGCCGGAGGGCGCGAGACGACCTCCAGCCACCCTGAGGTTTGACCTGGGGGTGGCGGGCTTTGTGGGCCTGCCCGCCATCCGTTCAGCACCAGGTCCGAGAGGCGGCGTGCGTGTTCCCACGCGCGCCTCTGTGTCGAGTCCGTCTCCCCCCTAGGGGGGAGACAGTAGAGAATTTTTACGAAGTGAGTCCTTTGGGTGGGTCTCTTGTGTAGTGGCCTGCCGTTTCACACGGCGGGGTCGCGACCGCATGCGAAAGCGATTCGCGCGGCCCCGTCGATAGTGGTTTTGTCGAGGAACACCGTGGTAGGTTTAGTCGGTATTCCGGGAGGTACTTTACTATTATTCCATCTTTCTTTTACCACGGTGAGTCCGACATAATCCCTCCGCCCGCCCCCGCGGAGGGATATGCGTCATTGCATTCCGCCAAGTAAAAAAAAAAAAAAAACCAGGCCGAGTAACTGTTACAAATATAATTAATTTCAACAACTTAGTTTTTACCCCAGTTACAAGTTGCGCATTTATTATACATTTATTTATTTTACCATACGACTGCTATAAGAAGCTAAAATTTATTAATTAAAATATTGTTTGCGGGTTGTGAACTGTTAGTAGTGTATATACATAGATTAGCGATTAAAAAGAGAATTTTTTGCTATTTCTCATATTATTAATTTAATGTTTAATAGAACAGCAGGTAACAAAGATTCACATAACATAATGTAACTCAGAAGTTCATAGCAGTTATATTGTTTTTGTAATTTTTTTTTTTTTTTTTTTTACGTGGGGGAATGCTATGACGCATATCCCTCCGCGGGGGCGGGCGGAGGGATTATGTCGGACTCGCCGGGCTAAAAGAAAGATGGAAATAATAGTAAAGTACCTCCCGGAATACCGACTAAACCTACCACGGTGTTCCTCGACAAAACCACTATCGACGGGGCCGCGCGAATCGCTTTCGCATGCGGTCGCGACCCCGCCGCGGTTACGGCCCGCCGTATGAAACGGCAGGCCACTACACGAAAGACCTACCCAAAATAGGCACTACGTCGCATAAAACCCTACTGTCTCCCCTAAAGGGGAGACGGACTCGACACAGAGGCGCGCGTGGGCACACGCACGCCGCCTCTCGGACCTGGTGCTGAACGGATGGCGGGCAGGCCCACAAAGCCCGCCACCCCCAGGTCAAACCTCAGGGTGGCTGGAGGTCGTCTCGCGCCCTCCGGCGCCCGGCTCTGCTGCGGTTGGGGAGAGGGTTTAAACGCTCCCTCTCCCGCTCCGCCGCCTCCTTGATGGATTATTTCCTCACAGAAGGCGGCGACGGCGTTCCACGACCTCTCACTCCGGACCATAGACTAAACTACGGCCGGGAGCGAGAGGGCAACCGATCCGACTGCCGCGATCAAATCACGGCGCTGCGATGCCCAGGCGGGGCAAACCGCCAAAGTGTGCAGCGCCGTATCCTCAACAACGTCGCAGCAGTCGCCGCAGTGGTGACAACCGGGCGTCTCTTGCCGGCGTATACGACACAGGAACTGGCCAAAACAACCGTGGCCAGTTAGAACCTGTGTCAGCCGGAAGGTGAGGGCGCTATGCCGCCTCTCCAGCTACTCCTCAAAACCGGGACTTACCGCCACGATCGTGGCGTGCCCGTTGTAAATTTTCTAATTTAACTTAACCAATAGATTAAGTATGTATGTATGTTAGGATTGTTTCTTATTTTGACAAAGCAAACAGTCAAGTATTTTGTTTTAATTTACATGAACAGATTTCTTCGTAATACGCTTAAAATTCAACAGAAATTTCAACTCCGTCAGTAAATGTATTTGTACCTTGAAAATGTTTTCCTTCAATTGAGATATTCCGAACACTTAAATTATCAGAAGTTTCTGGTTTCAGCAATGATTTCACTGAGAAATATGCAAATAATGTATAAGAAATTACTATAGTGCGTCATCTTGAGGCAATCGACGTTGCCTTTAAAATAAACATGAAATAGCTTTTTGTTTATTAAAAATACAACACATACGCTAGAGTTAATTTATGTATTGCAGGACTTAACAATCATTAAAAATTAACATAAATAATACCTAGACTCAGTACAACTATTTGTCGATCACAAAATTTTTGTCCCGTATGGGATTCATACCCGAGGTCACAATTTAAGGCACTACGCCAACAAGTCAAGTGTATTACGTACGTTTAAAAGATTTCAAAGTTCATTACTGTTTTATGCAACACTACAGACATACATATATCGAAATTTAACAGACGTAAATTATATATATTTATAATGTACGTTTATTAATATAAAATATATGATCAAACTAAATACTTAAACTACTATATACGGATTTTATCGCGTTGTTAATTTATCACTGTATTACAAAATTTTGAAAATATTACACTACTACTACTATTGATTTTATTTTACTAATTTATAAGCTAATAAAATTATTTAAACAACGCGATAAAATCCGTATATAGTAGTTTAATTTCAATGAATAACATTCGCGTAAACAGAAGACAATATTATGTAAATACTTAAATTCAAGTGAAAGCAATATGTTACGAGTATAGCTGGGGCTATGTGTCATTAATTATCACGTCAGACAAAATAAATATAATTTGGTTATAACCGTAGTGTTTCAAGTCTTTGAAGCTTAAACGAACCTAGTTTTAGATCAAATTATTTGTTTATTGAAATAATATATCGATTCTTGCTGTTGTTGTTGTTTTGTTCACTCATTGTATATACAGTCGAAACTTCTGATGCGATTTGCATAAACTGATCACTTATTTTGAATGTCGATTATATCAGTTTGAATTTAAAATTTACGTAGTGTATTTCATACACTGTTTACAAGACTCTGATGTTTGTGCACGCCACCGATGTTTTGAATGGCAACATGGCAAAACATCATCTACATGGAGTTTATTCAGTTTCAAATACAGATTATTTGAACAGAGATACACTATTGCTGTTGTTGTTGTTTTGTTCATTTATTGTATATACAGTCGAAACTTCTGATGCTATTTGCATAAACTCATCATTTATTTTGAATGTCGATTATATCAGTTTGAATTTAAAATGTATGTAGTGTATTTCATACACTGTTTACAAGACTCCGATGTTTGTGCACGCCGCCGATGTTTTGAATGGCAACATGGCAAAACATCATCTACATGTAGTTTATTCAGTTTCAAATACAGATTATTTGAACAGAGATACACTACGTAACGAATGTTTCAAATTTGAAATTACGTTTCGAATAGTCTGTAGATACTGATAAGTGGAAATACCGTACAACCCACACATTATGTTCACTTCGTATAAAAATGCCAGACTATTGAAATACGAAAGGGTTTTAACAAAATATCAGACTATTACAATAGATACAATTTTCAGTATTATTTTGCTAAAAAGCTTTGAAGTGATGATAGCATTGTTTCCTTCATAATGAAAACGTCTTAAAATAAAGGAAAATGTGAAACAATATTTTCCTTTGTACGTTCGGCATAACATCAATAATAAACACGTCACGGTGACATTCTTAAATTATAGGAAGCCAGTCAAGAAATTGTCGTCGTCTTCAATTGTATTTATTTACAATTCTAATTTTTCTAAGCTTTCTACAAAGTGACTTCAGTAAACATTATATTGTTGTATTCCAATTGATTTACCAAGATCCAGGTACACTATTTTAATTATTAAGAATACATTGGTTTTTTATTTCTCTATCAGGTGACTGTTCTTATTTCTATGAAATCTATAAGACGGTTGAGTTTGAATTTTTGACCCCTGTTTTAATATTGAATATTTTAATTTGCTGGCTATCCCTCGGAAAAACTACTACTCACTACTTTTTCTGGGTGTAAGGTATCCTATGTACATTTTTGTACCCCTTACAACGTTTATGCGAAATTACATGATGCGTAGCGTAACAACCAAATTCAAATTCGAATCTACAATATTACTAGACTTTGCCCGCGACTTCGTTCACGTAAATGGAGCGTAGCTTAAGTTAGTAACTGTACTTTTTCTAGATAAAAGGTACCCTTCTCTGTTCCCCTAAAAACGCGTATGCGAAATTTCATGATATTCGAGAGGTTAACCCTAAAAAGATAATCATATATGTACGTAAAAGATAATCATGCGTCAAATTAACGCATGAGTTTAAATTAGCTGTAATGTCTAGTGTTATTTTTAATTTGAATAAACTAATCGTTATTTTATATTTAAATACCTATGAAATCAGAAATACTACAATTTTATGCTGTTATATTTATTTATTTACATTGTAAATAACACAATCTTAGAACGTCTTCTATAATTAATAAAACTTAGGGTTTTTTTCTTTATCACAAATCATTATATTTTTAAAATATATGTAGTCATTTTCACTTATACACTAAATAATTAGGATATTTTATATATAATAATTATATAATATATAACATATAGCCGTATAAAAATTAGTCAGATATAGTTTTGGCGCATCAATGTCATGCACCGAAAAATCACTTTTTTGAAATTATTGAACATCACATTCGCTCGATGTCAGCTTTTCTTCTCTGTACTTATCTAAAAAAGCTTCTTCTATATCGCTCTGCACGTCATATTCAGTTTCGTGGTCTTCTACTATACTATCAGTGTCCGCACAGACAAGCTCGTCATATTTTTCTACAAGAGCGTCCTGGACACAGTTTTCGTCGAAATACCATTTCCCATTAAAACGGTTGTTAGTCGTAATATCTATACAAGGATAAGATCAACATAAAAATAAGGTACAAAGTGTTATAAGGTGGAAAACAATATAATTTTGCATTTAAGTTTAAGATTAAAAGTCACAAAAGATAATCATGCGTCATATTGACTCACGCGGTCGTTATATTTCAAAATCGGTAATACTTACCTCAGTAATACTTGCGCCTCACGGAAGTACCAAGCAACGAAAAAAATTACCTGAACGCATTGTAACGGATTCGCACTATTTAGGAAGAGAGAGCAATATTTCGAACATGCATGCGTCATTTTTACGCAGATTATCTTTCTAGGGTTAACGCCTAAAATCGTAACAAACAAACAAACTCACATTCGCATTTATATCGTAATATCAGTAAGGTAAGTAAATTTTATGCGTTATATTGTCTTCTATTTACGCGAATGTTATTCATTGAAATTAAACTACTATATACGGATTTTATCGCGTTGTTTATTTAGCACTGTTTTAAATATATGTTATAAATAATTAAGTCTGATGTGTGTGAACATATACAAAAGGGGACCAACCACTACCTGAGATTTAACAAACCACAGATTCTCGCTAAAGAACACCGATTCCTTCCAAGGATGCTTCGCGAGGCTATTGAAATCAAAAAACATCCCAATTTCAATAGAGAAAATGGTTGGAATGTACCACCAGCTTGGGATCCAGTACTTCAAATAGTCAAACCCAAGAAGAAACAAACCACAGCTAGACTTCATGATACTTTGAGCTCATTCTGCGTAAATAGAAACACCAATAATTAAATTATGTTCGGGTACTTTAAAATAACTACACTGGAACATTGAGACAACTACCATCTTAGTCTCCCCGTGACCATGGCTGCTGGAAAGCAACCGAAACGTCGGGGAAAGTGTAAACCAAAAATAAATAGATTTAATAGTTTAAATAATTTTATTAGCTTATAAATTAGTAAAATAAAATCAATAGTAGTAGTAGTGTAATATTTTCAAAATTTTGTAATACAGTGCTAAATAAACAACGCGATAAAATCCGTATATAGTAGTTTAATTTTATGCGTTAGTTTAAAAACATGTATAGTTATAATTAATATTGTAATTGTTTTGTGGGCAATAAAAATACTAGATTGCCCGCATACTTCACTGTAATTCTTTGAAATTCCCCCAGCGTATACTAGAATAGGTCTACCGTGGCGTGTAACAGATAATACGCTCGCGGTATAAGTGTCTGTCAAAAGAAGACATAATTCTTGCTGCGTGCACGCTGCGCTATCATGATAGATCACGCACTTGTAATGAAAGTGAAATACCTCATATCAGTTCATATCAGTAAGCAATCAGCCTCTCTCAGTGGCTTGCTAGTCCTAAGCATGCGCTCCGTCATACTAACCCTGATAAGTTGATATGCAAGTTAGCCAATCTAAAGGTCATGATAACGTAGGATATTCGCTATTTATTCGCGGCCACTAGTTTGATGATTGAAGGACAATGTTTAGTATTTAAAAGAAAGAAAATATTTATACGTTTATTGGCCACAATAGTTTGAATCTATAGTAACAAAATATTTATTTTCAAACATTACTTTTTGGGAAATATTCTTACGAGTACTCTACCAGAATGACCGTCTTGGTTCGCGACGAGTATAACAACTTACTCTTAGCTCTAAACTCCTGAATAAACATGCTGATTACAAATGTTAGAGCTACGGTGGATAAATCTGGAACAAAGCCGTATTGGTTAATGGATAGCGTGCTCTCCACTTTCAGTCGGACGTCTACAACTCGGTCATATAGTTTAATTGAATGGCACATTAACTTTACTCTCTTGTAATATACCTATATATGTAGTACATACGTACTGCCTTTGTTTTTGTAAAAAGGAACAATAGTACTCAGTCGCCATGCATCCTGTACCTATATAGATAACCTTATCTTCAAGGTATTGCCCTAGTTTTATGCGAATTTCATCCGGCCCTTAAGCTTTATTGCTGGTCATCTTTTGAGGGCAGCTTTTGCTTGCTGTAATTAATGGCGTCAAAGCCTTAGCCTCATATCCGTATGAGGACGTATATTAAGATTTATTTAAAATATTTCCAATGGTAAGGTAGAATGTAAATTTATAAACGAGGGAAAAGATCCATGAAGAAAGAATGAACCTGCGACCTCGACAATTCCTTACCCTTTGCCAATTAAGGTATTCGTGGTTCTAATATATCAGGGATTGCAATTTACGTCTGAGCATTGGAACATTGTTTATGAGCTATGACGGCTTTTTGTAAAAATTTCAATATTCATATATAATTACGTTGTAATTACAGGCAGTTGAATAAAACTTTTAATAGTGCTATGAGATCATGTAACTTCTTTAACTAGCCCACTATTCCAGTGACTTTTTTCGCAAACTTCGCATATTTTGGACATAAATGCATGTCAGCAATGATCTAATTTGGTACCTCGCCGCGTCGATATAAACAACGCGTGCCTCTCGTGAGAGTCTTTCATTAACGATTTTGTTACTAACACTTACGTGTATGTTCATGAGGCATTCGTAATTAAAGATAGTTGAATGAGTGTGCTGAATCATTCAGCATACTCATCCAACTATTTTTACTTAACCATTATGGTCAAGTAGATTAGGTCATTAGGGTCTATTGGATAGAGCACTGAGCTTTGTAAATAGTTATTAGGCAATTTATTTGAAGGTTTTATCAATAAAAAAATAAATTTGTATAATAGAAAAAATATTTTTTGAGCAGTCAAAATTGCACTGAAAGTTAACTGAAACTACTCGTAATAATAATGTTTAAAACTAAGTATGAATTATTATCAGTGACAGTCTTGTACCTCCATTTACCAATAGTCTAATTAACAACTGAAACAGGTTTTAAAATTATTATAAATTCCAACAATCACATAGTACTTATCTATCATTAAAGTCTAGTCTCACTAAGTTGTATTTAAATTAAAATCTCTCACATAATTGAGATCATACTAATATTGCAGTCTCCTTAATACCTAAATAATTAACACAATTTTTCAAAAATGAGAAGCGTACCGAATAAAATATGAAAAACTAAAATTGAAACAGTTTTTTTTTATAAGATTGTTTCCCTACCCCGCACCCCTACGCACCACCCGCAAACGCGCCCGTATTTGCGAGGAGTGATAAAAATAACTTGATTTTCACCTTTAATATGTATTTAGTATATTAAAAGTAAATAGTCTTACTTTGCTAAAAATAAAAAGTGTACTTGTCTATGGATACGTTTTTCTTAGCATAGTTACAGTAAATATATGAGCTCACTCACTTACTTGAAGTATGCTTACGGATTGGTTTTATTATTTGTGAATTACATAAGTTATAAATAGAGTAACTATACTTAAATAAAGTCAATCTACCGTACCATTAGTTACTGTAATATGATAGAGAAAATCTATATACAGGGTGTCCGGTAATTAATGGATAACCTGGAAATGTCTCATAGCTCTCTGATGGCCGTTCAGAAAAAAATATGAAAAAAAAACTATCCTAACTACTACCTTAGATATGTGTTTTTTTTTTAATTACCATGTATAACTTTCTTGTATACTGCGACCGTAAATTAATGAAATCCATCGGTTTTTTGTTGTTTTATTATTAAACACTAATTATGCTAATAGATAGACATTCAAAAGTATGCTATGCTAATATAGCTTGCACTTTTTAATATATATTTCTTTTTAATTTTTTTTATTATTTTATTTTCAATTTTCTGAACGGCCTTCAGTTCTACTATAAGACATTTCAAGGTTATCCATTAATTACCGGACAACCTGTATATAAAACAAAGTCATGTTAGTTACACCACTTATAGCTCAAGAACAGCTGGACCAATTTATAAAATTTTTGTGTTATTGGATTGATCTTTGTTCGGAATAGGATAATTAGGTAATAAAATTGAAGTCACCTGTCAAGAGCGTCTAGCAAGTACTGCGCGGAGCCATCCCAAAGATGAGAACAGTACTCCACGCAAGGGCGCACTTGTGCCTTATACCATAGGCACAGCTGCCCAGGCGCGAAGAACCGCCTCACCCTGTTCAGAACTCCGAGCTTTCGCGAAGCTTGCCTAATGACGCTCTCGATGTGGGTTTTGGGATTAAGGGAGCGGCAGAGATCCATACCTAAGATGGAGAGGCTGTCGCGTATCACCAGTGGAGTGTTCTTCAGAGAAGGGAGGGGAAGGAACGGAGACTTTTTTGTTGAGAACGTGCATGCCTGGGTCTTCTTGGCGTTGAACTGGACCAAGTTCTTGGCACCCCATTCAGAGATGAGGTTCAAGGTCTGGTCAAGTTCAACGACAAGATCCTGCCTTTTTCCCTCAACCTCAGCCTGTTTGGCCCCAGAACGTCCGAGATATCGCCCATGCACGGTACTGTCGTCTGCATAACAATGTATGTTGCCGAGATTCAACATATCATTGATATGCAGAAGAAAGAGCGTAGGGGATAAGACGGACCCCTGAGGCACTCCTGCATTGACTTGCATAAATTTGGAAGCGCGACCGTTCCAAAGGACCCAAATACGACGCTTCTGCAGGAAACTTGCAATCCAGGTGCACAGTTGAGGGGGCAAGCCATAGGCCGGAAGCTTGGAAAGAAGAGACCGGTGCCAGACTCTATCGAAAGCTTTGGCTATGTCTAGGCTGACAGCCAAAGACTCGCCGTGCTTGTCCATAGCCTCACCCCAGAGGTGCGTGACGAACGCTAGAAGATCACCCGTTGATCGTTTAGCCCGAAAGCCGTATTGGCGATCATTGATCAACGAGTGATCCTCCAGGTAGCGGACAATTTGAGTGTTTATAATCCGCTCGAACACTTTGGAGAGCACCGAGGTGATAGCTATGGGTCGATAGTTGCCTGGCTCGGAACGGTCCCCCTTTTTGGGAATCGGTTGAACGTTCGCCTCCTTCCAAGCCTCAGGCACAGTGCCTGCGGCGTAAGACGTCCGGTATAGGCGCGTAAGTGTGGGAGACAACTCCGCTGCACATTTTTTGAGGACCACAGCTGGGATGCCGTCAGGTCCACTGGCTTTCCGAACATCGAGAGACTGCAGTATCACACGAACGTCACGTTGCCTGATATGCATATCAGGCATGGTGTAGCCGCAGTTGGCAATTTTAGGCGGCTGCGAACCGCAATCATCGATTCGGGAGTTGGCCGCAAAGAGAGACAAGGGATGGATGCGAAGTACTTCCGCATTCCATCCCAGTCTACTGACGAGTAGTGCCACAGTCGTCGTCTTCCCTCCTCGGGTCGTGGGGGCGTAACAACAACAGCTGTGGCACAAACCAGACAGTGGTCTGAGGTGCCCAGAGGAGCACTAATCGACACACTGTACCGGTTCGGGTTACTTGTCAGCAGCAGATCGAGCAGAGAGGGCGCCTGACCTGCAATGTCCGGTATCCGGGTGGGCTGGAGTACTAGTTGAGACAGGTCATGCGTGAGAGCGAACGCATGGGCAATTCGTCCCACGTGGTCTGTTTTGGGAGAACCCAACCAGGTCTTATGGTGGGCATTGAAATCTCCCAAGAACACCAACTCAGCGTTCGGAAACTGCTCCTGCGCGTCGTCTGCCGCCTGACTCAGGTAATCAAAGAGTCGAGTTGTCTCAGCGTCTCCTGAATGGGATCGGTAGAGGCACATGTAGATTTGGCTGAAAGAGCTATGATCTACGTGTACCCAAAGGACAGAGAAGGAAGGGTCCTCTAGGCAGTTTAGACGGCGACAACAAATATCCACCCTAACAAACAAGCATACCCCGGCTTTCGTGAGGAAACACTCCTCTAGCACGTAGCCGGGATATTGCAGGTAGGTCGTGTCTGCAGGACGGCGTATTTGTGTCTCCGTTAGAAAAAGCATTGCCGGCTGAGCCGTCTCCAGGTGGTGATGGACAGCATTAAGGTTAGCGTGGAGTCCTCTGATGTTAATAAACTCCACGACACCGGAAGAGGAAGCAGCGGTGGGGTTACGGCGATTGGCTGCTGTTAAACGACAATACTTTGTATGTACTGCCATAGAGTGAAAAGAAGGGAAAGCGTGAAAAAAAAAGAGGCGGCTATTCTCGCAGAAAAGTGGGGCAAGGCGCAGAGCAAGTTTCGTCATATTACTGTGTGGTATGGCGATAGCCGATCCGACGGACGGAAGGACCCCCGTACTCTCCCGAAAGTGGTCGCCGGGACCCACCCTCCGGTCACCATCCGGCACGACGAGCCACCTCGAGATTATGCGCGGCATGATGAGGCAGCCAACCAAGTTGGTTAGACTCGTTTGCGCCTCTGGACTATACCGCGGGCGGCCAGCAGAGCACCGTTTCTACGGCTCTCCCTGGCCACCGGGTCGACTCGCGCCACCCACGCAATGACTCTACGGATACTCTGCAGGTCCCTCGTAAGCTGCGAGAATCGTCACCTCATGCTTAGGCCTCCGGCACTCTCATTCACCGAACGAAACACAGCAGTGAAACACTGCTATTTCACGTTGATTTTCTGTGAGAGGGTAGTACTTCCCCGGTCGAGCCGGCCCATTCTTGCTGTAACCAGCTTGGCTCTACTACCTATCAATTCTCTAAATCTATTATAATCAATCTTATTGTGCTGATATTGTTATTAATAATGCCGCGACCAAGAAGATTTAATCTTTCCCGAAGAAGCCGTAATGCAATTAGCCTTCGAAACATCGCGATTGAAACCACTGAAGAAGAACAAGACATTGCACGTGAAGAGCGCCGCGCTAGTGTGGCCCGACTTTGTGCTTTTTAATCACAAGAGCAAAGTGAGGCGGCCCGTGAAACGGCTCGGTTGGCAATGCGAAATCGTCGAGCAAACCTCAGAGATGAACAACTAGATAATTTTCGACGCGCAAGAAGAATTTTTCAAGTATTGATTTGAATCCAGAAGCGTTTCGATACGATTGCAGCACTGATTACAGCTCGCATCCAATTATTGACTCCGCCACCTAAGCCATTGCATTCATTGTTTCGTGGCGAAACACCCGAATCACGACATTTTCTAGCGAACACTCAAAAATACAATGGTTGTTTCCAATTGACTTAATTTGGGGTAGATATTATCAAAGAACCTGAATTTAATCAGACATTCAAGGTATTTATATATTTATTTATTTTTATCCTAGAAGGAATCCCTCAAGATTAGAAATATATTAAAGTAAAAGGTAGACACATTGTGTACAGATACAAAATATTTACTCAAATAGAAAATATTATCTATATTTAATATTTTATATTTGAGTAAGTATTTTGAATACACACACAATAATTTAGGTTATTATTAACTTCAATTATTTATTTCATGTTAGGCCTTTGTATTACGTATGCTTATTCTAGAAAAAGGATTTATAAATCAGTAATACTGATTTTGCTTTTGATTTTATAGATACAAGGACAGATTCATCACCGAATCGGATCTTTGCAACCTCTTGAAGATGCAAAGCATACATTTTTACAAATATATTTTACTGATTTTACTGTCTGACGATTTCCGTCAAACATTGCCAGTAATTGCAAGATCAACTGCTGCAGATGAAATAAACACTTGCCTCAAATCATCAAATGTATAGCGCTATGTGAAGACTCATCAATAAAATATTCCCAAATATCATTGCTAACCACAAAAATAACAAATGGTTGAGTGAGCGAGCGATTTTGACGGCTAAGAATAAAGATGCGGATGACTTAAATTTCGAAATCCAGAATGAAATTATTGGTACACTGCATTCATTCAAATCTATTGACTGTGTAACAAACGAAGATCAAGCCAAATTAATTTTAAACTCCTTGGACATCCAAGGCACTTGCCTGGCTTACCACCGCACAATTTACGACTAAAGGAGGACTCGGTGGTAATCATGCTTCGAAACGTAAACCAACCAAACTATGCAACGGTACGAGTTTAGTGATAAGTAAACTTATGATCAATGTGATTTACGCCACGATACTGAAAATTCAAAGGTGAAAAAGTTCTCATTCCGAGGATTTCGATGATCCCAACCGACATGCCGTTTGAGTTTAATCGACGTCAGTTTTCGAAAAGTCTTGCATTCGCCATGACAATTAAAAAATCTCAAGGCCACTCCTTGAATGTTTGTGGTCTGAATCTAGAAAATTCATGTTTTTCTCATGGTCAATTATATGTCGCATATTCACGGGTCGGAAAACCATCTGCTTATATTTGTTCTTGCGCCTGACAACAAAACGAAAAATGTGGTATATCACAAGGTGCTTTATTGAAAAGTGCAACCCATGCACCAAAGTAAGTGGCCAATAAAGTAAAATTTATAACTATTATCCTTATAAAAAAATTAACTTAGGTAATGATTTTGTATTGATTTTAAATCCTAAACATGCACATTCATTGACTGTTAGGCGGAATGAAGTTCGCTGGATCAGCTAGTATGAAATAAAATATAATTTTAATACAGTAAGTCTACTTACTGTCATTATTTTAACGAACGGTTGAATCTTCATAACATTTACTGTGATTAAGCTTATCGTATCTTTGTTAATAATTTAGACACAAAAAAAGGAAAAATGTTTCTTATAGGACTTAATATAAGGATCACATTACTGTAAAAAAGTCATAACACCATTAACACGACTTACTGTAATTATAACAACGGGGGTAGCACGATTGTTACCACATATAGATATACCTAACTAAAAATAAGTACTTGCGAATCATGGTTTGCTTATTTTATTTAAAGTCAAGCAATGATCACAAGTATACTTCCTATACTAATTTTATGTTAAATACGCGAATGTAAACAGAAAACAGCTTCTATTCGTAGGGCTATAATCGAATTATCTCAGAGCAGTTTGTTTCAAAGGCTTATCTATTCACAGCGGGTGGATAAATATTTGTATCTGCCGAAGTAATATGTTGGTAGCTAACAGCTGTTACTATAGTTGTTAACTCGCAATATTGCTACAAGTACTTCGGGTAATTTCGTGACAAACTTCACCGTGAGCCTTTATTGCGTACCACAATATTACGCTGTCAACCCGATTCGTGAGTGTACTGTAGGTATAACTGTGTAAACATTTGAATTACCATTGCGATAACAAACTAATTTGATAGTTAAATATTACAACATGCAAATAATCACAGGTTAATCGACGTCTGATCAGGTGTAAGCACTTGTATACATAATAAACAGCAACGATAGTAATTAGAATAAATTATAAAGCTATAAGCGTAAAAGTAAAAAACAAGTAAGAGAAATTATAGTTCCCTGTATAGTTTTTAAACTGTAGCATGTAGATTATATGTATTTTATCATAACATTCGTGTGCTAAGAAACCAAAGAGGTCTAAGGCCAGTGAAAATATCCTAGGATTCCCGGGGTTTTACTTATTCTTTGACATTTTCAACGAATAAAATTATAGACAATATGTATAATCACATCTGTATATAACCGAGGAGAAAATGGAGAGAAGGCAGGTGTATATAACGCCTCAATTTATCCAACTTTATTATTATTATCCCATTACACAAGAATTCATAATCGTTTGCAAATAAAAAACAAAATTATGGCATTAGACAAACGTGGTAGTTAATATATATAGTATTGTTTAAAATATATATAATATATCGTCTGACGTCTAAAAATGTTTTTTAGTTCTGAAGTTCGCACTTAGTTACATTATACTGTACGTAATATTATAGTAAAGCCTATTTATTGATGCTAAGATTAAACACCGACTTACCATTTGATTAATGGACGATAGAAACGCTTAGAATTGATCGACGACTCGCCCAGTCAATGGTTGCAAGATAAATGGTTGGGCACGGCAAGCATTGAATACCTAACAAATGGCTATATCGTTTCGCCGTATCCGTGATGCGGGACAACCGTTTTGTGCCGACCTGCATCACCAGCACAATGCCCTTAGATATCAACCTTTCTTTGGCGTATAATGATATTTTTATTGATGGGGCGATGGGCTTCCTATTGGCAGAAACGTTGATATATTTTAAAATACGAGTTCAAGTGGGTGTGGATTATATAAGATCCATATTATGTATATTAACATCTATACGTGTGTAAGTTTTATTATGTAGTTTAGGATCCATGAAGTTT
The DNA here is from genome assembly GCA_963675205.1 of Catocala nupta. NCBI lineage: Eukaryota > Metazoa > Arthropoda > Insecta > Lepidoptera > Erebidae > Catocala > Catocala nupta. Next base: position 9,693,508 of record OY776081.1, read on the forward strand.
AGTTGCCCGAAGGTAAAGGTAGACAATATGGATTTCCACTTGCTACGATTTAGCGATGCCCACATTAAGGTATTTTACTCATTGTACAGAAATAGAACACATGATACTATTACATAACGTAACCGCTAATTAAACGCAGTCGTGGAAAGGGGATAGTAAGATACTCCCATTACGTATTCACAGTTACACCCAAATTTAAAACATTAATTGCTTCTTCATCATGCAACTAATTTTTATGTTGAATTAATTTTTTTTCTTTTGAATGCAGGTCAACACACCTTTCTCATGGGACCTAATCTGAGAACGACGAGAGCTTAAGTGCTCTTGCGCGGTTTGTGATAGGAACAAGAAAGTCTGGAGGATTTACTCGTTTCTAAGTGCGAAGAGAGAAGAGAGAAGAGCTTTTCTGTTTATTCTTGGCCCAGTCTTTCGATATCCCAAGAGGTAAGAAACGCAATTTGTATTCGTACTGGTAGGTCTTACACTCGAAATTGTTCTTGTTCTCAAAGCGTCGAGAACAAGAACAGTTGAACATGGGCTGAAACCAAATCCATACACTAAAATAAATGAAAAGAGTCCAAGCAATTATTGCATTCTATATTTTATTAGCAGTTTTAAAGGTTTCAAGTCTCCAAATATTATTAATAAAAACAGTATAAGTTTATCTGCTCAGTTCTTCTAAACTGCAGTACTGAAATAAATGAGTTTTTACTAGATATAAAGGACTTCTTTCGGAAAATTTATTTGCGTTATATACTCCAGTTTATTAATAATTTGTAAATAGTATAAAAAGAGTGTTGATGTCAAGTAGTCAAAAAAAAAAAGATCTCTAACGTGGCTTATAACCCTATGAGATACATCAAAATATTGCACTAAATAATTAAACAACTTAAAATAAGTATAAGCAAGTACATACGTATTTTGTACTTTCTTTCGTATGTGCCCATCATAATACTCATTTTTAACTTTTACAAAATTATAGGTTATTCGTGAAGCATTTTGTTGGATGTAGCCTTTACCCAGTGAAAAATACCTTTAATATTAATATAAGTATATAAATACTTTAGAAGATATCGCATAAGTATACAAAATTACGCGCTACAAAAAAGTTTAGTTGTTTGCATGATGAAACTTACGAAGCCGTACAAGGCTAGGTGGGTTGATAGTTAAGAATAAAACAATGCTTCGGCATTCGAGTCACTATTATTAAAAAAAGGAATGTAATAAAAGTAAAACAAAATATTAATAAATTGTTACCGAAATTTAATACAAATAACTGTAAATCGGTTGGAGCCAAGGTTAAATTTAGACAACGCTGAAACTTGTAATCAACAAATACCTTATACAAATTTGATTGGCAGTTTATGTATCTTGCTGTTCGGAAAGGGACCTGATATTGGCTGCTCGGTTAAATTTCCAAGTCAGAACAATACTTATTAATATTCAACAAAAAAGTTTATAATATACTTAATAATGACAAAATACTTACTTATTATCCAAAGAAGTGCATACAATAAATGCTGATTGGGCAAGATCTCAATACATTAAATAGGATATCATTAGTTTTAACCTCTTACTATGCCTGTTATTGTAATTATAATATAATATTCTACCACATACACACAACACCATCTAGCCCAAACTAAGCAGAGCTTGTACTATGGGTACTAGACAATGGATAAACATACATATATACTTTTTTTTTTTTGTAAAATACATACATATTATACATAGAAACACCCAGACCAAGACAAACATCCATGTTCATGCACACAAATATTTGTCTTGTGCGGGAATCGAACCCGCGACCACAGGCGTGGCAGTCGGTTACACTAACCACTACGCCATCGAGGCCTGCACTGGTTTGCGGACATAGGCAGGCAGGACTATAGATTGCTGCGCCCATTTTACGACCATTATTTAGTACATTCACTGTTATTTTAATTAAATCTTAATTTCAAGCGGGATTGTCTACGGAATGCCAAGGTGTATTTTATAATAATATAATCTATATATTAATACGTGAAGCAAAAACTTTTTACCCTTTTTTACGAAAATTGCGTGGGCGGAGGAGTATGAAATTTGGCACAGTTAAAGTTTATATGGAGAAGGAGGGTGAATCTTAATATTTTTATAACATATGCTTTCGATATACATTCAATTAATGAAAAAACACTACACGCACACAACCATACATTTTTGACACACGCAGTCGAATAGCGTTCATAGTATTTCGACATTCTTCATCTGACTTCGTATAGTAAGTATATAATTCTTTGTAACTATGGTTACCTATACCTTATTTATATGTAGTAGAGAAAAACAGAAAACAAAGTAGCAAGCTTAGGAATTTTGGTCGAATTTTAACCACTAGGCGACCGCTAGTACTTTTATTTACATTACACAACTCTAAAATATAAGGTCTTTATAAATATTCTCAAAAATAAATACGGTACAAGCGTTCCAAATCTGGTACTAGGGGTAATTGTAAAATGACAGAAAAAGGATGAACGATACAACCCGTGACGTAACCGCTATTTAACCGCAGCTACGCGTTTCTTATAATTATCTAAATTTAATATATTATTTACTTTCTTATTTTGAAACTAATTTATATTCTGTTCGCACAAATATATTTCTTTTCATTGCTATTTTCTCTTAAAATTAAACATAGTTAATTATGGGATATTGGGAGTGTATCTACTGAACATAGTTTTAAAATCCATGACACTAGTGAAAATTTATTGATAGAATAATGCATTAATGTTTTGCTATTTATTTTATAAATTGCTTGTATGTGACAAGCAATTTATAAAATAACTAAAATTAAGGAACAGCATGTATTAACTTTTATTTAGACTCTGTTAAGAATTGTTTCCAACTTAACATAACATCAACATCATAAAACTGTCTTTAAAAAGAATTTGCTCGCCCTGATAGATGCTTATAATAAGTTTAATTTTTATAAATACAATTGTAATGAAAATCACACATTGTAATTTTTGTTCGCTGTTGTTTGTGGTGCGAACCATGTATGATTACAGACAAATTTACTTTTCCGGCTCATAATGAGCTTGTATTCATTGAATAGAAATAAATATTCATATTGACCATTACAAGAATATGGCTACCTTATTGAAACATTTTGTATAAGCTTAACCAAATTCGATACGGTGTAGGAAAACCTACACGTCTGAGAAACTTCATAATGTTTTCGCAGATGTGTCTGCCAATCCGCATTAAGCCAGCGTTGTAGAGTAACTCCTAAACCTTTTCGCACTGCAAAGAGGCCCGTGCCAAGCAGAGGGACAGTTTATATACAGAGTTAATATTTTTATTACCCTAATCCTAACTAATGTTATAAATGCAAATGTGAGTTGTTTTGTTTGTTTATTTGTTACGCTTCCACACCTTAACTACTCGACCGATCATAATGAAATTTCACAAATATGTACGTTGTCAGGGGTACAGGTCATTAGGTACCTTTCATCCAGAAAAAGAAAACTGTTTCCAATCGATAGTTTATTGACATAACCTTCATTACGGCGAGCGAAGCGGTGGACAAATGCTAGTATTAGATAATTTGATATAGAATCCTTTAACCGATACACTACCATTTCATGTTCTATTTTTAGTGCTCATGTTTACATGAAGCGATAAACCTGTGCTTGTTAGGAATAATTAACTGTCAATATTTGAGCAAACTGCCATGATAATCAAGTTAATCAAAAATCAATTAGTTTAAACTTTGATCGAACGACATTCAGAATGAGAACAAATTGTACGCGATCAACGGCAAGTTAAGAAGCAATTAAGCAAAACTTTAGTCTCATCGATCCCGAGTATCGAGAGGTGTTTAATTAATTACCTATTTCAGTTCGCTATAATTTTGACGACGTTTATAGTTCAGTGCCTTGTAATTAAATAGGATAGGATATTAATACGTGTTGTAATAACATAAAACCGTTATAATATTCCCTTATTTCGATTAGGTTATATCTTTGCGGCCAATGATTATATTATATTTGTTGAGCCACTTCAAATTCTCTGGTTTCGAATAACTAGTTTCCAAAGTGGCTGAAGGGCAATAAGTTCTTTTAGAGTTTTATATAGTGAGGAAATTATACTTATACTAGCTTTTGCCCGCGGCTTCGCTCGCGTAAATGTAGGTTAGGTTATGTTATGTTATGTTCGGGCTCGTCACAATTGAGGCGGTAAATCCCGTGTTTGAGTGGATGGAGAGGCGATACAAGTAATGAGTGGACACGATTTTTTGGCCAGTTCCTGTGTCGCATAGGCCGGCAAGAGACGCCCGATTGTCATCACTGCGGCGACTGTCGTGACGTTGTTAAGGACACGGCGCTGCATACTTTGGCGGATTGCCTCGCCTGGGCATCGCAGCGCCGTGAGTTGATGGCGGCAATCGGAATGGTTGCCCTTTCGTTCGGCCCAGCCCCGGCATGTTTCAGTCAATGGTCCGGAGTGAGAAGTCGTTCAACGCTGTGGCCTCCGTCTGTGAGGAAGTAATTTCTATCAAGGAAGTGGCGGAGTAGGAAAAGGAGCGCTTGAACCCTCTCCCCAACCGAAGAACCGGGCACCGGATGGCGCTAGATAAACTCCAGCCACCATAAGGTTGTACTTGGAGGTGGTGGGCTTCATGGGCCCTGCCACCCACCACCCGATCAGTTGCAGGTCCCAAAGGCCGTGTGTGTGTTCCCACGCGCGCCTCTCTGTTTTGTAGACTTGCTGGGTATAATTCAAGCCGAAGGGATGAAATTTATCTCCTAATAATGATAGGTAGTATTGTGTAGTGGCCTGCCGTTTCATACGGCGTCGTGAGAGCCTTATCAGCTCTTAAATCAGCTTGTCACTGTCTCCTTAATTCGACATGAACGGATGATTCTTGAGATCGAGCAATTTTGATTGATGAGCTCCTAGGTAAGTTAGAATTATGTTTGCGAGGCATACCGGAAAAGTAAATAAACTCTTAACCAAAAGAATACAGTAAAAACAAAAAACAGTAATACAGGTAAGGTAGTAGCTTAAAATTAAAACGGAGAAACTATAGCTTATAGATAAAAATCGACTGAAAATAATTACAATATTGTTAGGAATCAAAGGTGAAATAGTCTAAAAAAAAATAACAAACGTACTTTCATTGTTAAATAAAAGCATTCAATTTTGCAGGATGGTTATTGTAACCATTAATTAAAGAAATACATTAACAAATAAAATTAAACATGATAATTGATATTACCCAACAACGATCACACAGAACGTGTGTTCCGTCCGCCGCTCGTTGTCAAAGTGTCTCGTTGCGTGTTCAACACGCTTTTATAACCCGCTTAATCGGATAATTCGTGACGGCACTTGTTCTCGACGCCGTCCATAACCAATACGGCCTCTCCTGGCGCTCTAATGTCCTTGTCAGGTCTGGAAGAAGGACCTGCCTAATCAACGGCTGGCAGTCCCAGTATACAGTCTTGCTCTTCATTTTCACTTGAATATTGTAGGCATATGCGTGAGCCTTGCATACCACATCGATTCAAACATTGTAGGCATGGGCTCAAAGTTTGCTGGTATAGGCACAAAGATTGCATACCACACAAATTCAAAACCAGATCATCCTTCCGATGAACACGTGGCGGCTGTTGGTTTTCATTGATACATTAATCTTGGTATGCTCAATTCACGTGTAACGTCCTCTATCTTCTCTTCGAACCATGATACTTCAGTAAAAACGCTCGCGATCGTGAAACGTTAAACGCGATTTTCTACTACAATGCCTATCACGTGGCAGTCTCATGTGGGTAGACCTAACCTTAAAAGAGAACGATGTGATGTGTTAATTTTATTTGTAAACGCCAGAACCTAGTTCTATTACTTTTGAGCAAAGGAATGTTTATCACTCTTCTGATATTAGAAAACAAAGGCGAAACGACCTCAAAAAAAAACACATAGTCTTTCATTATTAAATAATCATAAAATTTTGCAGGATAGCTATTGTAACCGTTAATTAAAGAAATAAATTAACGAAGAAAGTTAAAAGTAATTATTGATATCACCCAACAACTATCACACGGCACGTCAGTTCCGTCCGCCGCTCGATGTTAAAGTGACTTGTTGCGCGCTGAACATGGTTTTATAACCCGCTCGATCGGATAATTTGTGACGTCATTTATTTACGACGCCTTCCATAACCAACAATATTATTAGAATAGTAGTAATATAAATAAACGGTTACAGATCAATATTTATAGTATTTATTTTTTCAAATGACGACGATGCGAAGGAAAATTATGACGCTTTTTAATTTTGTTGTTTTATTTTCTCTTTATTTTATTTAATATTGTCTTCTGTTTACGCGAATGTTATTCATTGAAATTAAACTACTATATACGGATTTTATCGCGTTGTTTATTTATCACTGTTTACAAAATTTTGAAAATATTACACTACTACTACTATTGATTTTATTTTACTAATTTATAAGCTAATAAAATTATTTAAACTATTAAATCTATTTATTTTTGGTTTACACTTACTTTCCCCGACGTTTCGGTTGCTTTTCAGCAGCCATGGCTGCTAAAAATCAATAGTAGTAGTAGTGTAATATTTTCAACATTTTGTAAACAGTGATAAATAAACAACGCGATAAATCCGTATATAGTAGTTTATTTTATTTCATTTATAAACAAATGAATCGAAAACATGTATTGCTATATCACATCAATACGGTTTCCCAGATTTTCTTACTCCAAACTTCACGATCGGTTTAATATGGCCATAGATAATACAAAATTGTACTATGTTTTAAAATGTGTTTAGCACCATCTATCGAAATAATAAATGATAAACTATCGCTTAAAGAAAAAATAACAATATAAAGGGCAAACGTAAAACGAATACAATATTATTAGAATAGTAGTATCGGATTATGGAGTGAATTAATTCTAATTACTACATTCAACATCACAAATCGATATCACGTTTCAGCGGCATCTATCGAGTTATTATGATACTAAACGTTAAAGGTATTTTAGTATAAAAATATAATTTAATTTGATTTCAACAATGTATAATACCAAAATTCATACGACAACTTTACCAATCAGCTTAAATAAGTGAACAGGCAGAGCTGAATTAGCTAAATGTAATTATTTTGAGAACCTAACCTAACTCGGGAACAGATTTTTATTTGTGATATCAGATTTCTACCGGGATACAGTAGATCCCTTTTTCTGTACACCGTGGTAGGTTTAGTCGGTATTACCGGGACGTCGCTCACCATCTTTCCTCGGTGAGTCCGACATAACATCTCCGTCGCCCCGCGGAGAGGAATGCGTCAAAGAATTCCTTACGTTAAAAAATACAAAAGTCATACGACTAAGACTTAAGACTACACGCGGTCGCAAAAGAAAATAGCGGCGTAACCATATACCGCGGGGTAAGACGTGTTGTGCGGGAGGCGGAACGCATGTAATTTTTACCTTATTAGAATATGTTTAATAGAAAATATTTGAGTGTTTTAAAAAGTGCTAGGACTAAAGTTGTTTCGTATGATAATTATAAAGAAAAATGATTTTTAGTATTTATCATTTAACCCTGCATAAAAGTTGACTTTGTATTCCAACTATATTAGATAAGATCTGTGTCAGCTTTGTCTACCAATAATATGTAAATAATATAATTAAATACATGGAGCGAGAAAAACACGGTGGCAATATGAAGGTTGTATCTCGTGCATCTTTTGGATAAACTAATAGATGCAATATTTGAACTGCACCGAATTCCTAATTAGTTAAATAGTTTAAGCGTTCACGTTGTAGACTGCAATTAATTATTTGCCTTGATAAAAGCGCACCGAAGCTTGCTTGCCTGCACGGAATTTCTATATAAGTAAGTTTGCATTTATATACAGGTAGTTTATGTATTAATGGTTAATCATCTCCATGGAATAATTCAAACATCTAAATGGTAAGATTAAATAGTTAATATTGAATACATGCAAATGTATAAACGACTTCTGTTTGAATAGCGACATAAGATTACGCTTGCCCTTAGGGAAAATCATGATATACGATATGATTGATGACCTCATCATTTGCCCAAAGCGTATGATTTATCAAATTAGGCAAGGTATTATTGGGTTTCTAGTAGGGAAATATGTACGGAAGATGTCAATGGGTTCGGCCCCTATAGCGTGGACGTCTATCTTATGACGTGAATCTTGTGGAATGTGGGTGTCAGCTGCTCAGCCTTTTCGAGACATACAAGAGTGATCCTATATATAAGTGAATTTTGTTCGTATGATATTTTATTGAGTCGTGTCTTTTTTTGTGTGTGTGATCAAGTGGGTTTTCATTGCACCACAATTTCACCTCATACGAACCAGCGATCTAGTCGACTTTGATGCATGTTTGTTTAGACGATATCTCATATCTTGCAATTTGATGACAGCCAGATTATAGGGCTACGTAGACATGATGAGTTTCGTTTTGGCGATATGCATTAGAAAACTAAAAGTGTGATCATACCATACGAAGATTAGTATCAGTTTTATTACTTAAAGCTATACATACACATATACCTTTCAAACAAATTACATGTACTGCGTCATGACAATAAGTGTACCCAGAATCTTGCGCAAGGCTATTGCGGAGAATCCTGTGTAGGTGACTATTGTTTCAGAAAGCCCACAGGTCCTGTGGCAACAAATACCTGGAGGCTGAGCTTCGACATATCCAGCAAGTTCTGCAAAACAACAAGATACAACAAACATCCATCAAGCATTAGTCTGCCGTCCTATTAAATATAAGAATAGTCAACGACGAAATTGGCTACAGCTTGAAACAAGATTACGAACGATTCACATAACATACTTACCGCCCTGTCTGCTGTTCCAACAGATATTATAAATTTCCTTTCTGTTTTATTATATTATATTCTGTTATATTACATAAAGACCATTATTTAAATCTAAGAAATAATGAACATGAAAAGATTGACTAAGAAAGTTTATAAGGGTAGGGTGAATGGAACAGTCGCAAGGGGAAGACCTAGGCGAACGTTTCTTGATCAGATCGAAGACGTTCTGGATAAAGGCCAAGTTAAGAGCAACTTAAACCGACAAGCGTGTATGAGGAATGTTATGAAATTGAATGAAGGCAGAAAAGTGTGTCAGGGTCGTAGCAAATGGAAATCCGTAGTCTCTGCCTACCCCTCTGGGAAACAGGCGTGAATCTATGTATGTATGTATGTATTTAGTAGGCCATCTTCAAATAAACTGAATAACCATCACGTTGCACTCTATTATCAAATCCAAAAGAATCTGTAGAACTATGAACGACCATCCTGCTTGCTAAAACGTTTATTACTTAAAGATTATGCATAATTAAGGAGAGATTAGGCTTATGCGATAGCATAAGCATAATCTCTCCTATAATCATCAAATAAAGTTAATCGTAGGAGTGACTACACTCCTACGATTAACTGTTTTTTTGATCTATTAGTGTACGAATAAGTAACAGTAACTTTTGACCGTTAGCCCCGCAAAGGCCGCAAAGGGCAAATACGGTTTTGAGTTTTTCGTTCAGTATAGAATATTCTCAACTGTCTTGGATAGATGGAGTCAATTTACCCTCTATGATGAAATCAAAGTTGTATTTTGAGCAATAGATGTTGTATGTCATATAATCTAAAAGTATAAATACTTTTAGATGATATGTACTACTTTCTAATAAAAAAAAAATTATGGGATATAATTAAGTGAACGTTAAAATTACTTTTGTATTTTATATTAGTGTGTAACTATGATTGTGTGTTTATACTTAGTTTTAAGTGCCTATTATAAAATATTTAAAAGTTAAAGCATGTACACTTAGATTGCAAATAAATATTACTAATTATTATGATTACAATGTATATAATTACATAATATTATCCTTATACTGTTAAGAGTATATGGTAAATAAATAATCATAAACATGAGCAGGACAGAGAGTCTATTTTAAGCCATCTTCCTTAAACAGTTGCCATTTGATCTCTTCACCTCATTTTTACACTTCCAACTTTATGCCTTACGGCCTCCATTCCGAAACTTGTCAACATCATGTTTCACATAAGCATAGCTAGTCTTTTCACAACATCCAATTTTCCTAATCCAATCCATTTATCGGTCTTCTTGTTTTTGACTGGCAATCCTCCTAGTTTTCTGTCCATAAAATCTACTACTATCTTTATGTTAATACCCGCGTGTAGTAGTTAAATCAAAATTATTTTATAGCGCTCCAGGCTACGAGTTTACATTTTCCGTCCACCTTTGCAAGCACCTGAATATGTCTTTAAAACTCTTACATAGTTCCAAGGATATGCACTTGTAAAGATATTTATATGTCTAATGTAGAGTAAATTGTCTTGATAATTATTTGTACGACAAGTATGGAATGATTGAGTTAATTATCCCGTGTTTACCAGCATCTTAGTCTTCAGATTATATAATTCTACTGTAAAGGGGCACGGACTTTACAAACTGTGATCGCTAAAGATTTTTGTCATAGGCCACTTTTAAAATTTAGCTAGTTTCGGTGGGCCCCTGCAGCTAGAAATGTAATCCACCAAGTCAAATCGGTATATTCGTAACAAAAAGTAAAATTAAAAAAATTTGATCAAATCTCTACTGACTGAACTTTACTTTTTATTTTTTAGGTATTCTCGGATCTTCAGCGAGTGATATTCCTCAAAATATCCGTCGACTGACGTTTAAATAAGTAACAGTCGCTGAGCTTCTTAAAATATTATCTACATTGATAGGTGAAGTCAAGCCAACATTTTAGTTCTTCACTATCGAAAGCAAATAAATTTTCGTGGACGCTTACGAATTGTGAACCCCCATTTTTGCCACGCCAATGTAGACCCCGTCGAGTCTCCTGTGGACTCCTGGGGGTCCACCTGGACCACTTTGGGAACTAAGAGTTTAAACTAACATTAACTATGATTTTCCATGCAATCCAACCATCTTATTAAGAAGTTAACTTAAATATATTATTAAGTTAATTTAGAAATGTATACCTCTGTATTCGTTTGCAAAGCTGTCTCATGTGAGTTTTCTTTTTTTTGTGAACGAGTCACAGTCACATTTATTAAGAATTTTTGTATGTCAGTGGCAATTACTTGAGCAAATCTAATTATCTCGCGAAATATTTTAATACCGAAGCATGGGTCTTCCTTTATGGTAGGCAGATACGATTGCTGTGGATGAGGTGTTGGGTTTGAATAGCAGGTCGAGCCAACAATTAGTTTTTGGGTTAAGCTGCCCAGAGATCTCAATAGCAGCTCAAAGTTAGGAGTTTTGTGGTATTACAGACTCGATACAGCTGCGGTAATCAGTTGATCCTGCGGATCATCCCTTTCTGGTCGTGTGTATTGCCGGCCCGTCGGCTTATGGGACATACCACGCACAATTAACATATCCTGCACCGACAGCCGGTCTGCGTTGAGATTAACCGTCATGATCGACAATTCGGTTTGAAGGACCTAATTGTAGATAAAGGCTTAGTAAAATTATTGGGAAGAAAGGAAAACCCGTCACTCACCTTCGGATTACCCACTCCAACTATTGCAATGGAAAAAGGTTGACAATACTGAACTCCTCTGAATTGTCAGGACGGGTGGTTTTTTCAATTAATTCTTGACTATTTTCAAACCATACTCCGCCATAAATATAGTATTTTCTTTTACCAAAGTATTTAAATATTTTGAAAAATTATATAGCATTTCTGTATGAAACTATTCCCCAGACGCGTACTTAATCCTTACGATTTTCGTCAAACATTGTAGCTAAGGGCATCTAGGATTTATTGGTATTGACTTTTTAATCAATTACCTCTTTAGACCTAATTCTTATTTAATTGTATATTACAAAATCACTTTTGTATCTTTTGCAAAAACCTAGGGTGCGTGATGGGATTCTCCCTTTCGAATAATTTTATTACAATGGACTGCCGCCAAATAACGCCTATTTCGATTCAATATAGGTAATGGCTTAGTTTTTTTACATAATCAATACCAAAAAAACACACCCCTGTTCAGACAAAGCAGTTCTTTTACATTTGTTTTACAGTTTCAGTTAGAAATCTAGCTCGTTTGTCACCAAAGAATTGCATTTGGTAGAAAAATATTACAGAAATCCCTTAGGCTACATGAGATATTGTATTTTTTTATTACTTTTGTGGTTTATCGCAGTTTTGATGTAGCTATATGCTATATTAAACCATCAATTATTCCACGGGCAACGGCATGTTGAAAAATCTAACATACGTTGCCACGTTAATAAATGGCTGTGCATCTTTAATATTAAAGAAATATTGTTTGCCGGGTTTGTTTGTAATACAATAAGGATTTTTTTTTTTTTTTAATCTTTATTTAAAGGGACTTTGTCAAATTTGATGACGTCACCCCATAATAACAGTGATACATTAATTACTTAATCTACATAAGACTACATAATAAATTAGGGGCTATAAACTAACATTTCCGCCCCTTGCGAGGTATACAATACACAACTTCCTGGCTTCCTCCGACGCGGGAAAAGCCAAAATGCTGTTATAGAGACCTATATGACATTTATTGTTCAGAAACTGACGACGTACACTTTCGTTCCGGACACATTCAGCCAATACATGTTGGACATCGTCAATGACATCACAGGTTGTGCAATTCGGTGATACCACCTTACCCATCAAGTGTGCAAATTTATTAGACGGTATGTGTCCGGATCGAAGTCTTAGCATTGATACAATATAGTCTCTGCTGGCTTCCATCTCTTGGAACCATGGATAAAGTGGAGGACCGGGTTGGATCGTTTTATACCAGATGCCTTTCATACGCGCGCGTTCGTCAAAATATTCTTGCCATTTAGCCCTGCATGTATTCTTAATTGTCTGAATGTGATCGGTGTAAATAGGTATATAACTATAAGGCACTCCGTCATTCACAGCTTCCTTTGCCGCCCGGTCTGCTACCTCGTTACCAATGATGCCAATATGAGATGGAATCCATTGAATTATCACTGTTTTATTCAAAGTGCTCAATTGTTTGATGGTCTTAAGGATACAATAGGCTATCGGGGAACCTCGCAATCGTGAGGGTAGCCGAGCCAAATGCAGAAGGGCAGATTTAGAATCGGACAGTATTACTATGTGGTTAGAACTAAGAGATAATGCGTACGAGAGCGCTTCTGATATAGCTATCAGTTCACAGTACATTATTGAAGCAAGACCATTAATTTTAAATTTAATTGTTATATTAGCCTGCTTATCAAATACTGCCGCTCCTGCTTCTTGTCTTTCCTTAGACCCATCAGTATACAATTGATGAAAGTTATGATATTCATTTTGTAAGTAATTTAGACACACGTTCTTAATCTTAATTACATCAATTGATCTTTTTGAAGCAATTATGCCCTGAATGTTGCTTATTACAATTTTATTGAGCTCGATGTCGCTTAGCCATGTGTCCATACAAAAACAATCACGTACAGTACTGGCATGAATAACGAGGCTTTGAAGTTCATTATGTATATCTACTAATAAGGGAAGTCTCTTCCTTCGCCAATAGCTTGTCTGGTTTAAATCAGTTAATTCATTTAAAATATTTATAGTAACATCGTCAGTCACAGACTTAGACTTGAGCCAAAACTTACTCGCTAGATATCGCCTTCGGATATAAAGCGGTTGCAAGCAAAGGTCGCTTTCCATGACATGGATAGGCGTGCTTCTTACAAACCCTCCAATCACCCTCATACAGCAATTCTGTATTTTATCTAATTTGTACAGTTGTCTTCTAGTATAATTGTCATATAGAAAACTACAATAATCTAATCTACTTCGGATAATCGAAATGTATAAACGACGTAAATGTTTGGGGTGAATACCCCATTTTGAACCGGCTAACACTTTAAATACATTTAAGAATTTAAGACACTTTTCTTGAATTTCGTTTATATGTTGCTTCCATCTCAAACTTTTCTCTAACCAGACCCCCAAATATTTTACATAATCTACTCGCTGAATTCTATGGTTATTTATATTTAAAGTAAAATCCCTTCTTATGTTACCCCTACTGAATAAACACACCTTGGTTTTATTATAAGAAATCTGTAAACCAAGTTCTCCTATAAGATTTTGAAATACATTCAAAGCACTTTGCATTTCGATAACCGAATCTAAAATATTTTGCTTACTGACATACAACACAAAATCGTCCGCATATTGCGAGACAAATACATTGAAAATATTACGGCAAATCTTATAAGTGGCTGCATTAAACAACAATGGAGATAAAGGGTCGCCCTGAGCAATACCCATGCCTGTTGTTCGTCGTATATATACATGACTATTCACTTGTATAGAGAGCTGCCTTTCATGAAGAAATTGCCATAGATAGTTGCACAACACTCCCACTCCAAGGTTGTCTAAATCTTTTAATAAAGCTGCAATATTTATATTGTTGTACGCACTGTCAATGTCCACGAAACAAGCCAGGGTAGCGAACCCTTTGGTAAGACCGATCTGCACACGCGACACAAGTCTCGAAAGGTTATCTGTACAAGAAAATCCTCTACGAAATCCAGTTGTTTCTTTTGAAAAGCAATTATTTCTTTCTAGGAACCACTCGATCCTACACTTGATGATCATATGTAGTACTTTACAAGGACAGGATAATAAAGCAATCGGTCTTATCCCTGTTATAGACCCTGCGTCACGGCCAGGCTTCGGAATAGCTACAATAATAATGTTCCTCCACTGAACGGGTACAAACCCTGTAGCTAACATTTTGTTAAATAATGATACTAGAACTTGTTTACCTGCAACTGGAAGGTGTTTTATCATAGAGTATGATATGCCATCCAAACCTGGGGCCGTATCTGTTGATTTGATGCAATTGTCAAGCTCCTGTCTTGATATTGGTTGGGACAACTGAGAATTGTGCGATATAAACTGTGGTGCAGGTGGGGATACATAATCCGGAGCTAATCCTTTCAGCAATACGCCTAATTTTTCCTGATCTACTGCATAATTTGTTGGTACGTGACTCTTGAGCCATTTCATGCGCCTCCACATATCCGCTGCAGATGTGGAATAATCTATATTATTGCAAAACTGTCTCCACGAGCTCTGTTTACTATTCCGTATCATCCTCTGGGCTGTACGAGTCCTCTCCTGTAAAACACTTAAGTTTTGAGGTGTAGGATTTTTTCTAAAAGATGCTAATGCTCGCCGCCGCTCCGCTACCGCTCGTGATAACTCTTGGTTCCAATATGGCTTTGGCCTGAACTTTTGTTGACGTATCGGATTGCTGCAGATTTTAATTATAGGTATGCTCTCATCAGCTGCTCTATTCATTACCTGTATGAAAGTGTTATAGGCTTCTTGGAGGTCGGAAGGAAAAGTTACTTTATTGACTTCTTCTATGAAGCTTTCCCTGTATTTTACCCAATTTGCTTTCTTAAAATTTCTTTTAGGCCTAAAAGTGTCAATATTATTGTGTATTTCTGTTCTTATTCTTATTATTAAGTGATCGCTTCCTAAGTTCTCATTTATAATTTGCCAATTGAACATCAGTGCTACGTCTAAAGATATCGCAGTCAAATCCGGAGATGACTTCTGACACACGCCATTAACTAGCTTTACACGTGTGGGACTACCGTCGTTGAGAGGTACATAATTGTTCTCAAACATAGAATCCCATATTTGACTACCTCTTGTGTCCGTCCTATAAGACCAGTTACTGTGGTGGCCATTCATATCACCGGCTATGAGAGTTTTGTTCTGAAAGCTAGAAAATACTTGAATCCAGTCATTTTTGGTGGTGTGAACAGATGAGGGACAATAAATGGATATGATGTTTTCAATATGCTCGCAGTTAAATAGTTTGATATGTAACATCTGGATATCTTGATTTGAAACATTTATGTTGCATTGCACTGCTTTGATTGACGCATGTGTTAATATCGCCACGCCTCCATAGCCATCATCTCGGTCTTTTCTAAAAACATTATATCCACTTATCCGGTAATAACTATCAGGGTCGAACCAAGTCTCGTTTATTATAGCGATGTGGACCTTCTCCTGATATAGCAGTGCCTCAAACTCAGTAGTCTTAGGTCTGAGGCTTTGAGCATTCCATTGTAATATATTTATTACTGATTTCCTGGAGATGTATTGATCCATTGCTTAAAATAACATGCTAACGGTAGATCTGATATATATTGTAACACAAATGATAACGCCCATTCTATTAAAATTGTCACACAACTCTTGATTCTCTCAACCCATGGTATCTGTTCGTCGAATGCTTTCTCTTTTATTAATCTATACAATGCACTACATGATATCTTCCGCTTCTCTCCATTTGTCTTCTCCTGATTGAATGACTGTGATTGACATTCAATTTCGCTGTCTGACTGCGAACAGTCTTGGTTACTTCCTGAAGATTCTTCCTGGCTACGACGTATACGGTCTACTTTTCTTGTCTTCTTTTTTTTCTTCTTGAGAGTGCCCTTGGTGCATGATCCATGTCTTGTAACTTCGGCATACGTAATAGGCGAATCTTTAGAAATATGTTCTTGACGTTGCACTGTATGTGTATTTCCTGAGTTATCATCGCAAATCGCGCTAGCCGAATCTTTTTCCAACGACGTTTGTGGTATTGGGGACTCTGACGGTACATACATGGTCAAAGCTCTCTTGTACGAACAATTAAATTCTGACATTAGCTCTCTTAGCTTTCTTTCCTTTTGAAAGATAGGGCAGATTCTTGATAAAGCCATATGCTTACCGGAACAATTATTACACTTGAATAAAGTAGTTTCACAGTTAGCGTGATTTTTGCTACACTTTGGACATATCACTCTATTTGATGGACACATCCTAATAGTATGCCCAAATCTCCAACAGCGAGAGCATTGCGTGACTGGGTATATATACGGTGTTATTTCTGTCCTAGTGTTAAATATGTAAATGTATGACGGCAGTGAAGACCCTTTAAAGCATATACGGATGGCTTCCGATGGTTCCCAGCGACCATCCACAGTATTTTTTCGTTTTAACCTTTTAACGGCAATGATCTGAGGTTCAGACTGAAGACCTTCCATAATCTCCTCTTCAGTTAAGTCTATATCAATATCTTTAATAACTCCGAATGATTGAGTTATTTCTAATGTTTTCTGACACTTATATCCTTCCTTTTTAAAATACTCAGAGTTAAAACACTTCTCACAGCTATCCAAATCACTAAATTGAATTAATACCTTGTGTGGGTTTATATACTTAACTCTCGATATGTTCTCAATGCTCTCCGCTTGCAGTATTTTGGCCAACTTGAATTGTTTTGGCAACTTTTCAACAGAAGTTATAGATAATTCCGTTTTATCCTCTGGTATTCTCGCCATGTCGCCTGTATTACTCTCTCGCGCTAACCTCTTGCCCTTTCTAGTGACCGTAGTCCAGATCTCTTCATTGTCCACCGATCTATATCGCTTATTACTTGTTCTTGCCGTGTCCCTTGTAGACAAACCATCCTCCTCAGTTTCTATTATCTGATTTATGCACTCCATACTACTTGTCAACTCACAATCCTCTCGTATCGCACTATTCATATTGTTCAGATCAATCAAAGCCCGTACAGTATCATCAATTCCATCGCTATCCATTTGTATAAATAATAATCATAACTAAAGCGTGCAATAAACACGATCGTGTCGCGCTGAGCCGTAAAACCGGTTTCCGAGTCAACCGATAGACGCGTCCAACGTTAGGATGCGCCCGCGCGCAACTAAATAATACAATAAGGATAAAGTTGAGAGATGAGCGAAACTGGTGTGGTCTACCACGTTGAGCGCAACGTGTATATGTAATTATACAAACTTTTTTTTTATATGTTTGAGTGCTTTGACGTATCCCTCTCCGCGGGGCGACGGAGAGGTTATGTCGGGCTCACCGGGGAAAAAATACGCCGGTAATACCGACTAAACCTACCACGGTGTTCCTCAATATAACCATAGACGGTGAGGCCCCGCGAATCGCTTTCACATGCAATCGCGACCCCACCGTGATGTGAAACGGCAGGCCACTACACAAACATTCCTCCACGTCCCCCTGGGGGGGGACAAAGACACGACACAGAGAACGCACGTGGGAACACGCACACCGCCTCTCGGACCTGGTGCTAATCGGGTGGTGAGCAGGTCCATGCAGCCTAACACCCCCAGATCATACCTCAGGGTGGAAGGAGATCATCTTGCGCTCTCCAACGCCCTGTTCTGCGGTTGGTTTAAGCGCTCCCTAGTCCGCTCCGCCGCCTCGTTGATGTAAATTACTTCCTCACAAAAGGAGGTGACGGCGTTCCATGATTTCTCACTCCAGACCATAGACTGAACCACGGCCGAGAATGAGATGGCCAACCGGTTCGACTGCCGCGATCAACTCACGGCACGGCGATGCCCAGGCGGGGCAATCCGCCAAAGTGTGCAGCGCCGTGTCCACTACAACATCGCGGCAGTCGCCGCAGTGATAACATCCGGGCGTCTCCTGCCGGCCTATGCGATACAGGAACTGGCCAAAACAACCGTGGCCAGTCATTACCTAGGCCAGCCGGAAGGTGAGGGCGCCATGCTACCTCTCCAGTCATTCCTAAAAAACGGGACTTATCGCCACGATCGTGGCGTGCCCGATGTCATTTTACACCCTAGTGCAACACTTACAGGTCAATGTATCGTCCCGCCTTTCAGACGCACATTTTTTTCAGATAGTTATAATATTTTCAGAGTGGGTTCTAATAGTCTTAAAATTAACGGAATAATTATTTAAAAATACCAGGCCTGAAATTTCCTGAAAATCTTATGTACTACGTATAGAACACTGGTTGTTAATTAAGTCATTCTTTGTATAAATTTTACTAATTAGTTCCCAGAGAACTGTAAAACTGTTACTTCAACAAGGATTCTTTATCAAAACAAAACATGATCCTGATCAGAGTAGCTGAACATCATCAGCACAGGTATATTATCAAGCAACATCGTAACTGCTAACAACCCTTCGTTTCGTATTTTGACTTCAGATGGACCTCGTTGCCGCTTTTGAACCTGTTTTTCAACAGCAAAATACAGTATTTGGTTACTCTCGTTTCACATTATAGAGCCTGTGCCATGATAATAATGCATTACGAGCTAGTTCTTTCCCGCCCATAAAATGACGGTCGACCTGAATACAACGTATGACCTGGTACCAGTCTCAGTTAGATACAGCATTACTGATTCGTTTAGTCCATATCTTTTGCTTGTCAGGTGTTCAAGGGTGCTCTCTCCTTCATTAGGGACCATATCACAAACAATAACCTGAAACCTTAATTCTAACAAGGTTCGATTTGTTAGAGCAATTCTATTGTATTGCACATCTGCTATCCACGTATTGGCTGCAAATTCAAATTCAAAACATTTATTTTCAGACTATTCGGTCCATAGAGTGTTAGTATTACAACAGGATAACTTAAAACTATGTTAGTAACTTACACATAATAATAAAAAAAAAAATAAACAAGAAACAACAAAAAATAAAAATAAAACAAGTGTCCTACAGAATATGGATCCTTATCCACTGTCTTCATATAGGACTATGGATGTAGTCCGCAATAACTTTCAGGTAGCTGTTGGGACTTTCCCTCGCCCTTCGCATCAGCGATGCTGCTCTTTTACGTATAATGGCGTGAAAGCCATCTACTTGTGCTTCAGCGAACATCGCTGACGCACTGCAGAAGCGAGGCAATCCCATCAGCAACCTGAAAGCATTGTTATATTGGACCCGCAGGGCACTGACGACCCGCTGCGTGTAGTTGGTCCACAGACTGCATGTATAAAAAGACTTTACATTTTTAGAGCATCGGGAAAATCTGCGTGCCAGCATATTGCAACGAATCGTCAGCCCCCTACGTTCCCTCTCCATGTCTGAATTATCAGTCAAGTCCTCATTAACTACATGACCTAGGTACACAAAGTGAGCAACCCTTTTTAACGCCTTCCCCGCTATTGTCACGGGCGGTACGTATGACGAGCTCTTACGCCCTGTCCTAAACACCAGCAGTTTACTCTTTTTGACGTTGAACTTCAGGCCAGTATCTCTGCAAATGCCTCATACACGCGTACGAGTTTTCATAAGACTGCGCATTGCATATAAGCTGGTTACATCAGTTCACTGTCTTTGAGTTCAAATAATTTGCGTAGTCAATTGTCTTCGCTTTCAGTCACTTCCGCATTGTCATGGGGTGTGGTTCAGCAAACACGACCTCTACTTCCTCTACATCTCGTTCCTCTTTCCTGCCCTCGTGTTCTAGGTTACGTGGTATTTATCGTGATATGAAAATGTTCAGATACCATTGGTAAATGAATTGCATCGCGCACAGAAGAAACTCACCTTTACAGCGTCACCTCACCTCTTCTAAACTATTAAAATTTTCAGAGCTATCTGAGCTTTTTGAACTGCGTCGCGTGAATGGCTCGAATAGAGGATCGTTTAAATGTTTATATCGAAATATTTATCTATAAAATCAATTTTAGTATCATTTAGTAGCTGCCTAATATAATACTTTGTTATTACTGCAGAAAAGAAAGATAATTAATGAGTAAACAAACGAATGTACTTTATAAAGGACACTGGTAATCAAGCATTGACAATCTTAATTGGCAACGAATGTACTACACATAGGACATAGATAAAACAAACAAAGCCACACACAACCTATTGGCTATTTGCCAACTATATTTATTTTTTAGAAAAGCAATGTGTTTTTAAAATACTGTAAAAGATAGAAAATATAAAAAGTAACATTGATATAAAAAAAAAAAGATCAATTAACTTACCATTGCGCAGACGTGCACTCGTTCGTCTAACGTTATTTTGCATGAAGTGACACTTGATAAAATGTTAAAGTTACTTTTTTTCGCATTTACAAGTATCTATTAAATGTCTCTACACAAATTATTATGGGCTACCAAAGTAAACTTGTCAGCTAGAATTTTGGAAAGTCAATGTTCTACGCATAGGACGGGGGTTGGCAGAAGTGTATATCTGGTTATACACCTGCAGTAGTCAATTTCAGAGGCCAGTGTATCAGTGAATATACACCACGCCGAACATTTTGTATGGCAACATTTGAACCCTGGCCCTCACAAATCGTTAGGTGTATTTGGGGTATAGAAATATTATATAGTTTAGGAGTTACGGATGATTTTTCAAATGAAAGCGTTGATATTTAAAGTTTCATATAAACATTTATTTATAAATTTTTTGGTATCTTAGTAACCCTTTTCGCTTATGTATTATTTTTTAATGAATTTATGTATCACAAAAACGTCTTATTTAATGTTTATTTGTAACAATTACTTGTTTATATTTTGTACATTCAGTCAGATATTACTTATCAATCAGATTTTTATTTTGATAATCATCAGTCTTTATATTGATTTACTCTTACTTGTCCTAATAATCTACCTGCTTTTTCTATTTACTGTAGACTTCGCTGAAGCAGGGTCTGCAGTAAAAAAAATTACAAAGCAAATAGTTGTCACATGAGCAGCAAACTTTCTTTGGCCGGGTTGAGCCATGCCCTTTTTGCCACACTTTGTGTAGCAGTTCTTGCATCTTCCTCTATTCGTTTACGGTAGAATTCCCACCAGATTATCTACCTATAAGTGACGCGTGACCCTGGGAGCTGGCGTTGGTGGTGGCTCAAGAATAGCGGCATGATTCATAGCGTCAATAATTTTTCACTGAAAGTTGTGATTGTCATTTTGGGCTTTCGCGAATATTCGCTGTATAAAAAGTAAGCATTGACTAGTGTTGTTCCTCACACCAACTCAACCATGAGTTTTCTGTACCATTTAGTACAGCGGCGCAGTGCAGAACCATATGATGCCATTTGGTCGCTGATGTCATTGACATAATTTACCTCAGTTGTAATCCACTATAGCCATGGGTTTCAAAACAGCGGGCCTCCTATTCGTTTTTACCATCTATCACTTCTTTTACTGAGTGCTTTGTTGACAGAACTGAAAGGTATCTTCGATCTTTCCACTTTGCAACTCCGATCTTACCGTCTTTTGTCTCTATTCCAATGAATTCTCCTTTCTTCAACTTGGTTCTGACACATCTGGTGGCAAATGTTTCCTGTTCATTCTCAGCGTTCCAACCAAAGCAGTTTTTCTATAGCGTAGTCGGTACGCCAGTGGGATGCTCGTATAATAGTTGTCTGTAAAGATAGTCCTTCCTTTGACGAGCAGTTTCTCAGCTAATTCTATAACCACTTTTTCAGACACATCTTATTCATTAAAATTTGTCTCTGACTTTCCACAGTACACAATTATGTTCCATGTATAACCTTTGTCAGGACACAGTTTGAACAATTTGATCCCGTATTTGTGTCTCTTATTAAGGATATCTTGTCAGAAAATCAGCTTTCCGCACCAGGGTGTCAGGCTCTCATCTATGCAGATTTTCTCGCCTGGCGTGTACACCGACTGATAGATTTTGATAAGCATATCCAAAACAGTTTTTATTTTGACCAGACGATCAGTTGATGACTGTTCATTGTCGGAAAAGTGACTTTAGGAGTAACTCAAACCTATTGCAAAGCGTGATTTGGCGAGCGAAGGGCAGGTTATACAGCCTGTGTTTACGCCAGTAATCTCGTATGCAATGTAATTGAACTAGGCCCATCCAACCCACTAGAGCGAGAAATATGAACATTTCAGGAACACCTACTGGTTTCCAAGAATTTAGCCTTGATTTCAAATTGAATTTGCTGAACTATCATAATCTTAGGAAATCACTTTATAAGTGGCTACACGCTTTAGATTACACTGCAACTGAAAACTTACTTGTTGTATTTAGTTAGTAAACACACACCCATAAATTAACACAAACACACACACCCGCATATACCCATATAAATATCCACGTACGCATACTCACACTCACTCACTACCACGTGCACAACCACAGACACACATTAGGTACATTCTCTCAAACACAGACATGCGGACACATGCAACATTGAATATTCATTACAGATGTTATTCTTAAAGGTAAACCTTAGTAAAATCTATTTAATTTATACACTCGTTGATGTCGGACCAATGTTATTAGATATTTTGTCATTTGTTGCTTAGCTTTGTAGCAGGAAGAGACTCTGATGCTTATATTACAGGCTTTTAGCCTAGTTTAAGCATTGTTGTGTCAACCTGATTGTACCACTTTATACTCATGGATGTTAAGTACTCGTATGATATAAAAATTGTTAATTAAAACATAACTGTTATTGAACATCGTGATGTACCTTATAGAAAACATTGTTAGATGGGTTGCCAATAAAATTATTATTATTATTATATTATTATTAATAATAGTGATTGTTTTGTAGAATAACAATAAATAAAAAAATAAAGAATAATAAAAAAATAAAAAAAAATTCACATCAAAATCTTCTTTAGTGAGTTCCTGTGTAGCATAAAGATTAGTCTCATGCACGATAACTTCGATGATGTCTCGTGTACGTCACCATCTGCCCATATGCCCTGGTAAATATCCTTCATACCTGCATCACACTCAAACTCGTCAGATTCGAGAGGTCTACATTGAGGCATTATCCATTCCATGTTTTGTACACATCTTTTGACATTCTGGTCTTTTGTAAAGGTCGTGGTGGAACCCGAAGTACTCGGCAAAACAAGCGAACCTGCACGCTGTGGTAAGCTGGTCCTCAACTGAGCTAAAGGGATATTATCAGAACTAATTTTGATAAGAAACAATTTTGATAATGTCAAAATTGTAATGACCATAATCAACTATAGGCTCGTATTCTGGGTCATCCACTTCATCGTCACTTGAAAAGTCCACGATTGCTTGACAAATCTACCACACAGGCACAACACTAAATCTGAGATAATACCAAAAGGAAAACATGTAGTATTTTACTTTGTCTTCATGCAAGGGTTCTTCTCCGTTGATAATCTGAAATAAATTAATTAAAAATGTATGGGGAAAAGGGGGGAACTCATAAATGTAGGGGAAGTAGTATGTATCATATAATATACACTTGGCCCCTGAGACTGAACTTTCCAGAAGTCGGTCTAAAGGGCCAGTATATATTATATGATACACCTAAAAAAACCGGTTAGGAGAAAAAGTAAAATAAAAAATCAAGTTCATATATTATAGTAGTTTAGTAGTTTAGTTTAGAGAGACTATTTATGCAAAAATAGAAAATAACGATTTCCACAAAACGCTGAACGTGCCACTTATTAACTTATCTTATACTCTTGAAACATATTTACTTTTATGAATGAAAGAATCTGCCAGTGTGTAAAATTTGGTGGTAGTATGCTCGCGGAAGTAAGTCGAATCAAAATACATCATCCTATTAAGAGGATTGCTTCTACAGGTGACCAGCGATTACACTGCTACTACATTTTATTTGATAAGTAAGAGTTCCAAAGGGCTCACAAACCTCTCTCATCGTATACTTTTATCCTATCTGTAATTGCAGGAAAATTTTCCAGGGAAAAGGTTTCGATAATTCAGACCGGTGTAATGTCTTGTGCAATATTCTGATATTGCACACGACCAGAGACTAGTAACCGCTTAAGTTAGGTGGGACCGTATCCTTGCTTGCCTGTGTTATTTGAAAAATATCTAGGACTCTTCTTTCTTTGCGATCTTAAATATGATTAAAAATACATCATTATTAACGATGTAAACGACTGCTACGACTTTGACCTCGTCTACGACTTTGACCGAAGCTACGATTTTGACCTCAGCTACGGCTTTTACCTCAGCTATGACTTTGACCTCAGCTCAGACTGCTACGACTTTGACCTCAGCGACGACTTTGACCTCAGCCACGACTTAGACCTCAGCTACAATTTTGACATCGACTACGACTGCTACGACTTTGACCTCGTCTATGACTTAGATCTAAGCTACGATTTTGACCTCAGCTACGGCTTTTACCTCAGTTACGACTTTGACCTCAGCTAAGACTGCTAAGACTTTGATCTCTCCTACAACTTTGACCTCGGCTACGACAGATACGACTTTGACTTCAGCTACGACTTGACTTTGGGTATGACTGCTATGACTTTGACCTCAGCTATGACTGCTATGACTTTGACTTCACCTAAGACTAACCTTAAATACGTCTGCTAGGACTTTGTCTTCAGCGACGACTTTGACTTCAGCGACGATTTTGATAAAAGTCCCCAAAGAGAGGATTACCATGCTACTATTTTCGCGTTGCTAGTGATAACATTTTTCTTATGTTCGCCTGTCAAAAATCATATAATTGTATTATGATCGGCGAAAATAAAGAAATAAATGATGTTTTAATACGTGGGCAGTACGCAATATAATATATGTAAAATAAACTTAAGCAAAGACTTACCAATTCGTGAATAATTAAATACTTACTAAAAAAGAAACATACAGGTGCTGAAAATAATAATAATATCAGCCCTGTATTAAACTGTTCCACTGCTGGGCACGGGCCTCTTCTCAATGTGAGAAGGGTTAGGTTAGGCTGGCCTCTTTGCGGGGTCGCGACTGCATGCGAAAGCGATTCGCGCGGCCCCGTCGATAGTGGTTTTGTCGAGGAACACCGTGGTAGGTTTAGTCGGTATTCCGGGAGGTACATTATTCTTATTCCATCTTTCTTTTACCCCGGCGACTCCGACATAATCCCTCCGCCCGCCCCCGCGGAGGAATATGCGCCAAAGCCACGTAAAAAATAAAGGCTGGCCTAGTGCTGTTTGGCAGACTTCACGTATCTTTGAGAAATTATGGAGAACTCTCAGACATGCAGGTTTCCTCACCCTGTTTTCCTTCACCGTTAAAGCGAGTGATTATTAACAATTTAATACGCACATAACTTCGTAAAGTTAGAGATACGTGCCTTAGGTTTGGACTCGAGACCTCTGCGCCACAGTTCAAAGGTGTCCCGAAAAGTAGATGGAAAATAGATATGAAATGTAATTATCAGTTAACCTTTAATCAATGCAATGCAAGCATGCTGCGTTATAAGCGATAAAGATAAATTGTAGCTTTGACTAAGAAAGAGAGAAGGAATGTAGGTAGCCTAAAACAGATAAAACTATAATCAACAATACACGTCTATGAATTTTAAATCAGATAATGATAAAGGTTTAGCTGGTTAGTAGCTACGCAGTGTTGAGCTATGTATATAGTGTGTATAATAAACCCTGTCCGATCCAAATGTGTTATACAGTAGCTTATTATGAGTACGTAAGTGACATCTTTTTATAAGAATCGATCAAAAAAATTACCCCAGTAAATTTAATTTATTCAAAATAATATATTAATAGATTATCCGTGGCAACACCGACAACTTATTAATCATAATACCTAGGTATAACTAAAGTTCATAAAGGTTCACCGATGCCGCACCGCACTACGCCGTGCTTACCTACGCCTTAAAAAATGCCGCCAGAAGTATACCACGCTCTGCATCCTTGTCAAGTTTAGTGGAGTGTTGCTAGACTGAGCGAAATTTCAGTAATTAGGGTAAAAATGCTGATCAATACGGTACTTAAAATATTATGAAGACGTTTTACAATGATATAGATTTCTTTAGTTATTTTTCTTAGCATGTTTGTTAAGAGAGAAACAAGCCCTTAATGGATCGGACAGGGTTTATTATACACACTGTATAACTATATAAAATAAAATGTTTATAATAATGATGCTAAAACAGAGTGTTATAATACAGGCAGCGCTGTTTATATATACGCCTCATGTAAGTGTTGCGTTGAATTGTTTAAGGATTTACGGTTACACCCTTGTCAACTAATACTCAGATATTATACTCGAGAGTCAGCTAAACCACTTGAACTAGTACAAATTGTGAGATATGTCTGTATTAATATTATAAAGAGGAATGATTTATATTTTTGTATATTGTTTGTAAAGAATAAATATAGAAACTACTGGAGTGATTTAAAAAATGCTTTCACCAAGAAAGCTTATTTATCCAGAAATAGGCTATGTAACATCAAGCTACGAACCACGGGAGCGGCGCAATAATCATAAACCTTAGTGAAACCGCGAGGACAGCTAGTATGATATCAAAGTATTTAAAAACCACAACTGTTTGTTATCGAAAATGGAAAAGCAATTATGTTAGACCGTCAGTAGCTGAAAGTAAACACATAATTTTATTATAAAGACGAAAAGAAACATAAATTATTTGATATGTCTATTTTTAGTTCCGAATACTGAGAGGTATTTTCCAAAGATTTGGACTGATTCAAAGTAGTAAGCATTCACACGTGTCAGAATCAGGAAGTGGTCAGTATTCATGAGCACTTTCCCGAGATGCCGGCGCTGGTTCAACTTGCGGTGCAACGATATTCATTCATTTATTATTTTTAGTGATTACGCGGCAACTACTATCGTACTGATCGTAAAAATGACAGTAATGTATTAATATAAATACAGATTATACATTTAATGTAATTGCTGCGCGAAGCGGCTGTCTCTATCTAGAGGAATTCGGTATAGTCAACATTTTTCCAATCCGAGATCCGAGAGTGCGTGGTGTATTTCCCTCTTTACTTAAGCTGGATGGAATAAAGTGTATAAGTTGTTAGTAATATAAGCTAGTGTACTTAAAAAAGGTTAGTTTATAAATACTTTCCAAAGATTTGCGGGTGTCCGGAGCAATTATTTTTGGCTTTACCTCACCTAGGTGACATCCTGGCTTTTATTTTATTATGGGACTCATAAGAGACACCCACTTGTGTAACGTTTTCTTTATTGATATTATCATGTCATTATATGTACTATAGCATATTCTTAAAAAAATTCAATGCTCTCAATCCCATCATATAATTTACTTAAGATATTTCGTATAAAAATGTTAAAAAGCTTTCAACAAAATCAAATATTTGTGTTAATAATGAAGTTTTACGCCGCAGTAACACCCTAATGTTTACGTTTGATACAAGCATCGTCGGCATAGGGCCAGTGATGTCGTCCTCGGCGTCGACCGGTCAGCAACCAGTGAACTACGCGTTCTGAAGCCCGAGTGTAAATTTCGTGTCATTTGACGTAGTACGTAACGATCAAGTCAATCGTGCTAACTATCGATCGAAAGTACTTCGAAATAGTCAGAGTGTGAAATAATGCAAACCAATCTATTCGCATCGCGTAATCTCACTTTGCCGAAAGTCAGCCGAAAGGTAGGTAATTTTTTTTAAGTTGCCTACATTGCATTACGAGTATCTCTATTTCGTTTTATGGAGCAGCGAGTAAAAGAGATGCTAAATGATCTATGCGTCGCGTCATGTTTCAATACAAAAAGTCCTTTAAACGGTGATCTCAACCCAAATTATTTTTCTGTATTTCTACCAATATCTGCTGTATCGAAATACCAAATTACATAATTTTCCATGAATATAATATTATAATGTATGGAAGTTATATTATAATATTCATTATATATCATACAGTTTTTCCATTTCTATTTATATTAAACAAAGATTGAATATTTTCTTTTATCATATACCGATTTGGGTTAGAAACCTACCGACATTTCTGAATTACTTTAAATTTTGACGTTCGCCTTCAAAAGCTTAGCGGTTTATTGTGATTTTTTGAATTTATTGAAGTTATAATATTATAATGTGCGCAATTTAGACCACGCCATTCCTATTTGAAATTCTGGTAAAGTTTATGGAGCAGTAAGTAAATAAATACATATACACATGTTTACATATAAAAATAATCACTTTATAACGAAGTAACGATATAAAAATTAAACTGCTTTATACGGAATTTATCGTGTTTAAAGCAGATGAATTGTAAATTATATATAAATTTTAATCATAAATTATAGTTATTTTACATAATATTATACTTCGTTTACGCGAATGTCATACATTTTAATTTTACAGACACGGTGACATACATAAGCCGTCGAATAATGTAAAAGGCAGAAATCAAGCAATACAAGATTGGAAAACTTGTAAAATTTATTAAATAATGATCCCACCGGGGCAATGAAAAATACGGAAAAGTGAAGAAAGGTATCTACCTCATCGATTACGATAAATACCTACTTAAATAATGCATTTAACTGATGAGAGTTAATTATTTTCAGAGCCAAAATGACGATAGTACTATTACTTTGTCACCAACATCGCCTATGCCTGCTGGAAGTCCTCAGGTTCTTGAAGCAGAAAGCATTCCTGTTATTGAGTTAAGTCGGTACATATACTGATTATACAAATATTAATATTATAATTTATAACATTGTAAGCCCAGTTAAGGAACCGACAAGTGTTTCGAATTGTGAATGATAAACTGCTGTAATAGGTTTAATCACTTTGATACCTGACAGACATATAAGAATATAAATGTGTGTGCTTCATCTTCATAATATTCAGGTGTGAATTTTAATTGCTTTCTTTTTTAGCTGAATGCGATATATGGAATATGCCTGGACCATCACATCAGAGTCTCCATACTCTACATTTAAACAATACGCACGTACCACAACCGGAAGCCGATACATCAACAGGATCCCAACGTCGTCGACGTGGAAGAGCAACCTCAATAAAGTGTCATAGACATATAAGAATATAAATGTGTGGCTTTCACACATTTATATTCTTATATCGATCGTTTGCCTGAAACTACGTAAATGTAGCTTCAGTAACTTAGTAAACTCACTAACCTATATATGTTGACGTTCATAAGTGTTACTTTGTGACCTAAATGAGTACATGGTTTTTGACTTTAATTTTAGATAAAGAAAATGAGAATTATTTCTATGTAACAGATGTTGTTAATTGATTAAAAGAGAAACATTATTTTTATGTTAATGCGCCTGTCTTCTTTAATTAAATAAATAAATTTGAATATGGTGTCAATAGTGTTATTTACAAAGCCACATTGGCACAGTTTTTATATAGATTCTTAATAAAAACAAACATATTAAATCATATTCATGTAAGTAATTCATATTGCCAAAAACATTATAAGAAAATGAGAATATGACTTATGAATATAACAGTGAGAAAAGCGAATGTAATGATTATTATACCAATTGAGAACAAAATATAAAAAAGAACCAGTGACTACGTCTAGCTATTTGATCATGCAGTGCTCTTCCTCGAATCAACTCGGTGGTTGCTTGTTGCTCTTCCATATGCTGGACATGACCTATTGTAGCTTTATGATGTTCACTTAGATCTAAAATTAAAGGAGATTTGTTTTAGTAAATCCTTAATGTTCATACTGTCCATTTGAAATATAGATTCATCTTAATATTATGAACCATTCTTACCTAAATCATCTGGTTCAGGTACTCTATAACCTAATGCAATATTATAGAGCACACTATTGTGCCTGAATAATTGTGGCCTGAATAATTTGTGCGTATTTTAGAGGCTTGTAATGCAATACTCTATCTTTGCAAAGGCAACGCCTACGATTGGTTGGTTGTAATTTGTTAGTTCTTCTAATTGCATATTTCCTATACATAGAAACAGGAAGGCTTCCTTTGATAAGCAATATCTATTTCTAAATTCAATGTTACTGAGGTCTTCTACCGGATTAAATGAAGCACGAAAATCAGCTCTCTTTTTCTCAAGTAATTTATTTCATCTTGGTAATGAGTGGCCATCATCAGTTTTCACCAGAAAAAGCTACGAGCCGTCATTTTCACCCAAAAATAAACACAAAATTACACAGTTATTAATATCGTATTCAATGTCAACTACGTCTCACCAACCCAACAACAAGTGAGTTTACTGCACGACCGCGTTACCGTTTCGAGACGATTGTAAATGTCAAATTTTAATTCACACTCGCCGTGCTTTTGATATAATCAATCATGACTTGCTATGACAGAAACTAGATAAAACTTATATCGCGCCTGGAGTTGTTGGACTGTTTAGATATTGGTATTCTAATCAGGCGAACAACGTCAAGTGGGAATCAGCTAGGTCGGATAGCTATAAACTATCCTGTGGCGTTAGGCAGGGTGGGTTAACCTCTCCTGACCTATTTAATATCTATATGAATGACTTGATTGAGGAGCTGAGTGGGACTGCGGTGGGGCTTAGGCTTGGAGACAGGTATGTCAACAACCTGAGCTACGCTGATGATATGGTCCTACTCAGCCCCTCAATTAAGGGTTTAAGGAAACTGATGGCAATTTGTGAGAGATACGCTAGAGAACATAACTTGGTGTACAATGCAAAGAAGACAGAATTGTTAATATTTAGGTCAGGAAGAGGTCCACAAAACGTCCCACCAGTTTGGATAGGAGGTCAGCGAGTCAAAGTAGTAGAGAGGTTTGTGTACCTTGGTCATATACTGACGTCAGACTTAAAAGACGATGCTGATATAGACAGGCAACGCAAAGCGCTGTCAGTAGTGGGCAATATGATAGCCAGGAGATTTTTTAAAGCCAACACTCAGACGAAGGTACATCTTTTTAGGACATATTGTCAGTGTTTCTACACGTGCCAACTCTGGACGCGTTACACGAAGAGGTCTCTGGATGGTATTCGTGTTCAGTACAATAACATCTTTAGACAGCTAATGGGTCTTGCGCCGCATTGTAGTGCGTCGGGTATGTTCGCAGAAGCTAGGCTGGATACGTTTAATGCCATCCAAAGAAAACGAATCGCTGGATTCATGTCGAGGGTTGGTCCGTGTACGAACAGTATTATCAAAGAGTTTTCTGAAAGACTGTATACTACCACAATGTACAATAAATGGTTACAGATTGCAGCGTAATAATTGTATCTAATAGCTTCATTTTTTGTAATAGCGTAGAGCGGTTATATACATATATTCATTTTGTTTGTTATGTAACTTCATTTATTTTCTTTTTAATACGGATATATTTATTTTGTTTTTTTTTTCCTTTCCTTTTCTGTGTAAAATATGGAGTGCAAAGATTCCGAAATAAAGATTTATTATTATTATTATTATAATCTTGAAAAACGTTTGCCGAAACTATCAATACCGCGTCCGACACGATAATTTTTACGTCACTTCTAGTGACACCGCTATTGTAGTAGTGCAAACGATTTCACACTCGCTCGTTTTTCTTACAATAGTCTCCGCCAGGGGCGCTTTGTAAGTTACCATACATTTGTTAGTCGATACGACAACTTTGTAGATTGAGTTAGCTTTATGAAAAATCCACACTTGGGCCTCTGTATGAGCAGGCGCTCATACAGAACGAGCGTGCCTAATAATAAATAGGACGGAAAGTATAAAATTTTGTTGTCCGAGTGTAAGCATTTCGTAAATTTTTATTTATACACGTAATGTTATATTAAGAAGTTGAAAACACTGAATAAATAAGAATAACGATTCTGAATTTATAATAATAAATAGGACGGAAAGTATAAGATTTTGTTATCAGAGTGTGTGCATTTCGTAAATTTTTATTTATACTCGTAATGTTATATTAAGAATTTGAAAACACTGAATGAATAAGAATAACGATTCTGAATCCAACCAGATTACAACGTTGGACGGTGTCATAGGTGTACCCCCTTAATAAGTTGAGTACAACTATATTAAAGTATGTTTCGATAGGATTTTACGTCTTCTACAAAGGAAATAACGTATGAGAATTTCATTACTAAACATACTAATTACAAGGAAAGAAGAAAGAATGAGAGCGAGGGCCTGGTTTAAGTTTTTAGTGGGATTTATTCATATATTCAGTTCAGTTAGCCTCTAACTTGTCCAGACGATAAAATTAAACTCTATTTTATAAGACGCAAAGTATTGTTTATGGAATATGGTTACATATTGTGCAGCTATCGTATATGTCGCCAGTGAATCGATGCGAACGGAAAAATCTGCAATTTATGATGCTTTATTGAATTGTAGAGAGCGAATTTAGTTAAAGCGTCATTATTGTAGGGATTGGTTTAGGTTTCAAATTTGTAAATAGAGTAAGATCTATGTGAAAAAAAAAGCCACTATAAAATTTTAATTGCGTGTGACATGAGTAAACTGACTAAACTGTGTATCACCTCACATTTTCAACATAAAATTGCAGGTCTACTTAACTCACCAAATTGCACAAAACAAGCCGGATTGGTAAAATGAAGAGAGACACGCTTGAATGAATCTTTATACTCCGCCAGATTATCAAGAGGACACGTGGAATTCAACACACTAATCACGAATGGCTTGTGAATGACGTGCTTTAAGATAGTTATGACGGAATCCGATGCAGGACAGGGATATAATCGGTCACCCTTATGCTTGAGCACTATACACTACACTGAGTACATCGCACGTATTGTCTTGGACGAATGTAATAGAGGTGTCTAAGTTGGTGAAAACGCCATTAATACTTGATATACATCGAAGAAATTATAATTATAGTATGATTAAAAAATTGCAGTACTTCTAACTCTCCTGGAAACCACTGGACTCTGAATAGATAAAGGACAAAAGTAATTACAATAGAACGGACTAAACACAATACTACATGAGTATTGCGTATAGCACATATTCAATATGAGGTGAGTGAGTACGACAAAAGCTTTGATCTTCTTCGGTTTTAAAAATTCGAAGACAAGATCAAGAGTGTACTAATACGAGTATTACTTTAACACAGTCTTTGCGATATGGTCGACATTAGAGTGACAGGACTAGAATTTCTATATAAGGCCAAAATATTGTTAGGATTGTCAAAAAATCGACACTTTCCGAGACATTTTCCGGAATTTTGTGGACAGCTTTTCATACCGATAATTCTATTCTATGAGATATTTACGTACGAGACATACTGTCATTGATTATGAGGTAGCTAAAACTGAATATTGCTTCTTCATTAATTTAAAGTCCTGTGGCCTTACACATGAAATTTATGGTCGCTTATAGGCTCACTGAATTGACATATTTAGCAAATCCAAGAAGACGATGTCTGTATAGAATACTTGCAGAGCAACAAGGCGGTAAATAAGGAAGCATTGCGTGGTATACAGCAGTCCTAGAAACAAACGCTTTTATACATTAGAAGAAGCAAGCAGATTTGTATCCCACTCACATTTTGCTACGTATGTTTTAGATCCCTAGCAATCGAAGGTAAGTTGATTATCGTATATCAGGCACATCTTTTCATTACTTTTTTATTTTTACAGAAAATTTACTTAAAGAAAAACGCTATAACAGTTTGCGCGATGTAGTGATCAAACCGTTATCGGATATTTAGTGATAAAATTAAATAAGTGTTAAGTTTTCTCATATAAGTGAATGCTTATTGCATTATTTTTGAGAAATAAAGATCTTAAACCATCAACCAAGCACCTGAGGCCCTTCGTACACAAGGCTATGCAAATCTGCGATACTAATGTTGTAACCTTATGTCGCGAGTATCTTGTATCGCACGGTCCGTACACACGACATTGAATCGCAAGACGCGAGTTGTCTATTCTGCCACTGTAGGCTTAGCGATCATACAGAATATATAGAAGAAAAAGAAAGAAAGAAAAAAGAAAAGAAAAGTAAAGAAAATAGTTATAAAAATATGAAAATTTGGAATTTGAAGTTTGGAATTTGTAGTTTGAAATTTGGAGTTTAAAGTTAAACATTTGGAATATAGCTTTCATATTTCATAAATGAATACATTAGATATTTATCTAATGTGTTCATTTATGTGTATTTGTGTATATGTATGTAAGTATGTGTGTATGTATGTATGCATATATGTATGTGTGTATGTGTGGGTATATGAATTTATATATATTACGTGTTATATTGTTTTGTTTCACGTCCTATACAAATAAATAATAAATATAATGAAGGGAAACCTGTAATTAGCTGTACTCATAGATAAATAAGTACCAGATAAGAAAAATGTGTATATCACAGTTGGTTTTCTTAATAAAATAAAATAAAATACGGCTCACACGAATTTAATTAACAAAATGTCTGACGCAAGTCACACAAGTGACGATGAAACTGTATTACGGCCTTTCCTACTGCTACTATTCAATAATTGTCCCACCATATTGAAAATCGCGGCGACGTTTGTATCGACGATCTCGGCCGGCAGGTAGCGCGCGATTGGTGACGGCGACTAATGAACAAAATGTCGGCGACGCGTGCCTGTGTACGAACCTCAATGAATTTGTATTGCAGTAGTTGCTTAGAGACCAAAATCGTCGGGTTTCGAAGATTTGCGTAGGCTTGTGTACGAAGAGCCTTACAATCACACAGAAACATAAGCGCAAATTTATGCTACGGGTCCAACGAGTACCTAGGCTCAAACTCAAACTCAAACTCATTTATTGCGAAAATGGGTAATTCAGATATATTATTAGTTTCCCCATAATCCGCCTAAAGGCATGCTATTTTATAGGTATTTTGTCTCTAATGATTGTACATTACTAATAATCACATAAAATTCATAAATTAAATACAATATAACTCCATTAAAAATAATAAATGTCAGGCAATGTTATTGAGGTACAAGTCAAATAAGAATATACTATAAGTCAAACAATAATTAAAAATTAAAATATGTCAAGTCAATAAATAAATAATACCATGTGTTATTTCTCATTATTATTACATTGCATGTCATTTATAAATTCGTTTACACTATAGTAGGCTTTTTTCACGAGTAATTGTTTGACTTTATGTTTAAATACATCAATGCTCCTACTTTTTAGTAAAAAATTTGGTAGGTGATTATAAACTCGTGGCGCCATGCAAAATACACTATTTGTCATCAATGCACTTTTGTGTTGAGGACAGTGAACTTTCAAATTGTGGCGTTTGCTTTTATAATTTTCGTACATCGTTAAATTAGATCTGACAAATAACACCAACTCATACATGAACAAAAAAAATATTAACAGTACCGCGTCTGGACAGACGCGGTACTGTTAATATTTTTTTTGTCTGAAGTACGGTTCACACCTATCTCTATCTATTCTCCTCGATTTCGACTCTATCAGTGTGTACCATTTCTCCTCTCAAAATTAGCATTTTATGGATGTGATCCAGAAACTTAAACTGGTTTAATAGTTACCTCAGTCATCGCTATCAATTTGTTCAGTTGGAAAATGACAGTGATGGTAATATTATGGTCTCTACTCCACAGCAGGTGAAGAGAGAAGTACCCCAGGGTTCTATCCTCGGACCTCTGCTCTTCATCATGTATAGTGCTGACATCACCACTTGTCTAGTAAACTCGAAATTCCATCTATATGCTGACGATCTGCAAATGTACCTCTCTTTTCACCCTTACAATGCTGAAGAAGCTGTATAAAGATTAAATGAGGACTTGGAAAGGATTACAGATTGGTCAAAGAGAAACCTTGCTTATATTAAACCCAACAAAATCAAAGTTTTTAGTTATGGGTAGTCGAGACATCATAAGTAAGACCCTATCCTACCCCCTGGACATAAGAGTAGATGGTAGATCAATTGAGAGGGTAGAAGAGGCTCGTAACCTAGGAGTAATGTTCGATAGGCAGCTCACATTTGAAGACCATGTTATAGAGGCCGTGCGTAACTGCTTTTATCGTCTCAAATTTCTGTACAGTGTACGTCCTTACATTAGTGTTCACACGCGGATCATGCTATGCGAATCTCTTGTTCTGTCTAAGCTGAACTACGCTGATACAGTGTATGGGACGTGCATTTTGGCAGAATGCAGAGGCTGATCCAAAGGGTACAAAATGCTTGCGCACGCTTCTGTTTACATGTACCACCCCAGGCACACGTCACCCCCTATCTGAATAGTGGCAATTTTATGAAGATGCAGGCGCGCAGAAAACTACATCTTGCCACAAAGCTTTTTGACATCATCACAACAAAGAAGCTTATCTACCTACATGATAAATTAAGTTGGTCTCGTGACTATAATAAAATTAAGACCAGAGCGTCAGCATATTATCTTCTGGTTACCCCAAGACATCGAACCATGGCATTCCGTGGCAGTTTTAGATTCGCTGCTAGTCACTGATGGAATAATCTGCCGCCTCCAATACGCTGTATTAAAACGCTGAGCACTTTTAAGGCAAAATATAAGCAATATTTGCTTATACAGCAGAAAGCAGCAAAATAATAGCTTACCAGCGTCATGCAAATTACCAGCAGTGATTTCATCTGAGCAGCAAATCCTGTCTGATATATCTCTCAGATAAAACGAATTGGACGTACAATATGCGTAGTTTTTCACGTAGGTGCTTGGTCATAACACAGCACACAATACAAATATTGATCTAATAAATACATCTCGAAAGTTTTCACAAGATATGTATATATAACATGCACAGTACACCCAAATTACACTTAATTGGCATTATATACACCTTTTTTCACAATTTAGAATTATTTACATCTACCTATTTACGGATTCACAATGTTTATTTATGTTAAGGCGCATTCGCCATATTGTTATATCGACGGTTTGGCGTCCCTTCGCTTGTCGCCATAGACAAATGATGTGGAATGCTGGAGCGTTCAGAAACAGCCAATTATTGTTAGAAACAAGACACATTTTTTATAACACATATTTTTAATTTTTATCATTAAAATATATTTTAGTATTTTTACATTTATAGTATACATTCATATATTTGCTTTATTTTAAATTAAATTTATGTTTATTATGTTATTTGGCAAGCGTAGCTGTCCGTGGCCTCGCTGGACTTATCCGAAAATCAGCGCTGCACTACCTACCACGGTGCTGCAGCATTATGCTGAGATAAGTGCCATTTTTGGGTTCGCACTGGCGGTATGATGATACTTAAATTGAGTACCTATTCTTATGTTTTCTTTGTTTTTATTTTTGTATTTCTAATTTTTATTTGTTTTATGCCAGTGTAGAGGCCAAAATAAACGGATTTTTTTTCTTTCTTTCTATCTATTTGATCCAGCTTGCATAATATATGGCCCTTATGCACTTTTTTGTGTGCAATAAATATTTCCTCTTTTTCTGTACAGTTTCCCCAAAATATGATTCTGTATCTTAACATACTTTCAGTGTTGCCATAATATGCTGTCAGTACTGCGGCCTGGTTAAGATTTTTTGTATAGCATATATAATGCATATAATTGAGTACTCAGTTTTGAGCAAAGGATCTCAGCATGTGCTTCCCAATTTAGATTATTGCAATAAATTTATTATAAATATATAAATTAATTATTAAGGCTATTGCAATAAATTAATTAATTCTAGAGTATGCCACAGAAAAATAATATAATCATAAATGTATATTTGATCGGTTCCTGATATATGTTAAAATGGCAACTCGATTTCATCATTTCCCTGAATTAATTTATTTATTAGATTAGTCCTCAAGCTGAGATCAATGAAATTTCAAAAGATCTTCCACGTGTAAATGTATTTAATGGGAAACCTAACTTGAAGACGGTCTTTTTTATTAATTATTAACAGCATTTCAAATTCCAAAAAAATAAATGCCTTAATTTGTTATGTTACCTATAAAGCAATATTTGACCTTGACGATTGAAAGTAACATATTAATACTTTAATGACACTTTACACGAGCCTCATATATGCTTTCACTACCGTGTAAAGGCTTAAGCAGCATAAAGCGGTGAGAAAAGTATTGAGAAAACCGTAAACAGGTTTTTTACCAGTTTATGGATCTAATCAAATCACCATTTTAACATTTTCTTTCTAAATATACTTCAGAATAATCCTTGATGCGAGGCATTTTCCGAGCATTGACACAAGTTACATAACGAACAACCAATATTGGGACAACTATTTGTGGAGCGCCGGTATTTCTGTCTATTTCAGAAATTCTAGTAGTGTGTCCGGTAGATGACTCATTTAGGACGTTTTTTTTACTACTTGGGACCTAACATACCAGAAGTGTGGGTATATCTTTGTCTATTCCTTCGATGTTATACAGATAGTAAATCTAAATAATGGAATAGTTATAACTCTTGCATAACATAATATTGACATTATTGTAATATAATGCAATAAATAAAATAAAACGTCATATCTTCTATCATGATATACTAATGTGCAAGACTTCCATCCTAAAACCAAATTTGGAAAAATGACACGGATGGCGTAGTACTTACACATAAGAGAACTGTGCGTCAAATTCATACGACATAGACGTTTTCGTATAGTATTCCGCTCTTGTATGCACAGTCTATTAGTATGCAAGTCGACATACCGCAATGTAATCAAAATTGTCGCGCGGCGCGTTGCATTCTGGTAATTAGATCCGTTAGCATAATAGAGCTATGAAACCTTAGATGAGCTCATTTCGAGCGAAAAATTTTCGGCTTTTCCGACCGCTTTGCCAAAAATTTGTCGTTCCAATCTTCAAATTCCTCGAAAGGATATCGAAATTTAAATCCTAACTATGATATTATAAATGTGAATGTGAGTTTGTTTATTTGTTTGTTACAGTTTCACGTCTTAACTACGTGACCGATCATCATGAAATTTCACACACACCTTGTCAGGGGTGCAGAAAAAGACATAGGATCACCTTCATTTAGAAAAAATACTGTACCCAAGGTATAGAATATTGATATAACCTACATTTACCCAAGTAAAGCCGCGGGAAAAATTCCTGTAGTGGGTATCATATAATTTCGATACCCTTAACTAAAACCTCCATTCACGCAGAATTATAATTATATTTTTTATCTACTGTTGAATGCATGTGAAGTATGCATGAGGTATTTAATAGTGTGTAAACACGTGCTTTATTCAATATTTAGCAATAGTCGATTTTAAATAGTATCACTGACGTTAGCGAAATGGAATTTGCTAAATAAAATAAATAGTGCCAAAGAAGCTTATGCTATAATTTATACAAGATATCTTATCTTGTATAAAATAGACCATAGGCACTCCGTGAAAAATGCTTTAATAATTGTGATACACATAGACTTCAAGAAGACCTTGATCGTTTTTCCCAATGGTGTCTCAACAATAAGATGATACATAACGTTGACAAGTGTTACCATGCTCACTACTCTAGAAAAAGGGACCTTATTTTCAAAATTATAAAATTAACTATCGCAAAATTGAGGAAAGGGATGTTATTCGTGATCTGGTCATTTATATCGATAACAGGCTACATTTTCACATTCACGTCGAGAAGATAGTCTTAGAGGGTTTTAAGTTGCTTGGATTCATATTGCGTAACAGTAGGGAGTTCAAACATGCTTCTAGTAAAATATCAATCTTTAACTCTCTTGTCAGATCAGGCTTGGAATATTGTAGCGTAGTTAGGACTCCTTTCTACGATATACGAGTACATAAACGCCGTTTGGAATCCGTTAAAAAAAGATTCCTGTGGCATTTGTCTTACCAGTGCAACATGGCTAATGAATTACCTTCCTACAATACTCGGGTGAAACACTTCAAGCTCATGACCTTAGAGAATCGTCGACTGTTTTTGGATCATCTTTTCTTATACAAAATTTATAATAGCCATATTGACTGCCCTCATTTACTTGGTCAAATAAATATTAATGTACCATATAAACTCACTCGGTCGTCTAGATACCAGCCTTTCAACGCCAAAACCTCTAAAACAAATCCAGGCATTTCTCAACCATCAGCAGACTGCAAGTACAATATAGTCGCCTGTCACGCTTACGTGATCACATTATCGACTTATCCTACTCCTTTTTTTTTTTTTTTTTTTTTTACGTGGGGGAATGCAATGACGCATATCCCTCCGCGGGGGCGGGCGGAGGGATTATGTCGGACTCGCCGGGGTAAAAGAAAGATGGAAATAATAATAAAGTACCTCCCGGAATACCGACTAAACCTACCACGGTGTTCCTCGACAAAACCACTATCGACGGGGCCGCGCGAATCGCTTTCGCATGCGGTCGCGACCCCGCCGAGGTTACGGCCCGCCGTATGAAACGGCAGGCCACTACACAAGAGACCTACCCAAAGGGCTCACTTCATGAAAATTCCCTACTGTCTCCCCCCTAGGGGGGAGACGGACTCGAAACAAAGGCGCGCGTGGGAACACGCACGCCGCCTCTCGGACCTGGTGCTGAACGGATGGCGGGCAGGCCCACGAAGCCCGCCACCCCCAGGTCAAACCTCAGGGTGGCTGGAGGTCATCTCGCGCCCTCCGGCGCCCGGCTCTGCGGTTGGGGGGAGGGTTTAAACGCTCCCTCTCCCGCTCCGCCGCCTCCTTGATGGAAATAACTTCCTCACAAAAGGAGGCGACGGCGTTCCACGACCTCTCACTCCGGACCATCGACTGAACTACGGCCGGGAGCGAGAGGGCAACCGATCCGACTGCCGCGATCAATTCACGGCGCTGCGATGCCCAGGCGGGGCAAACCGCCAAAGTGTGCAGCGCCGTGTCCTCTACAACGTCGCGGCAGTCGCCGCAGTGGTAACAACCGGGCGTCTCTTGCCGGCGTATACGACACAGGAACCGGCCAAAACAACCGTGGCCAGTCAGAACCTGTGTCAGCCGGAAGGTGAGGGCGCCATACCGCCTCTCCAGCCACTCCTCAAAAACGGGACTTACCGCCACGATCTTGGCGTGCCCGGCACTAGGGTGCACAAGTCGCTCCTTCCAATTAGCCACTAGGACCTGGCGGAGCTCGGACCTTGCCGCCTTGATTGCGGCAAAACCCGGTCCTTCGCCCCGAGCTAGCGCCTCCTGGCGCCAACGATAGAGCGACGCCAGGAGCGCCGCTTCCAGGTCCCATGGCATCGATCCGGCGAGCAGGCTCGCAGCCTCGAACGAGATCGTGCGGTAACCTCTCATCAACCTGACGGCCATGGCGCGCTGTGGAGCACGAAGCGCCGTGATGTTACGGGCCGTCAGGTTGTTTGCCCACACTGGGGCCCCATATAGGGCCATGGACCGCACGACCCCCTCGTAGAGCCTCCGGCAGGAGGTGCTTGGCCCCCCAAGATTAGGCAGCAGGCGCGAGAGCGCGCCTGCAGCGCCCCGAAGAATGGGGGCCAAACGACGAAAATGGGCTGTAAAGTCCCATCGGCTGTCGAGCAAGAGACCTAAATACCTTAGGGTTGACTCGACGCCGATGCGAACCCCTCCTACCATGATATGGGCCCCTGGAGGTGGCCGCTTCCGAGGGCCGTGAAAACATACAGCCTCGGATTTAGACAGGGCCACCTCGAGGCCCAACCGCCGGATACGACCAACGACTTGTGCGACCCCAGCGGTCGCCAGTATGGCCGCCGCCCGGTGCGACTTACCCCTCGCCGTGACAAGCGTGTCGTCGGCGTAACATATGACGCCGACGCCACGGAGGAGCGCACCTCGCAGCACCCAGTCGTAACCGATGTTCCACAGGAGCGGACCCAGAACCGATCCCTGCGGAACACCGCACGACATCTCTCGCCGACTCCAACCGTCGTGACCCGGGTAGACGACTACCCTCTCGGATAAATATGCCCCGACTATGCGGCGGAGGTAGGTCGGCACACGATGGAAAACGAGTGCCTCCCTAATGCAACTCCAGGGCAAGACTTATCCTACTCCTTGCCCAAGTTCAAATCATTATTAGCCGATAAATTCATGTAATTGTTTTATTATTCGAATTAATTGGATTAAATTGTATTACTCATCTAGTTTAATTTAATTATAATAATTGTTGTTTTACCATAAAATTTTTTTAAATAATTTTCTGTCTCGATATTTACAATTTTATTAATATTCATAATCAATATTTTAAATTTAATTTCCTTGACATTAGTTTTGTTATTTACCGCCATTATTTGTTTGCACGTTTATTGAATGTAATTAGTCATTCAACTTTTCATCATTTATTTGTTTTTTTTACATACGAGCATAGGTTATAAGTATTTAATTTTTTGTTAATGCATGTCGTGGCAGCCTATAATTAAGGCATTGCTATATAATGGATTTCTGTGTATGTATCATTACAATGTTTTAGTGTATGCTTTGTTGTTGTTGTCCTTAAATAAATAAATAATGAATTTGTGGTTAAGTTATTAGACCGGCCATTCTGCATTTTTAAAATCTTTATTTACAAAAATTATTTTCACCAGACGGTTAAAAGCTAATCAGAGCTCAGAGAGTAGAGACGTGTGTGTATAAGTATCACGTGACTTTAGTGCTTGACGAGGGCTCTCCCAGATGATGACACATACATTCATTTCAATTCGATTGTTAAGACAATGATTATTATTATTGTTGCAAAAGTATACGTAACGTGTTTTGCACTGGATTTATTGTATTTTTCACTAGTTATCTAAGGATCCGTCAATAGGATGTTGACTACGCTTCGAACACGCACTTGTTACTAGTATTAGCCAAGGAAGTAATTTAATGCCGCTTACCATCATGATAACCGGAAGTACTCAAAGATGTCTATTGCTCACACTTTGCTGACGATCTAAAATTATTTTGGTCTGGGAATTACCAACTGTAAAAGGGAGATGTCGACATAAATAATCTGAGTTAAATAATCTGAATCTGAATCAATGGAGTATAAATAATTTACTGTTCTTCAGTATTGATAATGTTGAAGATCGATCTATACATGCAAGACCGTTACAATTACCACGTGAAGCGGACGATAATACCGATAGATTCGTCCGTCCGTGATCTTGGGATGGTTAACTCCGCAGAATTGACGTTTAGCAGCCATATTGTGCATGCCTGCAGGAGTGTATTTAACGATCTAGGTTTTATTTTAAAAGAAATACAATACTTTAGATATACCAAAGCAGTTAAAACATTATATAATGGGCTGGTGAAAATTAGGTTACAAACTAATGGTATCATCTAGACCGCACATTAAATTATAATATTTATATAATATAACGGTAGAGAAAACTCAGAATAAATTTACCCGGTACCTTTACTTTTAATAATATGGCGTTTTCCCTTTTTATCCACTTATGTATCCAACCCTCTTTGCTTTAGGTATGGTTGGATACTGTACGGTTGTACGGTTGAAGGTAAGGTGAAACTTAGCTTATATTATGCAATCTATAGATATGAGAATCCATATAATTACTTGTCTCTATATCTGGCTATGACAGGCACTGAGAAGGAGGAAAATTGAAGTTCTAGTAGCATAATATTAGTAGTACTCAATATTTCAAACTATCCGCAAATTGTATGCTCATGCTTAAATGTGTGTTCACAATAATTTTATATTTTCACATACACATTGACGCCATTCTAGACAAGGCATTATTTAATGACCATAACTATAACTTCTTTGTCGTATTGGTTTAGTCTGTAAGAACAAATGTAGGTTTTGATTATTGGTATTAATATGTAATTTTACTTTTGCCTTTGAATTAATTATTTATTAAGAAACCGTATAGTGGCGTCTTTAGGGCCTGCGCACACCACGTTTTTTAAACGCGCCGTTGACGCGGCTTTGTAGCGATACAGACGCGATGCAAACGCGCGTGTGTATCGATACAAATGCGCTGGCATATTGCGTTTTTAAGCAGAACCTCGTCAACAGTAGCAAAATGGCGATTTGATCGATCGAGACAGCATTAATTGCATGCGCTTAGTTATTATTTTTTTTAAAAAGGAAGTATAAACATTACCGGCGTATACCCCCATTTATGAGCGAGGGAAGGTTGTGTGGACATTATACAACAA
The DNA here is from genome assembly GCA_963675205.1 of Catocala nupta. Classification (NCBI taxonomy): domain Eukaryota; kingdom Metazoa; phylum Arthropoda; class Insecta; order Lepidoptera; family Erebidae; genus Catocala; species Catocala nupta. The sequence continues at coordinate 9,738,224 of OY776081.1, forward strand.
AGTTTAGAAAATTAATAGGACATGAAAACAAAACGCAAATTGTTATTGAATGTCGTATTCATCATTTCAAGAACTTCTTGCGATTCTTAAACTGGAATTAACTCGTCAAAATATAGTGCTAAGATCATGTATATCGACGGAAGAACAATGCTAACGTGCGTGTGTATCAATACAGACGCGCCGGTGTCACGCGTTTGAATCGATACAAACGCAATGCTAATGCGCGTGTATATCGATACAAACTACAACAAACTGCTCTGTAGAATAAAAGCGCGCCGTTGACGCACGTTTCCAAAACGCGCGTCAACGGCGCGTTTAAAAAATGTGGTGTGCACAGGCCCTTTGACTTACGATCAAGCAACAACGCATGGGTGCAGATTCTATTCATTAGACTACTGAAGACATGATCTCTTTTTCGTTCTAACTCAGTTAGAAAGTTAACAAGTAATTGGAATCTGAAATTATTGATAACCTAAAATTAAAAAGAAATAATAAAAGTATTATCTTCTGGTTACATTATTAGAAGTAGGCAAAGTCGAATCAGATCCAAGTACTCTCGTTAACGTCATAACGGATAAAACTTTCATGCCAGTATGTAACTTATGCTTATTGATCAGGATATGAATTAATCCCATACCGGCTGATATTGGCAAAGTTTGGAGCGGATTATTTACTCTGTCTATTGGTTTTGTAAGATTTTTTCTGGATATTACACAATGCCTGTACTGTAAGTTTATATGAGTTGCATGGGTTGTTGCTGACAAAAAAAGAATAGCACTTGTTTTTACATTACAAATCACTTATTATCATAATGAAGTCCCAAAATTATACTTGTACATACTGTATATATTTCCGTTAGTGTGCAGTAACTACCGTTAACTGTCGGATACTTTTCGCTGATACATAAAACTGCTGATTTATGATTTTGAGATCGTTAATTTTTATATTATTTAAAATAAATAGAAGGTTACTGTTTCTTGTGTAAGATAGTATATTTATATTTTACCAGGATTTATGCAAGAAGTTCCTATACAAATTAAACTAGTTAGCTCTGATTTTAGCAAACTACGGCTGAGGAAGTGACTGCCGTAAGATATTTAGTGTATGAGATAACTATGACCATTATGAAATTACAACATCTTTCAATTATTTTATGTAGCACAGCTATCACTATTAGTACTCTGATTCAAAAGAACTTAATATTGTCTTCGGTTTACGCGAATGTTATTCATTGAAATTAAACTACTATATACGGATTTTATCGCGTTGTTTATTTAGCACTGTATTACAAAATTTTGAAAATATTACACTACTACTACTATTGATTTTATTTTACTACTTTATAAGCTAATAAAATTATTTAAATTATTAAATCTATTTATTTTTGGTTTACCCTTTCCCCGACGTTTCGGTTGCTTTCCAGCAGCCATGGTCACGGGGAGACTAAGATGGTAGTTGTCTCAATGTTCCAGTGTAGTTATTTCAAAGTACCCGAACATAATTGAATTATTGGTGTTTCTATTTACGCAGAATGAGCTCAAAGTATCATGAAGTCTAGCTGTGGTTTGTTTCTTCTTGGGTTTGACTATTTGAAGTACTGGATCCCAAGCTGGTGGTACATTCCAACCATCTTCTCTATTGAAATTGGGATGTTTTTTGATTTCAATAGCCTCGCGAAGCATCCTTGGCAGGAATCGGTGTTCTTTAGCGAGAATCTGTGGTTTGTCAAATCTCAGGTAGTGGTTGGTCCCCTGTTGTACATGTTCACACACAGCAGACTTCAACGAGCGTTTGTGTTTTACGTCAGCTATGTGTTCTTTTATGCGGGTGCCTATGCTTCTCTTGGTTTGACCAATGTATGAGAGTCCGCAGTCACAATCTATTTTATAGACCCCTGCATCTTGTAAAGGTAATTGGCACTTGACGGATGGTAAAAATTGACTTATCTTCGTTGGCGGCTTGAAGTATGTTTTGATTGAAGCGATTTAGCTTATAAATCAGTAAAATAAAATCAAAAGAACTTCCTTAGTGACTATGTCAAATATTTATTTCCGGTGGTTGTTTGTAAAATATGTGTTATTAGCTTTAAATACAGAAGAATAAAAGAAATATACTACGATCCCAAACTACGTAGACCTACGCTAATTTAGCATACCCGAATTGCTTACAGTATATGTATAATATGTATGTAAATAACGTGTGCATACCCGCTTGTTTAAAATTAGAACCAATTCTTTTACGGTTTTTTTCATTAGACCCGATAGGTCTTTTGGAACATTTGCCCCATTAGCAACAGGCTTATGATAATTACCCAAACTATATGAATAAAAGTGCTGACCTACGACTAAAATAACTTAGGCAACGTTATAATTAAATGAAGGGCGACCACCAAGAGCGATTGTGAACATAAACAAACTGGCTCCCCAAAAAGTATGTAACGTAAATATTTTCCAACCGTGAACTATTTGGTTATTTATGTTTTGTATTGAAACGAAGTTCTTTCGTCCTATTTCTACAATTTGAATTAAAAAACTTGTGTAAATACACAAATGCTCTGCAAATGTCAGAAATTGGCAAAGCTACTGATAGCACTTGCGAAAAATAATTGTAACTGAAAGGGCTATTCCCCTCGGGCTTTGAATCGAATCTTATTTTAATGTGTTAGCTATTGAGCTATAAAGCCAAATAATTATCAATGTAAATTGCATATTTTATTTACATTTATAATTAATTACATTTTTTTTTTGGTTTTTATTTATTTGTTGCTATGGTATACAGAAAGCAAAGGATTGTAAACAAATAGAAAATTAATTACATATTGATGTAATACGCTTATAATTATTTAGCTGAAATTATTATAATTATTAGACTTACATAAGTATACTTAATAATAGATTTAAATGGTTTTTCGTTCCATTTGAGCAATCGACTGGGAACTAATATACTTACTGCATGCTTCGTTCTCGATATACATATATGTTTATCATGCTTCGCGTCACTCGGCAACTGAACGCAGTTTTAGAGTTAAAACTAAACGTATATAAGTATTATACGCATTATCTATGCCCCAATACACCTGGGCATACCTAGCCGGCAGCGGTTGTAATACTACCGTCGACAAATATTTTTGTTTGTCAATGACATGCAATCGATAAAAAATTGTAATACATAATATTACTATCAATTAATTTCTTAGCCAACGCTCGACGCCTAAGATACAGACACAAGACCTTTTCCATTATGTCTGGTTGCCGATTAATTAATTGATGAATTAACCCATTATATGTAGTTACCTTGACGGCTAAATTGGTACTGATATATTAGAACATTCGATGCCACGGTCGATTACAGTGTCATTGTCTTTGCGTACCAAATGATGTAATTTCTTAAGTTTAGAGACATTTATATTATATCGTTAGTTAAATTGAATGTTAATATTTTAGTGCACATAGAGAATATAATAAACATAATTAAACTCATAGCAACAAAAATAGTGAATATAACTGGACTAGTTAATAATCCTAAGGAAATTATGAAGAATTATCTGTTAGTCTATCTAGTAAAGTATAATAAATTAGAAAAACTACATATTTAATCTTACGCCTATATTTTATTTTATTTTATTCTTTTATTTTTTTATTGGGGTAAACAATCAATTGTACATTGTGTCTTACTGGCTAGGTACATAACAAAATAAATTAATGTACAATTCACGGCGTCTCCACATATCACCTTAAGAAGTACAGTTATAACTAGTTGAAGCTTAAAGCTAGTATCTAATAAAATCTAAATCTAAGTGTTTATACAAATGTTGAGAAATGTTTATCTATATCCCTTAAAAGGGTAAACAAAGGTATTATAATGTAACAGCTTTAAAATCTAGAAGAAACTATAGAGATGAGATAAGATGAAAGGGGAAACAAAAGCAGTTACCCAGTATTTTTTTACGGTGCACCAAATACTCAATTTAGAACATTTAACAGTGCTCAAGGTATGATTTCTACAACAATCCAAAATTTTTTAAATATGATATCCCCTAAAGACATGATCCTCTGGTATAGTTTTTATTATTGTTTATATATTTCGGTATTGTTTAGTTAATCGGCCCGCATGGACCAGAATCAATGGTATAGTTAAAGGCGGTACGCCTTTAACTACAGCCTCAGCACAATAACTAACGCAAGAAAATACTCTGAGGACGCAAAATCTGCCACTTACAGTTGCCTAGTGGAAGATTTTTTTTAGTTGCCTAGTAGAAGGCTGATAGTCAACTGGTAATTATTATTGATACATATGTTTCTAAAGATTATTATAGTGATTTTTGGCAATGGCTGAAGTTTGTGCGGCTACAACCATCCTAACTAATCCTAAATATAAATGCGAATATGAGTTTGTTTGTTCATAATGATCGATCCAGTATATAATAGTCGATCATCATGAAATGTTGCATACACGTACAGAAAAGGTCTCGTCATATACAGGTGCTGTTACTAATATAATCTTATGTATATTTACGCGAGCGAAGTAGGGGGCAAAATTTCTCGTTGTGTTTTATTATTGTTTAGTATTGGATATAACCAAGTATGAAAATAACTAATGCGTATCTATCCTTTAAATATTTTCCCGTATAAAAATAAGGTTAAAGAGATATTAACATTAAATATGAATAAATTTAATGGCGATTTGGATGCATTCATAAGAATTGTACATAATATAGTATTCATACGCATAGTATTCATCTAGTGTTGAAAATTATGCTGATATATTTTCAGTATTCCGAAAACACATCTTTATTCTTAGTAAGGTCGCGCTCATCAAGGTATGTTTAATGACTCTTGTTCCAAACAACCCTGCGAAGTACCGCATTTTATGGTCTTGTAGTTAATAAGAAATCCTTAATGCGAGTTTCCAGCGATGGTGGCATCGAGATACGAGATGTTCTCTAACCGATGTCATGATGACGTAAAAGCGATTTCCTGTCCACCGCGACCAAATTAGTGATTCAATTTGCTCTCGCTGTTATACTAGGTGTCCACTTAGTTTGTTCTACCTTTCGGCGCAGTTTCAAACTTTGCTTCGTACTCATTTTATCAGTGTATAATTATTATAGTAATTGATTTGCTTGATTCTATTAAAAAATTAACGCTTGGTAGAATATAATAATTTAATTTTTATTAGCTAAGAGAGTACATAGCATATGACATTATAATATGGTTAAATATTAGTTAAAATACATACTAATGTAAATAGTGAACCCGATGCTAGGAAAATCCTGTGTTATAGGGGCCATCCATTCGTCCGGGAAAGGGTTTAAAGGTATTACAATTTTCGTTCGACTATGGTACTAATTGGCTTGACAATATCAACGGAGTGAATGTGTGTGTGTTTGTTTGTGTGTGTGTGTTTGTTTGTGTGTATGTGTGTGTGTGTATGTATGTGAGATTTTTTTTATAGTGTTGGAAAGTATACATTTACGTATCATAAGGAACTGATCCACGCTCCCCGTATAACGGACTCAGTAAATAATACCGACTAGGAAAACCCATCTCTAATCCTACTCCTTTTGCTCTCCGCGGTATTACCGTTAGACATTACATCGCTAAGGGAAGGCATTCGCCTAAGCTGCCATCTTTGACGACAGCATGACTCTCACTACACTCTCTGGGCGGACTCTGTCTCCGACAGCACTTTTCCATGCATGACGTTCTGTAATGTATCGCGGGCAGGTAACAATAATATGTGCTCCGCATCTTCACCTGTGTTACATGTTGGGCAATCTGGGGAAATCTCATGTTTAAATTTGTAGAGGTACGCGCGAATGTCTCGACTGCATTTGCGTTAGTTAGTAGTTAACTTCCCCATGTTTTCTACAAGTCCACTCGCGCACGTTTGTTATAAAGCGGTGGGTCCATCTTTCTTTTGGTGAACTATCCCAGTGACGCTACCAACGCTCAATACTGTCGCGCCGTTCGTTCTTTCTCAGTTCAGATAATTATGGTAAGTGTGGTTATAATTTTCTTGTAAAAGAATGATTTTCGTTCTTCTGCTAATATATCTATTGGCAGCATACTTGCTATTACAAAAGCAGCGTCCTCAGAAACAGTACGGAAAGCACTAGTAACACGCAATGCACGTAACCGACATACAGATGTAGCTTTTCGTCTTAATTCCTGGGTGTGTAGTGCATTTTGCCCAGATTGGAATGTTAAGTAAGTTAAAACCGACGTCACCACTGTCGATAGTAAAGTCCTTCTTATCTGTTTCGGTCCGCCTACGTTCGGCATAAGTTTTGGTAATATACTCCTCACAGTGCCTGCCTTGGCTGTAGCATATTCTACATGTTTCTTGCAGCTGAGCCGTGCGTCTAACATCATTCCAAGATAGCGGATGTAGGGTTGTGATTTTATGTCACAATTACCGACCCTTATTGTCATTGTCTCTAGGGATTTCTTGCTAGATATTAATACCGCTTCAGTTTTATGAGCCGCGAGTTGGAGTCCAGTTTCTTCCATCCATTGTCGAATAGCATCGAAAGATCGATCAAAGGCACTGTTTATTTCCTTTATGTACTTGGCTACCATTACAATCGCTACGTCATCTGCAAATGCTACAAGTTTTGTTTCTTAGGGCAGTTGTATCTTCAGTAGTCCATCATACATTATGTTCCAGAGTAAGGGGACCAATACAGATGCTTGTGGCACACCTCCTGTGAATTTGTATAGTTTTGGTCCCTCGTCTGTATCATAGTACAATATTATGTGCCTAAAGCAGTTAGATACCATTTTCAGCAGATAATTTGGAGTGTTTATTCTAACTAGGGCTTTATAAATAATATCCCATCTGGCAGAAATAAATGTGTTTTTTATGTCTTACGTTGCCACTAGACAGTAATTCTTCGAACCTCTTCTCCACCTTGAGCCTGAATTAGCTTCCCTGGCAGTATTAACACTTCCACTTCGGTAGCCGTATTGGTTGTCGAATAGGTGCTTTTCGGCAACGGCTTCAATGCGTTGATAAAGAACACGTTCGAGAACCTTACCAGCTGTGTCCAACATACAGACTGGGCGATATGACGATGGCTCGCTTAATGGATGTTTTCCTTTTGGGAGGAGTACTAATCACAACACCAATTACCAAGGGTCACTTTCCACTTCGTTGAGCAGTTCAGTCCAGCATTAAGCTTTGCTTAGTTTGATGGTCTTTTTAATTGCCAACCGAGCTTTTTTGTATGTGGCTTCTCGTTCATGGAATTCGGGCCTATGTCTGCTACGTTGGGCTAATCTTCTGGCTTGGATACAAGATTTGCGCAGTGTTGCTATCATTTCATTCCACCAATATACGGAGGAATATGCGGATGTTGTTTAATACTACTTATACGAGGCATGGTTATATCGCAGGCTTGGGTAATATTATGGATGATGTGGTTGGCTTTTTTGTCTGCACAACCAGTAATAGGTTGGTTATCTAGAGCTTCGCAGAACAAAGCAGAATCAAATGTGCCAACTCGCCAAACTCGCCTATTCATTTTATTCAGACGAGACGAATTATTATTTAGTAGTACCTCCCAGTAGATAGCACGATGATCACTTCCGGTAAATGCGTCCATTACCTTCCAGATGTGATTCCCCCTTGCTAGAACATTTTGAACTAAGGTAATGTCGATAATAGAGTTTGCTTCTCCTCTTGTGAATGTAGGCCCGGTTCCGGTATTCAAAAGAACTACGCTAGTAATGCCATGGCTTCTAGTAATACTTTGCCTCTGGCGTTTGTCTCTCCACTACCCCATTCTACAGCCCAGGCATTGAAATCGCTGCGGGAAAGTGGTCTTTTGCATCTTCACTTAATCTATCTAAAAGATCTTCAAATTTGTTAATAGTTAGGCTTGGTGGAGTGTAGCAACTGTAGAAATATATATTATTTACTTTTGCCCGTACGAAACCAATTTCAGATGCGTTAAGTTCATTCTGCAAGGGATACTTGCCACATGCCCAAATGGCCGCCTTTGTATCAGAGTTGGTTATCCAATTTCTAGTATGTAATGGTCTATATGCCTCGGATATGATCGCTAAGTCAGGCTTGAGTTCACGTACCGTTTGCATAAGCAAATCTTGAGCTGCCTCGCAGTGATTAAGGTTGATTAGCCATGTAATCACCTTACTGCGACTCTTTTCGGCAACCTCTTTAGCTGGAGCCCAATCGCAGCCATAATTTAGTATCGCCGTGTCATCAGCGTAAGCTATTATTTGTGTTGAAGGTAGAGATAGTTCACACAGTTCACTCACGTAAATTTAATAAAATAGAGGGCTGATCAAACTGCTTTGTGGGAGGCCAGTAACTACAGAAATTGCTTCGCTAATATATTCTCCTATCTTAACACTTTGCAACCTACCTGAGAGCTAGTCTTTAAATAATGCGTGAGTGGTACCTCGCACTCCTATGATTTCCAGTTTCTAGAGAAGTAAGGGGACAGAGACAGTGTCGAATGTCTTGGAAAGATCTAGAAATATTCCGAAACACTTAAGGTTTTTATCAATTTTATCTACAACAAAATCTAATAAGTCACAGCATCTTCAGTGGAAAGGCCGCTCCTAAAGCCGAACTGGAACTTGCGGAAATAATTTTATATTTATTCAGGTATCTGTTTAGGTGTTTATACATTATTCTTTCTAGAATTTTGGAGATGGCTGATGGAGTACTGAGATGGAGCGATAATTTATGACACTATCTCTGTCGCCCGAGTTGTATATAGTGTGCACGATGGTTTACTTAGGGCTCGCGGGAATGTACCTGTGGATATAGATAGGTTATCTTATCTTATGTGTGGAGGCCAGTCAGTACAGACCGGCGACACTTCGACCCATTGGGATCTTTTGTGTCGGCCCCAAGATTTATCCCATAACTATCTCCCTATGAATGTACTGCATCAGTCGTAGCGTACACTTCAGAGGGAGTAGCCTGAAGTCCTCAGGGTTTGGATATGCCAATCCCATCAGACCCATCTTCAATCCAGCCAACGCATCGCATTCACATAGTAGGTGCGATATGGACTCGTCCTGTTCACCACAGGCTCTGCAGATCGAATTGTGTGCCAATCTCAATCTACACAGGAAGTCGTTGGTGCCAAAATGGCCAGTGAACGCTCTTGTGAGCAGGCGTATTTGGCTCTTGTTATACCCGCAGAACTTCCGGGTGAAGCCTGTGGCTCTGTTTGCAATGAATTTCTTGGAGTGTTCCAGACCCCTAAGGGCCATTCACTCTAGCCTGTGTTTATCATTGCCATATGCATTCAAAGCTGCCTTGACGGTGTTCTCAGAGAGTCCCACGAATGGCTCGGGACCCACAAAAAGTTGCTCCGAGCCCTTTCTGGCTAATTCATCAGCCTCCTCATTGCCCTGCACCCCTGCATGCCCTAGAACCCACACCAGTCTGACTGTGTTCTTCCTGCCAAGTTTGTTTAGGGCCTTAACACAGTTCAGGACCAGTCTGGAATCTACCCTACACGAGTCCAGAGCCTGGAGAGCAGCTTGACTGTCACTGAGAATATACACAGTCCTGTCAGTGACATTACTGTTGATATTCTCCTGAGCACAGCCAATTATAGCATAGGTGGCCGCTTGGAAAACCGTTGCATATTTGCCCATGCTTTGGCTCACTTTGCAGTCGTTGGTATAGATACCAGCGCCCGATCCTGTTTCCATTTTGGAACCATCAGTGTACCAGATGAGACAACCCTTGTCAGGGGATTGTAGACCTTGTCTCCATTCGTCCCTCGTGGGGACCTTTATTTTAAAATTCTTTTTGAATATGTGCAATGGTTGCATTTTGTCGCATCCCATGCTCATAATCCTTTTGAGATCCTTTGAAATCTCCAATTTTGTGTGTCGAGTTACCGGCATGTTGACGCTCCACAGCCCATGCACAGATAGTCTGTGTAGCGCCTTCATCACCTCTGACTCCACAACAATATGTAGCGGCGTTAGAAACAGTAGGACCTCTAACGCTGCCGTTGGCGTAGTCGGGAACGCCCCTGTTATAGCCATCCGAGCCAATCGCTGCACCTTCGACAGCGCGATCCTGCATGTAGCTAGTATAGATAGGTTACATATATATGTGATAGGTGCGGCCAGGATATGGCTAGTAAGTCTTAGCAATTTTGGGGAGATGCCATCCCAACCGGTGGCACTGTCGATACGGAGGTTGTTGATTATTTCTTTGGCTTCATCCTTGTCTGTATCTTAAATAACCATTGAGTTTATTACAGGTTGTGTGTGCGAGCTAGAGGTCTGTGGGGAACTAATGTTTTGTGGAGGGTTATTTACAAGATTTGCACTTATATTTGTAAATAACGTATTTACAGCGTTAACAGATTCAATGGGGCAGTTTTCAATTGAAACGTTTGGTGTCAATTACGTCTCGAATTACTTCCCACATATACTTGGAGTTGTTTTTAGCTTTTTCAAATTCCTTTGCTACATAATCAGTCTAGTATTTTAAGTAAGTTATTACAAAAATTTAGGTAACGTAAATAGGTTAGTCTTATTATATGGTTTTGTGGTTCTTTATTTGCTTCTTTTTGCATGTTGTCCCTATTACGTATACACCGCAGTAGACCAGAAGTTAACCACGGTTTTAATATTCTTTGCCAACATAGAATTATTCTGTAAAAAGTATGTTTATTTAAGATAGTAGACAATAATAGTATATATCATTAATAGTATAAATATTGGACAAGTCGCAGTTCTCAATATCAGCAATAGCACTCGGAAGATTTACATTTGTTCATCTCAAGTTTTAACAATATCGCTGAGTGGTCTGTGATAGAAGTTTCTAGTATCAGGGCATTCGCTTATTTTGTGATTTTAAGTAACGTGTGATCTATACAACTGTTCAGGTGAGATGGGAGAACGTAAGCCGGGAGAAATCCGTGAGATGCTGTTAGGTTTAAATACTGTTAAGAGCGAGGATCACTAAAATCAGGGCTGATATTGAGATTTGCGTTTCCAACAATTGCAATATGCTGGTAATTTTTTATTCTAGTTAATTTATTTATTTATTTAGTTAAAACATTGTTTAAGCTATCTAGGAAGGAATCTTTATTTCTGTGTGATGTTGACCTATATAATGCAATAATAGTTAGGTTGTTTTCGATGGAACATACAAGGCAACTCGAATCAATGAAATTCGGTTCAGTTATTGTATAACGTAGGTTATTCCTGATATATAAGACCAGTCCGTCGTTTTGATTATCAAGATTATTTGACTGGTGTGTTGAATATCCATCTATAGTGAGAACAGTACTCACTTTTTTAAGCTAACATTCAGACAAGACCATTATATCACACACTATCTTCATGTTGACCAAAAGACATCTAAATTCGTAAATTTTTTTATTGATGCTCCTAATATTTAAATGTATGATATTTAGTGCAAGTGTGGGTTGTATGTAATCAGAGCAGTGGTCAGGTGTACATATATATGATGAGCATATTTGCAAATTGTCTAAGTCATAAAATAAAAGCAGAGCTACGGAGGGTCGGTAGTCTTGGATGTCAATAAGATCAGCTGTTTTGTATAGCCGCCATGACGACTCAATGCTGGCCTGTCACGATCTCGTGCTGGATTCTACCGATAGCGGCGCACTGTGTACAAAAGCGGACGAGATTACGGTGCTAGAACGGACGTAGAGAACACGTGACCATAGTAATGTAAGTATCGCTACTTCGAAGGCGAACGAGATTATTCTCCTTTTCGATGTCGTCGGCTCTTTGAGTGCGTCAGCAGATTTAAGACAAAAGCAAGAATATTTAAAAATATTATTTACGATTCCAAACGCATTGGAAATAAAATTTGACTATTAATTCAACATTGTAATAAAATAATTTCATATCTACTACGTCCACCAAATGAAGCAAAATGAAACATAGTTGGTAAAGTTTATCTTGAAAACATCTTTATACCAAGACTTGGGATCACACATGCGGACACGGGTATTCTATAACTTCATTGAATAGGAAGTATTCAAGGAAGTTATAGACTAACCGAAAGCGAAATATGAAAGTTTATAAAAGAAAATATTTTGTTAATAAAATAGAGAAGCTCTTCGCCGGATCTTTGACAAGAAACTGAATAACACATTTTTAATATAGAAAATAAATGTTAATGATACATAATTATGATGCTAGAGAATCAATTTTAATTCTTTTTGGTGACTAATTGTCATTGACATTTAGAAGATTTTAAAAATATGTTATACTTTTGCTCGTGGCTTCACTCGCGTGAATGTAGGTTAGGTTATGTTAGAAATAGTACTTTTTAAAAATAAAATGTAGCCTATATTACTCGCTGATAATATAGCTTTCCAATGGTGTAATCATTTTAGAAATCGGTTATGTAGCTTTTGAGTTAAACCCTTACAAACAGACAACCATACATCGTTATATTAAAAGTATAGATAATAAGCCTTATGTCCTACACCGTTCTTAGTATGTATGCGAATTCAGTTAAAAACAATTAGTCACTACGATTTGTAAAGCGATGTTAATTGCAATCTTTTATTGACATTTATTATTTATAAAAATAAAACATTCACCTTTAGTTAGGAGCACCAAAAAATTTATAACGTTAGTTGCGCGGGATCTGCAGGTTACCCAAATAAATAAGCATGGGAAAAACACTTTTTTTATAAAACGATGACTAATTTGTTCTCATGTGGGATGCGAACCCACAACACTCAGCGCAGCGGCAGTGGCAAGGCGGCCACTTAAACCACTACGCCATCCGTACTGTCAAAATCAACGTTATATACTCTTTGTTTACTTATTATTTATAAAACCATTATGAAACTCTGAAAATCTTTAAAATTATTCAAGCGAAAATGTAGGAAGCATTTTTGTTGCACATACCTATTAAATTTGTTAACAATAATTACAAATTTTCTATATGTATAGATAAATGTGGCACTTTATTATGGTTTTTCTGTCGCAGTTTTTAATTTTTACTTAGGCAAAACTAGCATATTTCTCTTTTTGTAGCTTGCAGGCTACTATCGGAGATGTTGGAGAGCCTTGAAAGTCTCGATCAGATAAACAATGTTTCAAAGTACAAGGAACGGACGGAATTGCCACTCGCTCTAACCTTCACACAGCTTTCACTAATTTAGTTGACAATAACATTAAAAATAAGTAATATTTTTGCGAAAAGTATAATGTAAGTATATTAAAAGCTTATAAACAGAAGGCATCAACAAAATATGTACATATACTTCACGCTTATAAAATACTCCATAAAATCATATGAAATACTCCATATTTCTTGTTTTAAAATAACAAAATTACATAAACTATATGTATTATTTTAAACTGACATGAACTAAAGATCATTTGGGGTCGCCTAATTAAAGGTTATATAATATGTAGATCAACAAAATATAAACGGGTTTAAAGGAGACTTCACAAGAAATAACAAAACTATTTAAAAAGTTTAGTCCAATATTTCAGACTACTGAACTTTCCTCATTTGCATTTAGCGTCACAAAACAGTGCCCAAATTTTGTAAGCTTACTTAATCCGAAACTTAAAAAATATAAATATGTTTTTCAATATCCATTGAACGATGAATTCACGCAAAAGCTTTTAACGGCCATAAGAAACTTATATAATATTGTTGTTTCACTTTGAAATGTTTTATTTAATTATATTGGCCACGAAACATATTTTTGCTTATATTTTCACAAACATGGAGTTAATTAGAGGCTTTTACAGCGATTGCGTAAAATAAAACTTACCCTTTAATTTGATAACATAAACAAACAAGAAGCATGGGCCGCTGTTTACTATAGCTGTTATCACAGATCCTCCAAAAGAAAACTACAAAAACCTCCTACTCACTACAGTAACGTAGGGCAAGACTGACTAGTTATAATTTTTTGTAAGGTAATAGGGTAGTTAGCACATTTTTTTTATTATATAAGTCAAATAGCAATAACAACAAAATTCTAAAATTAAAAATAAATTAAATCAGCTCACAATTAATAAGTTATAAGCGTTTGAGATCTGGTAGTAGGGGTAAATATCAAATGACAGGAAAAGTATGCACGACACACATAAAATATCAACTACTCCCTTATTTTGCAACCAGTTTTGATACTGTTTGCACAAAAAGATTGTCTTTTTGATTTTTCTATATAATAATGTAAAAATCAAACATAGGCTATACCCTATTTTCCAGTTGCTTTAACTTATGAATTTAGCGTAAAATATCTATATACTCTCTATTTTAGAACGTTATATTTAAAACTACTTTCCATGTAACAAAAAAACAAAAAAAAAAGTGTCCACCTACTTGAATTGCATTCCTAGGTCAGTAATTATTTGCATTGGTAATTTTTATTAGTATTCTATGTATATAATATTTTCTCAAAATTTTTGGAAAGGAGTGAATTCGAACAACGATGTTTTATTTTATTTCCATAATTTTAAAAGTTGCATCCCAGACCGAATTCTTGACCATTGTGCCAATTTGGGCTATTTGATATGGATACCCCCATACAAAAATATATGTCTAGCCACCCACTTATTATTTTGTTGTGCAGTTAACTGCAACTAAACATAATCTTAAGATTATGTTTCGCATAATAATCGATGACTGAGTATATGTTTATAAATATTCGGATTTTTAAGTGTTAAAGTTTGTTATTGTTACGACAGCGGAGGTAAGTGTATTATTTTTACTATTTGACAACATTAGTAATTAATTATTTTATTAAGATAACCAAATTACCTAGCACATAAAAGTATTCTGATGCAGTTAGTTTACCCACATAAGAAAATATAGATACTTAAACATAGATGTACCAATATCGGCACGTTGGCTACAAGTGTACTAAATATATTTTCTTTATTACGGAATCAAAATGAGTTGCAAGCAATATTTTAGTAGCAGCAATAGCTATAAGGGTTTAGGAGGAGTTGTAAACGCCTTGGCAGAAGATAGTGACGACGATTAAGAATATAATTTGACCATAATTCCACCTGAGTAAAGCATTAGTACTGATGTAGGAAGAGGGTGACGATGTTATGGCACCTTGCTGTTTACCTAACGACGTCCTTGGCAATATTGAGGTATTTGTTCGTGATATTGGTACACTCTCGTCATCCAAAGATAGCAGTGATAATGAACCTTTACTAGCTAAAATACAACTAATTAGTTCGACCCAAGCAGTGTTGTGTACTGTCTCTGTTCGCCAATATTCATTCGATTTACCAGCTGTGACCATCTATACGATTTACGGCAATTAGGGTACCGTGCTACTAGAACTATTTGTGATAATGAAGCTAAAAAGTGTCCTTTAATAAACACAAAGGAAATGAAGAAAACGAAGGGTTGAACTTGAGTACTGATTTGATAAAAATAATGAGATTATATTGGTACGTTCTTCGGTATCTTATGGTGCTTGGTACACAATTCACTCCTAGAACAACTCAACAAAGGTCCGTACTTAACGGTCGGATATGCGGATGACTTGGTGATACTCGTCAATGGAAAGTTCCCGAGTACGGTATCTAGTCTTATGCAGAAGGCCCTGATTATGGTGGTAAAATGGTGCAGTAGCAATCATTTATCGATCAACCCAGGGAAAACTACTGTCGTGCCGTTTACTAGGATGAGGGATCTGACAGGGTTGGAAACTCTCTCCATGTACGGTACGCAGTTACAATGGTCCATGGAGGTGAAGTATCTAGGCATGACCTTAGATAGCAAACTAACGTGGAAACCTCATGCAGAAAAAGTCATAGAGAAGGCCCAGCGGGTCTTCGGCATGATTCGTTCTACTTATGGGAAGATCTGGGGGCTAAAGCCCAAGGTCATCAAGTGGCTATACACGATGATGATAAGACCCATACTCACGTATGGAAGCATTGTCTGGTGGCCAAGAACTAAACTAGCCACAGTCAGGATCGCGTTGTCGAAGGTGCAGCGATTGGCCTACATGGCTATTACAGGGGCGTTCCCGACTACGTCAACGGCAGCGTTAGAGGTCCTGCTGGATCTAAAGCCGCTACACATTGTTGTGGAGTGAGAAGTGATAAAGGCGCTACACAGACTATCTGTGCATGGGCTGTGGAGCGTCAACATGCCGGTAACTCGACACACAAAATTGGAGATTTCAAAGGATCTCAAAAGAATTATGAGCATGGGATGCGACAAAATGCAACCATTGCACATATTCAAAAATAATTTTAAAATAAAGGTCCCCACGAGTGACGAATGGAGACAAGGTCTACAATCCCCTGACAAGGGCTGTCTCATCTGGTACACTGATGGTTCCAAAATGGAAACAAGATCGGGCACTGGTATCTATACCAACGACTGCAAGGTGAACCAAAGCATTGGCAAATATGCAACGGTCTTCCAAGCGGAAACCTACGCTATAACTGCCTGTGCTCAGGAGAATATCAACAGTAATGTCACTGATAGGACTGTGTATATTCTCAGTGACAGCCAAGCTGCTCTCAAGGCTCTGGACTCGTGTAGGGTGGACTCCAGACTGGTCCTAAACTGTGTTAAGGCCCTAAACAAACTTGGCAGAAAGAACACAGACTGGTGTGGGTTCCGGGGCATGCAGGGGTGCAGGGCAATGAGGAGGCTGATGAATTAGCTAGAAAGGGCTCGGAGCAACTGTTTGTGGGTCCCGAGCCATTCGTGCGACTCTCTGAGAACACCGTCAAGGCAGCTTTGAATGCATATGGCAATGATAAACACAGGCTAGAGTGGATGGCCCTTAGGGGTCTGAAACATTCCAAGAAATTCATTGCAAACAGAGCCACAGGCTTCACCCAGAAGTTCTGCGAGTATAACAAGAGTCAAATACGCCTGCTCACAGGAGCGTTCACTGGCCATTTTGGCACCAACGACTTCCTGTGCAGATTGAGATTGTCACACAATTCGATCTGCAGAGCCTGTGGTGAACAGGACGAGTCCATATCGCACCTACTATGTGAATGTGACGCGTTGGCTAAATTGAGGATGGGTCTGATGGGATTGGCACATCCAAACACTGAGGACTTCAGGCTTCTCCCTCTGAAGTGTACGCTACGACTGATGCGGTACATTCATAGGGAGATAGCTAAGGGATAAATCTTGGGGCCGACACAAAAGATCCCAATGGGTCGAAGTGTCGCCGGTCTGTACTGACTGGCCCCCACGCATAAGATAAGATAAGATATTGGTACGTCGGAAAGATGTTTGCACAATAACAACCGACCATGACTCTCATGAACCTTTAGAGACTGTAAAAATATGGTTTACAGAAAAAAATAAGAGGTTGATGTGCACGCATGTCATAATTATAAGAAAGGTAAATCCATATAACTGTACCGGGTTAGCATCCACGGCAAGATGTGGTGGTGAGTACTATTCACATATATATTATTGTCATAGCTACGGCAAACTCATTGAGATTGCAAGTGATTGCCAAAGAAAAACCAATGGATCCAATGCTATTTCGAAGAAGCGTCGCCAGATTAATATCTGGCGACGCTTCTTCGAAATAGCATAGATAGCAGAGATAATTCTTAGACAATTGCACTGTGATTCCGCCCTAGGCCATAAATTGAAAAATTTCATTGTCTTACTCCAGTAAGATCACCTCATTAAGTCATTAGCTAGTTCACATACTTCCAAAAACTATAAATACCAACGTAATTAGGTCAAGGTATCATTCACTTTTGTGTGTCACCATTTCAAATCAAGTGTAAAAAAAGTACATACCTTGCTCTTGAACATCAATACCTTCACAATACGTAAGTATTGTGAAGGTATTGATGTTCAAGAGCAAGGTATGTACTTTTATTATCAACCACTTTTTTTTTTTATGCACATATTATTTTGTATCATTTTATTATTGAGGGTAGTTTTCTTTTTAAAAAATGTGATGTATATTTACCTATATCTTTTGGACCTACAACTTTTCGCTGTACTTTGCTGCCCTTGAAGCATATCTTTTTAGAATAAGGAGAACATCCTTATAAAGGGCTATATGTTTCATCTGCCTCTTCCTGCCTCTTCTTACGTTAGTGGGCTGTCAAAGTATGTATGCCCATAGAATAAAAATAAAGTAATTTTTTTAAGTTCAGTTTTTATATTGTTTCAGGTAGATTTTTCAAATGTTCTGTATCGAGGATATCAATTTTTAACATTTGGTACTCTAAAGTGGGTAAACCAAATGAAAAATCACAGCATGTCCTGAACACTTTGACTGAAACATCATGCCTTTCTGATTACATCGAAAACATTAACCTAGAACCTTTAAGCCTTAGAATTACGAATGTATGTAAACGAATTTCTCATTACTGGGCCAAGTCGAATCGTACTAAATCTAAATTCTTAGAAATGTGTTCAGATTGGCTGCATGAAATTGAAAATATTGATGTAGAGCGAACTAAGGTACGTGTATCTCTGAACTTTGACGAAGTTGAAGCATCAACATCTTCATCGTCTGGCCGTCCGAAAATGAACTTTGACGAGACCAGTAAACGTACAAAAAGGAGAAGATTAGCTAATTTGTCTAAGCAAGATCCTTCTCTTGTACATTCATTGCTTAGTGCTTCCGATGATAGTTTATTAACTTTTCCTGAAATCGATGCTAACGAAGTTTTATCGCTCATTGTCAAAGCTCACTTAACTCGACATCAATATTTATTAGTAAAGAAATTTATAAACAATAAGTTTTCAAAAAGCATTTTGCCATCTTACCAAATTGTTGTGGAATCGAAAAAACACTGTTATCCTCCAGATATAACTGTTAGCGAATCATCTGCCGAAGTCGAACTTCAAAGTTTATTAGATCATACAGCCAATCGGATTCTCAAGTCTCAAAAGGTTATTTTGGATAGGGTACCTAAAGAATCCCAGGATAAGATAGCTTTGATAGGGAAATGGGGTTTCGATGGCAGTACAGGGCATTCTGAATATAAACAGTGTTTTTGTGACGCCACTATTGAAGACGGTAGCTTGTTTCTTACTTCATATGTGCCACTTCAGCTTGTTTTGAAATTAGATACTGGAGAAAATACCGTAGTTTTGTGGAAAAATCCTCGTCTTTCGTCAACTAGATACTGTAGGCCTGTACGTTTTCGATATTTGAAAGAATCGACTGCAGTATCAGTTGAGGAAGAAGCATATTTTAAAGAGAAAATAAGTAACTTACAGCAAACTGTTTTCAAAAAAGAAGATCAGGAATACCGCGTTACTCATTGCTTGCAATTTATTATGGTAGATGGCAAAGTGTGTAATGCACTTAGCAGTGTTTCCTCGTCTAAATGTTATATTTGTAATGCCTTGCCCAGCGAAATGAACCAAATTGACAAATGTTTAAACAAGAAAGTCGATGAGAGTAAATATGAATTTGGTTTATCACCTCTTCACGCGTTAATACGCTTCTTTGAATATTTTGTTCATGTCGCATACAATTTAGATGTTAAAAAATGGCAAGCTAGATTTGAAAATGACAAAATTGTTGTTGCAGCAAAAAAACATATATTCAGACTGAATTTAGAGAAATATTAGGTCTTATAGTGGATAAGCCCAAAAGTGGCGGAAGCGGGACCTCAAACAATGGTAATACCGCCAGACGGTTTTTCTCGAACTCAGAAATTTCAGCTGAAATTACTGGGATCAAGAAAGATCTCCTAGATCGTTGCTGGATCATACTTCAATGTTTGAATACGGGATATAACATTAATAAGACGAACTTCGAAGAGTTCGCATTAGAGACAGCTCGGCAATTAGTTGCCGAGTATCCGTGGTATAACATGCCTGCTTCCGTTCACAAAGTCCTAGTTCATGGTGCTAATGTTATTGATCACGCTTTATTGTCAATCGGAGAGCTGTCTGAAGAAGCAGCTGAAGCAACTAACAAACACATCAAATCATTTAGGAGAAATCACACGCGAAAAATGAGTCGCATTTTGACCAATACTGATTTAATTAATAGGCTTCTTCTTCATTCAGATCCCTTCATAACAGGTCTACGAAAGTTACCTGTCAAAAAAAAGAGTGTACTGTCAAAAGCTGTTTTAGATTTGTTATGTATTTAAAGGTAATTTTGCCAATATTTCGTATAGTTTGTAGGTTGTTTGTATTTAGAAAATAAACTTATTTTATGTATTTTTGCTATTTTATTTTATTCTTTTGTGGTTATTGTTAATACAAATAACCATTATTTACAGTTTTACTATTAAAATTTGCAATATAAAATGTTTTAGATACATCGATCGTCTAAAATAAAATTACTGCGAGACATTTTTACACCTAAATGTTGTTAAGAATTTTTTAAACTTATATAATATATTATAATTTTAATTATTTACGTTTACCTAAATATATTCCAACGTGTAAAATAATAAAATACTTTTTATAACGGATTTGTGTATTTATGACCGCCTTTGTATGAAACCTGAATCACTGTGAATTGCTTCAGCGAAATATAGCTCGGTTTTGATCATCTAATATAGAAGTATTGCCATTAGATAGACCACGTACCTGAAAATCTCCTAACACGAGTGAGGTGTTTTATATGGCACATTAGAAGTCATTGCGACTGTAAAACTGCACAGAAACACTTTGCATTGAAAAGTCACACTTTGTAAATTTTCACTCATAAGAAGCCATTGTACCACTTTGAGAATAGCCCTGTAACTTTCAGATTTTTTTAAATTAAATTTTCATGTATCATTTATTTTTGTTGACCTCTAAATTGTGTACTAATAAAATAATTTATGGAATATCTTTTGTAACTTTCTTTAGCTTTAAATGGGATAATTTCATTATATTTTAATTGTGAGCGTACTTACATTACCTATAATAATATCAAAGATATAAATAAATCAAAATAGGATAACCAATTTTATAAAAACAGTCTCATGATATAGAGATATATTTATAATAATCTATTGTCTTGTTGTATGTCTCAGTATATTTATAATAATATAAAGACAATTAAACTTAATAAAAGTGAAGCTGTTGAGTAATGAGTCGTATATTTTAAAATTACAATTAATTTTGATGCTTATAAATAAATGGGACACATTGTCATGTAATCAAAAGGTCACAACATTAAAATTGTCATCTGTATTAAAGCAGCACAGTCATTCCTTATTTAATCGAATTAAGCTTTGTCAAGGGTCTGTATCTAAAGGGACGGCAGCAGTTTCTAACCTAATAACACAATATTTGATTGATTATAGTTACTGTTGCTTTAGCATTGTCAAACAGGCAAAACTTTGTTATAGCATGACTAAGGGCTTGTCTCACCACCACCAAATAGCATTTATCTACAAGATAAAAGTCTCGCCATCTCTCTTCTTTAACCTACTAGGAGTGAGACAACATGCGATTTATCTTTCGGACAACTTTTACTTGTTAGTTGTGGGACTGGCCATAAGTATAATAAATTTATACTGAATGTTAGGTATTACTATTATACTGCATTGGAATCGACATATTAATTAATATTTGTAAATGACGAAAATATAACATCTATAAAGTAATTTATTTCAAATCAGAATATGTTTTGATTTTGTCGTCTTTAATTTTGACCCTGATATGCCTAGCAACAGAGTAATAATATAAATAATTAGCACTGACTCTAAAAACATCAAATGGTGCTATTTTTTGGCTGCATCTGAATTAATATACATATGCCTGCTCTTAGTGTTGCTTTCTTGAACACATCTGTAAGTTCTACTTAGTACAGCAATCTATTAGTACTATTCCTATTTAGTTGGGCTACTTCAGGACATCCTGCTGTAACAGTAGAATTAGTTTTATTTATATTACCACTTTGCGTAGTAAATTATTATTAGATTTATGCAATATAATTCTTAACTATGAAAATCCTGTAAAGATAAATTCAATCAATTTTTTTTTGTTTTATATGTGATTTTTTTTATTTAATGTAATCACACGACGACAGCAGTTATAAAGTAAAAAAAAAGTATACATCTCTGCCCTACTTTCCGTCTAAACTAATTGTAATTTCAAGATATCAAATCGTGAAACCGCGAACGTCGGGTTGCGAAACAAACAAACAGTTCACTAAATTTAATTCAGTTTCATTATTAGTGTTTATTCAGGCTTGTCTACTTTCGAAGGGTTTGAGTAAAGTGTGCTCAAATTTGGTAACTTGACTTGACTTTGTCAGTTTGACGGAATTTGACAATAAATTTGACGTTATTGATTGTTATAAATTTTATAATTACATTGTGAAACATGCTTCAGCAATAATCGTATTATAAGCGACAATTTATAATTTAGGTACGTAAACTGTGAAACCGTATATTACAAGTCTTGGATTTAATTATGGAACAACAACATCATCATTAGGTTCTGTGCGATGTGGGTGTTATTTTACCTATGGTCGGCAACACGTATACGCTTTATTGGAAGCAGTATATGCGTTGCCTTGGTTTTGGCCAGGGGTATAACTCATTAGTATTAGATGCATATATACACGTGGTAACTTCTAAAAACAGTCTGTCCGTATGCTTGATTTTTTGTCATAGAAGTATGAACAAAATATATATCATACTCGAACAACAATGTGGACATCGTTGTCGTAGCAAGAGACCAGAGTGGATCCCAGCAGATGTAGGCCGTGGTCACCAGAGGCTTTCCCATGCTCCGTTTCAGCTACTTACTCATTTAACTAATCTTTCGATGACAAAGGAGCTGCCACTCTTATTATTCCACAGTGTGAGACATACTGAAATTTGCGTAAAGGTAATTGAGCTCCTGGATTTCCATCAATGGATGCTGAACAGCTTCCCAGCAAAGATTAAAAATGTACGACCCTAAATATCCCCTCGATTTCTACCGTATTTCCTATATAGCTAAGTGAATGCTATCTTTGTGGAAGGTTGTAGATACATGTTCACTCGATCTGTAAAATGGATGACCAATTGGATCCATCAACTCAGTCCGATAAAGCCATGACATGTCATCTTTGTTTACCAAGGTAATGGGGTGAGCTGTTAACAAATTTTCTGTACATAATAGATTTTGTCAATTGAAGACACGTGTTGCTGTTTAGATGATAGTACCGATGGCATGATTCTTAACCATCAAAAAGTCCATCGAAAATGGTACAAAGAAAGCGATTATAACTTGTATCGAAAGTCAAGGACTCTCTTAGGCGGGCTTCTAAAACCAGTGCCATAATTTTTATTCGGTTCAACTCGTCAAAAACACAAGCGTTCACTACAAAATACACCTCTTCGTCATAGCGCCTCAGTTTCAAAAAGTACCTTTCCATGTTTCAGAGAATATTCTCAGCGCCGAGATTTCAAAGCGGATTCACTTGAAAGACAAAGCCAAATTGGCGAGCAAAAAGAATTTTTGTTTCTGTTATAACTGTCAACATTCCTTACCGATTTTATCAAGTACTTACAATATGCATAAAAGTTTTGACCTAGTCCAAAACTTTGGTCTCATTTTTCTGTGACACGCAGTATATATTAAGCATGGTCGGTAAAAATCACCGACCATCGACCAGCAAAAAAATTATCTGTAATAATTCAAAATCTCGATATCACACATTTACGCGTGTATTAAGTAGTTTTATGGATATCACATTAAGGCAACTTACTTATACATATAAATAAATACAGACCATGCGTCATATTTTTACTGAACTAGAATTTTTTGAATTGAAAGATTTGTTTCTACCTATAACTACTGTTTCTTTTACACTCTATAGAGATAAAAATTGTTAAAGGTTGGTATTCGGCCATTATGTGTACATGGTAATTTTTTAATAAATAAATAAGCGCGACCCCATTGCCTTTTTAAGTAAAATGATTTAAAACTATATATTCGCAGCTTGTCTTATATCGAAGTGTGTAAGTGAGAATCTCTGAACTTCGTACTAGACGTCGCGCGCCGGTCGAATAATATGAAAACTTAATACATATTGTATTTGGATATCACATTAGGAAAAAGTCTTAGTAAATACCATATACGTGCCGAGAACTATAATTGAGATCTAGTACTTCAATATTTTACTGAAATGCATATTTTTCACTAAGTCACAGTAATGCTTACTAATTAAGTTCATTAATTAAGCCGGGCAACTAAATTGAGGCTAAATAGAGACTAACACTTGTTGACGTTAGTCACAAAAGGTAAAAGTACCATCTGCATCCAGTCTTGGATTTCCTCTAAATTAATGAGCAGTAGCGTAAATGTTGTTATAGAGTTATGAATTTGTGGGCTTCGTAAGTAATCGGTGGTAAAATATGAACAGTACGTGCTTTACAGTAATATAAGAAATACGCTTGCGCACCAGTACTTTAGAGAAACGAGTGGCCCCCTTTGATGGGGCAGTCACGCGCCAGTCATACGCATAATGACGCTATTGATGTCCATCAACACACGGAGGCTATTCAAATTATTGAACCGATAAATACGGGTATTTCCCCTAAAACAAATTAAGGAATTTATAGTTATCGATTATATGCTACACAAAATAAATGGGTGATATTCATAATAATTGTGCGTAACGGATATGAAAAAGATATGAAAATACATGTAATGTAACAGAGAAGATAGCAGATAGGAATTGTATGGACTATTACATAATACGCATAAATTTTTATTTAATGGGTAGTTAGGTTAATCATTTAACCAGGATTAATCTCCTGGTTAAATGATTAACTTAACTAAAAAAGCTATTATGTTGATTAAATCAGACATTTTAATATATAAGTTGACACTGTTGCGTCCGAAATTCAGAGAGGCCTATGTTCAGCAGTGGACTGCGTAAGGCTGATTTATTGATTAAAATAGACAAAATTATCTTTTATGCATAGATTTATATCAATTCATAAATAATATATACATTCATCCATTTTAAAATATCAACATAATAATGATCTACTTTTATATTACTTTCGTACACAGATTGTACACGAAAGTAATTTAAGTAGGTAAGTCGGTTGACATCAATTTGCAGATGTTATTATGATTCGGTATAATACATACATACATAGATTCGCGCCTGTTTCCTAGAGGGGTAGGCAAATACTTCGGATTTCCATTTGCTACGATCCTGACACACTTCTCTGGCTTCATTCACTTTCATAACATTCCTCATACACGCTCGCCGGTTTAAGGTGCTCTTAACCTTGCCTTTATCTAGAACGTCTCCGATCTGATCAAGAATCGTTTGCCTAGGTCTTCCCCTTGCGACTGTTCCATTCACTTTTCGGTATAATATTATTTAATAAAAAGTAATCTATCAATTAATAATCCTATAGTCTACTGCTGCATATGTATCTGCCAGGAAGGAATTTTAAATGAATAAAACGTAATAACACTTACAAAATAGCTTTATTATGATTATTAAAGGAAAGTAATTTTGGAAATTAATATAATATGGAGAGATAAACAGTAATGAATATTTCCGCTTAGGACTGACAACATTTATCAATCGATTTATTCGAACGGCGGTAGGCGGTAGCCCTACGGATAAGGCATTGAACTTGCGATCGAGAAGTCACGAGTGGGTGGTCTATTAAAGATGTCTTTAATAGACCACTCCAGCCATGTAACGTTTTCATTAAGTGTAATTGTAGTTAAATCGTATGTTATGCTTTTGACTTTACATATTGCACATTGCCCATACATACATTGCTGAGAGTTTGAGTCGCAAACTAACGATTTCACTAGATTGTTTAAAGTTGTATATCCATTTACAGCTGTTAAACTTTTGAGGAAGGCAAATTTAAATTCAATATTTAAATGCTTCTTGCACAAGCAGAATTAGTTATGTTGTCAAGCAGATATCATTTTTGCTTTTTTTTTACTGTCTTGATCTCTTTTTTCTCACCAGTTGCTTGAGATACGTCATCTTGCAAATAAAAGTCTTGTATTATGTGGACGAGCTCTGTATGTTTAGTACTTTTTACCTTATTGTATTACGGGACAGACTTTTTAAGCCAATATAGTAACTCAATCAGCTTTTCATTTTATGTTTTTGAACCACAGTATTGTAAACAACGTTTTTTAAAATATTTCTTTTAGAGTTATTTTTAGCAATTTTGTACGAGTTTGTTAAACATTCACTCAATACGTTCTTTTCGAGTATAACTCTTTTTACTTCGTCTATTTCTGGTGAAGGCACATGGTTTAATTGCTGAATGAAAGACTCCGGTTTTGATATTGGGGAAGTTGGCGTTGTTGGTAATGAAAGTTCCATATTTTCTTTACTGTCTTCTCTACAATTTTGCTGAAATGTTAATAACAATTTGTATGTATAAACATTTTTTTAGAGAATCTACTTTCTTTTTTAATATATCTATTTTTCTTATATGCTTCTCATTTTCTTTGGTAATTCTGTAGTATCTTTGCTTATATATTTTACGACTCAGGTTAATCTTTGGTTGTTCATTGTGGTTTGACTGTTTTTGTTTCAGTTGCCGCCAAATTTTACGTCTTATAGCTTTTTCGGTCACTGATAGCTCAGATATATTTTTATAGTCTCTTCTTTTTTTCTCAGCGTCTTTTTCTTTTCTTGATTCCATTTATTAGGATTATTTTGCTTTAAACGTTCCCTATATCTTTTTTGTCGTTCCGCTGGTGTCAAAGGCATTTCCCTAAAACAATAGTAATCATTTTCATTATAAATACTTGTTATAAATCTCGCTCTACACAGCCACCAGTCAAAAATGTAAAATTATATTCATTATTCATGCCAAAATGTCATTTTACATTAAAATATAATTATTAAAAGTAATTTCTCGAAAGATTATGACGAATGGACGCGGAGATAGTAGCAAATGTACAATTTTTGTGAATAACACCTAAATACGGTAGTTGCTTAGTGAACTCTCGGACATGGTAGCAATTTTTTTAAGGGGAACTCTGATTAAAAACGAATTAAGGCAAGCAAACAGAAGATACTAAATTAAAAAAAAAGGAACATAGTTTGTTTTTTGTGTACAAAAGAGTTTTTTGTTCATTAGTCATAATTACTATTTCGAATGTCAAGTGCAATTTAGACAGTGCCTGAAAATTACTTTTATTAGCGCTAACAAAAGTATACAAAAATCGTGCGTCTA
The DNA here is from genome assembly GCA_963675205.1 of Catocala nupta. NCBI lineage: Eukaryota > Metazoa > Arthropoda > Insecta > Lepidoptera > Erebidae > Catocala > Catocala nupta. The sequence goes on from OY776081.1 coordinate 9,765,340, forward strand.
AATTTAAAATTTCTTAGTCAATGCTATGACTTTGGTTGATTTTATAAGTACTAGAATGCAGTTGCATTTTAGCAGTCAGGTGATATATGGGAGGCGGTACATTGCTGCATATTCAGTGGTCTTGCTCACGGTAATACTAAGGTGGCGGTCGTTTTAATATATTTAAGGGTAGTATTTCAGAGTATCTGAACATTATTTATTTAAAGGTGTTACTATTAGGTGATTCTGCATTACGAACTTATAAATTAAGTCAATGTGAATCTAATTAATCCTAAGAGTGATTGCAGCATTCTCGGGCTGACCACTTCAATCAAAGAACGAATGTATGAAACGTCGAATCATTAAGCACTCCAAACTACCGGTATCGGTAGAATAGAACAATCAAAGTGCTTGCACCGAGCAATAAAATAACACGAGGTTCCACGAGGTCCAAAGAGGAAAAGACAAATGATTTATATGCACTCTTCATTTGACACTCCTATGTTTGTCAAGTCTGCAGTATGTAACATACAATCGGTAAAAGACTTAAGTAAATTGCAAGATCACCAAGCTTTTACTTTGAGAAAATTGACGAGATGCTTCTGCTTCAAATCTGTTGGAAAATAGTAATAATATATTATGATATAAAATTATATTGAGACGGCACATGAAAGCTGATCATGAAATGCTTATTTGAAACATCTCAATAACTTATGCATTCATAAAACGGGAGACCCGATTGCCAAGTTATCATGTTGCAGCTATGTCGCCGTTACTTGAAACGAGTCAAAGTGTTACGGGTTGGGTAACATTTCCAAAAGGATATCAAGTTTTCAAGAAAATATTAAGTTTCTTTGGAAGAATAAAAAACCATTGAGTGTCTATGGAAAATAAAAATGTCTTTCATCGAGGCTAAGAGCAAAGAAACATATTATAATAAATCTAGACCAAAATCAATATAACCAAAGACAAACTGATAAATGTGCTACACGATACTATTTTAATCTACGACTTTTGTTTTATTCGCAATTGTTTTCTAAAAATGCACTGTTTAGTTTCAAAAATAGCCAAGACGTCTTTTTGAAAACAGCTTACAATTTCACCGTCTATTAAGTAACGCCATCTCAACTATAATATGAATCATACTAATATTATAAACGTGGAGGCGAACCTGATTAAGTAACAAAGATCCGAAGACCTTTGTTACTTAATCACTTGATGTGATTATAGGTTGAACAGAGACATATGTAGATATGTCTCTCTCTCTCCAGGCTATATTTCTGGTTAAATATACGTGGGTATAGCTTTGACTATGAAATTAAACATAACTTTTAATAAGCTATCGGAAAACATATCGCTGCCCGTTAATAGTATCGTTTCGGATCGAATATAATAATAATAATAATATTCTGTCACGTACACTCAACACCACCTAGCCCAAACTAAGTAGAGCTAAAGTTAAATTTTTAATTAAATTAATTAATTGATTAATAAATTTCGATAGTATATGGGAGCCGTGAGGATTCATTTTTGTTATTTTAATACAAATATAGTTGCGTTGTTAATTATTCAATCATTTAATTCTAATTATTTCTAGTACATTTTAGATGTAATCTAATAACATGCTAATAACTTTGTGTTTAATCAACAATGCTATTGATTACTTCATTGTATTAGAATATTTTGTAGAACACTATTCAACTACTCATACAATCTAAATTACGTTTGTAAAACCATGTTGTGAATTATGGAGACCTTATCTTATTACTAAACAAGAATTTATAACTCTGCACATTCACTCGTGTTTGTTGAAATATTTTGTGAAACACTTTTACTATAATTACTCATAAAACACTGTAATAAAATCTAAATTACGTTTATAAAATGATTTCATAAATCGTGGAGTGTAAAACTTATTATTAAGACTAAAATTTATAACTCTGTCTATTTTGTGATAAATCATAAAACGTGTTTCCGGTGACATTGTTGTGAACGTTAATATAAAGGTAGTGAGGTGAGCTGTGGGCTCAGTTGGTTGCCGGTCTTTGGAACAGAAATATTGTAAGTAGAATTTATGTTGGTTTGTGATTAAAAATCTAATTATGTTATTTTATTTGGCTTTCATTGTAAAACAATTTCCTGCAGTATTAAACATTGATTACCTCACATTTGCGTAGTTAAATACCTGCTTGAACTATTGATTAGATTAAATTAAACATTGACTAAAGATCAGATGTAGCTGAGCCGATGACCTAACGAGAACAACGGTTCTGCTTATTTAAAAAATAAAGAGAAAGTATATTCTAATCGATACTTCGATCTATATGAAAAATGCAAGCGTTAAATTTTTAATTAAATTAATTAATTGATTAATAAATTTCGATAGTATATAAACCGTCGGCTGTAATAGCCTATATATTAACGAAACTAAGAGCAAGCTTTGTGTGCAAGAAGCCAAGGATCTTCACTTATTTAATATTTACTACTACATACAGGCTTCATAGATCTGCACAACAGACTAAGATCTTTCCGTTGTAAACTCATACATAATTACACTTTGCAGGCATTGTACTTTGTGAACAATAGTAATATGTCGGGATTAAATACATTAAAAGTATTACTAGATAAGGGATCTAGTTACACATGACAGATAACAAAAGTGAAAAGTTAGAAATTGCATAAATATACAAATGCATCATCAAGGGTGAATCGATATAGTACAGGATCTGAGAGTGGCCAGACCTACGACATTTAAAAGGTTCGCTTGATTATAAACAACGTTTGCATACTTGATAGTTTAAAAGTGAGCCTTTGTTTTTATGTTGCAGCTATTCGTTCTTATAGTTATGCCCGACTGCTTACAAATATCTTAAAATAGTCACCATAACAATATATGTATATATTACATTCAGGCTTACTGCTATGATGTAGGCCTAGCTATTCTATTAAAGAATTCAGGTTTCGTACTGAAATTATTTAGCCTACGTAGTAGTTGCAGCTTTGACTATTATAATTATATATATATATATATATGTATATATATGTATATATGTATATGTGTGTGTATATATATAAAATCTATCAACTCCAATAAAGTTCAATTTTCATAATATTTACTGTAAAATATTTATTGAAATTAAACTACTATATATATACAATATTATGTAAAATATTTAGCTACGCTAAAATATATGAGCCGGGTGATCTCAGTGTATTACAATTATGTCACATAACCTAGTTGCTCTGGATAACATTCATCATCATCATTCATCTAGTAATGATCAATATGAACGTTAAGCCTGATTATTTTGCGGTCGAATTTGCGTCCGTTAATAATTTATATTTCATCGACATCAATCAATGAGTATGAAAAGAAATAATAGTTATCACTATAGCGTTCTGTTTATCCTCATCTATTGAGATGTAATCTGTAAGGATATTCGACGATGTACTTACAGAATACATCTGAACAGATTAAGCTAATGAAAGCTGCATCAAAGCAACTGTATGATGAGGGTGAGGTGTCCTCTCACGACGTCGATCTATCGCTACGTAGACGCACTTGCGGCTACGCTGCTCTTTGTGCTCTACCAACGCAACACAGTAGAGTCGAGCGTCTCTGGTGCGTCATGCAGAGGGAACAGTGCAGTGTACGTAATCAGTTAATTCATAGCGATCAGTGCGCAAGTGCGAATAGCAATGCAATTTTTGCACTTTAATAGAGCCGCTTCGTCAATAGTTAGCGATGTGTAATTTTAGAATGTTTTTAGTCGGTCAAGTATTAGAATACCAGACATAATTAAAAATACTAGCGGTCGCCAAGTGGTTGAAATTCACCCATAATTGATTTAAATTTTAAGTTTGATCGTTATTAAGGTTTTATTCTCTATTACTATACACTTATAATCATATTTCATTTAGTCACCTACTCCACATACATACATATGTAACTAAAGTTATGAAGAATTCTACGACATCAGCCGAACAATGACGAAATACTACAAACGCGATTCGACTGCTTGTGTCAAATGCATGGTTGTGTGCGGTAGTGATTTTTCATTAATTTAATGTATTTCTAATGCATATTTTATAAAAAATATTAGTATTCGCCACTCCGTCTGGCACACTTACAGTTTATTTGGAGAAGAAGTATATACATAGGTAAACAAAGTATGCATACACACTAGTTTGAAAAATTTTATTGGAGTTGATAGATTTTATATATATATATAATTATAATAGTCAAAGAAGCTGCAACTACGTAGGCTATATAATTTTAGTACAAAATCTGAATTCTTTAATAGGATAGCTGGGTCTACATCATAGCAGTAAGCCTGAATTTAATATACACATATATTGTTATGGTGACTACTTTAAGATTTTTTTAAGCAGTCGGGAACAACTAAACGAATGAATAGCTTCAAGATCAAACATCAAGATAAAAACAATGGCTCAGTTCTAAACTATCGAGCATGCATACGTTGTTTATAATCAAGCGAACCTTAAATATCGTAGATCTGGCGGCTCTCAGATCCTGTTCTATATCGCTTCACCCTTGATGATGCATTTGTATATTTATGCAATTTGTAACTTTTCACTACTGTTATAATAATAATAATAATAATATTCTATCACATACACACAACACCATCTAGCCCAAACTAAGCAGAGCTTGTACTATGGTTACTAGACAATAGATAAACATACATATATACTATCTGTCATATGTAACTAGATCCCTTATCTAGTAATACTTTTAATGTATTTAATCCCGATATAATAAATAGTTCACAAAGTGCAATGCCTGCAAAGTGTAATTATGTATGAGTTTACAACGCAAAGATCTTAGTCTGTTGCGCAGATCTATGAATCCTGTATGTAGTAGTAAATATTAAATAAGTGAAGATCCTTGGCTTCTTGTACACAAAGCTTGCTCTGAGTATCGTTGATAGATGGGCTATTACAGCCGACGGTTTATATACAATCGAAATTTATTAATCAATTAATTAATTTAATTAAAAATTTAACGCTTGCATTTTTCATATAGCTCTACTTAGTTTGGGCTAGGTGGTGTTGAGTGTACGTGATAGAATATTATTATTATTATTATATTCGATTTGAAACGATACTATTTACGGGCAGTGATACGTTTTTCGATAGCTTATTAAAAATTATGTTTAATTTCATAGTCAAAGCTATATCCACGTATATTTAACCAGAAATATTGCCTGGATAAGAAATACTCTATATGTTGAACGGAGACATAGATATGTGTCCCAAGTTTCAGTCAATTATATTCATCGGCTTATGCGTAATTAAGTAACAAAGGTTTTCGGATCGTTGTTACTTAATCAGGTTCGCCTCCACGTTTATAATATTAGTATGATTCATATTATAGTTAAGCTGCGGCGTTACTAAATGGACGGTGAAATTGTAAGCTGTTTTCAAAAGACGTCTTGGAAATTTTTGAAACTAATTAGTACATTTTTGACAACAATTGCGAATAAAACAAAAGTCGTAGATTAAAATAGTATCGTGTAATGGAAACACCCCTCTTCCTACATATACAAGTTCCCCATCATTTTACATTATATTGAATACATTTTACATTTAGAATGCGTCATAATAACACATAATTTATTCATATTATACTTTCAAGACAAGTCATTAATCAAACCATTAACAAAAGTAGTGAGGTGTCAAGACCATACAGTTAAACTTTATTCAGTCACGCCTTTGTATTTGTCACAACGTGAGGGTATATGCGCTCTTACACTATTGTACTGACCTCATTATAAAATTCTAAAATTATGAACTGCAATACTGCTAAAGGACATCTGTCGTTCCATCTTATTTATAATTTGGTATTAACAATGTTTCCGATATATTGGCTGCGACATTTTATAGATACCAGTTGTAAATTACCAATATTTAAATTCAATAGCGATTTAATAAGAGTGTTCGAGGATTTCTGGCACTCATATGCTTAGCTTTAGTATAAACTTAGAAACAAATGTAAGTTTAAATTTAATTCGACATTCAAAAGCGCTACTTTGTTACTATAGTGAATAAATTATTTCTAAATTCGACTTAACATCATTACAAGGTTTGTTTTCTTTGAGTTTCAAGCTTAAACCACTCTATGATAAACGTTTTTGATGTGTACGTAATATGTCTGTTATATAGCTTTTATTATACAGGGTGTCCGGTAATTAATGGATAACCTTGAAATGTCTTATAGTAGAACTGAAGGCCGTTCAGAAAAAATTAAAAATAATAATAAAAAATTGAAAAAAGCAGAATATATTAAAAAGTGCAAGCTATATTAGCATAGCATACTTTTGACTGTCTATCTATTAGCATAATTAGTGTTTAATAATAAAACAACAAAAAACCGATGGATTTCATTCATTTATGGTCATAGTATAAATGAAAGTAACACAAAGTAATTAAAAAAAAATTACATACCTCAGGTAGTAGTTAGGATATATTTTTGTCATATTTTTTTCTGGACGGCCATCAGTTCCACTATAAGACATTTCCAAGTTATCCATTAATTACCGGACAGCCTGTATATCCAAATTGGAAATTAATAAAATATCTATCAATACTCAAAAGGAGGTACATTTCCCGAAAATACGTGCTACGAAAATAATAAGACTAGGAAAGGTTTCTTTTGCTACAACTTTTTAGTAATAATGAGGTGGAGATTCAGCAGAAGTTCGGCAGCATTGAGTATACGCTGGAACATATCGCCTTGTTAAGTTTATAAATTATAATCGAGAAAAAGGACTACCCATAAAGCAGGACTTGAACCTGCGAAGTTGACAAATCGTGTCATCGCGTTGACAACCAAGCTATTCATTGTTCTCTATAAGTAATTAAAATTTGACTAAGTGTTTTGCATTTGAGACGATGTTATGCGTCATTTATCGTATGTTTAGTATGTATACTAGATTTCTAAGTTAATAAAGCAAATTCTCGTGTATTTCTAATCTATTTTAATAATTTTGAACTTGATTATACATAATATTGTCTTATGTTTACGCAAATGTTATACATTGAAATTAAACAAACCTTATACGGATTTTAACGCGCTGTTTATTTTTTTATAATAAAATTATTATTACATAATTTTGAAAATTTAAACTATTATTGTTAAATACTTTTACTAGTTACTGTTAAATAACTACACTAGAACATTGAGACAGCTACCATCTTAGGCTTCCCGTGACCATGGCTGCTGAAAAGCAACCGAAACGGAACAAGGAAAGTGTAAAATTAAACCTAAATAGTTGTACATATATCGGAATTGAAATATTCCTATATCCATGGTCAGCTCTGTGTCTAGTTTCATCCAAATCCATTCTACGCATATTTATAATATCTACTAGTAGAATCAATGCGTACATTGGGCAAAAGGCATCATATTTTTATATAGGCCCTTTGCGCTCTATTGTTAATTCCCGTGCTGCAGTGGATATTGCAAACATTCAATCAAAAAACGCAAAGAATACTCAGACTTAATATTTGTGGATCACACAAATTTTGGTCCCGTGTGGGATTCAAACCCACAACATTCAGTATAGTGTCAGTGACGAGGCGTAGGTGATTATTTATTGCATCACATGCACTGATATTAATTAGAGGTAGTAAATGTGATACATTTCTGGCGTTGCTTCTTAAGCGACGTCCTCTTATGGGTATGGATAAGGCTTTTGATATCACAAGCATTTAACAATTCATCAAACAAAGCATAATTTTATTAGCAGGGGTTCGAACATATCATTTCAATGTACCGCCCGTATCCAACATGATTCCGTCCCGGATTAATGTCACGATAATGTCATTCTATTACGAGATGTGCCTATTGATGTGGGGTATCTGTATTATTGTCATTGAAAAGACGTGTATATACATATTTATGTGCAATATTTTACTGTGTAAATGAAGTTATTTAGATCTCGGAAAACTGATGTGTTGTACAATTTAGTAATTAATTACGTTACGTTAGTTTGTATATAAATATACAAGATGCCATTCCTGTATAAGATAATTATCATAGATTACGTCATAACCAAATATTTATTTTTGATGATATACCTATTTAGCTCAATCGTTCATCTTGTAAGGCAGAAATCAGCCCTTTATAATCGTGTATAGATACGAGAATGCAATAAACTAATATAAAGCGACAATAAAGCTCCGTAATAAATGAATGAGTATTTATTCATTATTAGCTGTTACATGTGGTGTCAGTCACATTTATTAAGATTAGTTTATGTTCTTTCTACGACTCAAATGACGTATAGAGACATATGAAACTCTCTCAAAATCGTTGAAGTGGTTTAACAGTGTATTGTCATTTTTATTATAGCGGTTACTTGCCACGTCGCAAGCATTGAGACATTTTAAATGTGAGTAGGTACCGCGTATTTAACTAAAACATGCATGAGCTCTTATGTAACCTTTCCATATATGAATAAGCATAGCTACCTCGACCCGCTGCGGACACTACCACAGCGCTAGACCGCCACAAAACATTTTATTGTAGTGGACTAATTATCTTTACATTATCTCCGAAACTATACGTGCAAATAATACGCTGTACAGGGTAAACTTTATCTGCATGAAAATTTAATGATGACTTTTATAAGGGCTATTATTTTATGTTTAAAAAGTTTCTCTAGTATTAATAAATTGACAAATTTACATAAAAATAGTTTTTGTGTCTATAGTATCAATGATATGCACCTATATAATATTGCCGGGTTTTATATAGAACCATGTATTATTTTATAATTGCTTAAATTAAATCATTTAAGGCAATACACGCTTAAGAGCGACTTCGTTCGCTAGATTTGTGGTCCTAAAATTTTATTTATCTACAGTCCTATATAAGCGCATTTATTTCAAAATTTAAGGAGAAACCTAACAAACAGATATAGATAATTTCATATTTAAATGATTGGCATTGAAATATGAATATATTGATTTAAAGATCTTATCTTATCTTGTGTGGGGCCAGTCAGTACAGACCAGCGACACTTCCACCCAGTGGGATCTTTTGTGTCGACTTCCCCAATAACGACTGCCATAGATGTTCATGGAAGCCGGGACCCACGCCTTAAAATGCTCTCCGAGGCACGGAGCAGGCGATAGTTGTCAATGAATACGCACATAATTTCGAAAAGTCATATAACTTCCGAAAGTCAGAGGTGCGCGACGTGGGTTTGAACCCGAGACCCTCTGCATTGCAGTCTGTTGGTCTCCCCACTGAGCTATCACTGCTTTTGATTTAACGATAACATTAAGGCCGTCTTTTTAAAATTTTCATTTACTTCTTTTAACACGTTGAACGCCAGACTAAAATCCATGTTTAGTCCAGTGGGCCGTGGCGTACACCTTCTGACCGCCAGTAGATCGGATCTAGGGAGCCACGTCGGACACCGTGTATCCGCATGCCTTCGATTACTTCAGAAGCCTCTAGGCGGCCGACGGACAACGTTTCGACTGTTTTTACTAAGGCAAGTGACCCGCACGGCCTCACAGGACAACTTGGCCACTTGGCACAGAAAAATTATGGGCTTTTTAAGAAGTTGGGTCCAAAAATGTTAAACTAAATATTTTGAATCGTTCAATTAACTTTAATTTTTATAGGTAGACATTATTTTATAGCCTTTATAACGCACTGCAAAGTCGATAGAATTATAATTGTTTTTAGTCAAGTACGTATCAAATAAGTAATGAGTTCAGTAGACAATTTACTTACCTAAATGTAAGAAATTAGTAAGTCATAATATTAAATGCTTGTGATATCTTTTAATCATATTTTTATAGAAAATAGGTAACAACCATACATAATAAAAATAATAATTAACTTCTAAGCCATGAACAGAATAGGTACAGCCTGTACCTGTTCTGTTCATGGCCTTGTTTACAACAAAAATCATAACAAAAATTTAATAAAGAGATCAACGAAAGTTTTACTAATCTTAAAATGCTTGACATTACAACAATAATTTAATATATATGTGTTTAGAAATAGGTGAATAAAACCTACAACAAATCACAAAGTATGTAAGTAGGTACTTTGATAAAAAGGGACTAATATAAAAATCTGTAAATTTTTAAGAAAGACACATTTTTATATAATTATGCTTATCATTAGTACTATAAAAAAAAATATTTCAAAAATTTAAGAATATACTTGAAAAAGCAATTATGGCTTTTCAGAACAAATGCTACAAAAGGATTTTTTTTTTCTTTTTTTATCGTGACGCGGCGCAATGATTGTAACGGACCTGATGGGAAGCCCAATTACAGTCCAAAGACAGAGATTCACTTTATTGGTCTTGTTGCGTGCTTCTAGGCGGCTTATGTTTTTGACATTCGTCTTGTAGCATTCCCCACAGTTTCGTCTAGATTTTCTGGATGGACCGTCAACATTTTTCAAAATGTATTTTAATTTTGGTTTTATTGGCGCTGGTTTATCTGCTTATTGGTTAGCACAGAAAGAGTAAGAGTAGCTGATTTTAGCATAAATAGGCTCGACCGGGGAAGGACTACCATCTCACAGAATATCGACGTGAAATAGCAGTATTCCTACTGTTGTGTTTCGTTCTGTGAATGAGAGTACCGGAGGCCCAATAACCCTCTTTCCCCCTTCCCGCTCCTTCTCCATTCCACTTCCTTATTCTATTTTTCCTTTTCTAAAGGGTCGGCAACACACAAGTGATGCCTCTGGTATTGCAGGCGTCCATAGGCTACCGTGGCCACCATGGCCACTTACCATTAGGTGGGCCGTATGCTAGTTTGCCACATCAGCTTAATAAAAAAAAAAGATTTCGGTGTAGTAATCCTAAAATCCGTTATTTTTATTTTTACGGAATGGTGATAAAACGTGAATTAACAAAGTTTATTTCATTGTTCTCGATTTGTTCTAAGTCTTCCTGGGTCACTTCAAAATTTTCGAATGCTTCTATGGTGCGCTACAAGTATAACTCAACGGAACCCTATTTTTTATAAAAACGATATTCTCCTACGCGAGCGCAAAGGCAAATGAACGAGTGAAGCGTCTCGCAGAGACTCGCGGGTGCGGTTGACATAACGCGAGGAGGCCCGACAGCGTGACCCACGCGGCGCTCACGCAAGGAAAGATGGTTGGACGTTCTTGTAGGCCGCGACGGACACTGGTGTCTGCCATTTGATATCAAGGAATATAATGAGTAAATCGCTGTTTTTGTGAGTCGCCCATTATTTTTAAGTTATTTCCTAAAAATATTTGTTAAACACCTCAACGATTTTTGGATGATCCTCGATTTATTGGTGCGGTCCCGAGATGCTGTTGGACACATGGTGTCCGTCCTGGCAGTCAACGTGTTAACTTTTGTTGTTGATTTTTCTAAAATATTGTAACATTTTAATGCAACAAACATTAAATATATAATTTAAGGCATGAAATATAAAAATTACAAATATTATTATTTATGTGAAATGTAGTGATAATCATATGTACATATGTGCATGATTTATGGCATGGAAAATATATATATATAGGTATATATTTTTTTGTGAAATGTAGTGACAATCACGTTCCTAATACTCACGTTCTTTCGCGTTTTGTTGTCTTTGTGGTAATGCCTGACTTGTTGAGTTACTCATTCTAGTGTAGGACTCATATAAGGCTTAGATAATGAAACGCAGCGCATATCCATATAAGCGCAATGTTTTGTCTTTGAATTTCTGAAGCGTGTTGTTCCTGCCGTCTTTCTTCTAAAATGTAGTCTTTGTAACAGCACGAACTACTTTTACCACCAAAAAATGCTCTGTGAAAGGTAATCTCTTTGTAGATTTTTACAAGAAACGTCTAACAACGGCATCGACAAACTTCAGTGCAGTCATTTTCTAATTAAAACATGGACTTAGAAGGTCTTGTGTCAAATAGGCACAGTTTTGCAGTAATGCTGTGCTTATTATTTTAATTAGACCTATACGTATTAATATGCGTATTATAGTAACTATATGTGTTAAAATATAGTTACTAAACGTATTTTCGACGTCTTTACATAACTCGAATAATTTATTTGTTTATGAACCGATTATAATTATTATTTTTGTATTTGAAAGGAAACTTACAATGGGGTCAGATATAAATTAGATCTATTAATGGAACTCCTCAACAATTAACTGAAAATTGAATCAAATACTATTTTGCGTGTATCTTGGGCTTTTGTTGATATGGCCATATTATACAGAATGTAACAGAAAGGTGTGGTCATATTTTGTTGCTATGTATATCTTATAAATAACCTACGTACCCTAACCCCATATTATATCGAATTTTAAATTTTATTACAATTTCAATCATTTTATTTAAATATCGATACGAAACGAGTTACATCACTTTCGTTTTTATCCTTTCAACTAAAGGTAATTGATTCTTAGTTACAAAACATGACCGGCGCGATACAAAGAATACCGTATTAGTTGTCCCTTTTTTTTCAATGCTTGTAACGTTCTCGCGGTTTAGAAATTAGCCGAAAGCGAAGTAACGTTCTTTAAAACATGATTAGAAGAGGGTCTGGTGATTTGGAGCGCATGGGAATAAGCCGGTACGATATATGACACTGATATCACTTTACCACACAGTTTTTAGCCAACACTTTTTATGATTATAAATTTTTATAAACATGTTCTTATTAAATTATTTATTACAGCCAGTTTTCAAATATCCCACCTTGTTCATTGATGCATAGTTGTGACCGTTGCATCATCTCCCCATTAAGATTTTGCACTATCTGTGGGGACACCGATCTATGTTAGAACGACCAGCTGTATTGTAAACAATTTGTATAGGTAACAGTATCCACATCTGGGGCACAGTTATAATGGTCAATGGCTATTAAGATCGCAAAAATAAACAAAAATGTGTCAAGTTTAGGGTCTTTTGTAATTCTTAGAAACAAAATAAACGTGCATGGCTGGTAGTGTTGTTTAAGTATCGATTAGAATATGCTGATATAAGTCGATAAAAAAGAAAATTCAATATCTTCGTGAAAATAATGTATATAAATTTAATTCTCGCGGTTTTCCATTGTACATGGACTATATTATGTGACCCTTAAATATGACCACACCTTTCTGTTATACTCTTTATAATATAACACCTACCTATTCCCAAAGAGTCTCAAAAACGTGTCCAATAAACTGCTAACAGAGATAATTCAATCACTTGGCACTGATTCCGAATGGGTTAGATTGGATTAGGACATTAGTTAAGACTAATAACTAGATGTTTGTGAAAGCGGTCTATATTATTTATAAAAGAGTATTATTTGAGCACAGCGATGGATTACATTTTTAAAATTACGCATCTAGTTATATTTAAATAAAAATTGCATTTTATTTTTAATTTAAATCCAAATTTCCAACGAATCGCTCAGGTAAATGATGATATAAAATCTCTTAATAATGTGTTCACAGATGAAAATATCCTATTCATTACAAAATTTAAAGAGAAATGTATCCTTGTATGCGAATATTGGTAGGGACCAAAAGTAAGAAAAAGTTACAAGCGACTAATATATTACTTTATTTTTATAGGGTTAACTTAAGTTAGGCAAAGTTTTGTAGCTAAGACGAAAGCGCCGTCATAAATGAAGTCCCTAATGTATACCTTTTAAGTATTACTACAGTATATTAGAAAATTTAAGAATAGTAGTGCTAGCCTAGGAAGACAGATGGACTTCCAAGCACATGACAGAGGTCTCGAGTTCGATCCCAAGAACATCTGACTTTACGAAGTCATTTGCGTATTAAACAGTTTATTGTTACTCTGTTTAACAATAAAAAAAAACATTGTAAACACATAACCATGTCTGAGGGTTCACTATAATGTTCTAGAAGATATATTATGTTAAGACTAACAACCTGAACGACCATCGAGGTGGACGCCGTCCTTATCCTTTTCAAACTCAGAAACGGCCCATGCACAGCAGTGGGACTGGGTTTATATAGAGAGCTGTTAGTATTAAGATTATCTGATTATCATGTTTATTTATTCAAGCCAAGCAACCAAACCAAGCAAGTATGTAATACACTTTAACCTTTAAATTTACTAAGTAGATTAATTGCCTATATTTCTGAAATATTTCAAAATGTGATTCTTATCGTTAAATAAGCACCCTTGGGAAATGATACAATATAATTTTCTGAAGTCATTTTGTTGTAACTGTGGTTTTACATAAAGTAAAAACTAAAATAGTATTATTTCATTTAAACACTGGCTGTCGCCCGCAGCTTCACCCGTGTGTACCCGGGACAACATAGGCAAATAGTACTTTATATTATAGTATATATAAAAATGCATATAAAACCCGCTCATTATTCACCTTTTGAGCAGGTACACTCATTTGGGTACAAATAACTCATTAGAATTGTGTTATAATATTGCTTTATAACAACGAGTACAAAAAGGTTAAAAAAATTTATGTGAAGACACGGATCGTTTACGATTTTTTTATAAACTTATATTTTTTAAAACTTAATTTTTGTATTATCAAAGCGGCAAACAAGCACACGAGCCGCCTAATATAAGACGCATAACGTAGCCTATAATAAATATAAAGTCTATAATCGCCTCCAGTGCCAGGAATTTCACGTGCACATTGCCAACCCTAGAAAAATAAACACAAACATGGAATGAAGGTAAAGGTATCTACGGGTGAGACGGGTACATGAGCCGTCGGATCTCTTACTCAATGAACCAAGCAAAATAACAATGTTACTACTCTACACCAGTTCCCTATAAGACGTTGGTACTTCTCCGGCAAGCCGACATATTAGTATTGTCACCAAATAATTGGAAACTGCGAGCTTTTATACTCAATAGATTTTAAGCAAGACTGTTTCTAAAATAAACTATTTTAGTACTTAATAAATCATTTCCCAAATGATTGAAACAAAGCTAAAGAAGAAAAGAATAGCAAAATTTTTATTAATAAGCAGACCTCCAAAACCTTGCAAGGTTTATTTTATTAACTTTAATATAGTATCAAACATACTTTCTCTTTATATATAGTTTTGTAGTCGAGGCTGTATTATATTAAGAACTTTAGGCGCTTAATATTAGTGGTATAATACTAAATGTAAATACGAAGAAATCTTATTTTATCCAATTTGACATATCGTGTAGAAGTTTCCGACCACTGAATATACAAGGTATAACACCGAAGCAATTTACATCAACTATACTCCCCGGTTTTGTTATTGACAGCGCACTGAAATGGGGCTGCCATACGGTTAAAGGAAGTTATAATATCAAGATTGGTACTTTTTTTTGACAGTAACTTGAACTTGTGAAAATTACTTTGAACTATTGATATCTCTTGTGCTATCCAAGGATTAGAAAAGTGGTTCGTTAGTCATCTCGTCCTCCTACCTACTCGGCCCAATTGGACCTGATAACAAAAATAATAAGTTTTCTTCATTCCAATGTTATTACGTTAAACTGAATGTAATATAATTATATTATTTGTAGTTCTAGGAAGCTTTTTATGGCGTCAACTAACATATTTTCAAGAATATAATCAAAATACAAAACGGTTGTATTAACGTATAATTTATACACGCCTATGTGTATATTTTTCGAATATAAACTCTCTATGCCTGTAACAGACTAAATGTTCAATGTTAGTCCACCAATAATTTGGTGAAACCCTTTAGCAAAACTTCTCCAATAAATGCTAAATTATTACTGCAATTATTGAGTACGGTACCGTGTCGTCAGTATAAGTAACATTATATATTGAAGTTAGTAAAGTTAGTTAGTTCTGTATTATATAAAATATACATATATGTATATTCCGCAATTGAGCGTTATGAGGCGTAGTCAGTTTTACATTTTACTTTTTAGCGTGTTAAAATGTAAAATTAACACAAATCTGTGTATGAACATATCCGGTTCAGTCTACATTAGTGTTATAAATAACATAAATAAACCTCTAAATTCAAATAATCATCAAATATGAATTAAAATTGCATTTCATCTCATATTTTGCTCTAGATATTACATATATTTTGATCAGTTTTTACATAATATTGTCTTCTGTTTCCGCGAATATTATTCATTGAAATTAAACTACTATATAACGGATTTTATCGCGTTGTTTATTTAACACTGTATTAGATAATTTTGAAACTATTACACTACTACTACTATTGAATTTTACTAATTTATAAGCTAATAAAATTATTTAAACTATTAAAACTATTTATATTTAGGTTTACACTTTCCCCGACGTTTCGGTTGCTTTTCAGCAGCCATGGTCACGGGGAGACTGGTCCCAGTGACCATGGCTGCAAAATCCGTTATATAGTAGTTTAATTTCAATTGATCAGTTTTTGTTACGAGAATTATAATATTGGTCATCTGAGGTGTGTGAACAATCGGCAGTTGAGTGCGCTGACATGGATATACGAGCAAAGAGGTATAGGTACTGTCTAATATTATTAATAAGAACTAGATCTTGCCCGCAGCTTTGCTCGTGTAAATGTAGATTAGGTAAGGTTAGAGTAGTAACAGTATTATATTCTGAATGTAAGGTACCCTATGTCCTTTTCTGTTCCCCTGACAACGTGTATGCGAAATTTCATGATGATCGGTCGAGTAGTTAAGGTAAAAGTGTAACAAGAAAACAAACAAACTCACATTCACATTTATAATATTAAGTTAGGATGTAATCACAGATATGCCTTTGCTGCAGTTAGGTCGCACAAATATGTCAAAAATGACCACTGTGACTGAATTCACATAGATAGCCTCGATGGCGTAGTGGTTAGTGTAACCGACTGCCACGCCTGAGGTCGCGGGTTCGATTCCCGCACAAGACAAATATTCGTGTGCATAAACATGGATGTTTGTCTTGGTCTGGGTGTTTCTATGTATAATATGTATGTAATTACAAAAAAAGAAAAAGTATATATGTATGTTTATCCATCGTCTAGTACCTATAGTACAAGTTCTGCTTAGTTTGGGCTAGATAGTATTGTGTGTATGTGGTAGAATATTATATTATATTATATAATAGAGTACAATGTCTAATATAACTGAGCATGATAGTACTAAATTTATAATTCAGAAATCAGTCATTGTGTGTTAAATATGTTTTAAATTTCATATAAAATAATAATATTCCACTATCAGAATAATTGCAAGATAATATAATTGAAATATCTGTTAGTAACCCTTTCTTGTAAAACTTAGGTAGATGAAGTATGAAGTTGTAAAATTACTGTAGATTATTGCATAAACGTTTAAAATTATAAGAGTTTTAAACAAAACATGAGGATTATGATGAAAACTAAATCTAGTGTTGCCTTATGTCTACGCAAAAAGCTAGTAACATTTAAATTAATATATCTATGTACATACTTTATAATAACAATATACAATTTTATTAAATACACACTTACTATTCTTTCTGCTGCTTGTTCTTCAGACACAGTTCCAAAAAATCATCTTCAAACGAACTTCTGGACCAATTTAAAATATTCTTGCACCATCAGAAAGCTATTTCGTCAAGTAGTAACATAAGGCAAATGACACCACGCTATGACCCTCGGGAGAAGGGAAATCAATTCCCAAACGAGGGTAAAACCGCAGGGTATATTTACTATAAATATAAAGTAGAAATGTAAATAATTCAAAATAGGTATAATTAAAATAAATCATCATAATTAGTCACAAATAGTTTAATTTGAACTAATTCACGTGTTATGGCAGATCATAATGATAATTAATTTCAATAGGCATTGTAGAATAGTACAAGTTTTAATTGTCATGTTCTATTATACATATGATTAGAAATCGTCCTGCCGCGAATACTGACATAATTATCATCATAAATAGTGATTAGTGTTGAAATCCTCTATTATTATGAGAAAACTTTAATTATTCAGGGTTTATAATATTGTATTAAATATATTTTAAACAAATGTCGTTGTTATTGGGTCTTATATAAATCATTTTTGTTATTAATAATAATAATATTAGAATCTATATATAGCAATAGTACTATGGTTGCTGCGGCCAGTGCCGCCGTAGGTATTCCCTCCCACTTTAGATTAAAACTCTCGAAGGGCCTCTTCACATTGGACCTACGTCTCCGTGTAACCCTCCCAAAAGGCCAGGAATTTTTCTAATATGCTAGATAATACCTGTGATAAGAGAAACATAACAATAATAATTTGTATTTCAAATTACCCTTCGTCAGATATTTGGCTGATTGAAAATTTCAGTGAGTTTATTACATTTATCTACCTCTTAAATATAAGGCGAGGGCAGAGCAGAAAGTATTTATAATGTTCTGTCAATTGTCGGAATACCAGACATAATTTAAAATCTATTGTGTCTGGCCGCCGGTGAGCCGCTGCTACTCAATAGGATATAATAATAGTTAAGAAGGAACGTCATAATGACCTAATACACGTATTTGTGCAACAAAAATCCGAGAAATAATAAATAAAAAAAGAATTAGAAATAGAAAAATCCAATTACATTATGTCGGTAGCATTTTTCAAAATTAGTATTTATTGGAGGACGGATTTAACGTACGCGAAACAAGCAATGTATTATTACGAACTTGCATTAATTTATGGAGAGACTAGACTTAGCTCGCGTTAAGCTAGAGTCTTCAATAAATTTTTAGCTCTTGGAAATAGTACCTTTTCTCTGGATGACAGGTACCCTACGTCCTATTCTGTACCTCTGACAAAGTGTATGCGAAGTTTATGATGATCTGTCGAGTAGGTAGTTAAGGCGTGCAAGCGTAAAGATATAAACATTTGAATTTAAGCAGGAGAACGGACTGCCATTAATTTTGTTGCTTACCTAATCTATAAAAAGATACCAGCCTAATTTGTTGATTATTTTTTATATACATGACATAATTTGCATGTGGTAGTACTTGTCTGTACACGACTAGATCACACTTCTTATAAAATACATATCTGTTGTAAATAGAATTTAATTGAAATTAAACTACTATATACGGATTTTATCGCGTTGTTTATTTAATTAATAATCCGTATATAGTAGTTTAATTTCAATGAATAACATTCGCGTAATTAATAAATTCGCGTTTCACAAACAGAAGACAATATTAAATAGAATTTAAATTATATTTTTTGATATTGAATATTAATTTACACTGGTACACTAGCAATCTCTACGTTTAAAACATAGACATGCTATCAGACGTCCTGGTTTCACGTAAATTCCACGAAAAGTGGATATTGCATAGACGAGTCAGAAGTTTATCGAGAGTCCTTCTTTCACGGTAGGCAGCGGCTTTGCTGATTCCTGACATTGCTGAAGTCTATGAGCAGCGGTTACCACTTTCCATCAGGTGGGCCGACTTGTTCGTCTCCAGAGAAGGACAATAAAAAAAAATTATGAGTCCAATTGAAGCCGCTATTGTATTGTACTGTACAAAAAACAATAGTTTGACATTTTTGACATTAAATTGCAAACGGCTGTTGGTGGTGAGTGTTTGATGATATGCGTCTGGTCGGAATTTGACATATTTTGTGTAATCGTATCATTGCTTGAATTTGTTTATTTTTAACGTGATAGGTTTACACGTCATTTTAGTATGAATTTTTTGTAAAAATTTCACTGCTAGCTGCGTCATTTACCATAGCAAGTGGATTTCGGACTTGAAATAATTTAATACTTTACATTGATTAAATAATAAAAGAACAATACATTAATCACGTAAATTATTAAAATAATTTACATGGTTATTATAAAGTGTTTTTCAATATGTAGTTCCAAGTACTGAGTGCACTCTTGCTCAAATAAAATAAAATAAAATGATATTTTGCTTGCGATGGCTAATCCAGCTTATATTATATAGGTTAATGCACATAAGCCAATAATATATCTATAATACGATGCTTGAGCATTTTATCTGATGCATAAATAAACATACACGAACCCAACCGGACCGATTATGATGCCCTTCTGTATACTAGAAGATTATATTAGACCTTTACGAGTCTTGAACCATATTCGCTTACTATATTTCGTTTATTTTGATCGTGTATGCAAGAACTGGAAGAAAAGACATATCATCATAGTATATCACACTTAGCCAATCTCAACAATGTTACTTACGTGATCAGGCAACAAAGACATTTTAGTTCTTGGGATAGTTAAAAGACCCTTGATAACAACCTTCGGTATCCTTTCATCATGCCACGTATGTGTGAGAAATGCGGCTTTGTCCGTAAATAAACCCTCATTTGCAGCTCGGTCAGCCTCGAAATATAACATAAATTGGTATAACACCTTTAACATAACTTCTATATTGCAAATGGAAAAGTTTGTGTACATTCCCACCAGAGTTATAATTTGTTTATGTATGTCCTTGTTAATTTCATAACTATAAGTGTCAATTTTTTTCAAGATCTTATCTAGCTTTACTGAATCTGTCGTTGTTTTGTTTTACCTCGCTATCGGTGGTAAGACTGGTGTGGCCGATTACCTATAAATGAATGATCGTGTCAAACTTAGATTGATTTTCTGCCAAAGCTATATTAATGTTTATTTATTTACTTATTCGTTCTAGTCACAGCATATATATGTTACATGTTAGTAATAAATTTAGATTATAGAGTTCTAATATACATGCCACATGCTAACACAGCACTCATAGTTGAGACCACAAAATTATTTTAAATGTTTACAGACAATGTTCATAAAATGTAAACCTTAATCTTCTGCTTCAGTCGATCTCGTAGCGCCACAATATTCCGTAGAAGATGATGTCAACGTAAATATATTCGCAAAAATATCGATAGATTATCGGCAGGTACTGTCCCACCACTATGTATGATCTTACTCGTTGACGTAAAGCTATTGACGTCCTTACGATCGTAGGGGACACCAAACGTGTAATGAAACTTAAACTTATTAATCCGTCAAAATAATATTGACCACTTAATAGACGTTCTAGTTGCTGGAAAACATGTGATATTAAACATTATAATAATATAGCAATATAAATTAGTATAATCTCTGTATAGCCTAGGGGCTGATAAAATACTAATATGAATTTAACCAACAGTTACTATAATAATAATATGTATATATTCAGTATCACATTGCCCATATATAAATTGTTATTAGAAATTGTAATCTGTATTAGTAAAATTAAGCTATTTGCTTTTTAGTCTTCGGCTATCCAATCGAAATAAATAGCTAAAGTTTATGTTTGTTTAGTAAAATAGATAATATACATTTTATTACATATCTTGATTTCATAGAAGTACATATAATTAAATGATTTGTAAAATATAAAGCACTTTTTAACACTTAAAATAAAATCACTTAGCTTATGCCAGCTTCCAATCGTATTTACCCAATATGGGTCGGTGTCAAACAAGATAATTGTTCTGCAAGCTAGCTAGATTCTATTTTTTTAGTTATTAATTTCATTTTATTGGTTGTTTGTTGGTTTGTTTAGAACCAATTTAAAATTAAGTTTAAATTTACTAAGATTAATTATGGTGTATCGTTACGACTAAAAATAAATATTTTTATTTCTTACTTTTCTAGGAGTATATTAAAAAGAAACGCCTTCCGACCTTCGGCCCAGTTTCCGGAATGGCTGAACGAATCAAAGTGAAACCTTACGGAGAGGTTAAGTATTATGCAAGGAGTAATCTTAGTTATTTTTTCTCTTTACGAAAATAACTCTATTTCTGACTAGGAAATCGCTAAGTTTGTTATGTTACGTATACTATTTATATATACATATATACCCACAAACAGATAATTAAATCTATGTCATACATTTACAATTATATATGTATGTAAAAAGTACAATTTTAAAATGTTTGTAAGGTAACAACGCAGACAGGGATGGGACAAGAATTGCGAAGAGGGAAATAAGCTACATTTTAAATAATAAATAATAAAATAAATAAATAATAATAAATAAATAATTTTCTACGTGCTGTGCCTACCGGGCACAGCACGTAGAAATTATTTATTTATTATTATTTATTTATTTTATTATTACATACAAAATTAAATAAAAGGGATATTATATTTACTGTATACATGATCATCTATTCAGTATAAGCATACACTTATACAAACCTAGACGCACATCTGTAGAGTCCAAAATGGTATGGACTGGTGGTTCAAAGTTTGTATAAAGAATAAAATAGTATGGTTCTATTATTCAATATATTGTAATAATATGATTCATGAATGGAAATGAAACAAGTGAAAGGTAATGATACTTTCTTTAGGAAAGATGAAAAAAATGGGGAAGATAGTAAAAGGAGAGTGAATGCAGGCAACAAACTGAATGCGCCTCTACATGCTTGTGTAAACAGCCGAAACGTATTTAAAAACACACTGTAATGCGCATAAGGAATATTGGAGTCAGTCTCTGTGTGCTGTTCAGTCGAACTTCGTTTGAATAGTCATGAAATTACTAATCCGACGCATAGTTCACCTTTTTTGAAAAATAATTTTTCGGCGAATACAGTTTGTACTAGGTACATTAAATGTCTAGTACAAATTACTTGAAAGAAGTCAAGTAATTCGAAACCACTGAAAAAGAATTTATAGATAAACATTGAACAGGTGTTCTATGCGTTTTTACGTAGCACATAGATTACTTCCATCCCCAGCAATGAAAACGAATGCGAGGCCGTGGACCTCAGCTCATTCTTTCTACTTTTATATTCATTTATCTACCTATAGTGGACATCTACTGTAGCAAAATAATGACTTTTATGAGGATTAGTAATTTATAGCTACTTTGATATACATATACACTTCTCTATATCTATTAATTTACTATTTTAAAATAATATAATGTAGTTAATATAGGTTAGGTAGTGCTAACCGTCAAATTTGCCAAACATTTTATCAAGGGTGGTTCTGAGGTTTAAATGTGAAAACAAACTAACACAGATCATTTACGCATTTATAATATTTTGTATGGACTTGAATTAAAAGTACATATTTAATGGATAAAGATCTGAAATAAAATTTAAAACTACTGATAAAGGGGTTAATTTATCTCTGTTTACCTGTTTATCGGATATGTTTAACTTCTGTAGCCACCATACGTAACCTCTACGCTCGTGTAAAATACTCGTAAAAATGAGACTTAGTTCAGCAAGTGCGCCATCTAGTGATACGTTCAAAACTAAACTGTTGTTAAAGTGGAATTAAAGTCTAAATATCATTCCACGGCAACACATTATTGAAATAAAAATATATGCATATTATTTTAGGATGATGGATCATGCTTTATCCATACCCATTCAGCAATTTATGCATAAATGAATCAAAGAAAATTACATAACCTCCAAACGAAAAAGTACTAGGATTATAACAATTAAATAAAATAGAGTTATCATTTTAAATTTCAGGTTGAACTAATTTAACAACATTACCTGTTTAACTATCATAATTAATATATATTTTTTAACAATCTAGTAGAAATAAGATCGGGTTCTAGATCTCTTTTTATTAAATTACTAATTGCCCATATTCTTTTTCTTATTTATGTATATTTAAAGATAAACCAATAGTACTTTTATCAAATACCTCTAATATATTAATAGTAAAGTTATATATTGAAACGACACCTACGAGAAACGGTAGAATTATTGCAAACTAGAAGTGGAGACTAAATGGAGTACAACCAGTTCCTCACATCGAGACAATTTATCAGTGTTTCATACGCTACACGATGACACCTCGACATTTTAACAAACTACTTAGCATATTGTATAAGTAAATAAGCTACAGGGTTTGTACGGAGAGAGAGCAGTTGTTAATTCTTCAGGCAGCGAGCAGATGGCGCTATGGAGTTTAATTTTAAGGTTATATCATTTATACAATACGAAATATTATATTTGCTATACGTTTATATCTAACGTTTCAGGCAAATTAGATTATTCCTCGAAAAACTCAGAATACAGCTCAGTTTGATACACAAAAGTACTATTTAAACCAGGAAAAAGTGTTATAACCTTTCATTTTAAATCAGCATATTATGTTGTGTTAGTTGTTAGTTCGTGAACTTGCAAGTAGATGGCGATATTCACTGTTTGATTTTAATTTATTTTTGGTAAACACAAAAAAATATCAAAAAGTGTTAACAAACCATTTATTGACAAACGCGGCAAAATAAATCGTTTCGTATCTCAAATCAGACCAACGCTTTACATTTTTTAATTACCTACTTAGATAAATTATTTTATTGTGGTATTTGCATTAAATATATAATGTATATTAAAAAAAATCCTAATTAACCACTAAAGTCTTATAAAGGGCCCAAAGCCCAAAGGCTTTTGGTGCCGGTATTTGTCGTGTTAATGGCACGTAATGGCTCTGATGATTGGCGTAGCACTTACCGCATGGAGTCTATCTAGTAAATCACGAAATCTACCCTATATAAGGTAATTGACCTATCTTGAGGAAATGAGTATATAATACATCTCTACTTATTTTTCCGAGGCATATATGCGTTAAATTATATTAAGATCCAGATCCAGTAAAGAGATAAACTGTACTGTACTGTATAGATGGGTAATTATTATCGAAATCAGATAGGTACTTAGTATATATAAAATTAATAAAATACTAAGGCGACTTAAAATCTATTTAGAATTTTAATCTAATTCTAATCTCTATAAATTTATTAGATTTATGCTATAATAAGTTTTCATTCAAAGAATTAATTGTAAGTCCATTCTCATTCAATAAGACTCTTACCTTAGAGATGAAATCTATCTAGGTCTTTTATGGTACACGTACCTATTAGCAATTATCTTATTTTAATTCTGATTTAGACGTTGGTTCTCCTTCCTTGGTCCTTATCAGTCCTATTAGTAATACTCTGAATTTCTCTCACATTCATAGACTCTTCCATCTGCGCTGAGAAGTCTGAGGCTAAGAACCAAGTGGTCGTAACTACAATGTTCACCACACTAAAGCTTAAATTGTCAAGCCATTGCTCTTTAGGTTTACTCTACTTACTTTTGTTACCTCCTTCAACTTGTTTCGTTTTCTTTTCTTATCTAATTGATCTGATTATCTTCCACCTATCATTTTTCTTTCATCCCGTAGATATAGAGTAACAACTGCGCTTTCATTACATTCCTGACTCTTAACAGTATTTATAGATTTTAAGGGATCAATATTAGAGTACAAATTTTTTTTCTTTTATAACACCTATCATCTTAATCTTATCTGAAGGGATTGTCAAGGAAATATATCTATGTTAACATAATTGTGTAAACTATTGCTTAGTGACGAACCTAAAAATATACATTTAAACGTTTTGCAGTTCTATATTGATCTGCAGTAATAAACTGTCTGCAGCAGATAAACTTTGGTATATTTTGCACTTTAGAATTTTCAAAGACGATGCGCTGGGTTAGTGCTGAGGATAAAGTTTGCCTATATGTTATAGAGATAACACGATTGAAAAGGTTAGGAATCCCTGCTCTATATTGGCCGTATAAATGGTGAAAGAGTAAAATTGTATTTCGCTTTTCTATTGGCTTTTAACTGGGAGACCGTTGAAAGCGGATCATATTTGAAAAAAGTAAGTCAGTGAGTTACCCAGTTGAGAGTTAGTTATGAATTATTATACTATAGGATATACGACTATACGATATATGGCTATACGATATTAGAACGGATATAATAAGATAATACAGATACGTTTAATATATAAAATGATGAAATACGCATATTTATAAACTCCAAACTTGAAAGTATTGTAGATATTATTATTCCTAAAATATCAGCAAATTTCAGTCAGAAAGTAGATATAATGGACAACGGGTTAAATAATAATCCTAAGCAATTACATGACCACTGAGCAACGTCCTTAATGAACCGACAAAACATAGTAAATGTTATTATTAATTTATAATAATATCAGCCCCGTATTAAACTGTACCACTGCTGGGCACGGGCCTCTTTTCACTGTGAGACGAGTTAGGCTATTATAGTCCACCACGCTGGACTAGTGCGGGTTGGCAGACTTCACATGTCTTCGAGAAGATTATGGAGAACTCTCAGCCATGCAAGTTTCCTCACGATGTTTTCCTTCACCGTTAAAACAAGCGATTATTAATACGCATATAACTTAAAAAGTCATAGTTGCGCGCCTCGGGTTCGAACTCGAGACCTCTGCGGGGCAGTCCAACAGTTTCCCACTAGGCTATCTCTGCTATTATATTACATTATTATTATCTTAATAATAAAATAATAAATCATATTATCGATTTCACATGTTACTCTCTGTATTAAACTATTGAGTGGCTACAGCACACCGGCGGCCAGACACAATAGCTTTTCAATTACCTACGCATCGCATCCCAACAGTAATGTTGTCCGTTTTTGCTAATCAATTATACAATTAAATCTGATATCTTTATTTGAAAGGTAGTAAGTACCTCTCGAAATAAAACACCAGCAAATTGATATTAGTTATTGATAATTAGTTGACAGTTCTTTTACAGTGTTTTCAAGTAAAATTTTATATGAAACAAACTGCGCAATGCCTCAACAAAAGCAACATCAGCTACTAATTAAGACCTACACGGGATCAAACGTTTAAATCAAAGTGAATATGCATAATTCAGTGGGACGCTCAGTCATTGAAATGCGCAGAGTGGTCCGGATAGCTACTTCGATGCTAATCGTTGACACCTAACGTAAATAACTATATCTTTTGATAGTAGTATATTATTAATTGTAACACTGAAGGTTAAAAGATTTTTAAATTGATGACGGAAAGTTCTGTTTGGCATTTTATTAAATTACAAAATGTTGCCCGTAGCTTTGATCGCTTTAATGTAGATTTTGTCAATAAATTATATTATATCGCTCGTGAACAGTACTTTTTCTGGATCAAAGGTATGTGCTTATTTGTACACGTGACAACAAGTATGCAAAATTTTATAATAATCAGTTGAGTCGTTAAGGCGCCAAACAAGCATTTATAAAATTTATAATATCGGTTAGGATGTCATTAGTGACAACGATGTCACTAATCTCAATGTTCTACTTCAACGGATTATGATCGCATTTACCAACACCATTTATTATATTTTGTTTCCCTGTATAATTTATGGCATAAACGAAGGAATACTGTTGGTAAACATTATTTTGTAAGAGTTTCATTTCCTATTACATTTTTTTTCTGGTTTTCCTTTCTTTAAATTTTTTGCGCCAATAGCTATTTGAAGCGTTTAACATAAAATGCTACGTCTTGTGGTTGACTTAATTGGCACATGATGTAAATTTTATAAATTTATTACCACTCCAATACTTTTGTTGAAAAGTGTGAGGATAAGTTGTCACCCACGAGAACCTTAACTCCTTCCTTTATTTTGGCATGATTATGGGATTCATTAGAATTCTTACAATGCCAAATATAATTGAAAACCTATTATATGTAGTCCTCGGTGTGCCCCTTTTAAAATGTTTAGCTAGTTACGCGAAAAAGGTATACGCAAATAATTATCAGTTGAATACTAACTCACACATTTACCGGCACCTCACAAACAGACACCACCATTTCATACACGAATCGTAATCGGTAATTAAACGCGCGTTAGTCCGTTGTTCCCCGTAGCGCCTTTTTGTATTAGAGTACAATGGCTGTCGTAACATCAATGCATCGAAGCTACCAACGTGCGTTCATGCCCCATGTTCAAGCTGTAACTAATAATAAAGACATGACACATGGTACTTCGATGATAGCATCTGGGCAGTCTACCGACGTCAACTGAGACTGCGACTACAAACGCGTCATCTTTAAGGCTCCAGGAGCTAATACGTAGTATGATCATTGCGGCGATCGGTCGTCACTCGGTTAATATTATACTTGCTGAATACACCACGCATACATGCTGATTGGACACTATTTTAATAGAACCACCGTACTAGCAGACGACAGATTTCTATGCCGCGAAAAGTATGCGAGACGAAGAAATAGTTCCGAATTTTAACAATACAGTGGCTGGACTCTACCGTCTAACGCTGAATTAAATGCCTTATTTATGTGCTCCAAGCATGTCAGCTGGCACATTCAGTAAGGTACATTTAACCTGTCACTGAACGCGGCAGAGCAAGACAACGCACTTTTAACTAAGAGCACGCCTAATAGTCATTCGGGAAACGCCCTAGCGGGTGGTATGAGCGTATCTACAGGTACTGCACTGGTCGCGTAGCACCTGACTTCACGCTACGACGTCGATTACTACGAAAAAAGAAATTCGAATATTTGACATTTACGAGGGTGCGTTTTTAAGTTCGCGGAATGGAGGGTATGGAAGTTGGTGGGGGTGCTTGTTTAGTCACTAACGTGTTTAGCAACTAATAATTAGTATATATACCGAGTATTATCATAATGAGGTCATTAGTCTTTGAACTATCGTCCCTCAAGCAACTCAATCTGGAAGAAATTGTGAAGTATGGAGAAAATCGAGTTCCGCGCCGTTATAAAGTTCCTTACCAAGCAAGGAAAAAATGTTCAAACCATTTTGGAAGAGATGTCATCTGTATACGGGGACTCTTGTCCAGGAAAAACCATGGTATACAAGTGGCACAACCTCTTTAAGCAAGGCAGGGAATCAATTGAAGACGATTCCCGGCCTGGGCGGTCTGTTGAGGTCACCACTCCAGATCTTATCGAAAAAATCGAAAAATTAATATTTGAGGATGCACGTTTGAAGAAAAAACAAATCGCAGAGATGGTTGGAGTATCTGAAACGACCATTTTCAAGGTTCTCCATGATCATCTCGGCATGACAAAAGTCAGTGCAAGATGGGTGCCTAGAATGCTCACACCGCCTCAAAAACAGAAGCGCGTCGAGTGTTCGCGTGCGTTTTTGAGCCAGTGTAATGAAGACAAGGATGGTTTTTTGGAGCGAATTGTTACTGGGGATGAAACTTGGGTTCATCACTATGAACCTGAGTCTAAACAAGATTCCATGCAGTGGCATAAAAAGGGTACACCACCGCCTAAGAAATTCAAGGTGTCGCAATCGGCGGGAAAGCTCATGGCGACAGTTTTTTGGGACACAGAAGGAATTTTGTTGGTTGATTACAAAGAAAAAGGTGTTTCCATAACCGGAGAACACTACGCTTCAATTTTAGAGCAGTTAAAAGAGGCAATCAGAGAAAAAAGAAGAGGAAAATTGACCATAGGTGTCCTGCTCTTGCACGACAATGCTCCTGTTCACAAGAGTCGAGTTGCGTTGGCTGCTTTGCACAAGGTGGGCTTCGATATCATTGATCACCCACCTTATAGCCCAGACTTGGCTCCCAGCGACTATTATCTCTTTCCAAATCTGAAAAAAGAGCTTCGAGGAAAGAAATTTTCAACCGATGAAGAAGTGAAGGATGCAGTTTCGGCGTATTTTTGAGAGAAAGACAAAACATTTTTTTATGAAGGTATTCATAAGTTAATTCATAGATCTGAGAAATGTATTAGGGTTTCAGGTGAATATATTGAAAAGGAAAAATAATTTTGTAATATTATTTCATCCCCTTCTATTCCATTCCGCGAACTTAAAAACGCACCCTCGTATATGATCCTGCATACGAATATCGATTAATTTGTTGTCACTGGTTGTAATTCGAATCGTAATTGAATATTCGAAAATTTGTTTGATGTATTGTATGATGAGTGGATCCTGTTCGACAGTTTTCTTTGTATGTTCTTAGACAACAGAACGTTTATTTAGGTAGTTCGTAATATTTCTGTACCCCTTCTGTAAATTACGTGCGACGATGTTGTCCTACAAGCCGGTTAACCATTGTTCTTTTCTTAAATATTTCTACTAATATTGCTCCATGTTCTCCCGCGTGAATAATCCAATGACGGTATCGCATCCGTACTGGCGTAGGCATTATAAGTAATCAAATAATCAATCGATGCCAATCGATATGACATGACATACATAGTCTCACGCTTATATTACTAAAGTTTGGAAAGTGGTACAAATCTTAGCGAAATGTGGATAAAATATTTTGTATCCACATTTTGCTAAGTATGACTTTTGGTCGCAAGTCTATTACAAACTACCAGGTATGCAGGTCGAGAAATTCTCAGTAATAGCACGGAGAATACTCTGTACTATTACTAAAATTAATGGACAGAAAATCCTGATAAAACTTTGTCCGACCTGAGAATCGAACCTGAGACCTCAAGCAAAGCAGTTACATGTATTATTACTTTGATTTGTTTAAAGATTTTAATAAATCGAATTTCAAACCGATTGGTATCCAACATTAAGAACCTCGATTGGTATCTTAAACCAGTTTGGCAAACCAATATTTTAATGATGAGATTAGAATAACATAATGATGATTCAGTTATTAAAAATAAAGATTGAATTATGACCAATTGAAGCAAATAAACATAATTATGTTAAAAAGAAGCGTATGTAGTAATTGATAAGTTTTACAACAATACGGTCCTTCCTAGCCCACTTTTATTTTGTTTTCACGTAGCTTCCATAAACAACTAATTGTAAGCTTACTGTTCACTCTAAAAACATCGTTCAGCTATACATCAACACAATTTGTTTACAAACATAATATTATGTCAAACAATAACAAATATTTACTAGAAAGGTGTTCAACCGTGTGAATTTTTAATTGAAAGATTTGATACTATTTAATTGAATGTGAAACAGCAACGGTTCCGGTGTTCAAGGCGTAAATTGTAAAACGTGGATCTCTCAAATATTTACAAGCTGCTCTGCCAGACCCGCCGTCCGTAAATAGTTCGTTCAAACACTCTCATTTCAGAAATATACGGCAGTTTATCTATGTAGTTTAAAATATATTTGTACATTTAATAAAGTTGTAACAGTATCGAATTTGTACCTAAAATATCTTTTTGAAATGCTTGTAACATTGCTATACATATTAATGACACTTGAAAAGGTATTTTTCATAAAAAATTGATTAAAAGACTAGTTCTCTTGCTCAACCAAGTTCAGTTAGCATAAGAAGAGAGTTCACGTTGGTAGAGCAATGGGTCAGATTCGAACAAACGACCTATTTATTGCACGTATAGTGCTTAATCCATCCATTATAATGCAGTATCATACATTATTTAATCAATTCCCTGTTACTAGTAGACAATTAGTATTGTATCTGATTATTCTGAAAACGCTGATATAGAAAGTTAGAAATACTTCAACGCAAATGGGATAATTTAACTATATTTTTGCTAATGAAGTCGCTGGCAGACTCTAGAATTATATCAGTTTAAAACGCAAGAGCACTTTGCTGTTAACTATGCTCTGATTTTTAAATCAAATTAAATTTATTTCCGCTACAAAAATGAATTTGAAATAAAACAGTACCTTGAATAATTACTAACCGGTAATAAATATTGCAGACAACTGACACAAAATAGTCCCGTATAATCCAACCATTTAGCATATGGCCCGAATGCAAACAGTTAAAACTATTTAAAACTGAGGTTGTTGAGATGTCTATTTACTTTTGACAAAATGTGTTGTTAGCATGAATCAAATAGCATAATGTGTGGATAGGATATTGAATTATATCATTCAGTTAAATAGGCCTGCGGCTTTTGTTAATTATGATGCTGTATCGAGGCTATAAAGCAATAATGATGATTGTACCTATTTATATTAACCGATTATTACGGAGGAAAATTAAATAACCAACAAAAAAAATATGTTTAATGTAAGTGCCAATTCTCATAATGAAAACTGTTCAAAATAGAGTTCTGATCTAGTTTCAGTGTCATAAACATGACAAACGTATTGTTTAAAATTTAAATGAACTATGTATGTAGACAAATTGCTTTTTAGCTTACATTTGAAGTCTATTTTACACAGTTTTTATTGCGAGAATTGGCCCGCTGATGTCGTGATCGTATTGAGGTGTTAATGGTTTATTTATTGCAGGACAATATTGGTATTAGCTATGCGCTATCAACGAATTATTTAAATTATTCATGCTATTATCAATTAGTAAACTAATGTAGTAGAATGTGGCATGTCGATTCCAATCTGAAATGATTAGCAAAAATATGTCACGGCACGATCAGCCACGATCAAATGAAAAACGTAACACACACATATCTGTTTGATCAAATCATATATTTGAATATTTGTTTGTTAGTTGAATAAAGATCAATTAATTATTAATCCATTTGAAATGTATATGTTATCGGGGCTGACAAATAATCGTTATCAATATGTTTATTGAGGCGAGGTTGATCTCACGCTGTAAACTGAATGTAGAATAGATTGCATGTTAGCCACTCAACAATTTCAATATTTATATAATTATAATAGGATATGTAATAAATTAGTATATTATAATAGTCATTCTAACTGAAGTTAATAATAAGTTTGGTTACAAATTATCATGAAAATCAATCTGTGATATTGTGAACGGTAGACAATCATTAGTTTTGAAATACTTATATGAGTATAAAACTTACTGTCAATTGATAATCTCTGACACTAAGGTGGCTGTTACATAAACAAAGATCATATTTAAGTACCATATTTATAAATATAGATAATATTAAATTAGGCTTACTCTTTAAAATTCATGTCTCATTTTAGGTAACGATCGTCGATACCATACCCGTCAGAACTAAAGTACCATTATGATAGGATGCATTGGTAATATTTCTCATTTATATTAACTAATAAGCCTGGCATAATTAAATTGTATGTCGCTAACGGCGCCAATAAAATTATATTACATAACCGCTAGCGACATTGCATGAAACAAGTGACGGGTTCCGTTGAATCATTAAATTGTATAATAGATCCCCGTTTTCTGCCGACCTCGGGTCAGAAGAAAATGTGCTTATACATCGTCACGATAACACATAGTCCATATTTATCGCTGAACTATCAACAACTTGACCTTTAGTTACTTGAACTACATACCACTGAACATTCAAGTTCCTCAGACTTCCTGACACGAAACCGACCTACAAACAAAATTATGACACCCTAGAACACACCTGTACTTTACACAATGTCCTGTATTTCAATATCCCTGACTCAGCACTCTACGCCATATTGCTCCTTTCGTGTCCATAAAACGTGAGAATGAAATGTTCATATTCGTGTGTACCCTTGCCAGAGGTCGTGAATATAAGTTTGAAGCAATATTATTCTTACAATACCGATACATATTTTTATGAGGGATCAGCTATGTCATGATACAGCCAATAAACTTGCTTCCCAAATAAGTTTTCGCTGTCTTATTTTACGATGTAAACCTAGTCTTTCCTATTTTGTGTAGAATGTGAAATGTTTCTTTTCTATGGCGTTAATTATTATTAGCTACTGTGGATCGTATTGGTATTATAGAATTAAAGATGTTTGGACTTTTTAAAACAATACAACTTAATACGAGGAACTTTAAAGTAATTCCAACTAGTTCCACCCATGCAGCCCGCCAATCATACTTATGTGAGCTAAGCGCTAAGACTCGCCGTAATAAAGTTGAACATCGTGTGCACTCTTTGGCCGTATTCTAGCGCAAAACTAAATGACGTTAGTCTCAATTCTTATTTGGTAATAAAGTAATTATTGATTTAGAGAAAAATAAACTTTATTACATTTCGAACTGTTCGTTTTGAGCTTCGTTCGAGCTTGAAGATATTTAAATAAAGAAAAATCAAATTAGTAATAAATTGAACAACTATCTCCAAATTATGTAACTATCTTGCATAAAGAAATAAAAATAGTCAATTGTATAAGAACCTGTTTTAGAATATTAAAAGAAAACACAGAATTGAAGTAGGTACCTATTCATAAAGTTGTTTTTTTGAGAATACATGTTCAATTTCTTTGACATGATTAGTATTGTTTTATTTTAAAATAAATATTAATTTATATAGAATATAAACTTCTCGTCAGAAAAATCGAAACACTTGCGTTTTTATGGTTTCTGTCCTAATTTAACACAAAAGAGTTTTCATTCCATGAAAAAAATCACATGATTGTATAGCTGGCAGTTTGGCCATTACAGTGATAAGCGAAAATTCTATATTCAAAATTAGAATTTCATTTGTTTATCCTATAAATGAAATGATTCACTGTTTTGAGACAAATGTGTGTTTAGAATTGGAATACATTTCACTTTTGAAAACTTTTTGTTCTGTATACTGTGAGTACTGTGACTTTGGGACGTCTGAAAAAGTTTTTCTAAAACATATGGATCACCCGAAGAAGCCGCCCAAGTAGTGGCATTGCTGGATTCTGGATTTAGCCAGCGTGTTGTGGCTGAAAGATTGCATCTAAGCCTGTCGTCTGTTCATAGAGTCTACAAACGCTATCGGGAGACTGGTTCGTTCACGCGCCGTTCAGGATCTGACAGGAATCGGGTCACTTCTGAGCGAGATGATCGATTTATTGTAACAACTTCTTTACGAAATCGACGCCTTAATGCTTTTCAACTGCAGCAGCAGCTTCATGTTGTACGTAGGGTGGCTGTAAGTGACTCTACAATTAAAAGAAGGTTGAAGGAACGTAGACTGGTACTGTACAAGCCAGCAAATGAGCCGAAATTAACTGCAGACCATCGAAGAGCGCGCCTTAAATTTGTACGTGAGCACCTAAATTGGTCATACCTTCAGTGGAATAAAGTCCTCTTTTCTGATGAGTGTAAAATTATGCTGTATGGTAACGACGGAAGGAACAAGGTCTACAGAAGACATGGAGAACGCTTTGCATAATGCTGCATTGAAGAAAAGGTCAGCTATGGTGGCGGTTCGTGGACGGTTTGGGGAGGAATCAGCGCCGACGGTAACACAGAGCTTGTCTTTGTGTCTGGGCCACGTCTGCACTAAACAGTCATCGGTACATCGAACAGTGTCTTGAGCCTCATGTGATGCCCTATACACATTTTATTGGCAACGGTTTCATATTCATGCATGACAATGCTAGGGCTCACACCGCGAGCATCGTACGAGGTTATATTACCGAAGTCGGTATCTCCATTATGGAATGGCCAGTAAAAATCCCGGACATGAATCCGATTGAACATCTATGGGATGAATTACAGAGTCGAATTCGTGCAAGAGATCCTGCCTCAGAAACACTTAGCCAGCTGCAAAATGCAATCCAAGAGGAATGGAATGGAATGCCACAACATTTGATCGTGACTCTTATCCCATCGATGAAGAACCGTATAAAAGCAGTAATAAGAGTTCGGGGAGTGAATACAAGTTATTAAATAAACGTTTCTTAGCTTTTTTTTTCATTTACGTGTGTTGTTTTATCAATTTCCTTTATACTCCATACAGGGTAAAAAATACTCGTTAAACAAAATACGACCTATGAAAATTTAATTTGAATTTAGAACATTAACATTAGGGTTTGAAAACCTCATATTATTCACTATTAAACGACATTTGACATATATTCCTAAATATACACATTTTTCTGATAATCCTTATAAAACATAAACTTGCAAGGTGTTTCGATTTTTCTGATGAGAAGTGTAAAAGTTAGCAGAAATAAATCTAAATAATATTATCATCGCACACCAATTCTTTTAAAAATATTATATCTTAAACATGTATGTTTTCTATTATAACGAAACGAATAAAGATTTTCAACATACACACATAAACTTTAGTTTTCCTTAAGAGACAAGTTAATATAAAATATTTTCATAGAATACCATACTCATCAATGTAATTATTTTGTTAATCTATATAATGCTCATACAATTCAACTTTTTTGGTTGTGACCCTTATATTAAGTAACATTGTAAGCAAGAGCAAGATACCTTTATGAGTCCAATAACTCGACCTACAAAAATTAATCGATTACCCTCATAGCACAATATTGTTCATTAATCCAGTTATAAAACCGACCACAGAGCACGGAATACTGTTTTCGCCACGGCTCTACAGCTACCGTGATTTATTTCTGTATTCATGACATGACGTAACAAAATTTCGAATTATATACGTTAGTAATGTATTTTAATAACTATTTTATGAAACGTCTCGTAAAATAGTTCTAATCACATAAAATTATTTAATTTACAGCCTCACTTTTTACATCCCTCAGGATCTCTCTCTTCCTTGCTGTTTATTCCATATAGTGGTGTGACAGCCTTCTTTTTTCTGTTTCTACTTAGCCCTGTCTTGATGTCTTCTTCAGAAGAATTGCATGCCTTCTTGTCTCTGCACAGAACATCTGTCCACGTGGATATCAATAGGAAATAGCAGTCTCTATTAATATCGATACTATTGCGTATCTTTTGGAGATTCATGACTCCTTGGTAGCCTACTCCTATTGCTCCTTCCTCTTTCCATCTTTCTGTTTATCTTAGGTGGCAGCGTGCGAGTTCATGCGTTACAAATGCACATAGGCTTCGTTGACTACTTATTTGTCACCTAAATTATTTACGTATGGTACGGCATCTGTCGCCGTTACTATCTTATATTCGTGCGCCAGCTTTCTAATTTGTCGGAGTGTAATACTGCTACGAAATCATTAATGCTGGTGGTCGACAAGAATCAGAGCACTCCTCAACACTGTGTATATTATGTTGATATGACACGCTATATATTGAAAATATGTATATTGAAATGTGCATATTAGCACGCCTCATGAAAGATACCTGCTGATAGCAGGTATCTTTCGCCATATTTTTCCAACAATATACGAAGTAAAAGCACTTTATAAAATTACTATAATAGTTTGCATTTAAAGAATGCAAACAATTTTAATTAAATAATTTATTTTCAATATGAATAACTGATTAAATTTTATATTGGTATAATTAATCTGTGTGTGCTTCAAAAATAACGTTTATTAACTTATTGTGTTAAATTTTTCATTATTTAGCTATAATTATTTTTATACATAATCTTATTTAGAATATAGTTTCATAAAAATGTAAAACTTCCACTAAAATTTGATAATAACAATACGAAGTAATTAAATCATGTCCTGCTAACACATTGACAATATCAAAGAATTGGAATATTCGAGAAATACCAATTTGGGAAAGACATGAAATTTGGCTACTCAACGAATTCTTCAACACAACAACAATGTCTCAAGGCGGAAATTTGTTGCGAAGAGTCCAAAACAACTTTAAGTCTTGTCGAAAACTGTACATTTGAAGTAACGATAGACGCTTCGAACATTTAAACATTTCAATAATAATTATAACAACGCATATACATAACATAAGCATTTACTGTTTTAATATATTCAGGTTCTAAAGAAAATATTATTATTATAATTTAAAAACATAAACGTATTTTGAATACATCCGGAATCTCTCATTGATACTAATGTATTTGCCGCATAAATCATGTCTCTACATTTTGTTGTCGTTGTGATTGATTGATACAGTATCTACAGCTACTGTTTATTATTGTTTAATTTAATTATATTTATTTTAGAAGTGATATTTTATTTCCAATTTTAAACAACATTTTATTTTACAATTCTCTTGAAAAATAACATTACCAAGATTTTCATTTTATGATCAGTGTGCTGGGACACTCTGTATATTAAAAACACAAAATGCTTTTTTATCTGGCTATTGAAGATTATTATTTTAACCTATTGAACGGCAGCGGCTCGTTTACTGTTTGATAAGCTTTCTATTTACTACATGTTGGCTTACTTTTGTTACTTAGGCAAAGTCTTCAATTATTTGTCTGTTTACTGAGAAACTGCGACTGAACAAACTGTATACATATGGACAGTGCTGTAAATGCGCAAATCTCTTTAAGTTGTACAAAGAAGCTGAGTTGATATTTGCTCTAAGACCGAAAGCACCTTTACTGTTCTGTCTAACTTTTAGAGTATAGCTTAAATGCTGCATTATGCTAAAAAGATTCCATTATTATTATAATACTAAAATTTTAAAATTTAAATATTATAACTAATATTATAAATGTAATCGGACTTTGTTTGTTTGTTACGCATTTAGACTTTAACTACTCGACCGATTATCATAAAATTTTGCATACTTTCGTTGCCAAAGTACATAAAAGGATATAGTTACCTTTCATCCAGAAATAGATATTTACTCAGGAACAGCTTTAATGTAATAATCTGTCTTATAACTATTTATTCTGATCTTATATTAAGACCTGGTAAAGCCTGATATTAAGCCATTGTTTTGTTTGTCAAGATATAGACATTTGGAATACCGTTTAATGGGATGATTAAATATTTAAAATATAATTAAATTTAGAGTAGTTATCAAAATATTTAATATTCTGACGTCTGTTTTTTAATATCATTTTCTCTTTGGTTCGTGGTAGTTAAATTGTGGCAACTTTTACCTCGAGGAAATACCGACACTCCGCTATATCTGGTTAAACAATCAATCCAATCCCAATAGAATAGGAATGATAAAGTCAGGCAGAAGGAAAATAACAACATAAAATAGTTACATTATCGATTTTTATCCAATTTATTTCAGCGAGTGTACCAAAAATTGACTCAATTTACTGCATCGAAACCTATTTTGAGTCTTAAAATAAAGTAAAATAGTAACTAGTGAATATGAAATTACCATTTTATGTCGATCTCATCCACAGTCGTAATAACTGTAAGGTAATAAAAACTTAGTAACTCTTATGACTCCCTTGATTAAAAAATTAATATCAACTTGCACACGTAATGTAACTTTATTTTAGACTAGCTGTTACCCGCTTCATCACTCCCATTCTATTTTTATAAAATAAATGTAGCGTTAGTTATTCCTTATAAAATCATCTATCTGATGCTGTCAAAATCGGTCCTGTCGTTTTAGAAATTAACCGGAACAAACAGACAGACAAACAGAATATTTAAAATTGATTTTGTGATATAGAACCCTATTTACTTTCATATGCATTTAGTAAAAAGCTGTTATTTTGACATTACAAGCAGACATTTCAATTAAAATCAAAAAATCAAAATCAAAATCAAAATAAATTTATTCAAATTAGGTTACAAGGTAACACTTATGAATGTCAAAGTTACACGTAAATTTTTTCCTGTGAATTTACATTTACTGCCACGTTCAGCAAAGCTAGGGTGTGTAGGGCTCATGAGAAGAACGGGCAAGAAACTCATAGCCACTCTTTTTAATCGCCAAGTGTACAATAATATTTCATTTACAAATCATAACTGTAAGGTGCTGCAACCATTTCTCCATGAACTACTACTCAACAATTTTATATATTTGTATGTATATAATAAGTATAGGTAAATAATAAGTAAATATAGAAGTATCAAGCTTATTGCATTCTATCCTTTACAATGGTCAACATAGTCACAAGAACCATATTTCAAATTCGTTAATAAAAACGTAATATATGTATTTTACAAAGAATGATCTCGATACCGGGACGACAGGAAATGAAGAAGTCGCCAGTTGCTATGGTGACCGTCAAGGCGCCACTTAAATGAGCAACGTAATTTCCTCTTGGATCATTCAACAAAAAACATTTTTCAGATGTTTTAGTATTTCTTTGGCTCTGAATTATATTGTACAAGTCATAAGATAATAAATATACTACTAAATGTATTTATGAAGATATTTACCTAGTATGTCAGGTTAGCGTAAGTAATCCTAAATAATATTATAAATGCTAATGTAAGTTTGTTTGTAACGCTTTCACGCCTTAAGTACTTGACCAATCATCTTGAAATTTTGCATACACCTTGTCAAGGGTACAGGAAAGTATGTACATATACCAGTTATCCAGAAAAAGTACTATTACTGAGCGAGCGAAGCGGCGGTGAAAAGCTAGTGGGTTATAAAATTTGCTGGCCATAGCTTGGAATACATTATTCAGCCGTCATACATTGTACGTCCAATATAAAAACGATGTTATTTTCATTCACGGACCCAGTGGCTTTTAGCGAGTTTGGAGACTGAGTACGATTGCTAGTTGAGTTTGGCACTCAAACAAAAATATTTAATGGTACAAATATATAGTAGTAATAATCAAACCTCGTATATGCCTCCGACGTTGCATTGCTACGCGTCACTATAGCCTGGTAGGGTTCCTAGAAGACCGGCAGCAATGCCATGTCAAATTGCGACGCTATTTCTTTCGGTGCAATGTAGGTCAGACTTCTAACAAAATAATTGCTATAAAATATCTGGTATAAAAACTATTCTGATTCTGATTAACCCACACCGCAGTGAAAGAGAAAAAAATGTCTAATGAAGTTGTGAGCTGAATGCCGTGCGACAGCAGAACTACGTTAACGAAATAGTGCCACGTTTGCTACCAGAGCAGCGGCACGTTTTCGATATAATTTTGCGACGCGTAGGTTGTAGAGAAGGGTGGCTCTTCGGTTTTGAAACCCCAAGGCGAACGAAAAGAAACGTTCATACTAAATATACTGCTAGCTCAACTGTGCAAGAAATGCAATGTAGATGAAGCCTTGGCATTCCTGCAGCGTTGTTCAGCTGGTGACAATCTGCACAATTAGCATTTTAATTCTGTATGTATAAAATCTTAACATGCACCATTACCTCTTACTTACATATATTGCATGCTGGGCTTACGATGTTCTTTTGCAGCAATTCAAATAGATCATGAATAAACTTGCATTGATGAATGATCATCTGATGAAATTAACGCATGGCTTATGACGTCATTAGTCCACACTGAGGCGCAATATCAGCATTATATTTAGCAGCTTAGTAATAAACATTTTCTACTAAAACCAGTGACAAAAAATTCTGTGACAATATGCTTGTCCTTTAATGCAATGTTGTGTTGTTCATTTTTTTGCCAGTCTGTGTTTGTACTTTGTGTTGCGTTATTACATTATTTATGTTGTTGTGCTTAATTCATATCAAAGCTGAAGAGTTTGTTCGTTTAAACATGCTAATCTTTGGTACTACTAGTCCCATTTGAATTTTTTTTGCATTTAATAGTCTTATTCTTGAGGCAGTTTATAGGTTATTAATTTAACAACACACTACGTGCAATGGGAGCGGAGCATTAATCATAAACGTAGGTGAAACCGCAGGGGACAGCTAGTTAATATTATAAATGGATTAGTTAATGTTTATTTTTGTATTTTAACACGTAAATCATCATACCAATAATGATAAATTTCGAAAAAGACATAAGGTACCTGAAAAAAATTACGAAAAAAGCCAGCTACCAGCTAGAAATATAAAATATTCAAAAAGGAATTGGTTAAAATCGTCAGTGTTTTAAACTGGAACATATTTACAAAAATTCGCGCGACTCCAATAAGTTTAAATGCTACAAAATATACGAATGGGTGAACTCATTCGACGCTTGGCGTTGCAGAACAAAGAGCCCTACGATAAGTTGTCATTTTTAGATCACACCAACAGTATTGGGAAACTCACATTTATATACTTCGAGTTAAAATTATAATATTATACTAATAATAAATGTAGGTTATGTCAATATTCTATTCCTCGAGAAAAGTACTTTTTCCTGGATGAAATGTACTGTTATCCCTTTCTATGCCCCTGACAATGTAAATGCGAAATTCTACGATGATTGATCAAGTACTTAAGGTGTGAAAGGGCAACGCATTTGTAATATTAATTAGATTTTTATTTTAAACTCTCTTGGTTTATATACAAGGTTCTACACGCCTAAAATTTAAAGCGTTACGAACTTCAAAACAAAAATAGGAAGCTTTATAGTATCATATCGTTGTCTGTCTGTCTGTCAAGACCCTTTTTTCCAAGAACGCGAAAATGTACAAAGTTGAAATTTAAATATCTGGGTATCTGGCAGGTCTGCAATCCCTTGAAGTTATGAAAAATCAAACTTCTAAGCCAACGCAATCAAGGCAAAAAGCCGTTTATGCCGCATATTTTATGTGCTTATTGTTTTTTTAAATTATGTTTATTTATTGAATAATCCATTTAACAGTGTTTTATAAAAAGTACATGTTTAAAGTGCGAGATCCGGTACAAGAAATATATACCCTCATCTGTTATTTAATGATAATAAGGAATATATGCTCGATAACGTATACATCGATACATCGCAAATCGGTTGCTAGCTAAACCACGTGGCGATGATGCTAAACAAAATTTTTTTTTATCTACTTCTCCTATTAGTTATCTATGAAAGTCTAGCATCAGCTGAGAGAATATACTCTAACGAATTGAAAAAATAAAGGGTGCCTTCCCCCTTGCACAACTATGTTTAAGTTTACACTTTCCCCGACGTTTCGGTTGCTTTTCAGCAGCCATGGTCATGGTGACCACGCATCTAAATAGTTTTAATAATTGAATTTGCTTCACAATTAGTAAAGTTTAATAGTAGTAGTATGTAGTGTAATAGTTTCTAAATTGTCAAATTATAAAGTGTCAAATAAACAACGCGATAAAATCCGTTTATAGTAGTTTAATTTTCAATGAATAATATTCGCGTAAACAGAAGACAATATTATGTAAAGTATTTTAATTTCAATGAATAACATTCGCGTAAACGTAAGACAATATTATGTAATATTATGAATGAGAATAAGTTTTTTTTTTATTGTTACGCTTTCACGCCTTAACTTCTTGACCAATCATCAGAAAAATTGAAACATACGTTTCCAGGGGTACAGAGGAGGACATAGGGTGCCTTTCATCCATTAAAAGTATTTTTGTCGGAAAACTTTCATACCGCCGCCCTAACAACTCGGGCTACTGATACGAATTAACTACGAGCAAACCTGCGGGCAGAAGCTAGTATAAACTATAAAATGGTTCAATCTAAGCAATTGAGTACTACTGTTAAATCCGATCCGATTTATCAATAATGAGTGCGAAGTCCTGCAATGAAATCGAGTTATGTCGTGCTAGTCGGGCATGCCAGAATGACATATGCAAGCTCAACGATTTTGTATTATCTGTTTATTGTTGTATCATAGATTATGTTTTGTTCATTACATCAATACTATGCCCGCTCCAGGGATAATATTGCCCCTTACAGTCGACCACAGGCGTGTAAATTTATACTACGAGTTTATATAGCAGTGCAGTTTCGAGCTAAAATAAAGTATAAAAGAAACGACTTTCAAATTGGCTACTCGAATACATGGTAGGGTTCAACTGTTGTTCGTTCCTCAGCAAATCCGTAGAAATTAAACGCTTAGTATTTGTTTTATATTTAACTTCGCTACGCCAACACTGTGTTGAATCACCTTGCAATTTAGTAATCACTCATAGTGATGGCCACTCTAATTGGTTCCGAAATATTCTGCCTCGTCGCCATGAACTTCGCTTGCTAGCATTTCTATTGAATAGGTTTACGTGCGAAGTTATAACACGTAGTAGAGACCCAACTTATTCGAAATGGCGCTAAACTTCATACTGATATAGAATAAATAGAATTTTTTTAAAACTAATTCTTTGTATATACTGAAATAAATTAATCACTAATATTTTAAACCAGAGTTCAGTTTGAGACTGATTACATATATGAAATTATATTCTACTAGTGTCTAGATCTGCGTTAAGCCCATGGCCTTGTATACTAGGATAATAAATATCCTATTTATGGATAGGACATAGTTTGTCTGTGTGCTAAGTAACACCTAATTCCGTTGAAAGGTTTTAACATCATCACAAACATTCAGATCCATAATATTAGTAGGGTTTCAGTCTTATTCTAGTTTTATACGTGAAGTGGTGTCATATGCACATACCAGCAGTAGAGACTGCTTA
Organism: Catocala nupta; assembly: GCA_963675205.1. Classification (NCBI taxonomy): domain Eukaryota; kingdom Metazoa; phylum Arthropoda; class Insecta; order Lepidoptera; family Erebidae; genus Catocala; species Catocala nupta. The sequence continues at coordinate 9,809,093 of OY776081.1, forward strand.
CTTACTTCTTCAGTACTTTTTCATGTATAATTATCTCTCTATATAAGGTTTTCTTCAAATGAATGTACTGCTTTGTAACTAAGATGTTTTTGTTCTACCATCGCCTGTTAAAATGAAGCAACTTCGCCACTATCAGTAGACGCTTATGTTTTCGCGACACTTAAATGTGGCATTAACTATCTTTTATAGATTGATTAATTCAGTCATAATACGACATTTCTTAAACACCAAAATATTACCGTTCTTTGGGTGGTAATGGAATTTTGGTTTCTCTTAAATGTATATATTTTTTTATGTAGTAATTAATCCTCAGTTTTACAATTACATCTTAACAATTAAATTATAAAGTACATTATAGATATATGCCAGCTTCAGTTACCATTTTAAATTAAATTAATAATGTTCGTCCATTAATTTTATTTATTCTACATTTCGAATGCACACCAATAAATTCTGCGTATTGTTGTAGCACAGATGACAGACCACGCTCGTAATTGTGCACACTGTGTAACAATCGTATTTATCATGTGGACATTCACAATGGAATCAACAAACCAGTATATAACTGACAACGATCTAGCTCTTACAGACTCAGTGGCAAACCCACTCAACTTGCTCGTACAACGTACAGTTCTCTGAAGTGGACAAACAGTCGCAGCCGTTACTGTTCGTGCAATGGCAAAAGCCACCCAAATCAGGCCGCAATGCAAGCTCTAGAAATATACAGCCAGGCTCAACCGAGTAAACCGACAATTTGTCGGAAGCGAGAAGCTCTAAGTCAATGCTAGGGATTAACTGCCAACACAAGAAAATGTATGGGCTTTTATAATTCTTTGCCGGTTAAACTCCAAAACAACTCTGTTTAGTTGGCACGTTTCAATACAGGTCTCGTGCTTGCTCAAAGCTGATTTATAATTTACTATCCATCCAGTTTCGTTATGTAATTTTCAAAATATTTTGTGTGAAACATTTATGCATGCGCAATATTAAAAAAGAAATGATTTTTAAACAAAACGAATTTAAAAAAAATATTGGATGAATAATACAACGTTATTGATTTTCTAATGTAATAAAATAGTAACTTTATTCAACTTCTACAGTGAGTATGGGCCACTACCCACATGAAAAGAATAAGAAGAAGAATTTTTGAAGAAAATGACTATAAGTTGTTAAAGCCTTTCTAAGTTGTGTCTGTGTTTTAAAAGCACTATGGTAATGTAAGTTAAATATATGATAAACTTCATATGGCGTGCGCTTGTATTTCTGAAGGATATATTATGTATCGCTACTTTTATACCGGCTTATTAAAGAGAACCTGCGGGAAACACAAATACCGAAATCGTCATGCGAGCTGTCTTCTAGTCTAGTTGCAATAAACTGAGCTAAAATATTGAATTGAAATAACTAAGAAATCCTAATTAGTATATTGGATGCGAATGTGAGTTTGTTTATTTTTTAGGTCCTAAACACTCGACCGATCATCATAAAATTGCATACACGTTGTCAGGGATACCAAAAAAGAACAGAAAAATACCTTTAGCCAGAAACAAGTACTGCTCCCGATAGAAGCCTGGGCAAAAGATGATATAAAATAAATTTATAATAGTTGCAAATTTACTTGTTCGTAGAGGATTCTATCGTACTGTGAAAAGAAAAGTAAATAACAACAGGCACATATGAAGAATATAATAAAAGTAAATGAAGCGAGACATGTATGCCAGGATCGTAGCATAGGGAAATCCGTAGTGTCTGCCTCTTTTTTTGGAAAATATGTGAATTTTAGGAAATGGAAAATTATTAAATCAGAAAGAGTATATATAATTATGTACACTATAATAATTGTACTTTGACCACATAAAAATTTAAGCACCACTTGAACTGGCACCGCATAACTAAGTTTATTTGTTATCGATATTTTAGGATTTCTAGTAACCATAACAGTTAAACAAATTTCACATAAAGATATTGACGATTTGCTGATATAAACTCTAATAAAAAAATTGTCGAAGTCAGATAAGCACAAACTAGCAAAAATACTGTCGTGGAGATAAGCAGAAAATGAAGTAATTTTAAGAGTTTTCATTTGCCACAGCGTTTGATAAATATTATTTAAAACTACTCCAATCATTTAGATAAGCTACTTTATAGAGAGACGCATGATTAGTTAAATAAACATAAATTCAGAAATACTAATAGTATAAATGCGAATGTGAGTTTGTTTGTTTGTAACGCTTACACGCTTTAACTACTCGACCGATCATCATGAAATTTTGCATACACTTTGTCAGGAAAACAGAAAAGGATATGTCCTGTGTGTCTACCTATGGGCAAGCAAACATTCATTCATAAAAAAGTACTGTTACTAACCTAACCTACATTTACGCGAACGAAGCCGCAGATGAAATCTAGTCTTTTTGTATCTTGGAACGCAACTTTAACATCGTGTATGTCAATGACAAAATTATACGAATTTTACTTATTAGTCAACAGTGTATCTGCCTCCGTGGCGCAGCGGTAGTGAATGTGAATGCTGTGCATGAGGTCCCGGGTTCGAATCTTAGTTAATCTTAGGAAGTGGGCGGTGCTAGACACCCCCGTGCCTCGGCAACCACGCAAAGCCGTTGGTCCTGCGCCTGATCTCTCTCCGGTCGTGTCGGATTATTCGTACCATCGGATCATGAGAGTTAGGGAACAGAGAGTGCACTTGTGTTTGCGCACACATTTGTGCACTATAATATCTCCTGCGCCGATGGCCATTCTTCGTTAAGATTGGCCGCCGTGACCGAAATTCAGTCAGCAGGACATTATTATTATTATTATTATCTCATATGATAAAACAATTAACCCTTTTCGTCTAATATAAAGCTTTTTTTTTTTTTTTTTGATACCCAGAAAAATGCTTCATGCACTACTCGCCGGCTAGGGGACGGCACCGGCGGGGCGTGTGGGACTCCCAGCAAGAAGACGCGCTGGTATACCCACTAAAAAACCTGGGGTGTTCCCTCTCTTACCCAATGGGGGGGGGCAGTTGGGAACTTAAAAGATTCAAACATAGCAGGCCCCCCCGTCTAATATAAACCTAAAAGCAAAAAGCGTTGCATGCAGAATATAATTCGATACTGCATAACAATGAACTGAATAGGCGAGTACTACATACCGGTTACCTTATTGCCTAGGACATGCACTACACGTTCACGTCAGTAATTATCCGTTTGATGGGATGACAATTTACATCTCGCTATCCAATTTAGGTTAACACAATAATGGTTAACTAACAGATGACCTTATTATGTCAGACTGACGTCCGAATAATAAAGCCTCGTAGTATGTATACGGATGACTTGTTATTTAGAGATGTACTAGTTTCTTGTTATTTTATTTTTTGCGTTGCATTGCATTATTGCTGTTGCTATAGGTTTTTGTTGTAATTTTCTCAAAGTAAATCTGTATAATGTTGCGTTTCTTGCTTGTTGTTGTACTTGCTCTTCATATTGATGACTTGTTTGATTCATTTACATTCGACTGCAAGGATGGCGTTGTGGTTTAAGAGGTGCCTCATTACTGCCGCTGCGCTGAGTGTTGTGGGTTTGAATATTAGGTGGGACAAAAATTTGTGTGGTCCAGAAATAGTTGTTCTGAGTCTGGGTGTTCTTTGTGGTCGTTATTTGTATGTTTGTAACGTTCCCCGCGACAAAGGAATTGTTCCTAGAGCTGAAACTGGTTAAAAAAGTTACTTAATAATTTATTTTGTTCACAAGACTAATATTAATCGTTCATGCTGCAGTCGAGTGTAATAATAGAATTAAATAGTGGTTTTCTTATGTAATTTTCTCGTGGTAGAGATACAAAATTGCCAATTATTATAAAAAAAAGCTGTTTAAAATAGAGCTACCGTTTAGTTTCACTATCACGAATATCATAAATTATTCTTCTAAATTAAAATAAACGTTAAAATGAATAATTGACGTTTATTAGACTAGATCGGAAATCTATTTTAAAAATATTGCACTGTGTAGAGTTCTATTCAGTTCTGTTCTGTTATTGTGGACCTAGAGCTTGAAAAGATTTTGATACTTTTTGAGATTTAAGACCACGTAAAAGGTCTTAATTCCTAAAATTTAACATCTACACTATCTAGATAGAATCTATGACTGGAAGAACCAGTTAAAATCTAACAAACCAACTTCAACTTTCTAAGTACCTAATTAAAAACTTTATTAGAACTAGTCTGTGGTTTTTGTCGATAGGAATGTGCTCAGTGAATGTTACTGCGATTGAAAACCGATCACGAGTGTGTTTATTTAAGCCTGGAAGCTTTTAATCCACGTTGTTGTGTTTACGTCGAACAGCGCAATGAGAGCGCTTATGCGATAGCGATTAAGTTATGTTTGCTCCACTAAGGAATTGAAGCTACACGATTATATTGGCTTAATGTGCTTATGCGGGTAGTCCTCCATCAGATTTGAATAAAACTTGTACTAGGAATAATGGTGGACAGTGAAATACGTATCCAAATTAAATAGTAATATCGTTTATTTCTTAAAATAGGTATGTTTATTCGCAGCAAAAATGTATATTATTGTGCGTTTACTTTATGTGTAATCACATCAAGAAGTTTATTTTGTATAAGCATCTAAGTATAATCCAAAAATGTTTAACACCAGGTATTATGTCAAAAATAAAATACTGAAGCCCAACCAAATTACTTAGACTGACAACAGTAACAACATAATAATATGCCAATAGTAACTATACATTATATAATAGAGATACGAGAATATAAAAAAAAACTGTTAGTGTAATAATATACGTAACTATTTAAAATTTGTTAATAAACTTGGCTTGCTTATAGCCCACTGTGAGTTCAGGTATAAAGTATAAATATGTAGAGTAATTCTTTTAGTGTTACTTATGTATTTGTACTCGACTAACCAAATGGTGGTTGGCGTTGTCTCTCTTATTCATATCCAAAATTAACGTTTTTTGTCAAATACGAACTAAAAAGCATAAAGAGTCGGGATTGACGTACATTTTTGTATATTTGTATAATTTGAAATACGGTCTATATCCAGGAACTAAAGCCAAAGAACTATGTGCCAATTATTTTGTAAATAAACATATACTATTTATGAATATTGTACCATTGATTAGTAAACATTGCCGGAGCTCTTTAAAGAATGTGTTGTGGCATTGAATCATTTGATTGGTCTGTATTCCTTGCGTTGACAGCGAAGCGATAACGTTTTTATAAAGTCGGTACCTACCGCACGAATGACGATGTGACATCCCTATTGTTTCACTTTCTCATTGTTACGTAGAATTATACAATCATTTTCTATTATTCTGATTGGTAGGGAGGCAAAGTAGTCTATAGCAAATAAATCTGATAAATCTTCGATATAATATGTAGAGTTTATTAGTATTTTTATTATTTTAAATCGGTTTTTCTTGAGTGAAGAACGTGTTTTCTTTTCATTTGATTTCTGACGCATTCAGAAGATTTTCCCGTCAATTTGTTCATGTATGTGGTTATTCGCAAGATCCTTAGTTCAATTTTCAGATCAGGTACAGTTTCATTAGCAGCAAAGAGTCTGAAAATATACCAGATAAATGGATCGGCTATTTTACTACTGCATGAACCTAAACTGAACAAACCAAAAGTAATGTCTCTTCGGATCATCCTATCTATATACCTACCTACTAAAATATTTTTCCGAAGTTTCCACTGAATTTTATTAAAATTATATAACATAATAAGTGAAGCCATCAAAAACCTAAAAATCCATATAATCAGTTCAATGTGTAGGAGGTACTCAAAACAAAAAATATGATTTTTCGATTAAAAATCTCAGAACGTTAAATAAAAGGTGTTGAACGAACAAAGGCTTGAATGCCGGCGTTTTGCTGCGGTTTCATAATTTCCTTATTTGCAGATGTCGACTGCTTTTTTACGATTTTTAACGCCACCGCAAAATCTGAATAGAGCCTTATAGTCGGCGGTATTAACATTAAAATAGAAGATTATTTTTGGAATATGCTGTGGAATATTCATTCTGTATTAATTATTTTGATTACTTACCTTATCCTTCGTATTCAAACGTGAGCTTTATAATTTCTCAGGAAGAGTATATTTGTTGTTTTGATGAATTATAAAGCGAAGAAACCAATTTTATACGTCGATACCTGACAAATAAAATATATTATCACTATTTAATTTGGTAAATTGATTAAGCAACCTACTACAGCTTGTGGACTTTGGTTGTGGTCATATTTTAAGGCCTAACATTGGATCCCCGTAATAAGAAAAGCCTCAAAAATCACATGAAATTTAGCCACTTTAACATACAAAATATATTTTACTAATAATAATTCATAATATGGAAGTTTTTTGTTAATCCCTTTAACATACAAATTTACAGAAAATTTTATTGTTACGATTTGCCGAGAATAAGTTTTGAAGGTTATTAATATATTAAATCTCTAGTTTTTTAAAAATAACTGTAAATGTTACATACATTTACAGTTATTTTGTTGACATGATAAATCAAATTACCATAATGGATGAATGACATGATAAAACCGTAACATTAGAAGTTTAATATCTTAATATTAACCTAATATACGGTAAAAAAGAATGTAAACATAGATCCACGATAGTATATTATAATCTAAGAGCAAAGCAAAAGTGTACGTTTTTTTAGAGACTACTCCCGCACTAGTAATAGTTCTTGCATCGCGAAGGAGTGTCAAATTATAATAAAACATTAAAACAACGGACACAAAGGATACTCAGACTTGGCACAACGATTTGTGGATCACACATTTTTTTTAACCGTGTGGGTATCGAACCCGCAATACTCGGCGCAGCGGCCGTGGCAAGGCGACCACTTAAACCACTTCCCCATACGTGCAGTCAAATTTTTGTTACTATACTTAACATTTTGTTAGCTTTCTTTAAGTTTGAATCTGAATGCCTTTAGGTTACAGTTAGTGTGATACTAGCTAATAACTATTAAGTCACTTTACAGCTAGCTCGGGCATGCCATATTGTCCGTTCATCAATGCTATATAATTTTCTATGATTATCAACTAAAACATTTATCTAGTTATGTCAACAATACTAGTAATCTCTCAAGTTTTACGGCTGTAACATTTAAAATATATTATTTTAATCACAATTATTTATATTTACAGAACAATTAATAGTACATGTTATTTATAAAATACTTCTACAAATTTATTTGATGTTTAGCTACTTATGTCGCGGACTGTACCACCGTATTCCTGTTCTATTCTTATCTAATCCTCTGCCAGTGCTAATTGGGATACCTCAATTATGGCTGAGTTCCACCGCGTAACACCGTTTTATCTATTTCAGCTGGCAAAAGGTTTGCGTTTCGCCTCCTACTAACTTCATCACTATTATTAAGCGTAGGAATTATGCTACGCTGAAAAATAGTGATGAAGTTAGTAGCAGGCAAAACGCAAACCGTTTGCCGTTACATTTCAGCACTCATAGTCACGAGGAGACTAAGGTGCTGACCGTCTCAATTTCTTGAAGGATAATTATTTCAAAGGACCCATTTGTTTAAGTATTACATAAGTATATATTGCTATGTTTTCGTGACCCTTTAAAAACTAACTTTAAAAAACTCTATCTAAGTCTAAGAAATACAGAAATTATTCTTCATTACATAGAGTCAGATAAAACGTAATCAGTTTTCATAAGAAAAGCGTTCAAAAGGAAGCGTTTTTAAAATTGATGTTTTTAAAGTTAGTTTTTAAAGGACCACGAAAACACAGCAATATATTAGTGGATCCTTTGAAATAATTACCCTTCAAGACATTGATACGGTCACTACCTTAGTCTCCTCATGACTATAGGTGCTGGAATCCGACTGAAACGTTAGATAATTCTAAAGATTATAATAAAACTTAAACAGTAGTATTTTTCAATAAACCGCTATACAGGGTATCCAGTAATTAATGGATAACCTGGAAATGTCTTATAGTGGAACTGATGGCCATTCAAAAAAAAATATGAAAAAATATCTATCCTAATTACCTGAGATATGTGTTCTTTTTTTTAATTACCATGTATAACTTTCTTGTATACTACGACCATAAATGAATGAAATCCATCGGATTTTTGTTGTTTTATTATTAAATACTAATTATGCTAATAGATAGACAGTCAAAAGAATGCTATGCTAATATAGCTTGCACTTTTTAATATATACATTTTTTTTCTTTTTTTCTGAACGGCCTTCAGTTCTACTATAAGACATTTCAAGGTTATCCATTAATTACCGGACACCCTGTATATATTGGTAAAGGGTTACGTTAGAATAACCATAATTTGGCGCCCCCCTTGTCCCAGAGTCTCCGGCCACAGTTGGTGGAGGAGGTGGTGGCCGCTCTGTTCCAGCGCAGAGCACAATCCTCCGTCGATGGTTCCGCCTTGCATGGCGTCCAGCGCGGACTTTGACGACGACGTGGTTCCCGAAGTGACCCAGGTAAAGTTGCGAGCGGCGGTGTCGAGACTTTGCTCGAAAAACACCGCCCCAGGGCCCGACGGCATTCCAGGTCGTGCATTGGCCCTGGTCCTCGAGGAGCTCGCGCCCCGACTTAAGGGGCTCCTCAGTGAGTGTTTGGTGCAGGGCCAGTTTCCGCGCCAGTGGAAGGTGGGGAAACTGGTCCTGATCAGGAAGGAAGGGCGCCCGGCGGACAGTCCGTCCGCCTACCGGCCCATCGTGCTGCTGGACGAGGTGGCTAAACAGTTTGAGTTTATCATCGCGGAGCGCCTCGTCCAGCATCTTTCTTCTGTTGGTCCGGACTTGGCGGACAACCAATACGGTTTCCGCCGCGGGCGCTCTACAATTGACGCAGTCATGCGTGTGAGGAGCCTGGTGGAGGATGCGGTGTCCCGGGGCGAGGTCGTCTTCACGGTGTCTTTGGACATCGCGAATGCCTTTAATACCTTGCCCTAGAGTTGTATTAGGGAGGCACTCATCTTTCATCGAGTGCCCACCTACCTCCGCCGCATAGTCGGGGCATATTTGTCGGAGAGGGTAGTCGTCTACCCGGGTCACGACGGTTGGAGTCGGCGAGAGATGTCGTGCGGTGTTCCACAGGGATCGGTTCTGGGTCCGCTCCTGTGGAACATCGGTTACGACTGGGTGCTGCGAGGTGCGCTCCTCCGTGGCGTCGGCGTCATTTGTTACGCCGACGACACGCTTGTCACGGCGAGGGGTAAGTCGCACCGGGCGGCGGCCATACTGGCGACCGCTGGGGTCGCACAAGTCGTTGGTCGTATCCGGCGGTTGGGCCTCGAGGTGGCCCTGTCCAAGTCTGAGGCCGTTTGTTTCCACAGCCCTCGGAAACGGCCACCTCCAGGGGCCCATATTATGGTGGAAGGGGTCCGCATCGGCGTCGAGTCAACCCTAAAGTATTTAGGTCTCTTGCTCGACAGCCGATGGCACTTTATAGCCCATTTTCGTCGTTTGGCCCCCATTCTTCGGGGCGCTGCAGGCGCGCTCTCGCGCCTGCTGCCCAACCTTGGGGGGCCAAACACCTCCTGCCGGAGGCTCTACGAGGGGGTCGTGCGGTCCATGGCCCTGTATGGGGCCCCAGTTTGGGCGGACAGCCTGACGGCCCGAAACATTTCGGCGCTTCGTGCGCCACAGCGCGCCATGGCCGTCAGGTTGATTAGAGGATACCGCACGATCTCGTTCGAGGCTGCGAGCCTCCTCGCCGGATCGATGCCATGGGACCTGGAAGCGGCGCTCCTGGCGTCGCTCTATCGTTGGCGCCAGGAGGCGCTAGTTCGGGGCGAGGGACCGGGTCTTCCCGCTGTCAAGGCGGCAAGGTCCGAGCTCCGCCAGGTCCTAGTGGCAAATTGGAAGGAGCGACTTGTGCACCCCAGTGCCGGGCACGCCACGATCGTGGCGGTAAGTCCCGTGTTTGAGGAGTGGCTGGAGAGGTGGCATGGCGCCCTCACCTTCCGGCTAACACAGGTACTGACTGGCCACGGTTATTTTGGCCGGTTCCTGTGTCGTATACGCCGGCAAGAGACGCCCGGTTGTCACCACTGCGGCGACTGCCGTGACGTTGTAGAGGACACGGCGCTGCACACTTTGGCGGTTTGCCCCACCTGGGCATCGCAGCGCCGTGATTTGATCGCGGCAGTCGGATCGGTTGCCCTCTCGCTCCCGGCCGTAGTTCAGTCTATGGTCCGGAGTGAGAGGTCGTGGAACGCCGTCGCCTCCTTTTGCGAGGAAGTGATTTCCATCAAGGAGGTGGCGGAACAGGAGAGGGAGCGTTTAAACCCTCTCCCCAACCGCAGAGCCGGGCGCCGGAAGGCGCGCGATGACCTCCAGCCACCCTGAGGTTTGACCTGGGGGTGGCGGGCTTTGTGGGCCTGCCCGCCATCCGTTCAGCACCAGGTCCGAGAGGCGGCGTGCGTGTTCCCACGCGCGCCTCTGTGTCGAGTCCGTCTCCCCTCTAGGGGGGAGACAGTAGGGAATTTTTGAGGGAGTCCTTTGGGTAGGTCTCTTTGGGTAGTGGCCTGCCGTTTCATACGGCGGGCCGAAACCTCGGCGGGGTCGCGACCGCATGCGAAAGCGATTCGCGCGGCCCCGCCGATAGTGGTTTTGTCGAGGAACACCGTGGTAGGTTTAGTCGGTATTCCGGGAGAAACATTATTTCTTTTCCATCTTACTTTTACCCCGGCGAGTCCGACATAATCCCTCCGCCCGCCCCCGCGGAGGGATATGCGTCATTGCATTCCCCCAGGTAAGAAAAAAAAAAAAAAAAAAATAACCATAATTAAAAAAAAATATGTTTGAATTTTAAATACATTTTACAAGGTATTTTAAAATCCAGTTTTGTATGCATGATCCATAACTATATATACAAAACAAAGGCTACGTATGCCATGCTCAATTGCCTTGTTATATAATTATTAGTCAAGCAATATCACTACCCAAAAATTTGTTCAAAATTCAATTAAAATTCGCATAAAAGTATTTTCGCAGTTACTTAGTAAAAATTTTACTCGCACGCTTTTATGGACTACAGTCAGCAGAAACTCGAAAGTATTCGAATTGAAAGTATGCTTACTTGGCAATTGTAGGGTTGACGACACTGTAGCACGTTCCGTTTACGACTTTATCAAAATCCATTGAATTATTTCGATGCAACTTTGGCAGGAATGTAATGGCTGTACTTTATTAGTCCCACGCTTGTAATAAAAGTCGTAGCGTATAGAAAACTTTATGGGGTCTCCAAAATATGAGAAGGTTTTCTGTTTTTTGAAGATGTAAGTAAACTGAACTTAGGATCAGCAAAAATATTTCAAATTCATTTCTGATGATTAAATCTCCATAATAAAGTATAACTGATGTGAACTTAAAAATGAACACTTGATAGTTAAATACTCATAGTATGTTATACTCTATCTAATACACCATAACGAGACAAGTTGTTTAAAGAGACATTAATGTTAACCTTTTTGGATGTTTTGTAATATTTGATAACTATTCATAATTATGTCAGAGCCATCGCGAATACGACTATTGCACATGAGGGCTCCGGTTTGATATCTGGGTCAGGCACAGTTAAGAACTGTCACTAATTGGATACCTAAAATAAGTGGAACCTAAAACTGTTGCCGGTGAAATTTGGGTGTAATACACTGCTGCCTATTTCTTTGATTATATACATGCGTGGATCTATCAATAAATCCATTTTAATGTTGATTATTGAATTGATGAAGTTTGAATGTATTTAGATATCATACTTTGAGATATATATGTATGTGGTACTCCGTTTTATATTTATACTTAAGTTTTCATAATAATAATAATAATTTATATTTATATTTAAAAATGTAATAATTAGAAAAAAATAGAAGTAAAGAGAATAATAATAATGGGAGTCGAGGTTTTCTAAATGCCAAAACCCTCCATAACCGTGAGGTGTGCAACCTTAGAGAGTATTTCCTTCAAACGAACGTGGATATGCATCGTGATGTTGTCGCAGTGGATAACGGACTCACCCTGCTTAATCTGGCTAAAGAGAGCTGGCGCATCCCTGTAGTACTGAGCATTGACGACCGCAAGAGTGTATGGCAGAGCAAGGAGCTTCACGGTAGGTTCTACAAGGCCCTATGTGGACCTGATGTAGACCTTCTCGCCTCCGTGAACTGGCTACGCTTCGGTGACCTCTTTGGGGAAATCGAAGGGTTTGTCTGTGCAATTATGGAGGAAGTTATCAAGACGGATAACTACCGGAAATATATCCTGAGGGATGGTACGATTGACATATGTCGGGCGTGCCACCAACCCGGTGAATCCCTCAGGCATATAGTTTCCGGTTGTTCTCGTCTTGCTAACGGTGAGTACTTGCACAGACATAACCAAGTAGCCAGGATTATCCATCAGCAACTTGCTCTAAAGTACAAACTTGTAGAGGTCGAGGTGCCTTACTACAGGTATGTAGCGGAACCAGCTCCCGAAAAGGACCATATCACACTGTATTGGGATCGATCTATTATCACAGACAGGACTGTTGTTGCCAACAAGCCTGATATTGTGGTAATAGATCGATCAGAGCGCTGTGCAATGATTGTCGATATTACCATCCCTCGTGAAAGCTGAGAAGGAAAAAGAAATAAAATACCTGGACTTAGCACACGAGGTCGTCGATATGTGGGATGTGGACTCGGCAATCATTGTAGCCAAGAGCCTCGACCAATATCTTAGGAGGCTCGCGTTAGGTGCTTGGGTCAAGGGTCAGATGCAGAAGGCGGTCCTCCTCGATACGGCACGCATAGTGAGGAGATTCCTCTCTCTGGACCCCTAACCACCGACAGCTTGGATCTTGTCTCGATGTCGGTGGGCATCCATAATTTTTATATTTCTAAATGTGTTTTTTTATAATTATATATTTAAAAATGTAATTTTTATCGATAAATAGTGAATAAATGTAAATAATAATAAAACTTTATTTCAAACTTGCATAATTTACAAATTCATATTAATATAAATTATAACAAATAACCAAAATAGAAATAAAATTTGCAGCGTGAAGCAATAAAAATGATAAAATATTGAATTATATATTGAACATTAACATTAAAAATTCATATTCAAATTAATTCAATTAAAAAAATAACAACAAAACAAAATAAAATAAATCAAATTACAATTTAATAACTAATTATTGATATTTATTATAATTAATCATCTCCGGCAGGTACATACATGCATATGTGCCCAATGTGCCAAGAAGGGAGTATCATATTTTGCAGATAACACTTTTAGAATACTGCTAGGACTCATCCACACCCTGCTCATCAGAGACGCAGATTTTTTGCACATAATAGCATAAAAGTCGTCAGTATTTGCTTTCATAAACATGCCTGCCGCGTTGCAATAACGGGGTACACCCAACAGTATCCTAAAAGCGGTATTATATTGAACACGTACGGCGTCGTAGGCCCGACGCGTATATTTCACCCATAGGCTACATGTGTAAAAGGAAAGCTGAAAGCCTTTAGAAAAGAAATTTAAAATAAAATCATAATTAGAATTCTGTTTTATCAATTCGTAAAATCCCTGAAATCTAATGTGAATTAAAAAGCATCCAAAACGACTTTACTTGTAGGAAGCGTACATACGCTAATGAAGGCCTAAGGCCCTTTTTCCGGTTAAGGATTTTATACTACAGCTGCTAAGCTCTTTACCTTTAAATCAGACTTCATCTGAATGCCCGTTGCCTGGGGTGAATCTACATGTATTGTAAAAAACCTTATGAAATACCTGCTTAGCCTTAAAGTACATTCACAAGCAGGCTTGTATAAAAAAATTATTTCGTTTTGGGAACTTAGAACTCCAATATCTCGCCTTTTGGGAGCAATTTTGAAAAACTTCCTTAGCGGATACCTACTTACTTGTAATATAAACTGTGTACAAAATCTCAAGTTGGTAGAACATGCGGGTTATATGCTGATATGGCAGTCAATCAGTAAATATATACACGTATGTGTATACACGTTTGTGTATGTATGTGTATATATGTATGTTCAGGATAGGACTGCCTTATTAATCTCGTGACATAAGGTTTCGCTTATTATTGCGGCCTATCTTATGGCCGCGGGTTCAATTTCCGGGTACGGAAAGTGCTGAAAATGTCAAAAATTTAGATTTAGATTTATATTTTATTTCGCTTCTGAATAATCATTTGATATAAGATTTTTCTTGGATATTAGAAAGATTCGATTTTTATGATATGTATCAGATTTAACTTAAATTCAGTGTTTTTGGTATCTATATATAATATGGACATAAATCTGTGATAAAATAATGTATGTTTATATATTAGCGACAGCGAATTGATCAACATTTAGATGCGGGAATGTATGAATTTTAGAGAAATTATAATATGTCACTAGCATGTAGTACTTAATAGGTGTGTTTAAGAATGTATTAAAATTTCAAGAAGAGTGTTATTGGAAATATGTTATTTAGGCGAAATTATATATCGCTACCATGTGTGGTGGTAAGCACAAAAGTCGTTTACTTTTGAAGTAAAAAGTCACTTAAATAATTCTTCGTATTCCCAATCAAGGCGATTTAAAAAAGTAGCCGTGAGTTTCTTGCATATATTATGTTGTCATAGCAATATACAATACATGTAAATTCGGTACTTAGGTTAATTAACTAACCGATAGCCTTAGAATTTTTGAACTAAATGATTAGGTAAGTGATTTTTGGCATTGACAACATCGACGTGGTAGTAAAAGTCACAAGTAAAAATATACTAACAAAATGTTTCTGCCAACAAATTTATTGTCATTTAATCTAGAAGGCTTTATATTCATTTCGATAATTTGTCATAGATACAAAGGTATTGACTGATTGACGGGTAGCTTCAATCAAAATGGAACAACGGAACGGCGGAAGCGTAACACGGTGGCGTCCCCGACGGGTCGAGATTCACTTGACGTCATAAGTTGTTCACAACGACGGCGTCACTTGCTTATCTAAGATAATTGTTTTATTTTGTGTGTTCCATTATAACATTCTAGAATTTTCTTGCTACGTGATAATAATAAGATAATAAAGTTTTTAGGTGTGAATAGGACTCGCGTATTGAGGGTTGCACGTCATAAGAAAGACGTATAAATGTTATTAAATATTTCTCGATCGGTGCAATTCAATACCGATATTAACTGACTAGCTGGCGCGCGCAACTTCGTCTGCTTCACATAAGAGTTTTCCCAATGTATGCAACATTTTTCATTGCTCCGCCACTCCTATTAATCGTACCGTGATGTTATATAGCCTATAGCCTTCCTCGACCAATGGGCTGCCCAACACTAAAATATTTTTTCAATTCGGATCAGAAGTTCCTGAGATTAGTGCGTTCAACCAAACAAACAAACAAACAAACTCTTCAGCAGTATAGATTCTGAAAACTGTGTCATAGAGATACCAAATAATGTAGTTTAATTTTATTGTACTCGTATAATATTATCGCAGTAAACGTAAGACAATATTATAGAGATTATTTTATCTTACCTAGAAATTTTAAAATGAAGGTCTATCAATTCTTATTTTATATATCTCATTTTACAATCTTTCTATATAATAAGAAGTTTAGAGGTTTCTTGTAATATTTCATTATAAGTTGGAAACTATGCTGTATAAATAATAAAAGTATATTTTATAATAAGCAAGTAAAGCCTTTTTATATGATCCAGTAACCATACTTTCGGTTCTTTTTCTGTATACATATTATTTTGTATATCTATTTCATAATCAATAACGTTAGATAAACGTTATTTATACCTAATTCATATTTAAGTATGAATTTGTTTTTGATACCAACATCATTAAATAAACTAGTACAATATTTTAAAAGTTGGCTCTCGACCTCTTTACAACAAACAACACCAGTTATCAAAGTAGCTACGCGACTTTATAATACCATAACTTCACAACATTTCGGTGTGTTATTTCCCTCTGTGGGCTCTTTTAATTACTGTCTGCTCCTACATGTATCATAAATTCTAATGGACTCAGACCTACCCGTTCGCCCAGCCCTCAACGCGGGCACAAATTGCATTTTAGAATTTAAACATACACGACCTACGTTATACTCCTGATCGAAAATTTTAATTTTAATAAACGTACGCTTCAATATTCTCATTTCGTTCATGACATATTATTCGAATGAATGTGAAGCCGTGTAGATAAAGTGCCGATAGATTACTGCCAACAAAATGTTGATACGATGAATGTATGTTGTTTATTACTTTTACGTAGATGTTAAAATTGTATTTACACGAGTTTCATCGATTTTATTAACTCAATGATGTTTTGAATCTATGACACACAAAGTGATAGGCAGAGCCCTATTACATTCATATAACGTCAACCATATTTTTGTCTTTACTTACAACGGTTAGCCAATATTTATACTAATATTATAACGCTGAAGAGATTGTTTGTGTGTTTGAACGCGTTAATGTTATACCCGTGGCTTATCTTTTCTGCCAGAGGTATTACTGCTTCTCTTAAGCTAAACTAGGACTGAAAATATCAATGCTGGGAGAAAGTTACGTATCTATAGTAGTCGGCAGCCAAACATCGGGATTTAAACATTAAGGAAAAAAAGCAGCATTTCAATACAGCTAGTTGAAAAACACGTTGCCGGCAATGCAGAATTGGTAAGCACATTAGAAGACAACCTGTAGAAAATCATTATTTTCGATCGATTCTGTATCCCACTACACTTATTTTGGTACATAATTATGGGATCATAGCTCTACAGCTATTATAAGCTAAGAGAGAAACAAAAAATATATGGGTTCTTTATAGCCAAAATATTTTAAATAAAAACAGCCCAAATTTTTTTCTGTTTATCTCTTCCATAAACTAACTAAATCGAATAGAAACGCAAGTAAAGGACGGTATTGCGGTTCTGCACAATCGCAAGGTGGCACACATGATGACCGTAAAAAATGTGAATGGCATATTGAAATATTTTTCGCGAACCTTTTTCCTAGCCAATATTACTTCGGGGTCTATATAACGCCGATATAACTTTGAGTCGCAGGTCGTTACAGCATACAAATAGAAATCTGTGTTTATGAAGGTTCAGCTTTACTTGAAATATAATTTGTGTTTGCCGGCAGATTTTGCCCACTATTCGCTA
Organism: Catocala nupta; assembly: GCA_963675205.1. NCBI lineage: Eukaryota > Metazoa > Arthropoda > Insecta > Lepidoptera > Erebidae > Catocala > Catocala nupta. Next base: position 9,826,316 of record OY776081.1, read on the forward strand.
AGGGCACAAAATCAAGTGAAATTTATTCTATACTAGATTTTGTACTCGTAAAATTTATAAAATTATGTATATTTTTCTATCTTTGCACGTAAGAAGAATCTAATCTATGTACATCTAATACTCGACTCTGGACGGCGAAAACGTGTGTTAGATTTTAAGTTGAGCCTCCAGCAATGCAATTTATTTTAATAGCCGCATTTAATTTCGTGCAGTATTTTTTGCATGATGCGCGTATAAGCATACAGACACACAGACAAACATTGTAAAAGTAAATGCTTTGGCTTCTATTTCTTATAACGACAGCGCTGTTTTCTTGGCAAGTTTTAATTTATTATATGTAGAGATCTGTAAATTATACTTAAGTGATATTTTCCTAAAAAGCCTATATAAAATAAAACAATAAACTATTAAAACGATTTACAGAATCGCGTTATATTATTCACATTTGCAGCAGCGAGTAATTCAGGCCATTATTACGAGTAAATTCAAATTGCCATAATAAAGCTGATTGTACACACTCTACATGATTAATGTAATGATCTGGTAACGTCTTTGTGTAAAGTCGCATAATTATCATGACGTTATAATTATGTAGTATACGAGTGAACCTGTAAAATGTGTATAACATTTTTAGTGCAGATGTTTGTTATTCTGTACGTATCTTGTGTCTGATTGAATGAAGGCCATGTTCATAACGTACTTGCAAACATTTTATTTTGTAAAGACAATTAAGAGAGTTTATTACTATGCAATGTTTCAATAGGTAGCGTATTCTAAAAAATTAGAACAAGCAATATTACATACAGGTTAAGACTTTAAGAATATTTGTATTCATTTACATAAGAACATCATAGTATCAAGATCACATTTCGTCACTGGAAGCACTAGTGAACGTTCGACGTACGTTGGCTCCATTGATAGTTCTGAATCACTTAGTAATAATTTCTACCTTCTTCTTCGTGTCAATGATTCTTCTTGTGTGAACTATATATTATTTGCCTAATATTTGGCTATTCTAATTGCCGGAGTGGCTGCATAAATTCCTACCTGTCAATCAAACAGCCTTAGAAAGCGTTCGCTTATATATTAATAATTTGTAAACATACAACACACTCAACGTTTTATGCGTACGAAGTGCAATAGCTTAACAATCTACTGTCACCCTTGAAATAATTTTGCAGTAAATTACATAAGGAAATTATGAACAAAGAATAATTTGGTAATCACCATTCATATAACTAAATGCATATATTACACGTTCAGTGACTCCTCTTCCTATATGGCACATCATTTTATAGATAAAGGCTGTCCCTCTATAGCAGCCCAGTAAGCTTTTATGATTGGCTTTGAGGCTCTGTGAAACTCTGGAATTATTTCAGTTCTAGTCGTTTCTATTTATTTTTAATTACATTATCAGTGCCAGGTCTGTTATGCCTTCTGTTTTGCTTATTTATTTTGTAATGCACAATTCAATCAATTCTTGAGTCTTTATCATGACACATGATCTTCACATCATTGGCAGATTCCATAGACTCATATCTCAAGCAATCTTGACTACACTATCGTCTTGATAAAGCGTTGTCGTTCGTGTGAGAATTGTTATTTCTGATACGATGTTCAATTACGTATTTGTTGTCGCTTTTCAGTTCGATATTGAACCTTGGCCTTCTAATTCTTAAACTGCAGTAGCCATTTACGCGTTGCATGATCTATGCACGGAGTGAACTTTCTTCCCGGCAAATATTGGATGTAGTTTTGTTGTCTTTACAACTGTTAGCAGTTGTGAAGACTTAGCAACACTTCAGCAAATATTTACCTGCCTGATGGTTGCATCGAGTTACGCAATAGTTTCTCTTACAAATGTAAAGAGTGCAAACACCAGTAATGAAATTACGCTCACTATTCAGTTACTTTAACTGGAAAACAAAATAACTGGATAATTCTGCAGAACTTTCTTATATATATTGAAAGTTTGTGAGTATGTTAGTAAGTAAGTAGTAGTAAGTACACGCATGACAGAGTTACACATGCACATATTTATTTTAATTTATAATGCAAATTGCTACATAAATGCGCTCGTATTATTACAAAAACTCTTTGCTTTTAAGTTTAACTAAAATTCCTTTATAACTTTATAAAAATAATTATGCTGAGTTTTAATGTCCTGGTTTATTTTATTATAATAGTAAAATATATAATTTTAATATTGATTATTCTAATTTAAAACTGTGAAATATGACAATAATAATTAGATTTGATATTAATTAACTACAAATTTCATACATTTAGATAGTAAGCGTGGCTTGCTACAATGTTTTAAGTGTTTACCTTTTTTCTTTATCTAATTTCGCAATTCCTATACAAATACCATAGATATTTTGTTGGAGCATTCAAAGTAAAGACTCTTAGTGTCTTCCCGGAATCGTGGCCTAAATCCAGTATAGATGCATTTTTTTTATTTAAGAGAACCCATACTTGGTCTAAAGTCAAACAACCTGTAAAATACCATATAAACTGAATAACCAAAAAAGAAATCATTGGTTTATACAACACAGTGTTTCATTCCTTCATAAAAAACAACTTCACAGGCAAAGACCCAATATAAATAATTGATAGTACTTAGCCGACGTAAAAGGGTGCGGCTTGTATTCCCCCGTGGGACAAAACATTAGTGTAATACACAGTTACACCCAGAAAGTTGTTCGATTCCGATGTTATAACGTTTGAATCGCATTTCGGTAATAAGGAACATGTATTGTATAATGTGTGTCTTTAAAAACCTTATTTATTAAGTACATTTGATACTACGTACCAATACTTTTAATTGGCTCTATATCATAAAAGTAATAATTCCAAAACCCAATACTTAATAAAGGGTCATACGAAATAGGCCGGTGAGTGTTTAGGTGAGATACAACTGTTTAATGGGGCGACTGAAGCAAAAACAACGCTTTTGCAACCGAGATTATAATATTGGAGTTTCAATTGCACAAGTTTGAACAATTTGCCGCTTCACACTATCATGAACTGGCTGGTTTGTGTTCCCTGTACGGTCTTGTTTTTGAGACTTGTTTCTATAAGTATTAAATGAAAATAATATTCATATCAACGTATAATAAAAATAGGCGAATAACTAAGTAGACCAAGATCTTAAAGCCGCTATATCTATGTAATTTTTGCAAAGTTAATATTATTATAGTAAATGTACAATATAGGTAACTAGGTAACAACGTATTTGTACTCATTAGTGCGAATAGTTAACGGCTATTGCTTTTTTTACCTCGGGACTGATCAATCGATGTGGACATCTACAAATGGTCTTAAAATTCTACAAGTTAAAATATAGAATTATCACATATACCCAGGTGATTTAGCTTGGCGTATATGTATTAAACTATTCTTATTCGATTCAAAAAAGGTCCGTATTTATGTAAAACTAGCAGATACCGTGACTTCCCATATTCTGAAAGGATATAGAGATGAAATACCGAAACAGCTGTGACTGCAGACCTGAAAATCTTGATTGGATCTGTCTGCCTATGTAATGCAAGTTCTAAAAGGTAGTCGTACCATGACTCCGAAAGTAAATTCACTTCTCCTATTTCACTGTCTTTGACGATACTATAGTATCACGTCCCTTCTAAATACCTACTCTGATAATTATAATAGCTTCAATTTTATTACAGTATAAACATGAAATAACGTAGTAATGATAAATCAACGATACTGAAGATATAGCACACTTCATATGACTAGTATAATACAAAACATTGTTGAATTAAATTTTACAGGTAAATAAAAAAAGAATGAAATTAAAGTCTATAAATAAAAAAAGATAGAAAAAGTACAGATCAGCAGTAAATTTTTCTTTCACAAATAAAGTCTTGGTATCAAATCAGTCATCAATTACGTAATGCCAAACGCGGTGCCTCGACCGACACTGAGAACTTAGACAAATTATATCATGCTTTATGGCTGCTCCAAACTTTGTTAACTGTTACAGGAATAGCAAGCTTCGTTTACATCACCACATCAGAATTCAAATTAGATGCTAAACTGTTTGATAATGATGATTTCGTAATTGTGGGTATTTAAATCAACTATTGAGTCATTTTGTATAATACGTAATAATGTGATGTTCAGATCATAAAAGCTATTTTTGAGTCGGTATCACCGTGTTTAAATGGAAATATACAAAAAGAAGCAGGTACTTTCAAAGAATAAAAATAACGTAGGTACTATAGACTTGAGCGCAGGTTGACCATTTCAGAAAAAAATTCGCTTACACATGTTGACTTTAAGTGACTCCGCCCTTAAAAAAACCCTTGTAAAAAAACATAAGGACTGCGGTCAAACAAGACTAATGCTCTTATTAGCGAAATACTAATTTAAATAAACCGCATAAAAATCTGTGAATAGTACTTTAATGTTCATGTGAAATATCACGTAAAAGCAATATAAATATTATATTAATCTGCAAATTAAATTGAATATTTAAACCTTAACGTAACCGGTGTTTTCGTATGTTATACAATATTTAGTCCTAGCTTAGTTTTTGGGGCACGATAAATATGTATATATCGCTCCAAAAATCTAAGCTGTTCTGTTTGTATGAGGAAAATTCTATAACTATTATTTTTAAGTTACGCCTTACGTCACTTTTCGTAAAAAAGTAAACGTCGGCCAATGTGTAAATATAAATATAAAATTATAGTTTAAAATCATAATCAAATAAACAACGATAAAATCCATTTGTCATAAAGTACTAAAGGAATTTTAAAATGTGTCTATTAAGCTATTTTTCCGAAAAACCTAAAACTAACAATCATCAAGCCAATATTTAAGAAAAATAATAAAAGTGACATGAGTTGCTATCGTCCAATTGCTCTTGTGCCAGTTCTTTCAAACATTTTGGAGAAACACTTTATACGGATTTTGTCGCGTCGTTTATTTTACTTTAAACACTGTTATTACATAATTTTGAAAACTCTAACAGTATTATTATTGAACTTGATTGACAATTGAGTTTTCAAAATTATGTAATAACAGTGTTTATATTAAAATAAACAACGCGATAAAATCCGTATAAAGTGTTTAATTTCAATGTATAACATTCACGTAAACATAAGACAATATTATTTTGGAGAAAGTTATTCATGGCAGTATTTATAACTACTTTGAAATTAACCATTTATTTTGTGAAGAACAGGTTGGCTTCAGAAAGAAGACATCAATTGATATGGCTTTTTATATATTTCTAAGCACAATTTTAACTGAAATGTATAAAGGCAAGCAGGCATGCGCGCTATTCGTGGACCTAACAAAGCCTTTGATTGTGTCGAACATAGATTACTATTAAATAAGCTCTATGCATACGGCGTAAGAGGAAATGTCTATGATTTAGTTAAATCTTACTTAGCTCATAGATCACAAACAACACAAATAACTAGGTTATGTCCTATTACTAAAAAAGCTACAGTATATACTTCAGCAAGTAGAAGAGTCCAGTTGGGTGTACCGCAAGGTAGTGTGCCCACTGCTTTTTAATTTATATATTAATCATCTACCAAAAGTGACAAATTATAACACAATACTATTTGCTGACGATAGTACAATTATATTTACTGGAAAAGACAAGCTACATATAGAGCAAGAAATAAATTTTAATTTTAAACAATATTATTAATTAGTTGAGATTGAATTATTTAAATACAAATCTAGGTAAAACCCACTTTATGACGTGATAAAAATAGACTAAATAAATTTATGAACATGGATATTCGGTATTTAGACCAAACATTGAAGAAGTAGGGCCACGAAGTTTTGACGCTTAAATATTGACAATAATTTAAACTGGAAACAGCATATTGAAACATTGTGTCTCAAATTAAATACATATGCATATGCACTTTATAGGTTAAAGAATACAGCGAGTATCACAGCTGTTTTAACAGCTTATCAAGGGTATGTTTAGACTCTCAATATTTATTTGTGGTATGGTGTTATTTTCTGGGGCAATTTTACTGATAACGAAACTGCATTTAAGGTACAAAAGAAATGCATACGGGCAATATTCAGTATTAAAACTACTAATATTGTCTTCTGTTTACGCGAATGTTATTCATTGAAATTAAACTACTATATACGGATTTTATCGCGTTGTTTATTTAACACTCTATTACATAATTTAGAAGGATGCTTCGCGAGGCTATTGAGATCAAAAAACATCCAAATTTCAATAGAGAAGATGGTTGGAATGTACCACCAGCTTGGGATCCAGTACTTCAAATAGTCAAACCCAAGAAGAAACAAACCACAGCTAGACTTCATGATACTTTGAGCTCATTCTGCGTAAATAGAAACACCAATAACTAAATTATGTTCGGGTACTTTGAAATAACTACACTGGAACATTGAGACAACTACCATCTTAGTCTCCCCGTGACCATGGCTGCTGAAAAGCAACCGAAACGGAGGCTGACTCCCCGTAAACCAAAAATAAATAGATTTAATAGTTTAAATAATTTTATTAGCTTATAAATTAGTAAAATTCAATAGTAGTAGTAGTAGTGTAATAGTTTCAAAATTATGTAATACAGTGATTAATAAACAACGCGATAAAATCCGTATATAGTAGTTTAATTTCAATAAATAACATTCACGTAAACGAAAGACAATATTATGATAATCATATAATGATATAAACAGCAGGTATTTATGAATTTTCTGAATGTAATCCATATTATTAATTTATTCTTGTGTTAATTTTGCATGCTGCTGTGATAGCAGAATATGATGACACTAATATAAATGTAAGAGCTTTTATTCCTACGCATGTTCTGCAAAATAAAATTTTGATATGATTTGATATTATAAAAATAAAAGTGAAATATTATATTTCAAAATTCTGCGAATTCGTTCACGTTCACTAAGTCAATAAGCACAATTTTTACCCTTTTAAAATATCCTAAATAGTTTTTAAGCTTTTACAGCAATGTATTGAATATAATATACCCAAACATTTGAACTTTATAAGTGACATTCAGATTAAGCCATAGTAAATATAGTATTATAAATAACACTACACATTTGTTTAATTATGTAATTTAGAAATAGAACATCATATAATATTGGAATCAATACTGCTAAACAGATATCATAAAATTTTATAATCACTGATGTTCCTATTATGGCTGGCAGCCAAATTTTGGCAGCAGTTAGTATAAGCTGAAAATGGCTTTGGGCTTAATTAGTGTTTAAATTTGATGATTGATTATTGGAAATACGAGGCCATTGTCTAGCAAGATCTATTTTATATTTAGGGAAACAACATTATTACTACTAATAAAAGTCTATTATCAGCAACGCAGTTTATTGCAGCCAAACAGGGCAACAATAAACCGATAACTGATATTTATCGACTTGATTTTTAATATAAATCAGAACTTATATCAAAATGAAGTCGATATTATTATTAAGAGACTCCCTGTACAATTTTTACTTGACATTACTATTTCAGTATATACTTATTCATTTTATCGGCACCTGCAATGCTATAGTGGAATATAAATTATAAGCAACAATAAAGATCACTATTTTGCTTTAAAATGTCGGGCAATGATGTCATTCACACATGAATAAACTGTTTCCTTTTATTACGTTCTTAGCGGTTAACTGAAGAGCCGAGCTGAAATCACGATTATTATATTTATAGCTTAAAATTGCAAGTCGAACGGTGCCAAGCGTAATGGCTAGTATAAAATAATGTTAAATGTAATATTGAAAATATACTGCATATGATTATGTAAAGGTATAGCTTGTTATTGACTAAACACATAACTTGGATACTGCAACGATAATAATAATCTAGACATTTCTACAAAATATAAAATTAATAATCTTTTAAAAAAGTGGACACGATAGTATTTTATTACAATAGTACCCATTGTAATTATAAGTCCAGTAATTTTCTGCCATTGTTTTCATCTGTTTGACAGTCTACAAAAATACAACAATATTTTGTTTTATCCTCAAAGTTATTCGAATTCTTCGTCATCATTAAAATTGTCTGTAGGGAGATCAACATTCTTAATAAATGATACCCAAATTCAAAGACCATTGCTTTTGTTTAATAAATTGACATACCAACAGGAAGATGAAAAGAAAAACTGACGGACACATAAACTACATCAAAGTATAAGAACAATTTGAAGCAAAAAAAATGTAATAGGCAATCTTTTAATCTTTCAGCCAACGCTCAGACCCCGAGGCTCAGATACAATGCTTTTTTCATTGTGTCTGTTTGCCAGCTAATTGATGAGTTAGCATTCATTTAAAAGGGAAAGAAAAGACAGGCTCGTATCTCTTTCTACATTTATATAGGTATAATATATTTAAAAATTGAGTGGTCATGAAACAAATCAACTCAATTCATTTCTTGAAACATGATAACATGTTAGTAGTAACGGTTTTATAGCTATGTACTATATTCAGACATATTTTATGAAATCGTAATTGTATTTAATTTAAAATTCTTGAAATAATCAACAATTATAAATTTAATGTCAAAATATTAAAGTAACATTACAATAATATTACCAATAATCACCCGGGGAATGACATATCTTTTCTGGTTGTTCTCGCTTTAACAACGGCATTTGAATTGCCAACCAAATAGCCAGGACCATCTATCAGCAACTTGTCTTAAAATACAGACTATGTGAGAACAGTATGGAGTCTAAGATGCCATACAACAGGTATGCGCCCGACCTAGTTCTTGATAATGGTCGTGCCAATTTGTACGGGTATCGATCTATTATCAACTAATCGGAGTACTTCGACCAATAAGATAGACATAGTGGTGATAAATCGATTAGAGCGCCTCGTAACGATCTGCAATGGATGTCACTATTCCTCACGGAAATCTTGTAAAGGCTAAAAAGAAAACAAATTAAATTATTGGACTTGGCTCACGAGGTTGTCGATATTGCGAGTGTATTGTTAGTGACAATGTCGACCATTTTATCTTTATGATTTTAATTGCATTATAATAAAAATATAACACAATCGTTTCAAGAGATGTTCCTCAGGGTTAAATTATTGTTATCATTAACAATTTATTAACAGTAACGTATTCACTGCATAAATTGAAGTATTATTGCTACAGAGCCTAGAGCTGCAATCCTTAGAAGTATAGCAAAAAGGTGAACTAGCCTACGCTTTTTGAGTATACAAAAAGATTATGGAGATTAATTCATTCAAAGGAATAAATGGTACTATCAGAAAACGAGTCACTACCTCGTGATGACAGGTTTATTGTAACAAATTGCTTGCGAATCCGCTTTTAACAGCTGTAATGCGTAAGAACAAGGCTGAAGGAGCACGATAACCCTTTTCACACCAGCAATTGGTCCAAAGATAAGTGCAGCTCACAAACAAGCTCGCTTAAGGTTTGCACGTCAACATGCCAATTGCATTGAACAGTAACTGGCTTCTGTATTGTTTACGGATTGATTTATATAACGCAGAAGGTTGTGTCTATAGTCAAAGTGGGGATCAAAAATTCTTATTAAATCTGTGGGGAACCAGCTACAAATATTAACAAGGTCATGAGAAGGACAGTTTTAGTCTTGTTTACATGATTGTCATAAAATAATTTCTCTTTGGTATCGAGTTGGACAGTGGACACTCGGCTTGTATATTATGTATATTTTTACGATAGTCCCCACAGTACGATGCTCCTTCATATATCTTATACTTAATAAGTTAACCATTGAGTTAAGGTTCTGGTGCGGCGGCCACGCACCGGAAGACGCAGCAGATGTAGGCCTCCCACAAGTTGGAATTACGACCTGGTAAGGGTCGCAGGAAGCGGTTGAATGGCCAAAGACCGGTCTGTGTGTAAAACCTTGGGAGAGACCTATGTCCAGCAGTGGACGTCTTTTAGCTGAGATGATGATGAGGAATCTATTGACGCAGACGCAGCACCACAACAGTGGCCAGATACAATAAGTTTTCAATTATTCCTGGAATTTAACAATAGACATGTTAATTAGTGAAATCAATTAGCTCTGAGGATAAACAACGCCTTAATACAAGATGCACGATTCAACATTTCAACATGGTCAAATAAATAAGACGCAAATAATTTATACTACAATATATACTACATACATTTTTAAATTATGAATTAGTAAATCATAAAACTATTAGTGGTACTTTATACTAGAGGCAGCAATAGAATTTCATTTGATTTTTTTAAATTGTGATATATTAATTGTACCTTGCAATCTATTTGAATATATTCGTCCAAGTTACAAGCGTTAAACCATAACAATAAGGCTGCAAAATGGTACAACGAACCCATAAATAACGTAACTTAACGCGCGCGTTCTCGTTAATCGCGGCGAACACCCATAACAGTGACAACTAAGCTCCAACGACGTATTGGTGCAGTTAGAGGCTGATGTAGATCAACGGTGGTTGTACTCGAGATTTGCTGAATTTATTCTCTCGAACCGACTACATCTTTGTTTCGAAAAAGATATATGAAACTGTTGGAAGTGACTTGTGGCATATGTGTTTAGTATGTATTGCTTTTAGTCATATATCTATCTACATATAGGTATATAAAAATCTCGTGTCACGGTGTTTGTAGTCGCACTCCTCCGAAACGGCTAGACCGATTTTTATGACATTTTTATATATATTCGGTACGTATGAGAATAAGTCTTAAAGTATATTTTATACCACTAGGTGATTAGGGTGTCCCTATTGAATAAATTTATTTGGCAGAACAAAGTTTGCCAGGTCAGGTAATATCATCATATACTTTAATGGATTAAATATTTTTCTTGTTTACTACAGTGAGTATCAGTTAATGATTCATTTTCATAGATACATTTCATGTTAAGTCAAATAACAGAGAATAAATAAGACTATATTTTTGAATATTTTGACGGGTAGCCACGCAGGCAATGCTACGGGTTTAATGATTAAATATGAGGGTATCCAGCTTGTATCAGAAAAGTGTCGTCGTATTGTAGGGGTAACGTAATATTACAGATTCTTAATAATTTAAAGAGCGTGAATTCAGTTTGTTCAGATTATTTCACTTTTACTGGTATTGACGTTTATTTATGAATTTATTAAAATATAATCAATTTTTCCAGTTGACGGAAGCATTAGTTTAAGTAACAGCTGACTTGGGTAGACCCAAAAAAATATGGGCACAAAGAATTGCTACGACCTGTTACATTATCATTGGTAATCGTTTATGACACGCTTAACTGCTTCTGTGCAGATAGATTATTTTTTTAAATCCAGTGCATTGAAATCGACTTGATTAAAGTAAGTGCTATCCATTCACAGATGTATTAACACAAGATGTTGAGAGTTGTAATATGGGAGTCAGTCAATTTCTACCAAAGATGATGCCTTCTAATGTAAGCATTAGAAGGCATCGTCATTGGTAGAAATTGAAGCAAGACGTTAAACAGACATACTAAAGTGAACCAGTAATGCAACATAATTCATTATCAATCAAACGATTAAGTAATACAGTGATCCAATAGAAACCATGCAAACAGAACATAAAATTTTATGATTGTTGAAGACAATATATAATTTTATATGACAGATATTTTGATGTTATCTACGTATAATACGCACATATAATATCACTATATACTAAGGTGACCACAACCGGCATACGTTCTAAGAAATTCCATCACTTTACAAAGCTTCAACGTAATATTTGCGATCTCTAGTTTGCTGTTATTTTAATTATATATGAGAGAGAGAACAAGAAAATATTGCCATTGTGCCAATTGCTACTACTTTTAAAGCCTCTTTGACTCATCTAGTCTCTCTAACTTCACACCAGAGCTCCCTTGACGCCTATTCATTGCTTCACGTAGCCGTTTCAATTACACTGACGTCATGGCTTTACAGCAAAAAGATAACTTTAGCTCCTAATGTTAAGGGTTATAGAGTACGCGAGACCGTAGACACTAGATAAATGCGTGGACATGACTTATTGACAAACAATAAGTGAGTGAGTAGTGTTTCAAATGTTTGTTGAGTCCTATTATACTGAAATAGAAAATAATAGGACTCAGTGAAGGTCTCTGGGAAAGTTCATTCGGAATAAAGTACCAGACAGATGTTATATAGTGTTATATAGGTGCTTAGGCAGCACTTTGATCTGGTATCGATTATATATTTATGAAATTCAGGTTCAGCAATTCATATTACCGTGAATTTCAGCCACTACTGAATTTTTCAGGATCACCTGATGCTCGTGGTATTAAGTACTACTTAGCCCTGTTCAGAATTATCAATTATTTGCTCGTACATTTAGTTTTGCCTAACAAGGACTGAAAGCCGTATACAATAACGATACACATTACAGGTGTCGTAGCAATACAAAACAGGTATCAAAATCACAATCTTTGCAAAAGAGAGAGTAGATGTATCTTTGTTACCCGCGTTACAGCGCCTGTCTAAGTATATTCGTCGCATTTCATCAGATTACAACACATACCCGTATTTGCTATCAATATTTATTAATATATAGTAGTAATATTAATATTTAAAATATACATATACAAATCTCTTCTCCCTAGCCTTTATTATTCCCAAGTCACTTGGTGTCGGCTTTTCTAGTCTAACCGGATTTGGCTGAATATCTGTTTTTACACGGAGCGGCTGCCACCCGACCTCCGCAACCCAAAGGCTAACGACACCCTAAGGCTAGAGCAGTGTCAGGATATTATAGGGCACTGACTTCCCAATAACGACTGCCATAGATGTTCATGGCAGCCGGGACCGACGGCTTAACGTGCTCTCTGAGGCAAGCGATAACTGTTAATCAATGGGCACATAATTTCTAAAAGTCATATAACTTCCGAATGTCAAAGGTGCACGACGTGGGTTTGAACCCGAGACCCTCTGCATTGCAGTCTGTTGGTCTCTCCACTGACCTATCGCTATATACATATACAAATATACCCACTTAATTTATATAATACTTAGGCTCGCAGCTGCCACGTTATCGAAAGGCCAATCGTCGGTTATATAATGTTGCCGAAATATAAAATCACGTTTATAATAATACTGTTCTGTTCCCGTGACTCCGTAAAACGGTGGAATATATTTGTTGCTTCTGGTTTTAGTATTCTAATAGGGAAAGATTTTTAAAATCTATCCATTAGTATTTAAGTTTATTCATTACAAACAAAAATAGTAATCTTATGACTTTAAAATTGTATAATATAGATACGATCAACAATCCTCATTAAAAGGGTAAGGTTATCCATTTACAAAACTACCATTTTTTCTTGTTATTCTGTACCTGCTCTCAACAAACTGAACCTTGCTTGAAAATTTTTACGCCTAGAATCCCAATGCTCTCGAAAACATGGAATGGTACACCTTGTAAATAAGGCGCTATAACAAAAGGGCGTTTGAAGTAAATGCGCACACTTGTATCTGCGTGGGGTTGAAATGAAATATTTTTCCAGCCCTTTCGAAGATCCGTCCCGTAAAACATCTACTTTGTGCCGTATTCCGAGAGAAACTCTGATGGACAGTATAACGCACATAACTTGTACTGTCATAGCATTGTATGTTTTCAATTGACAACGAGTTATTGACATTCAGTATGAACAATATTGAAGAGAGTACTGAGCCCTATGGATTGCCAGAATTTACAATTTTGGCGTCAGTGCAGGAGTCGTCGAGGACATTTTTGATGCGCACATCAGGTAGAAACTGCAAAATCTCTCGGGAATTCCATAATATAATAAGAGGAGGGCCTTGTCAACCGCCTTAGCTATATAGAGGACAGCGCAAGTCTCGCCCTTATGTTAAAAAGCTTCCCCACCCAACGGTGTTTAAGGTACACTATAAGATAACCCACCGAACGAACTTGACGGAAACTATGCTTACAGTTACAGATCAGCTAGTGATCGTCAAGATGATGTACAAATCATTACATTATATGGGGGTCCAACCAATATACCATACCGATGGATACCAATGTTTTTTAATCGGATGTATCTACATGGTCGACCTTTCACAGAGATGAGAATCTATTAATTATTTAAGACGAGATAGTAAAGAGTTCAATTAAGGTGCACCCCTTACTTTCTTAGCTTTAGCACTAATGCTGGGGTAGTACGTTCACACGCCCACTTAACTTATGGACGTTCGAAAACTTGAGCGTCCGCCTGACTGACCATTGCATCATAGCAAATCAATTCGTGAGGAGTGACTCCGTAGACGTTCGTTTTTTGTTCGTGTTTTGTTGTTTATTGTCTGCAGAAGATCCAACAATGACGTTTCAAGACTCACGAAGAAACGTAGGATTAGAAAAGAACGTTATCGTTTTTATTAATTCCTACTATATGACGATGTTAGCTCGATAAGTTATTACTTCTTTTTTAGAGCAACATTTTCTAACTTTAAATCAATAGCTCAGTGTCATCAGCACACTGAGATGATTTAGCGTTATGTTAATGTATATATTTTGACTTTTTCGGACATGCCGTCTGAAAACCTGCGGCAGCCAGACACAATAAGCTTTTAATGCTTTTTAATAATGTCTACTTTTCTAAGACTTGAGAAGTTAAAAACTTAAATTACTGTTATTGATATGCTAACATAATGAACTGTGTTTCGATAATTACAATTCAAAATTATTTAATAAGCATCAATATTTATTTGTTTCATATTGTTGGTTCTAATGTAAATTGTACTATTTTAAATTAATTTTTATGATTTAAAAAAATATAAATACAGTTTTTAAAATACATACATGCTTCAAGGGAACAAGCAAATTTTGTAAAAAAATGTCCACTTCTACAATATTACTATAATTTACATGACATAGTATTTTCATGAGATTTTAATTTATGTTCTAAGTTTCAGTGATCTAATCGAATTCACTACATTGGGACACGTTTTAATGTCATAAGTTTTATTTAGAATGTAATGTCAGCTAATAGAAAATCAACATACGCAATACATATTTTAACACCTAAACAGAAATATTTAGCATACACTAAAACATAAATTAAAAGATAATATATTTAAAGAGTTCAAGCTTAATGGGTTACTATGTCGGAATTAAGTAGCATATTTTTTGCACAATAACACAATCAACTAAAAACTTGAAGTAATGGCAATATACAGCTTTCATCCAATGTTAGACGTTATGACGGACAATAACAATTTGAATGAATAAAATTCTCTGGCGAAGCGACGAGTGTTTCGTTAATATGAATTTTGATAGAGTTCTAATGAAGCAGTGTAACGAAATTACTAAGTTTTGCACGCAGAAAATAAATGTTGTTATACTGAAATGTATTTGTTTAGCTTTTGCCCTTGAGAAATATTAATTCCTGAGTTAATCGGGGCGCAGCGTCAATTAAGCCCCTAACTTAGTTTGCCATTTAGAGTTATTATCACAGTTCTTCAGGCGGTGCGAACTTATTTATTTAGAAGAGTAAATACGACGGTTAAAATATTTAAATAATTTTCATTTATATTTAATCTTAGTATAATTTAATTTATCGTCGTGCATAGCGTTAGGATTAAAGTATTTCGTTAGTATTAAATTTTTCTTTGTTCTATTTATAGCATTAAATACATTTTGTATTGCATTTTTAATCTTAAAATTAAATAATATGAGTAAAAATGCATGAAATATCTGTATTTGCACAAATATGTTTACTGTTTAAATGACGCATTTACATGACGAACAATTTGGTTTCAGAGCGGGACTGACCACTGAAAGTGCAATTTTATGCCTTAAGCATACTGTGTGGTATTACACGGAAGAAAAGACGCCGATATACGCCTGTTTCCTCGACCTGTCAAAAGCTTTTGACTCAGTTGTCTATAATATACTGTGGAGAAAGCTATAGGTGACAGGCATGCCAGCTGCATATGTCAACATTTTAAAATTTTGGTATAGTAACCAGATTAATTAGGTTAGATGGGCTGATACAATGTCTGACGAATGTAGACTGGAATTGGGGTAAGACAGGGTGGACTAACATCTCCTGGCCTGTTCAGGCCAGGAGATGTTAGTCCACCCTGTCTTACCCTCCCTCTTACCGTCTCTCGATTAAGTGATTCATATATAGGCTGAATCAGCCTATATATGAATCACTTAATTAAGGGACTCAGTAGAACACATATCGGATGCTACATTGACGGTACCTGTGTCAACAACATAAGCTATGCTGATGATATGGTTCTGCTGGCTCCCTCGGTAAACGCCCTGAGATCATTGATACAAATTTGTGAACAGTACGCTTTAGAACATGGTCTCAGGTACAACTCACACAAAAGTGAGGTATTGATTTTTAAGGCGGAGAATCTGAGACCTATTACTGTGCCTCCAATCATGGTAGACGGGAATGTACTGAAGACTGTACAAACCTTTAAATATCTGGGCCATGTAATATCGGAAGATCTTAAGGATGACCCAGATATAGAAAGGGAACGGAGGGCGTTGGCAGTGAGAAGTAACATGCTGGCCCACAGGTTTGCTCGCACTAATGAAGTAAAATTAACTCTTTTTAGGGCATACTGCCAATCTTTTTACTCGAGCGGCCTGTGAGTTCGGTATACGCAACGAGCCTACAACGTCCTGCGTATACAATACAATAACGCTTTCAGAGTGTTGTTGGGGCTACCACGTCATTGCAATGTGTCGCAGATGTTTGCTGTTGCGCGCATTGACGGCTTTCACGCTATAATGCGAAAAAAGCGGCGTTACTTTTTCAGAGACTGCGTAGTAGCACCAACAGCATTCTGCAAATGATTGCGTCCCGTAATGATTGTCCCATACAGGCACACTGTGTGGGCATCGCTACGGGAAAACTGTAATATATACTTAATTTATTTCATTTTACTAACATAGATTGTAAGAAAATTGTTACTAACTCATATGAATTATGTCCGAAATAAATGTTTTTATTATTATTATTATTAAATCGTTTAACTAAAAATCACAACTTTAGAATGATACACAAACATATCCATATCTACATTATTTCATTTAAGGAGGTAGAATTATGGTTATATTGACTAGCTGTTACCAGCGACTTCGTCCGCATGGATTTTAACTAAAAAGTATTTGTTAACTTCCCAGAGTCTAGGAAAACCTAATATTTCTGTATTTCTCGTACTTACAGAAAAACCCATGTTTAAGTTAATGTCATTCTTCTCCTTTATGAGTCAGTTTTATTTATTAAATAAGGGTTTATATTGGATGTATACATATATATTATTATTTTATATACATACATTTCCCTATTTGAATCGGATGTTGTTCCCTATTTCATTGGTTTTAATTTATTATTGCGCGAAAGCCAATTCTTTTTCTAAAGTAAAAGAAGCCTATGTTACACCTTATAACCTGAGATGCCAGTAGACAAACAAAAAAATTATAATAATAATTTATTTAATTTTAATTAAATTAATTTATGAAAATATAATTTATTTCTTGATGTAGTACCGTATATACATACATTCATATGCAGTCGGTAAAAAGCTATTATTTTGTCATTACAAACAGACACTTCAATTTTATTTTATTGAGTACATGTATAGATAGGTATATTTGCCCTTTATTTTTCTTTTTCTGCCGGAGTTTTCCCATTAAATGCCTGTTCAGTTTTTGACTATATTACCTCTCACTTACTCGATGTTTTGCGTCCTCAGCCCTATTAGCTTCAGCGGTTAGACCTTCGACTCTCAACTCATCTTTCTCGACATCTGCCCAGAGCTTATTTGGGTGATCTCGGGTCTTCGGATACAAATCAATCCAATCACTGCCAACTAAAGTACTTATATATTGTACGATGTCTACGATATATATGTCCATACGATGACCGTTCTGAAGCTTCTAACACGTCATGAATGTTAGAACTATCTCGGATACGTATTCGATTAAATCAGATAACACCATATATCGAACTCAAAATCTTCAATCTCAGTGACGTGGAACAATTGAATGTGTTGTACTTGAGCTGGCCAACATTCGCCAGCATACGAGAGTACCGATCGGATGACGCATTTGAAAATTAGTCTCTACAGCTTCAATTTAAGTTACACGAAAACGTTCCACTGATGTGTAAAGGCAGAAGTTGCGATACTCAAGTCTATATTTTCGACAATCAATGCGCAAATGTTTTAACGTAATTCTGATATATTGCTATTGTTATAGACGTATTTTAATCATTTTAATCTTATTTAAGAGATATTATATAGTGCAAATAATTTACAACGATAAAACTACTTTCACTCTTGTTTTACTTATTACTGGACACCTGTTTGTCAAATAAATAATACTTTTATAAATAGCCGTCGATGCAGTCTGTTACCTGACCGCTCTCCTTGGACCTCACTAAAATTAGAATTCACAGAAACAAAATTATAATATTTTATATATAATATTTTTTTCGTTTAATTATATAATCTTATTTGGCCTCAAGACAATTTCAATGTAATAAAATAATCGGGAAAGGAGGAACTCGCCACACTCCCTCGGTATCCTCCCCAAATAGTGGAATAGAAATAGGTTGACAATACCGAACTCTTTTGGTAAGGGACCGGTCGCGGGATTCGGGCGTATCGATCCAACTAACAATATTCCGCTTTGAATTCAAAATATGCGTGTATTTATTTTATTACAATGGATTTTCGCCTAGTAATGCCTAATTCAATAAAAAATTTAATGGCTAAACTTATTCCAAATTCTTATTTCTACTAAAAGTTTTTAATAGTAAAGAAACAACTTATAGTAATGAGTTATCGCAAAATGTTGAGTGTTTAAATTTGGTTGCAGCGTTTACTATACTATTGTAAAATATGTCCACACCCTACTGTTACAGAATATATACAACCACGTTCACTCCATCACATTTATGTAAAATTCCACACAACACCATGCCTGATGTTTCTCATACAAAATTTTCGATTCGCATACAAATGAGCCGTACAGACGATCACGGTATCCCGTCTAATCCGACATCTTGAATATTCAAGTGGCAATTACCTTAATGGCGGTTACCTAAAGCAACGGTGCATGTTATTTCATACAGAACACCATTATATAAGGATTAGTTACATACAAATTTGTACTGAAAACTTCTGCTATTGGAACACATGACGCTTTGAATATTTATTTGACAACTAGCTATCCCGGAAGCAAAATCAGACACGGCCATCCTTACTACCTATTATTGTTTGTCATCTATTTCTCTTTTTAGGCAAATAAAAATATTATTTTAAATAGGTTATATATGTATATATATAGGTATAATTGTTATGAAATGATTTCATCGTATCAGTGATTGATTTGCCAATAAAGGGTACTACAATTTTATGTACACACATCAGTAAAAGGAGTGAAGTTTGAATAAGCCAGCGGCTCTGATAACATGAGACATAAAAAAATCAAAATACAAGCAACATTCTCATATTATATTCCATTGAAAAATATGCTTTATTTGGCGAAATATTTTGAGTTATGAGGAACACACCTGACCAAGTTTTTAAAACTTTCTTAAGTACCTAAGAAAATCGATACAAAATGCTTAATTAAATGATTTACTGATCCTTAATAACATACATAGATGTTGGCTTAATAATTAAACACTACGTCGCCTAAAAATTAAAGGACAAAAACCAGCAATATTAAATTATCATCGCTACCAACTCACGATTGTTTAATCAATTCTCTGTTTATTGTGTTAAAAAGAGTATTATGATCGATTACTTTAAATGCCGCTGGAAGATACTGTATCTCGCGTATCTTCCCATCCTAGACGATATACCGCCTGTAATATTTATTTTGTAGTAATTTTATAGAATTTGTCCGTATCCACAGGCATCTCCTGAACAGCGTTGAGAGATGCTTAAATAACAAATTAAATAAAATGCCAGTCTGTCTGCCTTATCAGACTTGACATGACAGCTATATCAATTCTTGTCTAAAGTCGTTCAGCGTATAATCAACTAACTCCACATAATATTATTTTTGTATTTCAAAATCTGAATGAAAAGAATAGTCTCATGAGTATCTAATAAGCAATGATCATAATATAGATGGTAAACATTTAAGCAAGTCCATTAATCTTGAAATAATAGAATTACAAAATACATTGCGTACAATGTACCTATTGGCAGAATTGGAAAAAACAAGTAGTGTCAATACGATGAAAGCGCTCGTTTTAATCAGGGTGACTGTCGCAGTGATTGGACGCAGTCGAACGCTTTATGTGCGGTACGGCGCCCTGTGCAAACATCCCTTTTGGATACAGTATATAGGTATATGTCGATCTGTAATGTGTATATAATACTAATCGCTTGTTATAGCTATGTACATTTATAAAAGTTTATAGCTAGATTTTCAAAACGTGGTATGACATAAAATAAACTAACGACTCCATGCGATTTTCTCTATAGTTTTATATATAGGTATGTCATTTATCAGAATACAGACTCATCAATCAATAGCAAGTTTTAAAATCAATATTGCTTTTATATTTTAACCGTGTAGTCGTAACACATATACATATAGATTTCGCAATGATTATACAGTTTTACTTAGATTTATTACTGACTACGTCGGTGGTGAAACGGTAGTAAATGTGGCTGTTGCACAACAATCGAGGTCTCAGTAGAGCAGAACGGAGTCTGGAATTTTGTCCGATCTATTGCAATATTTACGGGGCAAAAATATTGCAATTATTGTATTACCTAATTTCTAAAACAAAATCTGGTAAAATCTCTGCCTACCCTTTCGTGTATATGGGTGTGGGACATAGTATGTACCTACGGCGAAACAAAAGAATAGTTATCTACTTACAATTTTGTACGCTCTTCTATACGGAACAGCTAATATCATTAGAAAACTTTTTAGTTAAAACAGCATCATAATTTATTGATATTGGTGGATTAATAAAAGAGCTATTAATGCTTTACATATATTCAGATATACATACGTAGAGGGGATAGTGCGAGGACGGGGCGATTGGGAGTGATCGTAACTTATAGCTAAACGAAATAAGCTTTCATAGAGAGACAAATATTCATTGGGATTAAAATAAATATGAGAAACTTAGTCGCTGACGAAATTTATTTCAATCAAACAGTAATGAAACTACTAATCGCAATATAGGGCCAACGCACATTAAAACCAAAATACAATCACGTCTCACGAAATAACAATTAAATGTCCACAATAAGTCCATAGGCTACCGATACGGTGCCACAATAGCTAAGGAAACAAAAACAACAGAAGCAAAAGCCTTTGTTTGCTCCAACAATACGCTAAGTGAAAAAGCTAGGACTGACAGCAGGGACGAAGAAGAATTCATTGGACTTGTATGACACAATATGATGTTTACGTTATAGAAATCAATCATTTTCTGCTTATTTAATAATTTTAACTTGAGTACTATCGATAATTTAAAAGGAATAGCAAATAAATATACCTTGTTTGAAAAGGAATTATTTAAAAATTAAATTAATCATACACCCGATTATTGCTCGTGTTTGTATCTTTATACAGCAGCAAACAATAAAAAAAAGGCCGTTACAAATTCCAGTTATAAATAAACTCTATACTTAAATACAGTAGGTAGGTACATGTGTAGGTAACAATGTATGCATACTCGCTGGTCTAAAAGAGAAGCCATCTCTTGGAGCTGAAATGCCTTTTAGATCAGTTTAGATGGCATTTCATTTTAAGCCTATTTGCAAGCGACCTGTATCGTTCGCTCACAAATAGACTAACTACAATAACGTAGGCTGAGTTATAATACAACAAATTTAGACTTTTTAGTTAAATAAAATAGTTAACGTGAAGGGTATACGATAACTCTAAGTAGTCTAGTAATATATTAATATCTTTTCACAAGGAAATTTTTATAGTTCTCTTTCATCTTAAATTTCAGTGTTTAATTAAGAAATAAAAAGTACTAATTAATTAAGAGAAATACATACAATTTTTACTAAAGAGCCCTATAAAGGTAAAGGCAGAACTCAAATATAAATTAAAAAATAATAACTTCATTATTTTAAGCTCACGAAAAGGCTAGTAATGAACAAAAATTAAATCATTTGTGATTAAAACAACGCTAACCATCTCTATTGAATAAACAGAAACGAAAGAACTAAACTTTTTCTTCGTCGAAGCGATTGAAGCCATTCAATTCTAAATTAGAAAGTAATCTCCGGTACGCCTGAACTGTGACTATTGAAGCGCAAAAACGCCCGCAGTATCCGAATTCGTTCGGTGTGGAACGTTCCGATCTTGTAATAACCAGAACAAATCGGCACAGACCCGGTAATATCCCGCTTCAACCAGTTTTACTCTCGAATTAGCTCTTGGTCGGTGTAGCAGCGAGCGTTGCGTGCTTCGACCTTTGGGCCTGTGTGCATATGTAATTGATGGGATTTTCCCTTCAATTTAACGCGCTTGCTTTTAACGACGGAAAATAAACGTATTTTACATCATTATATTGCTTGTTATTAATAAGTCATGTGAAAGTTTTATGAAAATTCTTAGATATTTTAGCAATATAATATTAAACCAGTCATTTTATCAAATACTAGGTTTTGCTTGCCGCATTGCTCGGCAACAGTACGTTTTTCTGGATGCAAGGTACACTATGTCCTTTTCTAACCTAACCTAATAACGTGTTCGCGAAACTTAATGATCATAGTTCGAGTAGTTAAGGCGTGAACGAATAACAAAAAAAATAACATTCGCATTTATAATATTTGATTTTTGAAAATAATGATCTTGATTCGTCAAAATGTGTTTATCTTTTTCGTAGCGTCGTAGCTGGAGTCAGACGATGATCACAGAGTCATAGAGATTTTATCTATACTAATATTATAAAGCGGAACGATTTGATTTTTTGTTTGTTTGTAACGGTTTAACTCAAAGAGAACTAAAGCAATTTAAAAAATGATTTCAACATAAAAAATTATATTAGCTGCCAGTTACATAGAATATATTTTATTTAAAAAAAGTACAGTTACTAACATTACCTAACCTACTTTTACGCGAATGAAGCCGCGAGCAAAAGGTAGTAATATATAAAAGTAAATGCCTTGCGCTATATCTAATCATAATATATGGTCCTTGGTGAGTACCTGGGCTACAGAGCGATTTAGAGGGGCAGAGCTCAGTAATCAAAGTAATCATAACAGCATATTTCACTGAAATGTAAACACTTCGAGTTACCGTAGTTTGCGCTTGTTAGATTATTCTTAGATTAATCTGCACGGCCTGAACCTCATATATCAACAAATTACTTATCAAGATCTTTGAAATAACTCTAAACTGTGGTCAACTTATAATTTTTAATTGTGATGTTTAGGTAACCATATTTCTGGTCTATTACAACAACTCTGCTAACTATAATATTATACAGTTATCAAACATACAATATTTTTCAAAATTTAGTCAATTTTCGTAGCGGAAACTATTTCAAAAGCTGTTTGCAATATTTGAAATAAACTTGCTAACAAACTAAGATAGCAAACCAAATTAAATCCTGTGAACATTAAATATTAAGGATTTCAAAGGTAGTTTCATAAGGCAATCAATATAATATGTAATTCATATATTACAGTATTTTAGAACTTGCAAATTACAATAAATAAATCTCTTAAATAAGATAAACAATAAGTGAAAATACAAAGTAGGTATAACTTGTCCGTTTAGATATTTATTTTACCCTGTAGTGTGTTACATTATTTTGATAATATATATAATGGTTAGTGTAACCGACTGCCACGCCTGAGGTCACGAGTTCGATTCCCGCACAAGTCAAACATTTGTGTGCATGAACATAGATGTTTATCTTGGTCTAGGTGTTTATATGTATATTATGTAAGTATTTACAAAAAAGTATATATGTATGTTTATCCATTGTCTAGTACCCATAATACAAGCTGCTTACTTTGGGCTAGATGGTGTTGTGTGTATGTGGTAGAATATTATATTAATAATATATTATATATACACCTTGCCAAAACCAAACGATTGAAAATTATAATTGGACGGTATCTGATTGCCCATCTCAATTTCGATTTCCAATCTCGACCCGATCCTTTTCTCCCATGAGATCCATTAAAGAAATTGATACACACGCCCAGTCTATTTTTCAACAGTCTGGTAAAGTTACTTAGAACGTATAAAACATTAAAATTGAATTGCTGGTTGGTAGTTCTCGTTTTAACAAAAGGAATTTTTAGATTGTATATATTTATATATATAATTCTTCTTTTAGTGAGTATGACACTGAACGCGTATCTGGATTTCTTTTCAAGGATTTTTGTATAATATTTATTTGAGTGGATCCCTTAATGGTTTAGATCCACAATTGCAGGGTCCAATTGGGTGGCATTGCAATCGGGTTGATAGCCAACGTTCGGAAAGGAGACCATTAGTTTTTTATATAACTGTGTCTCGTGCTACTTCTACAATAAAACAACAATAAAACATGTTTTTATTCTATAAAATTATGCTTTATTAACAATCTGCCAATTTATAGGATGATGTAGTTGATACGGATCAATTATATTTCAGATAGTTGTGTATTTTTGTATAATATCTAATCTGGTAGCGAGCTGAATATTTATGTACTATCTGGATCTGAGTACATAAATAGAAGCATAATTAAAAAAGTGGAATTAGTGGTAGGACAGGTGTGGAAACAATTAAAATTTTTGATTCGAAATTAGAAGAGTATGACGGCCTCACCGACAAAGTGGTAGTATTATATGTGACTGATGTGTTTGAGTTGATATTGCCATTAATGACTCAGAAAAAGTTGTTTAGTTTTTAATTAAGAACTCTAATAGTATTGATTATGTAAGTAGATATACCCGGTAAAGGATAATGAGACCGCCCCTATTACGTTGGGCCAGAAACCATAGCTGGCGAAATGTGAGTGTAATATACCTCTATCTAACTGTTTGTGGTTATGGGTGTTAGACTATATAGGTAATGTAAAAATGTATGTAATGCCGAAAAATCCAATAATATTTATTAACCAAAGAAAAATCATCAAACCGATGATACATTTTTTATTTAAGCAATTACCTGCCATGTAGACGTATACATCTATATATTATACACTTTCTGTCACCTGATTTACTTGGCTGACTATTTCTCTTAAACTCACCACTACCAAATGGTAAAGATTTTTAAACTAAAAATTATTTATATGAGCCCCAGAAGCATATTTCTATAAATCCCTAAATGATAATGAATTTCTCAATTTGCTAACATTTTGAAAATAGACATTCTGAGATAATTTATATTCTAAAGAATGGTGGAACGGATTTTGTCTTTTAAAATATTAGATTATTAAGTATTCCACCTTTATGTAAGCGAAGTACGTCTGAAATTGTTTGAGAGAACTTATACAAAAGACAGGAATCGTTTACTTCCAGAACGACTTAATAAATTCTTGAACATAAAATCCAATTTACATTTTATGCTAAAGCGAGATCAGACATTGACCCTTCAGAAAAAAAACACACAGCTTTTTTAAATATGTCACATGTTTAAAATGTTCTTAAGTAACATAATGTCAAATATTGGTTTTAGTTTAGAAATCAAGTTTCCTGTTAAAGTTACTTATATTTAAAGATAATTTTGGTTCTTTTCAATAACGTAAACTGCTTTATTTCCTTAT
The DNA here is from genome assembly GCA_963675205.1 of Catocala nupta. Classification (NCBI taxonomy): domain Eukaryota; kingdom Metazoa; phylum Arthropoda; class Insecta; order Lepidoptera; family Erebidae; genus Catocala; species Catocala nupta. The sequence continues at coordinate 9,852,055 of OY776081.1, forward strand.
TTTAACGGTAGGTAGCAGAGTGGCATTGCTCTTCGACTTGATATTTCTGTCCAAGATGGGTTGAGCCCGAGCCTGAGAGCCTGCCCGTTGTGATTTTGCCTCTTTCGCAAGTAACACAATGACGTTATTAAAGAGTTCATAATGCGCAATTTAAAGATCTAGACTACAGTGATATAAATGAATTGGAGTATTGGATGATCTCGTATCCGAACAATTTGTTAATAAACATCATTCGAATCACAATCTAACCCTTCGTGTGGCAAATTCCCGCAGCGGGACAGTTAAAAAATTGCTACTTCTGGCGGCATCCATTTTGCACATTTTGGCACATCTGGCAGAGGTTCAACGAGGAAGTTCGTTCTAGAATAGGCTCTTTAGAAAAACTGCAATTAAACTGTTTTTTGTATAAAACTTATGCACTTATCATATGTTTTTGGAATTATGGTAAAATATGCTATCAAATTTTATACATATATTATGTTTAAGGTGTAAAAATAAAATAACATTCCACGTTAAACGTAGAGATAAAGAAATTTTCCCAATTTTTGGTATAAAATATGTCATAATTAATAAACAACACAATTTTTCATTTAAATTTTCATTTTTTTTACAAAAGTATAATATACTTAAAGCATAGACTGAAAAACATACCATCATTCTATACATTTTTTTATCAATAGAAGGTGTACAAAAATCGGCCCTAACGGGAGGCCCTGCGCCGATCGTATAAAATAGCTCATGTTACAAGCTTAGCCTAGAGAAAGATATGGGTCAAGTGGCTCATGCTTATTGTTTATTTATAAGTTTGGTTCATGAACTGTACACATTGCCGCCAAAAAAATGATATGTTTGGCGTACATGAACGAATGCGAAGGCGAAGTTGTTTATGAATAACGTTTTTTTTAATGAAAACCTTGTTACAACACAAACAGTAACTAAGAGTTATGTGTATTACTTAGCCATTCATCTTCTTTTTCACTAAATTCTCTTCGAAATACCACAAAACAGTCGAAAACAAGTAAAAACTACGATCGTTTAGTCGAGTAAACACCACCGCGCAAGTGAACACGTAAGAATTAAATTTCTAAATGAATGAACCTTTTTTGAGTATATTGACTGTCAGTAGTCTGTCTTTGTTTAATGATCTCGCATTGTTGTGCGTTAGAATAGTGCAGAAATAATTTTAGGCACATCAAAACATGATCAAAACAGAGTACTTAAACATTGTCCCGCAGCGGGAGCTTGCCAGATGCGATGTTTTTTTTGCTTGGCAGCAGCGGGAATTCGCCACTTAAGCAGAAATGTGTAAAATGGCGGCCGCCACTTGAAGGGATAATATTTGAAACTCAATTTGGCGATGACATATTAATAAGTCGTGGTCGATCGCATATATTATATTATTTGATATGATGTCAAACAATATTTCAACAATAATGATTGATGCATTCAAATAATTGTCAATATCTATTAAATTATTCAAATTTATTGAAATATAAATAATTTGGAACAGTTATAGTTATACATCGCTGATATTGTATGCGTCTAATGCTAGTAGACATTGCGGTTTCTTTAGCCAGTAGGTATTTGGCGCATAATTTATATTGTTCAGTAGATTTGCTACTATTTTTCTACTGAGTAGTTATGTGGTGATATGACTTTTTTATTTGTGTTATCGGGTATATTTTGTCAGAATATATTGTGTGTCCATTCTACTAGTGTAAGTAGTTTACAGACTCCGCCATATCAGCGTGTGGCGTGCGTGCACACTAAGCGCGCAACAGACAGTGGTCGACCGCCAAGCAGCTGAATTAGCCATAATTACAAGGGAGACCTACGTGTAGATTGTTACTTACGTTGTAGTGCTAATTATTTACATCGCTCGTAAATTCAAAAGTGTAAAAGTGTAAATAAATTGCCCTCGCATCACGTCGCGTTACAGATAAATTCTTATATCGTCCGTGAGTACATACAATTGACTGTCGAACATGAACAAGTATAAACTACGCGGTGAAAAGTTTACATCGTTCGTGAAGTCCTACAAGTGGCAACTGATCCAGTTTTGTGCATATGTTTTCTACAAGAAACTGAATACGTGAACGAACGCGTAATGAAAATATTAAAATGGCGCCTGTGCAAACATTACCATGTCACTAGAGACGCTTACTACTCTTTTATGTACACTTTAGCAAATCTAAAATGAGTTTTATCAGCAAAACAGCAATGAAGTGCGATTTTAAACGGTGCATACCGTATCGAAGTTTTACGGATCGGACTCCACATTCACCGCTGGCGGAAGTTTCGCGAAATGCCCGGCAAGCTATAGCGCCCGCTCGGAAATGGCTTGGATAATTTTATATTCACAGGTATCATATACAAGGAGTTTGTTAATGTTTCTAACAAAAATACTGCACGTGGTTTTTAGATATTGCTAAAATGTTCTCCTGCTGTGTATCGGCAAGGAGTCAGTGATCGACCGGCAAGCAGCCGAGCTGGTCGCCACGACATCCAATACGTAGATAAATAAAAAGACATAAAATATTTACTGTATCTATTTTTATGTTTCCACCTGTAAATAATATTATAGTCCACTTAGAATGGATTCGGTACGGATAGAAAATGTTCATACATGTAGATTATATTAGTTTTCAAGTCCTTTGTTTTGCATGTAGCGACTAAATTACTGTAGGAAAACCCAATGTCAACAGTGGTAATTACAATATCATACGTATTAATGTATGTGTGTTGTGCATACTAATTATCATAAATACTAAAGCAATTTGGATGTGGTTTTCAATGATGTATTGAAATAAGTATTGCTTCATTAAAACGGTTGACAAATAAAAATATTAATTTTGATGTGAGGCAGAAATAAAAGGCCAAAAAATATATACGGTAGCAAAATTTTTAATGATTTTCGTTTTGATTTGAATACATAATTACACTATTTCCATTTGCTTTTATAATTGCGTATGTTTACTGTGTATTTTCACTCGGTAGCGACCGTGTGTTCTAAATAGCGCCTCTATTTTCGCCTCCCGCTGAGTTAATAATATTTTAGCCATTTTTTATACTGTTCGTATAACGGAATGGTAACGTCAGGTTTTATTCTGTATTTTCCGTAATAATTAGGTGCCTATATAAAATAAACCATAGCACTGTTGGCAGCCTACCGATGATTGGCACTCTGTCAGATTCAGTCTTTTATACTTGGTTCCTTGAATGTAAAACTTGTTCTGATTAATTATTTTACTAGACTGTCACAGAAACATTGTCATTGAGGTATAGAGGTTGCGTATTAAAAATGCTCTCATGAAAGCGAGATCGAAGAAAATCAGTAAAATAAAGAAAGTACTTGGATACGTCGAAGTACGAAAGGACAGTAATTGTCAGGCCAACGATATCTGAAGACTGCACAGTCAACGATTCTTTTAAACACAGAGAAACAAATATTATGCCCAGCTGATCGTAACTACATCAAATAAACCGCGGATGACATTTTAATCCTATTTATTTATACAAACTCCAACATAGTTCGACATACGGCGTAATGATTAAAGCGTTCCTTTCGCCACAGTTGATGAGTTCTATGTTTTGATTCGATATCTCTATACCTAATACTATATCCCAATTTGGAACAAAAATTACAAATGGCACATATGGTTTTAAAGTTTAATTGTATCTATTAGTCACGGGTAATATTTATAAGTTGACGGCCTAATAAATTTATGATAATTAAATAGCAATCATGCAAACGTAACAGTTAGTAGTAATTTTATATTTTAGAAAGAAAGAAAGAAAATATTTATTTTGGCACACAAAGGCACACGCAACGCAGGAAGAAATCAAAAAAAGAAAAGAAAACAAAAGTATACAAAATAAAAATACCAACATTATAATTTAAATTTCTGCTCACTGGCAACACCACACCTTCTGCTTAACTAATCGGAAACCACCTCCATTCAGGTCAAGGCTAGTATTGTCAGGGTGCATCGATACAAACAATAATAAAGTAATGAATTATTATTTAATTTTGTTTTTAATTAATTTTGTAGCTAATATTATAATTGTATTTATTATTTTACAGTGCCGTCTTCACATACAAAAAATAATTTTCCTAATCTTTCTGGTATTTTAACTGTTGTTGTATTTGTGTGCTTTAACCTGTCTGTATTTAAAACCTTTTTGCGTGACCTGTACAATGTGTCCTTCAGTGTTTCAAATATAGGCAATGCGCCTTCAATGTCAGGAAATTTTCGATTCAAATCGTAGACGTGTTTTCAAAAATTTCTTTCAAGGAATTAACATCTATGCAAACGGCTTTCTTTAAAGACCTTATACCATTATATACTTCACTTTTATAGCGATTAGAACTACATTTATACTCCTTTTTTCTTGTTATAACTTGTTTTGTATCATCAAGGTGTATTAAAGCACTACAGTATTTTCTATTTACACATCGCCACACAGTAATCTTCTTTACTTTGATATATCTTTGTTTGTTGTACTTATGATCGCCGTAAATCAGAAATTTGTATCCCCTTTGATTACGAACAATTTTAAACACTGGATCCATTTTAAACCATAATTAAAAGCATATCAGTTAACACAAAGAGGATAACAAAATAGTCGGTCATTACACTGATTTTATTTTTCTTGCAAGTAAAGTAATATTTTTTTTATTCCTTCCTACCTTCGCTCATTATTAATAAGATTTTTTTACTTATTCAAATATTATTTATAAATGTAATACAGTGATATATAATTATTTATCATACATATTATTAATGTCAGAAGAATAATTACTTACAAATTAAATTAAATCAAAGTATCAAAATTATTTTTTCGCGTGCTTCACCCACTATTCCATGGTCTGTGTACCTTACAGGCTAATTAAATTGCAGCATTGATTCTACGATTTGTTTATAATTAATTAGTTCTTAAAATTTAACTAGGTGGCGTTATTCATGAAAAATATTAACGTCCAAATTAAAAAAAATATTACTGTTTCTGAAGTGACATTTCGGGAATTTAACATTATGCGAAAATGGCACTTTGCAAAAAAAATGGCATTGCATTGCTAATGTGACATTTTGCAATATGACGTTTCGAGAATGTGACAATTTGAGAATATGACATTCTGCGAAATTTCAATATGTCATTATGCGAATGTGCAAAACGCCAAACAAGGCGTATTATAAAGAGCTTGCCCTTCATTTGGAATGAATACTACAGTATTAATAATGTCTTCTCGTCCGAATTTCGGTCATGGCGGCTAATGTTAATAGGACTTTAATAGGACTTCCAGAAAGCAAATATGAACAACTCTGTCAGCCAGAAAACTGGGCAGTAAATATTGAGTACTGTGAGTGGATATGGTTTCGTAAATCGTCCCGGAACCCAAAAACATTTCAATAAAAATAAGATTAAAGATACTGAAGTATTCTATCAAAATGTAAGAGGGCTCAGAACAAAACTGGAAGACTTTAATAATAGTATTTTATCTTCGGACTATGACATATATGCCATCACAGAAACGGGATTAAATAAATCCATCCATAACGCAGAACTTGTTCCACATGGTTATACAATATTGCGATGCGATCGAGCGGATGGCCGTAAACAGGGCGGAGCGTGTTTAGTGGCCACACCGCGCTTCGAGCTGCGGCGACTATCCGCCGGTGACGTATGCGTTGACGAGCATTTCTTCGAATTAGTGAGTGCTACCGTGCATTTTCGAAATAAATTTTTGTTTTTATTGTGCGTTGTGTATATACCACCGAACAGTAGTGAAAATGAGTACTTATTATTATTTAAGATTATAGAAGACTATTGTATTAGATATAAGGATGTTATAGTGGTTGGAGATTTTAACTTGTACTCGTGTTCTTCTAATATAAGTAATTACTATGTATACTTTGAAACATATTGTGGATTCACTCAGTGCAACAAAGTAAATAACTGTAGTGGTCGGCAACTAGATCTAGTGTTGAGTACATTAGCTGAGGGCGATAAGGTGAGTGTGTGCGCGGCGGAGGCGCCGCTGGTGCCGGAGGACGCGTATTACCCGCCGCTGCGCGTGGGGGTGTCGTGCGCGCGCCGACCCACCGGTGGCGAGTCGTGCGCGTCCGACGCACAGCCCGCGCCCGCCACCAGTATTGCTCATTCAGGTTGGAATTTTAATAAAACTGATTTTTTCTTATTATATTCGTCAATTGCATCGATAGACTGGACCCCAATTTACAATTTAGATTTAGATACGAGTTTAGATTTTTACTATAATACAATTAATTCTGTAATAGATGACTGTGTTCCCAGAAAAAAGCGAAGTAATGTCAGTTCGAGGTACTGTTACCCCGAATGGTACACTTTCGAAATAATTCGCGACATAAAAATAAAGGCTGGGCTTCATAAGCGGTATAAAACTACTCGTTCGCATAGTGATTACGAGGCGTTTGCCCAGTACAGAACTAAAGTAAAACGTATGATCGAGGAGGCTCAGAAACAACACAAACATAGGATACAAAATCAGTTACAAAAAGACCCTAAGTCTTTTTGGAATTATATTAATTCTAAAAGACGTAGCAACACATTACATAATATATCAATTGACGGCATGGTTCTGACAGGGGAAGAATGTGCTAAGGAATTCGCGAATTTTTTTCATTCCGTATACAGCGAGCAACGTGCAAAGTTGTGTGTAAGTGCAGCGGTAAAGGAGGCGGGTAGTTTGAACGGAGGGGCGCGGATTCATTTAGACAGATTATGTTTAAATGACGTACAGAAAGCGCTACAACAACTAAAGCCTAAAAAATCAACAGGACCAGATGGTATCCCACCGTATATCATCAGGGATTGTAGAGGTGTACTAACCGAACCACTACTTCACATCTATAACCTTTGTCTTCAAACTGCTGTGTTTCCCGAGAGATGGAAAGTAACAAAAGTCACCCCAGTGCCTAAAGGAGGAGCTAAAGACAAAATAGAATGTTACAGACCGATAGCTGTATTATCAACACCAGCCAAAATATTTGAATCAGCATTACACAACCAAGTATTTGTGCAAATCAGTGCACAGCTTACGGATGCTCAACATGGATTTAGACCAACTAGAAGTACTTCGAGCAATCTTCTCAACTATATGACTGATCTGATCCCGACAGTGGACAGTGGAGTGCAGATTGATACCGCCTATTTTGATTTTAAAAAAGCGTTTGACCTAGTCGATAATGACATATTGCTAAAGAAACTAGCCGGTATTGGTCTCACTCCACACTTACTGCAATTTTTTGCCAGCTACATGACAGACAGACAACAATACGTTGAGTGTGCAGGTTGCGTATCTGAGCCGTATTTCATTCGTTCGGGCGTGAGCCAGGGCAGCAACCTCGGTCCGATGGAGTTTTTAATCATGATTAATGATTTACCCGATGTGATTGAAAACGCTAAATGCTTGTTATTCGCGGATGATTTAAAATTATATATGCCTATAAGAAATCAAAGCGATTGCGAGTTGTTACAGGAGGATATTAACAGAATTGTAGATTGGAGTACAAACAACCTATTACAATTTAACCACTCTAAGTGTGTGACTATCACGTTCTCTCGTGCACGTACTCCAATCACATATGAATATAATATAGACGGCACTCCATTGACTCGGGTCACAGAGGTGAGAGATCTAGGAGTGAGTATTGATACTGGGCTGACGTTTCGTAATCACGTGGTTAAGATCTGCAAGAAAGCCTTCAGAAACCTAGGCTTCTTACTTAGAACCGTTCATAGTTTCACTAATGTATCAGCTATTGTCACATTATATAACGCATTGGTAAGAAGTCAATTAGAATGCAATGCAGTCATCTGGAGCCCACATGAAGTTAAATATAATCTTATGTTGGAGCGAGTGCAAAATAAATTTATTAGATTTTTATATATGAGGTATTACGGCGTGTATCCTTTTTACCCTTTAATGTATCCAACTCTATTCGTATTGGGTATGGTTGGTTATAATGAGTTGGGGGTGAGAAGGGAACTGACTATTGACTCATATATATTTAAAGTTATAAGGGGCAAAATAATGAACCCAACATTGCTGGAGATGTTAAATTTTAACGTTCCGGATAGGTATATATACCGGCGACGAAAGCCGCAGTTGTTGCGAGTGCCCCGCGCACGCAGCAACCTGCTGCAGGAGGCGCCTCTGACGCGCGCACACAGAACCATCAACCGGGTCGCGGATAAAATAGATCTGTTCTGTTGCACTATGAGTGAATTTACAAGGATAACGTTGTTTATAATTTGTTATGGAAACGGGTAATCTAGATATAAATGTATAAAATTAAAATGTGTAAATAGATAGAATATTATTAGTTATAATTAATTAGTTACGTTAAAGTGAACCACGCTATCGCATTAAGTTTTTTCTTGTAATGGTAGTGTTGTAAATTGGATATAAATAAATAAATAAATAAATAAATAAATAAATGTTAACGGAGACAGGCCATGTGGGCAGGAGATATTATAGTGTCTCTGTTCCCTAGTTCTTATGATCCGATGAGATCAGGCGCAGGACCAACGGCTTTACGTACTTTTCGAGGCACGGGGGTGTCTAACAGCGCCAGCTTTCTAACTCCGGGCTTATATTGAGATTTCTTATCAGAAAAACCCAATAACTTTTGCTGACTTAACTTGGGATTCGAATCAAAGACCTCATGCACAATCACATTCACTACCGACGCGACACAAAGGCAGTTAATTGGTTAAAGTACATAATTATTGGCTTTTTATAACAATAAAAGATATACTTTTAAGGCCTTATTCTTAAACAAAATATACTTAAATAAATAAACTTAAACATAATAAAATGATGCTCAATTATTCTCATAACAAGGATCAAATTCAAAATCTATAAAAAACATACGTTATGTCTAGTAAATTACTTTACCATAGAACACGTAACTGATATACAGTTTCTAAGGATATGTATCTAATATTAAAGCCTAACAGTATTAATTGACATAGCCATATGCCATATCATCTTCAAAGCAAGATTGATTGGACAGCCTAAAGCGATGTCGTCGAGAGCATAAATGTCAGCTTGCAATCCGGTAGCTACACCTGACAGGTCTAAACAAATCATGCGCTCCACAAAACGACCTCGAGCGACTACCTACCAGTTCTAAATAGTTTATGTGGTACTCCCATCTAATAGTACTTGCCATATGTGGTATGCAACGTGGTAGTTAAAACACAGACACAATATTTTGACATCATTATTTTATTTAGTGAGTTGTAGTTATAGTATACGTACAAGCCCTATAAATACGCTGATGAGTCAATCTTACTAGAATAATATAATTTACTTAGTTTTATTATTATCTCAATTATCCTTTTCAATTTAAAATATAATGATTATATTATAAAAACATATAAAATATAAAAAGTATGGTGACACAACGGCATGGGCACGTGGTAGTAATACTTCTAGACATAAAAATCACAATAGGCGTCGTGTTGTCAACTCTTGATTTCAACAAAAAAAGGCAGTGATCGAAGCCCTGGGCGATTGACAGTCATAACTGCCGGAGCCATGACTATTCACAGTCTCTAAAACCAAATTAAGACATTTTATTTATTAGAATTATAAGATTCTTTAAGCATAATGAGAGACAGTCATATCAACAATCAGATTGATCTAACACCTTTGTTTCAGAGTTGTTGTGTAAAACCTTCCTATATCTGATGATACAAGATGATATAACCATTTTCGAGAACTGCCTCGGTATAGACTTGTTGTATGGCACTTCAACATATGTAAGTTTGTATCTTATAGTAAGTTATTAGTGCATAATCCTGGTTACTTGGCTATGTTTGCATAAATACTTGCCGTTAGCAATACGGGAACAACCCAAGTTGTTAGCACGCTTTCTCTCGCGGCTCGATAACTTCATTCACTCAGACAAAACCGTCGGTTTACGGAGACCAAGAGGTCTTCATTAGGCCCATATTAGGTCCGTTAAGTTTCTGTAAAATTGATTCTTGTGCCATACATTCTTGCATTCTTTGTTGATCGATAGTGCAGTTACTTTGGGTTTGAGCCAATTATACATCCTAAAACTATGAGTTAGATATCTAAAGAAACAATATCATGACACATAATAAACATGTTGGTATGAATGAAATTGTGCATCTCACAGTTATGTAAAATTCTTCTTGACCTTGAGGTGCGTATCAAATAATGTACGTGTACTTACGTGAATATACTTTTTGCGGATGAGTGTAGATGATGCATGAGGTATGTTGTCGACAGTGTGCTAACTCTTCTATTCGCCTAGTGAGTCCAAGTATACTTCAGTATACCAAAAAAGTTAGTGAACTCGACCTAGCTGTTACAAGCACGCGTGGTGCGTGCTTTTCTTACGTAGTTATATTATCACTGATAAAATACTTTCCAATTCCTATTTATGACACCAAGGAATTGCAACGGTTGCTTGGAGTTGGCCTTATTTATACCTAAGATCTAAGTTAGTACATTTAGAATGATGGGATCTGAGGATATCCTCAGATTCTATAATTAAAGCAAGGACGGATATTCGCCCTTGCTTTACTTGTATAAACACCAAACTCAAAAAACAAAGTTAAACAAATGTATATGAAGCATTAGGGACCACAATGTCACTGTAAATAACTGGGTGAAATAAAGATATTAAAATGAATAAATACCTATTATAAATAAACACCAATATTATTTGCCCATAAGGAAATTTATTCCAACATGTAATACATAGCTTAATAATAACGATATGTCAAGAAGTCTTTAAAAATCACCGAAATTATACATTTTAGTACCAACGAAATATTAGATCACTATGATAATAATTATTAAACAATAATATAATATGCATATAGTATGTAACATAACATAATATAATCTATATATTTAATAGTTAAAGTAAGTGAATTGCTCTTTCTGAACTGTATATTGGAAGCCAAACGTTTCATACAACTAACGACGGTGGCACAAAAATCGCGTCTTTTATTAAATCTTTTGAAGTAATTAGTGTAAATTTACTGGTAACAGGGAGCCTACCATCATGTGTGCGATTTTGTGACACCGGTAATATCATCATTTTTTGCTTTTTTATTTCGTTAAACTAAATCCTTTTTCGTCAGTAAGATCAGACACAACATAATTTTAAAGTTAATAAATAAAATACAAGAACAATAAAGCAGCTAAAAACTGTTTCTTAATAATATAAAAGTAGCAACATGTGCGAAGTAATCATTTGGATATGACGTATCACTTGCTTCGTCGGTTATATTTTCTTTTGATATACCAATTTGTAAGTCGTTTCCTACCGTATTAACTGTAATATTTTTCAAAGTGTCAAGGGCTGTACGTATCTACCACAAGGTATAGTATAATAGTAGAAAGGTGTTGCCATATTTGTTAAAGTGCACAATGTATGTATTTACTTTGTTATGTAGAACAACACGATGCACTAAATCTGTCAAAGTTATAAACTAACTATCAGAAATAGGCTTAATTAATTTTAAAGTGATTTTATTGCAATAAAATATTTAAAATATAAGAAATTAGCTTTTGCCAGTGGCTTTGCTCACTCGGAAACAGTACTTGTTTGTGGATAAAAGGTACCCTACGTCCTGTTGGGTACCCCTATCGTGTATGCTAAATTATATGATGAACGATCTAAACGGTAAACCGTAAAAGTAAACAAAACTTATAGGTAACTAATTTATAATAGTATTTAAGATGTTCTACAAAACTTCAAAGGACTTGTTTTTTGCATACCTTAATTTTAGTAGATTTTTATAGTGAAATAAGACATGTTAAAATCATTTAACTATGTATTCTTAATAAAAATAATTAACACAGTGTTATAACTTTTGCCAGAGCGTGATATCCATTGACTTTTTTAAGAAAAATACCTCATTGTAACTTAAATTTTTTAAATAATGTATGGCCTCTTAGGGCTTATGGATTTTGAATATCACACAGGTCTCGTCGATACGAGAACCATGTCAAAATCCTTTCAGGAGTAGCACAACCGTCTTTCAAATTTATTTATAAGACGTTATGTAAGTAGTATACAGCCTTAAAATTGGCCTTTATTATAAACTCAGCCTTTCTGTAAGTAAAATACCGTCGTCAGCTATATACCGAAAATCTACAAATCAGAGTTTTTATAAAGCTGAAGAGATTGTTTATTTTTTGTTTGGACGAGCTGATCTCGGGACTACTACTATTATGATTTGATAGCCTAATTCTTGTAGAAGATCATCGATTGTTCAAGATTAAGTTATAAAGCGACGGAACAGAGCAATATTCACATAAGCGTAAAGTAAATAATTACTTTAATATACTTTACGCTTGTTCTTTAAAGGATATAAGAAATATAATCCAAATTAAATTAAAGTAAAAGAGACAATTTTTATGACACACCTTTCTACTATAGGTATAAATGTTTAAGTACTACTACTTTTCACCTACGTACAAAATAATTAAATCATAAACAAGTTCAGAGCAAATTAATTATATTTTCATATTTTCATATTTCTTCACGTAGTGTATAATAATAAAATTATATACAAAGGAATCTAGAAGAATTTTAGGGTCGTTAAGCCCTAAAATAGACAACACATAGTTACACTTACATTTATTATAATTATGAATGTAATTCATAACTTAGAGATTTATTAGTTATACCTATAACATCACAGTGATTTTTCTTAATTTTATTGATAATTCAATGTTCATTCAAATTTATTAATTTATTCACTAAAACATTCAAAATGTGATGTATACACATACAGATAAAGATATGTTTAAATCTTTGAATAATTAATCCTATTACTCAGTTTTATATCTAAAAATAATGAGAAGGTATACCAAGGATTATTTTTAGTTATCGTTAGTCACGTAGCACATCGATACTAGAACATTGTCATCGTTGGATCATTTTGATAGAATAATTATTAAGTTTACGCCACAGATATTTACAGTCAGTTTGCAAAGGCAGTAAAGCCTTATCAGTATAATAGAATTAGAAATTAATTTAACATAACTTTGTGTGTGCTAAATAATAACAATAATATACAAGAAAAAAGTATTTAACTATCAACGCTATACACAAGTAAATAACTTCACTGTGTATGTATCTATAAAATCAAATATTTTTGTAGAATTTTCTTTTTAAAATACCATATCGATTAACATTCGCTAAAGATTAACATAAATGTATAGATAATTAATATACATAACATATTATTACTTTTACCAACATTTTAACTTTATTGTAACTACAATAACATCGTTGAGCCAGTTTCAGGAAGTATTATTATATTTACATTAAACAAGACGAAAACTTAAAAAAAAAACTCTTAAAAGAATTAATCGTCGGAAAACTAGATTATTCTATTAATATAATATATTTTATTTTAGACAGTAATTGATTAATTATATTTTCTACATAATGTTTTATAAAAAATACTGATTGAAGTGGAATTTTATTATGTAAATGGTCAACTTCTGCCTAAAGAAATTAAATTCTAAAAGGACTAAGTATAATGTCAAAAGGTATCCACAAAAAAAATATTGATTATGGAATTAAAATATGGGGTAGTACACCCAATATTTTTAGAAGGACACTTAGTTTTGGGATAAATTAAATTAATGAACACATTACACATTTACACATCTCTGGAAATGGCGCCTATTTTCGTTGTTTAAAGCTACGCAAAGCAAAATTCTGATTTTAACAAATATTGCTGGTAGGGTTTAATTCCTTGACAAATTAAAATTGGTTTTATTGACGATGATCATGTTAGAAATAGGTTGACAGTCAACAGAACTTTCGCTGTGATAGTCTAATATGTTATCTGGATAATAGAGTTATTATATTGTACAAGTTAGAATATTATCAGGTTGCCATTACTTTTATATTGATCACGTATATACAACAAGAAAAATACGTTACGATACAATAATGCTTTATAATTTAATACTCTATAAATTCGGAGTTCATACTAGGTTCAATTACCAATGGCAATAAATCAACATTTTAAACGGTTGACAAGGAACCCTTCCGACATAATATAAATTTATATTAAGTTCCCGCTTTATAAATTCAGTTTACTTAAAACGGTTTGTTACATAATTTTATAGTTAACAGTGTATACCATTCGATATTATATAAATAACCTATGACAGTGGCAGTATAGGAATACCATTTATTTTATAGTCGATTTCTTTGCTTTGAAGTGAGATAATGTTCATAGAATAATTATATTTCAAATAAAATATTTTCCTTATCTAATTTCTATACAAAGTTTCTATTTAAAGTCTGTGCCAAAAAGAACATGCTTTAAACAGTCTTTTACAATGTCGATAATACAAAAATATATATACATACATACATAGAATATTTTTACAATTACGTATAAATATTAAAAAATAATATAAATAATACAAAAGTATATTATGTATTTACAGAAATAAGTTATATAAGCTTATTATAATAAAATCACAAAATGCAAGAATTTCCTAGTTGGATCAAATCATCACATGCATGCTTTAAACAAGTGAGTGAAATAGGAGCGACTTTTTACTCCTTTGTAATAGAGTGATCTATGATCTACATAATATGCGTACACCATATACCACTCTATGTTAAATGTATAATTGTGTCGCTCGCAGTTATATAGACATATTTATGTGAAATAAAACATCTGTATAACTATATGAGGCGACATTTAAAATCTTATATTGTTTTGTTTGGTATTTATAGATTGGTAACGGTTTTAATTTACGTTATAGATGATATTATAAGTCATTGGTTAGATTGCTAGGTGTTAGTTAGGATTATTATATAAGTGATTTTGATTATTGCTATAGACTACAGTAGGAAGCAACAACGAGGCAGAAGATTATGGTCAGATGAACATAATACATACGGTATAACATAACAGGAAAAAGCGCAAAAATGTAGATGAGGCCTTTGCCCTGCATAGGGGCAGTAATTGGGCTTTCAATAATATAATAATAATAATAGGCATACCCGCTATCGAGGTCCCCCTTGAAGACAAAGCTTGAAATATAGTTATAATACACCGCAGCTAATACATTCAGAAATATACAAACATGAACATGTAATGTTTCATCCATAAAAACCAAAAATACCATTGAAGTTAGGACGACAAAAGAAAGTAACTGTCTGGCTATGTGGCTCTCTTCCACGAGAATATTAACACACTAACCTATGTAAGTTAAACGATTTAGCTAACACACACTCTCTCACACAAACACACACGCTTTTAGCTAAGCAAGTGTCGCGGCAACAGGGTTAGGAAACCTAAAATAGTTAAGGTATAAAATAAAGCTTAGTCTGTACTAACTATCAACAATAATTAAGCGTAAGATACATTTCTTCTAGATAGATGACCTGGTAAAGCGGCTTGCCATTGAATGCGAGAGGCACTGAAATTATGGATAATATTTGATACAAGTTTTTTTAACGTCTGCTGCATATAGGTCATAACGTTGGTTCTAAATACTGAGATAAATAGAACTCCTGGACTGGGTGATGGATAAATGATAAATAGTTACCAGTGATCATGAAATAATCTAGAAATTAGTCTCGTACTAAAAACACAGCTCGGGGTAGATTCGAATTTATTTTTATACATTTCTCAATTTAGATGTACAATCAGTACAGTTTTAATTTGATTTTCATTTTATCGTAACTAATGAGATTATAGAGATCTAAAATTTAAACAGTATTTTCTTTACCAAATTTTCAGTGTGGTTGTCGTTCTACGCGCGTTTACACACTCACTAAATCACGAATAAGACGCTTTAAGCAGGTAAGCACTGCATGGCAAGAATGAGCGCCTTGTAGCAATTGTATTACTTTGTACTAAGTAGCCATAAATTAGCGAAGTAAAATTACGAGTGAATTTGCACCAGAATCTGATGACAGGAACAGCATTGTTATTGACAAAAAAAATATACTTAATTAATCTTCGTGGTGATATATTAACGTTATATATAATATACGCTATATTTCGTGACCTAGCAATTACAGATTTGCTTATTGGGTTACTGATACTATTTTAACGGCATATAAAATAAAATGCAGTACCTACCGTTTTATTTTCCATAAAAGCCAAACAGTATCAGCAAACGATTCGTTCAACCGTAAAAATGTAAACGTATGGTTAGATTAGTCCGATTTTATCTGCATATGTGATTTGTGAGTATTGAATTGGCAGATACTAGAAATCCAGGTACAAAAGATGAGTAATGCGACAAACCAATTATTGTAATAGTCTATGATAGCCTCATAATGTGACAATATTACGAGGTTTTCACATACATGTTATAAGCATTTTCACTGCATGTTATCAGCGCAATATTTTTCTTAATACAAACGCTTCCATGTCTAAAGTATAATATTAATTTGTATGATTAATATTATAAAATATAGTTCGTATCATCTTTATTTTAAACAATATATTAAACAAATAATAAATACAATAACTATAAACCATCGCTTACCCCACATACTTCAGCCCTATCACATGCCTAATCCTAAATAGTAAAAAAATAGTATAGATAATAAACGCTAAACATGTTCCCTTTGGAGCACAGAATATTAATTGTAACTAGCCTAAACACGGCTTTCTCTAGCGTTAGCCAGGAGAGGCGTACGAGTTGTGACGATTTCTCTTGGCCGTGAGTAGGTCCCGCTGGTGATACTCCGACGATCATCAGCTATTGCACTGAAGCTCTGTTGGAAGAAAAATAATATTCAATAGAATTTAAAAGGTTCGATAAGCTAAACAATACTGCACTCTCTATCTAACGTTTAAGTGATATCACATAGAGTCTTAAAAATATAATATGGTATTGATGAATATAACTTACGTGAGCGTCAGACGCAGGTGTGAGTGGCGTATGGAGTGTTAGTGGCCTTATATTGTCTTGGCGTAGGCTGTGTGAACTCCGTGAGGATCCAACAGGCGGTGACACCACTGACCCGTACGGAGGCGGTTCTGGAGGACGCTCTAAGTCTCGAGCGCTGTTAAAATCTAAACAAAAATACAGATTTTACTAAAATGACCTTTAAATTATTACATGATATTTTAAGCCGTAGACAATTTGGCTATAGGAATTATATGGGTACCATAGACGCTGTAAATACCTTAATTGGAGACATAGTCTATAGATTAAAGAGAAAGTTGCAGGGCTATTCCTTGATCTCAGTGCTGCTTTTGATACAGTAGATCATAACATAATCCTCAAAAAATTTGAGCATTATGGAATTAGGAATAATGTGTTAAAGCTGTTCTCTTCATACTTACAAAACAGGATACAATATGTGGAAATTAAAACAGTATTAGCAGGAAAGGAAGTAATACACAAGTCGAAACTGATACCGGTAACTAGAGGTGTGCCCCAAGGGTCGGTACTAGGTCCTGTATTCTTCATTATATTCCTAAACGATCTGACTGAATATATTAGTAGCCTAAGCTCGAGTTCTCAGCTGATCATATTCGCAGATGACACAAAATCCTTATAATTATTTGCCTTTGATACGTGGTTTGATGGGAATCATTAAAATTTAACATCAATAAGACAAAGTGTATGTTACGTAAGTCTACGACAAAAAGTAATGAACATTTAACTATTGTCTCGGCATCTAATCAGGTAGAAATAGTAAATAATTTAAAATTTCTTGGCATTTACATTGACGCTATACTTAATTGGAAACCAGAGCTGACAGATATAGTCAATACATTGAGTTCAGCCTGCTATGCCATTAAAAGTTTGAGAGAAGAATTGATTGTTGACTAGTTAAAAAATTGTCTATTACGCTCTAGTGGATTCTAAACTAAGATATAGTATCCTGTTATGGGAAAATAGTTATAAGTACAACATTAACTCAGAATTTGTAATACAGAAAAATAATTAGAACTATGTTACGTATTGATCTAATGGAATCATGCAGAAACCACTTTAAAGAGCTCAACATATTAACGGTTCCTTGCCTGTACATTTTGGTGCTCCTGACTAATTTGATTAAAAACCTGGACAAATATGTAACCAAGGAACAAAGAAACATTAGAAAAAACAGTCGTAGGAAAGATTTGACTAGCATTATTTAGCCTAAATTAAACGTCATGCAGCACAGTTCTGCAGTCCAAGCAGTAAGCATCTTTAATGAACTACCAGTGGAGATGAAGGGTATTTACTGCGTAAATAGATTTAAAAACAAGCATGGCATTTCTTTTGGAAAAGAGCTACTACAGCATAGGGGAGTTTCGGAGTGACAACATATCAAATATATAAGTTTATCTTGGTTTCATCATGATTTACATTTAACATTTTCTTTTATAATATATCCATGCTGACATTAACTAATTAATTTAAGTGATGACATAACATATTACGAATATCCTCCTATAATTAATATGTTATTTATATTGTATTATCCATTTTAAGTTATTTGTATGTTTTTAATATTATTCTTATATGTGCACATTTAGTATGTAATTTTAAAATACTACACAATGTTCTTGTATTGAATAAATGACTAATGACTAATAATAATGACTAATTACTTAAAGCATAAGAGGTATCAAACCTATTATTGTAAGGTATAGGTCCTCTTAAGCAAATTTCGATCACGGTGGTGAATCTTAGTGGAGACTTGCTGCACAGATGTGCAGGAGATATTATAGGCCACAATATGTATGTGTTTGCACTAGAACATGTGCACTCTCTGTGTCATGAAAGGATTATGAGAAAATAAAATAGGATGATCCAATCTGAGATGACCGGAGGGAGATCAGGCGCAAGACCAACAGCTTTAAGTGTTTTCCAAGGCACACAGTTTGTAAAATTTCCTACTTCCTAACACCGGGTTACTACTGAGAACTACTCGTCAGGAAAACTCAATAACGTTTTGCTGGCTCGGCCCGGGATTTGAACCCAGGACGTCATGCAAAGCTTATAATTGAATTAGGTACATTCACTACTAACAAAAGAATTACTCATACTTGTCTCTAAAACATAAAAATATATTACTGTATAGTATGTACGTACCTTTATTGTCGAGTGGAACTACGTCAGGGTTTTTATCGTCGGTCTGAACTGGTGAATGGTTTACGCTTTGAACTGTGCCTTTATATGACTTCACTGCCTGCATTGGAGCTAAAATAAATATAACGTTAATTTATAATAAAACTTGCGTCTGAAACCTTTTAACTTAACCGTAAATTTTATAACAGCATGATTGGCTTAAGTAGCCGTGTCGCTATTTCTAGTCCTTTGTGTGTTTTGGGTTGGACTTCACATGGAACAAAAATAGAATCTGTTATTTTTGTGTGTGTATTTGTTATTATGTCCTCAGACTAAAATTTTATCTCTAGTGCGGGGGTAGTGTTTTTAACCGACTGGTTCAGAAGGAGGGTAATGATTTTCAAGCGTATGAATGTATGAATGTATGTATGTATGTATGTGTGTATTTATGTATATGTGTATTTATGTCCATTTCTTTGGCACACCCTACAGTCCAAACGTCTGGACGGTTTTTGACATATGAGGTGTCGTTGAATTCATCAGAATTGTGATAGTAACATAGGCGATATAAATTTTCAAAATGGCGCCAAATGAAAAAAATTGCGCCCGGTTTGCATTTTAATTCTTACCTTAAATAATATGAGTATCAAATGAAAGATCGTGAAAAGAACATTTCAAAAATAAATGTATCATATCACTTTTATATCACTGTTTTAACACAAATTATCAAAAAGCGTACCAATTATATATCGGGACGCCCGAAGTATCATTTTCTAGCAAGAATGTATTCAAGTCAGGAATGACAATGCCTATACTTAGTTATATATTAAAATTAAATTCGGTTAATAAAACTAAAAAGTCAGAAATAAAATTATTATTATTAAAAAAGAACCCGACTGCTTAAAAGTAATGAACTGAAAAGAGAAAAACAAGTATCACAATATCTATATAAAATTCGACTAACTAATGTATTGTTTTGTAAGCTTACTTTATCAAATAATGATATAACTACATATGTATATTCAAATTAGTTAAACTAAATACTTTATGCTGCTGCAGGCGGGGACAAAATATAATACTTTGTTACCTACGGGCAAAGAAAAATCTACCAAAACTACGTTTGTCACCGCATACGGCACCATAAAGTATTTAGTTTAACTAATTTGAATATATATTCGACGCTTGAAAGGCAAAAATTACCAAGCGACATATTGGCAACTTTACACTAGAGCATTTTAAAGTTTAATTATTTAGAAAAAAAATCATAATAAATCGCCTATTAGTCATAACTACTTGATTCCAACGAATTTTAAATGAAATTTATAGGCTTAATAAACTGGCATTTAAAGATTATAAATTTTCTTAATATGTTATGAAATAGTGTCGGTTAGTAATAATTTCATCAAAATCACAAACAGGTAAAAGTTACTTACCGACAACAAAATTTCATTTTAAAACAAGTAAAATAAACGAAGACCCTTATTTTAAAATTGTATTTGAAGAAAAATTACGCATCCATAAGTAACGCATGTCTGACATTTAGGTAAAATGATCTAAATAGAAAACAAAAAACTTCTCTGCCAGTAAATTTTAGTTATAGTGCAAATTAAATAAGGTTAGTGTAGGTATTTTTTGAACAGGTAACATTTAATTTTGGTTTTAGTACACAAAATCAAAGACTTTTAGACAAAGGTTTTCGACAAATATTGTCATCATCATCATTTTATCTGAGTAAAAATTCTGACATATTTTCTATGGAAGATCTGTCAAAATAATAACTCTTGTAGCAAAAAAAATATGCATTGGCATTGAATATAAAAAGCAGCAGTATACTAATATTGCAGTCTAATCTCTCGCAACGTGGATAGCTAATCTTATAAAGAAGGTGGGCTGTCGTTAAAAACTTAACTAAAATAAAAAAGCATATTAATTTTATAGGTATATATATGGCTGAATCAACTCGCTTACGCTTTGTCTCTTCTGTCTGTGTTGTACTTAACCTAATCTAACCAGTCTCTTCGACGAACTCCCGAGAATCCCCAAAAATGATCAAATACTTTCTGTAGTTTTTAGTTATTCAGTTTTTCAGTTATTTCCACATTTTTTCCAATGCACGGGTTAGTTTGAATATATTTAGATTTGATGATTTTGGCAACACTTCGCACATATTCATGTCCCGTATTTTTTTACTGTTCCTTTCTCAAGTTTATTCTTTTGTTTCAAAGCATTTTCCTCCCGCTACTTCTTCATTAATGTCATCCAAACTTGTGTTTTGCTTTTTAGCTTTTGTTTTTTTAGATGTTTTACATTTTTTTATTCTTACTGTTTTAGAAACTACTTCATCGTCATTAGAAGAAGAAGTAGATCCTAACTATTCATCTGAAATTGCAGCTTCTTCACAATCGGTAAAGGTACTCAACCTTTACCGATTGTGAAGAAGCTGCAATTCTAATCAAATCATCAAAAATCTTCAACTAATAAATAATTAATGTACATTTTATCAGTTTTGCACTTACGTTTACGACCATTTTCAGGCTTTGTAGATTTTGAATCACTAGATTGTAAGCATCTCACAATGGTAAAACTTGTAGAATTAGCACTTATTTGGGTGTTGCTTGCAATATACATTTCTTCTGTAGTCAGTCCACCTTAAGTATTTTTAACTGTTTATTATTGAGTGTTGCTTGTGTCGGACGTTTCCGGTATAGTCAATTCAACCTCAATGTTTCTAAGTTCTTTATCTGGTATGCCAATTTGAACTACAGAATAATCATCTACTGGTGCTGCATTCTGTTCTTTAGATAAATATGCAGGTACGAATTCTAAGGTGGGGCCTAACGGGCCACTTACAATTTCATCCATCAATCCTTCACTATAATTGTGGTGCTGTTGATCAATATTTACTGGCAATGAGATCGTTGCACTCATTGCGAGATCACTGTCATTTACAAATCGCTACTGTGATAGCGCTATAGTGTGTAGAACAAAAGTAAAATAGATGCATTAACCTACATGTTACAGATTTGCTTATAACGGGATATGATACCTACTAGAGTATAAAAAATTGATTTGAATTGGTAACAAGCAACGTTCAAAAATGTGCCAATTCTGCTAATTCTACCATTCTTTCAGTCTGGTGAGAAAGGTTGTAAAGATCGGTAAAACTACGTTGATTAATTTATTAGATATAGATTTCTCAACATTCATCCGATAAATACTGGACAATAATGTGTACGGAGCGATGTCAAAAACATCGAATCAAAAATTTATTCAACCTACACGCGCACACACACACTTATACTATGCGTTACAAGTAAATTTAATAAATTAAAAATATACCAGTGCAATAAACACAAGATTTTGCGAACTTACGCAGATTTTAGACTTTATAAGTATTTTTTCGATATCTTGGTCCCTAGACATTAAATTTAATATTAGTTGCTTTTAATAGTTACAATTGATAGAATAATGATTTAGTATTTAACTAAGCAGGTACATTACCAAGGTTTTGACTTTGGTAATGTCACTGCTATCCACACCTGCGGTGGACATAGCCTGTTTAATTATGTTATCTTTTCGCTTGTTGCGATTCATTATATAACTAAAAAAATAAATACATATAAATCAATCTATAAAATGCGTATTATATAGGTCATAAAATCTTTATAATGAAAACACTTACCGAGTACTTTTTTTTATCTTGACACGACAAAGTGATTGTAACGGACCTGATGGTAAGCCCAATTACAGTCCAGAGACAGTGACGACGAGGAGAAGATAGATGTCTTCTAGTCGTCGTCAGTGTCATGCCGGTCTGACCAGATGCTTCTTCACACTACGTTTGAAGGACCCAATGTCATAGAAGGGAGGGAACACATGTGCCGGAAGACTGTTCCAAAGTTACATGGTACGGCAGAAAAAAGGAATTGCTGAACCTTTTGGTGCGAGACGGGATTGTGCTAACCGTCCATCGGTGGTTACGAAGACTAGCCCGTGTGGTTCTCAAAAGGAAGAGGGAAGGTGGGATGAGGTCAAATAAGTCTTCGGAGCATTCGCCATGATAGAGGCGATATAATACGCTAAGGGACGCAATGTTTCTACGAAGTTGTAGCGGCTCGATTTCCTTCGTAACCTCCTGGCTGTCGATTATACGTACGGCATGACGCTGCAGTTTATCTAAGGCATCGAGTAGGTACTTAGCGGAACCACTCCAAAGGTGTGAACAGTACTCCATGCTGCTACGGACTTGGACCTTGTACAGCGAATACCGCTGTTCAGGAGTAAAGAGACGCCGCACCTTGTTTAGAATTCCAAGTTTGCGTGCAGTTGTGGTTATTACACTCTGATGTAATCCCTAGTATTAAGGTCGTGGTGGATGTCTATGCCTAAGATGTTAAGACTATCCTGCAGTGGCAGCGTGGTGCCCCAAAGAGTGGGAAGTGAAGAGAATAGGGTTTTTTTTTAGCTGAACGCGCACACCTGAGTTTTGTTAGCACTGAACTCAACCAGGTTAGATGAACCCCAAGCGGATATGTCATCCAACACCCTGTTGAGGTCAGTGACCGGTTGCTAGGTGGTTGTGGATAGTAACAACCATGAATCATACTATCGTCTGCATAGCAATGAATGCCACCAAGAGGTAGCATGTCATTGATATGCAGAAGAAACAGAGTGGAAGAGAGCACGGAACCTTGTGGGACTCCAGCATTTACACTTACGAAACGTGAAAAGCATCCATCTAAGAGGCCACGCATTTTTCGCTCGTTTAAAAAACTGGAGACCGATTAAACTAGCCGGCTGCGAAGACCATATGCCAGCAGCTTGGAGAGAAGACTACGGTGCCAGACCCAATCAATGGCTTTAGCAAAGTCCAGCCCGATTGCCAAAGCTTCGCCTTGCTTATCAATAGCCTCACCCCAGATGTGCTTATCTCGAGCTACGCGACGTACTTTGTGCCAAGCGCGTGAGCACGCAGATTGCCTATGCGACAGTTCGGTAAAGACTAATCGATATTTTTTTACTAACCGCCATTCAAAATCTAATATTCACCGCGTTTATGCGACAAAACAAAATAGGTGCAACAGGGATAAGCTCATTTTTATACAAATTTCATATCAGAAATAGTTATCTAAGTAACAAAAACAATTAAAAAAAAGGTGGGTAAAATATTACTAAACGACAAAATATATCCTTTTTAGGCAGGAAAAATACTACTACATCACGTTTTAAAGTATATTACCATTTAGGAAAAAACTACTAAATGAAAATGAGTACATAATTAAGGTGTGTTAAAAAGTCTTAAATGAAGAAAAATCTAATAAATGAATCAGGTAAAATTTCTTAAGCTATGCTTATACCTAGATACCGTAAGGTAAAAAATACTTAATGTTTAAACGTATTATTTCGAATCAAGGCAAAAATTACTAAGTGTAAAAAGTTAAAATCGAATACCTACTAAGTGAAAATTATTCATAAATCAGTAAAATTTTGGTCGCTTGGTCGCCGAAATGTGTGAAAATATGATTTTTTTAAAGTTACCAAGCGACAACAAAACTCTTCTTAGCAGTACGAGAGTATGACCAATCGACGCAGAATTTTTTGCTGATTTCAATGATATGATATGATTATAATGATATGATTATAATGATATAACTCAATATCGTCGAACATGTCGCTTAGTAATTTTTGCCTTTCAAGCGTCGAATTATACATATTATGTAGTTATTTCATTATTGGATAAAGTAAGCTTACAAAACAATGCATTAGTCAGTCGAATTTGATATAGATATTGTGATACTTGTTTTTCTGTTTTCAGTTCATTACTTTTAAGCAGTCGGGTTTTTTGTTTCTATAATAATAATTTATAAAGTGTAGTAATTATTGTACCAATTATTTTAGGGTAAGAAAATTTTATAAAATGAGTCAGGCGATGAACGAACGAAAGGCTGCTGGAGTAGGTTAGTGTCATAGAGATTATAATCGTAATGAGGCTAATAAATTATTACCGAAATTCTTATAGGCTTATTATAAAAAACAATATAACACTTAGCTTATTCCCGAATCTAACATAAAATATACTAATAAAGTTTTGTTGTTTCCATCCTAAGCGAATAACAAAAAAGTTTAATCGATATAGATGATCAGTGTCGAAGTAATGATACGATTGTCTGACACGACATTTACAACTCAGGTCCTAAATCCACCTGGCACTGGCCTGGCACAACCAATGTTATTCTCGATATAGGTAAATGTTTTTATTACCCAATATTTCTAAAAGGCTATTATTTCTTTGAAAACGTTGGTTACTTATAAAAGTTTTTTGATACATAACTTTTCATGCTCGCGGATTCGACGCAGCATTTCGTACTAAATCGTAATGGGGTATGGAAAAGAAAAGTATTATGATCATTATTAAAGTAGTGAAGATCAAATGTTTATTAAGTATGCTTTTATAATAAATCTTGGTTATAAGAACATTGGTTGAATAAACGCTATCAATTGAAGGTTATTACATGGACTCACTATTTCTTTGCCTCCTAAATCAGAAATAACAAGAATCTATAAGTTTTGATTACGATTATGACAGATCTTCTGATGAGATATCGCGAAACAACTATCTAGGGAATTTTTGGAAGAAAATGTATGAATTTTAGATTTTCTTAGTTTTCTCCTATAGATTGTTAAAAATAAAACGACCCTTTATATTTGATACAATTAAAATAAAGGTTACTGCAGGAAATAAATTTAAGATAGGCTAATTTACTTATACATACGCGCAAATGAGTGATTTATGTAATAGTATTTCCGTACGGTATTATATATTTACAATAAATCAATGCGTTTAATATAAATATACAGGATAATTCTTTAATTAGGAACACTGTAACTAATATTGTCTAAAGTTTACGTTAGTGTTATTCATTAAAATTATACCTACTACTTTATACAGATTTTATCACATTGTTTATTTAACACTTTATTACATATTTTTGAAACTGTTACACTACTACTGATGAACTTTAATACTTTTTAAGCAAATTATATTATTAAAACTATTTATATTTAAGCTTACACTTTGCCCGACGTTTCGGTTGCTTTACAGCAGCCATTTTCACGGGGAGAACTCTCCCCGTCTTCGAGTGAACATGGCTAAGATGTATCAAAGTTAAATAGTAATAATGTTACAGTTTCAAAATGATTAAATAAAATGTTAAATAAACAACGCGTTATAATCCGTATAAAGTAGTTTAATTTCAATGAACACTGTAATTAGCTGTTTAATTCACTAGGAAGCTATATTTCGGGCTATCAATAAATAAACAAATAAGCTAGCCAATATATAAAACAAATTATTCCAAATAAAGCAGCATATAGGCAAATAGTCAAATATGAAACATCTTTGAAAAGTTTAATTTATGGGAATATGATAGATGATCTAGCACCTTGTTCTTTGCCTTCTATAGTAACATGGTACAAAGTAAGAAATTATATCGGTGGTCTAAATATTAATAAAAAAATTATGCAATTTACTTGTCGATTCAATTACAGTTTCAAAATATTTTCTAGTTATATTAAAAGTTATAAAGTAAAATTATTTACAACTGTGGCATTTTGTCTTTATAAATTATTTAAATTATTAGTCATTTTATTTTACTAAGACATACTCGTAAGGTGTCTTCTTCCTTTATAGTTAACAAACTAAACAAACGGGATGCCAATATTTTAATATATTGGCATGAAATTAATAAAGATGGAAATGCAGAACGACATAATCACATTTGAAATGCAGTGAAGCCCACAACCGGTCCGTCCAAATCGTTCAAAAATTCCAGTCACGCGACAGAATCCACCGTCATTCGCCAGTAAACCTGCCCACCGAAGCAATTTCGATTTATTTGTGGCCGAAGGTACGAACCTCAATATTGCTTTTATATTACCCTCAAAATAATTACCTTTTTGGAACATCGATAATAAAAGGCAAGGCATTGGGCACGACACTATTATATAAACTAAACGTTGGAAAGGTAAAATTAATATTGTGTTGTCGTATTATTATTAGAAGTTTACAAGCAATTTCGGATTGCTTTTAGTTTAATGCTATGATTGTTGGCAATTACGAAAATACACGAGCACTATGGATTAAATTGTGGTTAAGTGAAAATAACCAAAGTAATATTGCTTTAGCACTATCTGGTGACAATTTTGCTGTAAAATTCAAAGTTATGACTGTTGTATTCTAAGTTACAGATATTACACACGCAATAACTCAGTTAAATACTGTTATTTGGTGGAATCATAGCACCCATCAAAGTTAAAACGTTACTGTCCTATTTATATAAATCATGTCATGAAAAATTATTATTTTGGGAAATATTTCTTTGATACCAGCTAAGTCATATGCTTGTATTTAAACAGCCATGACGTCTGTTTGACTCTATCTGAACTAATACTGCTTTTGGGGCAAAATTGCTGATTTTATGACATACGGTTACATCTCTTCAGCTTGAGGTTAATACTGATGAAGTTGTTAATCTCTTGCAAAGCGCTTTATTGTTCTTTATTCCACGTCCACTTTGCAGACTAGTTTGTTAGTTGTATAAGTAGTCCAGCAGATTATAAATATCCTCTTAAAATAACATAACGTGCAAATGATAACCGATAAGGTGGTGGAGTAACTAATGCTCTTTATCAAATCATAATTATTAATTTCTAGTCATGTTTGGTACCTTGGTAAACAAATACAACAGAGTTCGTGAAAAGAAAATCCTTTTGCACTTTTTTCTTTTATACTGCCAAATTGGTAAACACACATCCCGTCTTACGATATATGGTTACTATGGCCTATGTTCGCTTGCAATATTATCTTTGTGTTTGGCAACATTTAAGCGTAGCCAACCATGGGAAAAGAGATTAAAGATAGAAAAATATGAGAGAAGGGATGTAAGTCCATGGATCAGATTCCGACTGGGAAAGGCAAAACGTGGTAAAGTTGTTACAACTCTTTAGCCGGTTTCCTGTTTTTTAGTCGAGCTGACTTATGCGTACGGCTTTAACTTTATACTTTATTAATCGTTTAACCTTGGAAATCCGATTTCATCTACTGGCGTCATGAGGGTCTGGAACTTACGCTGCTATCATTTACCTCATATGTTCAATATGGTGCTGAGGGCATCTTACACATTCTTTTTCTTTTTTGATGAGTTGTGTTCTTGTTGCAGTAGATAAGGCTAGCACGCGTTATATTTTTACAATGCATGTTATTAAAAGTTGCTATCACTACACTACTGTTTGCGTTACTTGTCTGGAGACTCGTTAATTCTGATTTTGCTATAGCTGAGATTTCATTATCATTCATAGAGGGATAACAATGGTAAGTAGTATCCGTTATCAAAATTATAACTATATATGAAATTTCAGCTTATCCAGCTTTAAGCTACCTTAGTAATTGTAATATCAATAGTATCTAGTATTGCGGTCACAGGATATGGCTAAGGCATGTTGACAACAGGACATTTTCGAAAAAGAAACTTGCTCTTCTGAATCGATCCTTCCCTAGCGGCGAAAATTATAATTATCTAAACCTGAAGTAAAAGTCGCACTTTATGCTTTTAACTTTACTTTTAATTTAGCTTGCTTTTGAAAATACTGGCAAGTAAAATCAAAGCAAAGCATTACGTTCCATCAAGCCATTACGTTTCACGCATATATTTCATTATCAACTATTAGTAAATGAGTTAGTAATTAATGATTCTTTGGCTATGTTTACTTTGCAGACAGTATTATCTTTGAGACTTCCACTAATGGTAAAAGGCAAAAAGCTGACAAGTATAAATGTTATATCTGAAGATAAGTAAGTAAGATAAATAAGCCAAGTAAAACGAAAAACCTTTTCGTATTATGAATCGATTGTAATACTTGGGACTATACGTATCGTTGTTCCCAATTAAATTCAAAGTTTACTTTGACACCAAAGCCATTATGGACGAGTTTGTCTTAATTAGGATATTCATTAATTTTGCGTTTGACGGGCCTACGAAACTGTTATAATATTTCTATAGGTCGTTACAAAATAAAATTATAGTGCTGTCTATGAATCTCAGCCCTGAGATCATGAAACATCTAGTTTTCCACAAAATGCCGCATTAGCAGTGGGATATTAAATACCATAACCACTACATCCTAATCCTAATCCTAACTATCCTGACTATATAATATTATAAATGCGAATGTGAGTTTGTTTGTTTGTTACGCTTTCACGTCTTAACTACTGGACCGATCATCATCAAACTTCGCACACATGTTGTCAGGGATGCAGAAAAGGACATAGGGTACCTTTCATCCAGAAAATAACTACTGTTCTCGAGGGATACACAAAATAACTTTTAGACGGTCGTTCGCTATAACAACTCGACCTACTAATATGAATTAATTACAACATGACGCCTAGAGTACAGAAAAAGGGATTTACTGTGGATACAGTTTTTACCAGGATTGGTAGAAATCTGATATCCCCAATAAAAATCTGATCCCGGGTTAGGTTAGACACATCTATCTCAAAATAATTACATTTAGCTAATTAAGCTCTGCCTGTTCACTTATTTAAGCTGATTGACAAAGTTGTCGTAAGAAGTTTGGTATTACACAGTGATGAAATCAAATTAAATTATATTTTTATAATAAAGTACCTCTGATGGTTAGTACTACAATAACTCGATAGATGGCGCTGAAACGTGATATCGATTTGTGATGTTGAATGTAGTAACTAAAATTAATTCACTCCACAATCCGATACTGCTATTGTAATAATATTGTATTTGTTTTACGTTTGCACTTTATATTGTTCTTTTTCCTTTGAGCGATAGTTTATCATTTATTATTTCGATAGATGGCGCTAAACATATTTTAAAACGTCATCATCATTATCATTTTGTATTATCTATGGCCATATTAAACTTATTAATAATCGTGAGGATTGGAGAAATAAAGTCGGGGAAACCGTATTGATGGGAAATAGCAATAAAACATGCTTTCGATTCATTTGTTTATAAATATTAACTAAAGAGAAAAATAAGACAACAAAATTAAAAAGCGTCATAATATTCCTCCGCATCGTCGTCAATTGAAAATATAAATATTATAAATATTGATTTGTAACCGTTTATTTATCTGTCACTATTATTCTAATTATATTGTTGGATATGGAAGGCGTCGTAAACAAGTGACGTCACGAATAATTCGATCGAGCGGGTTATAAAAGAATGCTCAACGTGGCACGAGTCATTTTGACATCAAGTGGTGGACGGACCGGATGTGCCGTGTAATGGTTGTTGGGTGATATCAATTATTATGTTTAACTTTATTTGTTAATTTATTTATTTAATTTCACGATTACAATACTATCCTGCAAAATTTAATGATTATTAAACAATGAAACACTGTTTTTTTTTAAGGTTGTTTCGCTTCTGTTTCCTAATATCAGAAGAGGGATAAATATTCCTTTGCTCATAAGTAATAGAACTAGATTCTGGCGTTTACAAATAAAATGAACACATCACATCGTTCTCTTTTAAGGTTAGGTCTACCCACGTGAGGCTACCACGTAATAGTTATTGTATAGTGGTAGAAGATCGCGTTTTGCATTTCAAGATCGCGAGCGTTTCACGATCTGCAAAGCCATTCGAGTATACGGAGTATTTTTTTTTTGCTACCTTCCGTCAATCATTTGGGACTATTGTCTCACGGATGAAAGTATTGGAGCACTGTTCACAGGTAATACTGACACCAGATGCTATTAGTACTGAAGTATCGTGTTCGAAGAGAAGATAGAGGACGGCCGAACCGTTACACGTGAATTGAGCGTACCAAGATTATTGTGTCAATGACAACCGATAGTCGCCACGTGTTCATTAGAAGGATGATCTGGTTTTGAATTTGTGTGGTATACGACCTTTGTGCCTATACCAGCAATTTTTAAGCCTATGCCTACAATGTTTGAATCGATGTGGTATGCAAGGCTCACGCATATGCCTACAATGTTCAAGTGAAAATGAAGACCAAGTCTGTACACTGGGACTGCCAGCCGTTGATTAGGCAGGTTTTCTTCAGACCTGACAAGAACATCATAGCGCCAGGAGATGCCTTTTTGGTTAAAAGCATCGAAAACAAGTGACATCACGAATCATCCGATCAAACGGGTTATAAAAGCGTGTTGAGCATGCAACGAGTCACTTTGACAACGAGTTGCGGACGGAACAGACGTGCTGTGTGATCTTTGTTGAGTGATTTCTTTAATTAACGATTATAATAACCATCCTGAAAATGGCATGAATTTATTTAACAATTA
The DNA here is from genome assembly GCA_963675205.1 of Catocala nupta. Classification (NCBI taxonomy): domain Eukaryota; kingdom Metazoa; phylum Arthropoda; class Insecta; order Lepidoptera; family Erebidae; genus Catocala; species Catocala nupta. Next base: position 9,883,497 of record OY776081.1, read on the forward strand.
AAGTACGTTTAATTTTTTTTTAGCTGTTTCTCTTTTGATTCCTAATAATATTGTAATTGTTTTACGTTTGCAGTTCATATTGTTTCTTTTCTTTGAGTGATAATTTATCATTTATTATTTTTGCGTTCATTATCTTACTTCTTATTTTATTTTATACAATAAAATTTTATTTCCATTCGATTTTAACTTTAAGCAATAGTTTCTCTGTTTTAATTTTTAGGCTACTACCTAACCTGTATTACTTTTTATTGTTTTTACTGTATTCTTTTCATTAAGAGTTTATTGCTATTTTCGGCATGCCTCACAAACATAATTCTAACTTACCTACGAGCTCATCGCGGACATGGGCAGAAAAATAGCTCGAGCCCAAGAATCGTCGGTTCATGCCGAATAAAGGAGATAGTGACAAGCTACTTTAAGAGCTGATAAGACTCTTTCTCAAAGCCAGGAAAGACTGGAGGACCAAGCCACCCACCAGGCTTCTATAAGATCGGATGAGACGCCCCAACAAATACAAAGTCAAACGCCAGAAATTCTTAAGAGCTAATGAAACGCTTCAAACGCAGATTTGTTCATATGTACAAGTTGAACGCTAAGCAGTTTTAAGAGCAACTGAGACGTCTCATCAAACGCATTTCCGTTTGAATTAAGAAACCCTAGAGAGTTTTAGCAGCTACTGAGACGCTCCTTCAAACGCAATTCTGTTTAGAACAACAAGCCCAGCGGCAGGCAGCTATTAGAGTAGCAGAAACTTCAGAACATTCATAGGTGACAAGAATCGTTCATGCAGAAATGCAAGCTGAGCGAAGACGAACTATTATGCGTAACAGTTAGTCCGTATTTCATAAATCTGCATTTATTACGATCCTTTTATCTATACTTCTATACTATTATTATAAAAAGGAATGATTCGATTTTTCGTCTGTAAGGATTTAACTCAAACTTCTCACCCGATTTTAAAATTACTTCTCCATTAGAAAGCTATATTATCACCAAGTAATATAGGTTATATGTTATTTAAAAAGAAGTACTGTTACTAACATAACCCAACCAACCTGTGTCAGCCGGAAGGTGAGAGTACCATGCCGCCTCTCCAGCCATCCGAACACGGGACGTACCGCCACGATCGTGGCTTGCCCGAACGTAACACAACTTAACCTAACCTACTTTTACGCGAGCGAAGCCGCGGGCAAAAGCTAGTAATATTATAAAACAAAGTTCTCTGTCGCGTCTGTCTGTCTGTTCGCGATAAACTCGAAAACTACTGAACGGGTTTTGTTGTGGTTTTCACCAATAGACAGAGTGATTCATCAGAAAGGTTTAGGTGTATAATTAAAAGAAAAAGGTTTTGTATTACCCATGCAGAGCTAGGGTGGGTCACTAGTCTTGTATAAATAACAGATATGAGGAAGAGAAGGATAAAATATAGTTGGCATACTTCGAGTATATAATTTCAACATCAAGTGCTCAAGGCTAGTGCGATCTCATGTTGTCTGAACCCTTTCTTATATGTAATAGTAGCTTGCTGATGTTTAAAGGTGTCTTAAAGTGTCAAGGACTTTGCATAGTAAGTAAATTCTTTCGCTTCTGTCAATTTTCTCCCAAAAATGAATCCTTATATAATCTTTAATGACATCCTATATTAAGTCGCCTCGTGCATTTCTGCCTTGCACATCGTACATTGACTGCACACTGTATGAGGTTAACCAAATCCGTAACAATTGAGCTTTAGGCTATGAAGGTGATAAAACTTGATTTATGATGCTAATGGCTTGTGTTTTTATTTTAGGCAGCACTGTTGTTTATGTTACACTACCACTTGCTCCAACCTTTGCATTTTCCATACAATTCCATTCCGTGCCCAAAGCTTCCACAAAAGTGACAGCGGGCACATTCATCGCAACGTGTCAAGTATAAAAGGCAGTTTCCACGTTTCAAAGGTTTAGTTTGCAGCCAGCCCTTATCAAGACTATGTACCTATATCCATATTTTTTCATTATTACTACTTTTTTTTACAAATAATACAAATTTAAATAACTTTAAATGTTATTTTGTTATATATATATATATATATATATATATATATATATATATATATATATGTGTGTGTGTGTGTGTGTGTGTGTGTGTGTGTGTGTTTGTAGATATGTATATAAAAGATGTGTTAAAAATGAAGTGTAATAACATTTAAAACTAGATTATTAATTAATTAAATTTAATTTACGTGTGTGTTTCTGCCTATATGTTATTACATAATTATTAAAAAGATTTTTGATATAAAAGTAATCATGCTCTTCACATTATATTACCTTCATACTGCATAGTGGGATGCTGCCTTTTTCTAGTCAATAAAACAATTATTACAATTGTAATCAATGTTCCTGTAATACCAGCTATGATTCCTAGCATCCAGTTTGCGCTTTCTCCGACAGTTTGTTCTGATTTGGCATCTGTAGACAATTAAACATCAGTTAATATAATTAGATTACATAAGTTAGTTTCTGGTAAATAGATTACTTAAAATATAACGTTACTCATGAACGTCTAATCTTTATATATATAAATCTTCTGTGCGTGTGTTTATAACTAAACTTCTCCGAAACGGCTGGACCGATTTTGATGAGATTTTATGTGTGTTCAAGTGGATTCGAGTATGGTATAGAATAGATTTTTATTTTTTTCTCGTGTGTACAGTACAACTTCTGTCGGGACAACTAGTATGTTATAAATTTCATATAATACTTATTATTTTTTAATATATTGAGTATATTATGCCATATCTCATCATTTCGGTTGGATTTCTCAACCTCATGATCACTTAGATTGCTCGGATGGCAGTGGCGAGGTGACCACTTCAACCACTACGCCGGTTGAAGTGGTCACCTCGCCACTGCCATTGCGCCGAGTGCTGTGGGATCGTGATTGTGTGATCCAAAAATTGTTGTTCCGAGTCTAAGTTTGCTTTGTATCCGTTATTTGAATGTTTGTAAAGGCTCCCGCGACACAAGAATTATTTCTAGTACAGGAGTTGTCTTTTATTAAAACAATAAAGCAAAAACAAACTAATATAGGTACATGTTGAAACAAAGAATCATATTTAAACATTAGATGCCCGTGAATAAGGTAAATCTCAAAAGTCACATATAAAATAAGGATTATTTCATAAAATGGACTTAATATTTAGCTCATAGGTACTGTAAATATATATTCAGATAGAATAATCGACATACATTACCCATAAATATGTGAAATTGTTGCTGGAATGTCCACATTTTATAAAAAGTCAAAAAATAGATCACCTTAAATAAAATTGCTAATAATAACATATTAAAAATAATATAATAAATTGCGGTACAATCTTAGAATGTTATTGACTCTTACAAAAAGTATAATATGTGATCACCATAAAAAAGTAAGAAGTACCTTTACATGAAATTGAACAGCTTTTTTGCTACCTATCAGTATTTCATGGTTCTCATGGGCATTCAAAAGACACTTACGACCGCCCACATGGTTTTAACCAAGTAACCACGGTAAAACAGACATATTATTGGCCTAGTTTTATCAAGCATAAAGTAAAATCATCGTATATGTTCATAAAAACTTCGATTTATAAAACTTTTAACAAAACTTGTTTGCTTGTTCAAGCAAGCGAGGAAGTTATTCACATTGTTTGAATTTATATTCAAACTTATTACTTAATCCAAAGTTTAAACGTACCTGTATTTAAAGCCAGTCGGGTCAAAGTATTTATTCGCATCGTTGTGACCTGTGATCTGCCTCTTGCATTGTAGGCATAAAACACCAGCTTAAGAGTCTTTCCTGATTCAAGACCTCGAAGTAACCACGCTGGTGAAGGTGTAGACACATTAGCTACTAATTTCATCGCATCCCAAACTTCAACATAAAACAAAGTGTGGAGACCCCCATCATAGCCTAAAAAGCAACATTACACAACATATAAATTGTTTCTCGGTAACTTAATAAAAGCAGGATACCAACAATTGTTCTCTTTAAAATGAAACCAAGTTCTACGAATTTTGTCATCGTTTATTTTATTTTATTCAACATAACTATTACATGCTTTCCTGTGACAACAGATGGTAAAATGTACACAAAACATGGAAATAAAGCTATACAGATAATTTTCTGCGTGCAAATATTTTATCCATCCTGAATATTTATCCATTTATTCAGATAGACACATAGTCGTAGCTTAAACAAAGAGGTCCCCAATGCAAGAATTATCTTAAAATTAATGTAACTAATTTTAATGTGGAATATTCGTTTTACTGCAACTACATTTACGTTTCCTTAGCAATATGTATCCCGTTGTTTTGTTTACGAAGACTAAAAACTAATACTCAATATTTTATTGCATTTCATTGAAAAGATTCAAATGACTTACCAGCGTCACATTTTATTTCAGCAGCGTCTTCAGTTAGGTTGACAGAAACACAATTACTTAGACGATCTGGTCTGACAGCTGGCAGTAAGGAATATCGGCAAGGTTCTACTTGCTGTCCTGCTAAGTTTGTAGCTTTACAGGCTAGAGAACCATAATCTTCTTCCGTAGCAGGCGTGTATGATAGGACTGAACGCCCCTTGGCATCAATTGTGAACTTGTCCTGCGGCAAATATGTATATTGGTTATTGCTTAAGTAATAAACAAGCTCTTCCTTCATTAATGTATTTACAAAATGATTAACCTAGATAATTAAATAATAGGATTGATAAATAAACAACTGTAATAAAAGGCGAAAGGCTTAAGAGTGGACTCTGAAGTTTGTTCAAATAGAATTGTTTGGATTAAACCACAACCTAAAATAACATAAAATAAATGACTCCTTTTTATCCGTTTCCGTTATATATCTTGTTTGTCAGTTTTTATTAATACTGGCATTCCAGCATTTAACAGATTAATTAAAGGTAACTTACTACTTCTTCTTATTCTGGTCTGCGGAAAATATTAATATTCTCAATAAATATTCTCTTCATAAATATAAAAGAGGGATACTTAAATCAGATACCACGTCACAAATCGGAGAACTTTTGATATAACCAACTGCTACTCTCGGAGCTTGATTTTACAATTTGTATAGTTTTGGAATACGAGTTTGAACACTGCAGTTATATGTTAAACAAAGGCTTGCTTTATTTATTACAACGGAGTTAATATGACATTGAATTAAATAAATACATAATCTACACACATGTTTTATATACAATCGCTCTTTGTACAATAAATATTTACATTAATTTGAATATTTATTTACCGATTAATTTAAATGTTTAGCTCACCACAGTCTAACCTTACGCTTAAATATTTTGTACATTCTAAGGAAGCCAGTGGTTGTTTGGTTACTTTTAAAGAAGTTAGTATTCTATGCCTAGCCCAATGAAGACACAAAAGGAAGATTATTTGAAGACAATGCTAACTTAAGCCAATAAAATAACACGACAATGGGACCTCTACTGAGACTACTTTTGTACAATATTATCATATTTTATATATCTGTCGTTAACATTTTTTTTTATATAAAGAGCATTATTAGTTAGAGCAATTAAGTTATTTGGTATATTATGTTAAAAATAATGTTAATACTCTAGGATCTCCTTTAGCTAATTCTTTATTGGTCTACCTATTTGATTCTAGTAACGCAATAACAACTAAATGGTTAGAGAAATATATGATTGAACCAGATTATAGTGATATTATCTATTTTAATTGTATATCACTTTATCAGCTTTAAATAGCTCAAAATTGTGTCAAACGCTACTCCGACTTCAAGTTTACATACATAGTTTAGTTTTATTTACTGCTTTAATAAGAGTAATGTTATATTCATCATACAAACACATTTATACCTATATGAATACTTTTGAAAAATAATTATAAGTTAGTAAATAACCTAATGAATCGAATTAGCGTGAATTTAAACCCGTCCCAAGAGCCAAATTTTGGAATCCAAAACAGTTATCATCATCAAAGCGATCATCGTTAGGATTTACTAACAAGATCATAGAAGCAAGTCGTATCCTAGTTCTTAAAAAGCCATTAATCTCTTTTACTTTGTCATTGCCGAAGGTTTAATCGATAAGTGTGAAATACACTCGATTGTAGAACTACAGATTCATCTCACTTCTGAATCGCGTGTACAGGTTTGTTCTTGGGAATCGTTACAGATGCTTTCTCAACGGAACTCACCAAGTTTCAGTCTCTACAGCAAACTGGATTTCGAAAAAGCTTGAGTATCACAGTGAACACATCTAGACTGTTTGGCAAGAAAAGCATCAGGTATCGTGGATTACAAAAAAGTGTTCAACTCCAATGAAACCTGGATAATTCTGGATGCTCGGCAACAATTTCACATTGACTGGCGTTATGTTGAAGTGTTGAGATGCTTATAAGATATCGCCAAAATCGCCGTCCATATCCAAAACCAAACAACCCGAGATGCGTGAAGAATGAGACGGGAAATGTAATATCTCCCATAGTCGTCAAAGAGTCGATGTTTGAACTAGTTCAGGAGTATTTATACCTAGCAAGTGAACTGATTAAAATAACTTCGAGATAGAAGTCGATGTTCAGATACCGTAGGGCTAGGTGGCGTTTTCATATTGATTATATAGCATGTACTGAAGACAAAGGCTCTAACCAGTATATTCTCCCTGTTTGTATCTATGGTGACAACACCTAGATACTTACAGAACAGATACATAAATTAAAAATCATGTGGCGAGATTAAGAACAAGCTTTGATTGAAGTTTCTTCCAGAGAGTCTATCTGTTAAGGTACCATATTTGCTTAGTCTACCGTATGCTTAGTATGCCGCCTATATCTGCCAAAGGATGGATGATTACTGGAGAATATGAGTCTTGCAAAGCAGAACACGAATTAGCAAAAGTAATGTATGTCGTTTTTTGGGCAGGCATAGAATGGATCCAGAAGGTGGTGACGCAAATTGGGAGGATATGCCAAGTAGTGGAATGTAATACGTTAATTACTTGAATCTCAGAATTATTGCAAAAATTAGGTATATCGCGAATAAATGTTCAACTTACGACCGCTTATTGGTTGATATGAACATTATGCATACTCTGACGGATACTCTGATTGGCAACAGTTGCACTCCTTTGTTTTATGTCTGATATTGCGTCAGTGTTTTGTTAGTATATTATAACGTTTTTTTATTACTTGTACACGTTGTTTATACAATGAAAACAACAAAACATTTTGTTTTACCACTGTCATGAATAAAACGACTGAATTAGCTCTAAAGCAAATGCCGGTCACCGGTTAGCGCAGATAACTTCTAAATTATATGGGGCATGCGAGTACTGGTACTCGCATTATATTGTTTGAATTGTATTCTATTTGTATAATAAACAGAAATGATCACACCTTAAAACGTGAGAGCTAATTTTTAATTTAAATGATAAAAGTCTGTACCGCCTAAAGAAAAAAATTGAGTCAGATGTGCTATGAACCATTCGGGCGCTATGGCAACTATGTTTCTCAGCCAGTTCTGAATAAAGTATTTTATTATTTCTTGAAAACTAGTTGCGATGGGCGAATATATTTTCTTAATATTTAACCAGACGCTAACAATTTGTTATTACCGTTGGTGGCTGACAAGCCAGCAGCCAACGTGATGAGAAGCGGTAATGCCCGCTCACGAAAATAGGTTGTGTTCTTGTTAGTAGGTACAGTACAGTTTGAAAACAACACAAATAAACTGCTGTCCACCTTAAAAAAACAAGATGGTATGTATATTTCAGTGATAGCACCGGACTTCCGAAAACCAAAAATTATTGTTGTGTGGTAACTCCGTAAGTAACTTGTATACTAGATCGCGTTAATTCGAATTTTCTGTTACAGTATCTAATGCTAATGAAAAATAACGGCTCAATTGTAACTGGTTGTGATGGTGGATAAAGTATTCTTCAAATTTAATTGCATATTAGGAAATTATATTCTGCCATCGCGACTAGTTGTTACGAAAGAATAAAAATATTTATTCACAACTGGTAGCAAAACTCAGTTGCCTCAGCGGCCAAAAAGGCAATGACTATTTACTAGTGATTTTAACATTACCATTGACGAATATTAATAAAGAATATAATAAAATAAGAAAATGTATATCTACCTTTGCCGTGATAATGGTTTAACTTTGAAATACCAACAAATTGGTGATATACAATCGTTCAAAAATTTTTGAAAATTTTAGGTTTACCAATTATCTTTCGATATATATACATTTATTAATTCGTTTGCAGCTAGAGTAACTACAAAGTTTCTGTAGCCAAATTATAAAGAATAGTACACTCAGTTCCAAGAGCAATATTAGACTGGAATGGTATTTTCTAAAAGTGTTTTAATTTTGTATTATATGCGAGTAATAACGGCTAATATGATACCTTATGTACCCTACCGTCTTAGTTTTCTGTAATTGATACATTACTGTGGCAAGTAAACTAATCAAGTTTCATTGGAATTGAACTACTATATACGGATTTTATCGCGTTGTTTATTAATCACTGTATTACAAAATTTTGAAACTACTACTATTGAATTTTACTAATTTATAAGCTAATAAAATTATTTAAACTCTTAAATCTATTTATATTTAGTTTAATTTCAATGAATAACATTCGCGTAAACAGAAGACAATATAATCAAGTTTCAATTGAACATACTATTTGTAGTATTAGTAATAATGAACTTTGTTTTACTTACGGTATCAATTTCTGAAGTTCCCATAGAATTATTGAGGGTCCATTGGAAGTTCTTGGGTCCCGGGAAGGCGTCCACTTCGCATATAACTTTGGTAGGCTCATTAATTGCGGCACCAACTATAACTGTTGTAGTCGCTACACATACCGGCTTATCTGTCAATAGTTACATACACTTTGTTAATTAAAGGCTTACATACTAATTTCAACAGATAATACCCATTAGTATAATTTCAGATCAATCAGATTAGTTACACTAATAAAGAGTTAAAATTTGCATACTGAATTTAATTGTAGCACTATCTAGTTTGTTATTTAGATATTGCATGTATGAGTCTCTGTTTATAATAATGTCCAATAAAATTTTACTAATAGTCTAATATAATATTATAAATTTAATATAATAATATTGAACTTCAAATTTTTACTACCCTGTAGCTACAATGTTCCTAAGTAAGTCCCGCTTTTTATACACATACATATACCTAATGCAGTGATATAAGTAATAAATATAATAATAAAAAGGTTAATATAACTTCAAGTAACTGCATACATACATATGTATACAGTGGCGTGCGGTTCATAAAGACAAAAAGACACTGCCTACCCTAACTCCTTCTACTCCTCTCTAACTCAGATAGATATTTATTATATTTTATTTTGAAGTCCATTATTTATATTTATTGACGTATAGTTAATTTCCATAAACAAAATTTCTCAAAATCTATATCATAATATCAGCGCCAACTGTCGCGTACCGGCTGCACTAGCGCTGGCTGCAATGCGCCTAATTCGATGGAATAGACATGAACTAATATTGCATAATTCTTTGCATGTGTGCATCGAGACGGACACAAAAATATCGATACGACGACGAACCTAAACCAATAAACCAATATGCAGTGAAAATTTTTGGTAAGTGACCTTTTAAAATATTCTGCCTACCCTGTCTTAAAATCCTGTGCACGCCACTGTATGTATATGGTGAATTGGTAGTAAAAGTGGCTTAATCGGACGCGTCATTGCCACTGCGTCGAATATTGTGTGTTCGATCCGCACGCGGAACAAACATTTGTGTGATCCACAGATAGTTGTTCCGAGTCTGGGTGATCTTTGTATCCATTGTCAGTATGTCGGTTACCAGCTGATATCACACAGCTATGGCAAATAATGGTAACTGGTTATTACATGGCCCGCGTTGATGGTAAACAGTTACCTCGTGTTTAGCGGTTACCATCCGATATCTGGCGGTAGCTGAAAGCCCTTATTCCGTATTTTAATGGCAACGATATGTTATAATTACGTAACCCTATTTATGCACACAAGTCTATCCAAAACGAATGTAAAACTATAGGTACCTCTACGCACACAAGCTTAGCAAAGTAGGTTCACTTAAATAACATCAGTCTCAAGGCGAAGCGATATCGGGCTATTTGACGTAGGTTGTCGTAAATCAGAGAGCTTGCGTAAAAATACGTTATGATTCAACCTACTTAACTCATTGTTTTAATATCCAAGAAAATGTAGCTTCAGGCAAGATATTAATATTTTGCGATTTTAAGATTGTTGTCCAGCAGTCAAGGTCACAGTGACACTTTCTGTACATTGACCTTGACTAAAACATTCCTTAGTTACTCCTTACTTTGAAGATTTATATTTAACGCAGGTAGTTGGTGTTTCCGTGTAAATTATATAAAATATGTTATTTAAATTTTCAATATTTATTGTCACTGTTGATGATGGATATAATGTTGCCTTACAGCAAAGAATACTTGAAATACGTATTTATTTAAAAGCAATGAAATTTAAAATTTAGGCGGCCTAATATATTTAATTTATATAATTTCAGAAAGTATAAGAGTACTTAAAATGTTTGAAGGGTTACAATATTATTCATAGTAGCGTTTATGCTATGTAACCTGTTGTATGAGTAGCAATCTCCCAAATAAGTGTCATATTTTGAGGTTTTGAAATAATATTCGGGTTTTATTTTAAAAAAAAATTAATACGTTCTAAAGACTTAGGTTAAAATTATATCATACATAACTATATTTAGCTGTGTAAATAATGTGTCGGAAATTTTAGATGCGTAATAACCATAGTAAAATGACAACAAATATAATTATATTCTATATATGATATACTTTTGCCTTAATCTGCTGCTGGCTTGCTGGCTTAAACAATCCTAAAATAAATAATATTGTTTATACTTACAAATAATTTTTAGAGTAATTGGTGGCGATCTACCATCTCCTTCTACATTAGACGCAGTACATATGTACTTTCCAGCGTGTCTTCTGTTTACGCCTTGCAAATGTAACTGGGCTGCGCCTGCGATAACTCCAGCACGCTGATTGTGTGTCATCATCACTTGACCCTAAAAATATAAAAGCATTAACATTTCGGCACATATTTGTTGCTTTGGCTTTAAATGGATCTTTGGTTTTTTTTATTAATACTGTCGAGGTTCTGTTTATTTATATAGTATAGTAGTAGTTTTCCGATGCAACGAGATACACTGGATATATTTTTATAGTTTAGTATCTCAAAATTATAAAATGCTTTTCGAATGGGTATATCGTAAGTTTTTTTATGCTGCTAATACTTATCAACAGTTTATTGAATACCATGATAACAATGAACCTATAGTTGTAGATAATTTAGACTCTTGTGCAAAATAAATATGTTTGTTGCTGCTCTCTCATTTAAAAAAGAAACATGTAAGGAAGTCCAATACGAATCGTCTTTTTAAATATATTTTCCTTTCTTAAAATATAAATACTTAAGAGATTATAATACTCACATCATGTTCCCAGACAACTTTGTAAGGTGGTGGATTTGAATCTACGACACATTCAAAGCTGACATCATCACCTTCCTCGATATCGTTAGGATTTGAATTTGAGCCTAGTTGTAATTTAACTAATGGGGCATCTGCGAAAATAATTGATTTTTTACCTTCTATTTGATTATTAATAAATATATATCAGTCTTGGATCTTATATCAGTAGCCTAGTTCAAATTTACAATTTTGTTAACACATAATAATAAAATAATACGTAGGTGTTTCATAGAAGATTCTTACTTAAGCCTGATGTAAACTTTTACACCCCTGTGGCTACACTTGGAGACCCCTTAGGAAAACCGAAGTATTCTTCTGAGCAATTACGAATGAAATGACAGAGACGACGAGTTATGTATATTTTTCAGTAGTTATTACGACCGAAAATATATATCTACTGAGGTACGTTATGGCTAACATTTATCTGGCTTACTACCAACAAGTTGAATGAATCTTCTAGGCATATAGTTTACCCCACTTACGCCAAATAACTCTAGCTACTTGTAGAAGCATAGCCAAGTAGCCAGAGTTATTCAAAGTAACTTGCTCTGAAATACAAATTTTCGAACGTTAAAGTACTGTTTTATAGGCATGTAACGCAGTGCATGAGTGTTTATACTTTATCATACTGTGATCTATATATCGTCACAGATAGGATTGTTGTAGCCAACAAACCTGACATTATGGTAATAGATCCATCAAGGTATCACGCCATTTGATTATACTTTATTATTATTATTATTAGACTTCTTATTAAGATTAAATTTCATTCCATTTAGCTCACAAGATTATCAGCTATGTGGGATGTGGTCTGCAGTCATTGTGCGTTTAGTCATAACGGTCAATGACCTAATTTTCTAGTTATTAATCCTATAAACATGTAAAGTATAAAGGAAATAATTATTGTTATACCGCAACTGATACCGCTCTCTGATAAAAACGTTATTTATACTAATTAAATAAGTGCTCCTACTTATCTTTTGCCCCATAAATCCATACAAATATTACTTGGAAAATATATAAAAGCGACTTACAATATAAATCCAGCTTGACATTAGTTTCTAAAGTGGTGTGTTCTAGTTTAATGTGAGCGGCTCGACACGCAAGGACCCGTCCATGTTGATCCATGCGAGGAGTCCAGCGTAAAAACGATATCGTTTCGTTTTTGTTGTCCGAGTTCTAGGTAAAAGACACAATTTATAACGTGCTGTTTTTAACTTTATGATACTATTAGTAACTTATGTGACAATTATTTTAGTATTGAGAAAATAAAGAGCAGAATTAAAATAGTCAACACACTTTTACAGTACAATAACCACAATGATGTCGAAAAATGTGGTCACCGTATGCTAGCTTTGACAAAGACATACCTAGTTCGAATATGATTTGACCGTAAATGAGCTTATATTTTTAACTATAAAAATACAGTAAAATATCTGCCCCCGATAATACATATAAAAAACTACACAAATGCTATAGTATCATAGCACTCGTGTAGCTTTTTGGGATAAATCAACATAGTGACACATACTAAAGCCTCGTATTTTTAATAAAAACTATTCTAGGTTCCACTAGTATAATCATCAAATATGAAATGAAACGCAGTTTTATCTGACGAGTCTTAGAATACCAGACATAATTAAAAATATATTCTGTCTGGCCACCGGTATACCGCTGCGAATCAATTGGATAAATTCACATTTTACGTTCACTAAAATTTAATTTGTAATACTTATCGTCAGTTATCGTATATATTTATTACGAGAACTAGGCTTAAGTATGTATCACTGTGTTGATATTTCCCAAACTATTATACGAATGCTATAGTAGTATTGATGTCGCACAGTGAGACAAGACTATTACTAACCTTTAAGTTATAAATAAAAACTTAGCTCTAATAAGATTATAATAAAAGAATGCATACTTTTTGAATAGAGGCTGAAGCAGACATCTCTTGGTCATCTAACCACCATGTGATAACAGCCGGAGGTCTTGCGCCGATTGCTTTACATGCTAGTTGAGCTACTTGACCAACAGAGAGCGGTTGTTCTCCTCTAAGAATCTCTACAAACAGTGGCCGCACTAAAACAACACAATTTTATGATTTGTTTAAAAATATTAAGATTAAATAATTAATTTTAGCAAATTATTATATAAGTATATATTTAAGTAATTTACTTAGGTTAGGGGAAAAAATTATGGATCATTTAGTAGATCTCAGACCTATGACATTTTAGCACGGCTAACATTTTAACAGTTAATGAGTAATAGGTGTACAATGTAGGCATACTCAGTAGTTTGTCCACATACAAAATAATTTTAAGTGTAGGTCTATACTTCACTTTTATTTATTCTTCTTTAACTAAGCTTCTTCCCCGAATATTAGGCTATCAATTTAAATCTGTATCAATACTAATATTAAACGAGGAAAGTATTTTTGTTTTTTGGTCATGATTAAACTCAAAAAATGGCTGGATCGGATTTAATTATCATTTTCTATTAAACGCTATCACCATGCTCGAGTCACGATAGTGGACCAGTAAACATAAACGTTGGTGAAACTGCGGGAGTTAGCTGTATTTTTTAAATAAGCTTCTAAAAGATACCACTTTCATCTCATAACGTTCATCAACATGCGCTCGGCGTCATGATATGAATATGAAACCTTTATTGCGTCTGATACGTAGATCGCCACACAGATTAATATATTGTTTCTATGTATCTCTGTATATATGTATCTATGAATCTATATAACGGAATCTTTGAACGTGATTTCTACCCCTTTCAAATCGACGGATTGATTTGTAACTTTGCACAGTTATCGAGGACCGATGACAATACAATAAATTAGAAAAACAATAAAAATACAATAATGTTGATATAAATTATGTTATTATAAATCACGCGCAGTTGGTGTGGTAGGTAAGTCGTAGGCGCACTAAACGCAGAGTCGGTGTGGGAGTGAGTCAAAAATATACTCTGCCCCGGTCCCGCAGAGGTGAAGTGCGCGCCCCGCAGCTATACTGCGAACGGGTCGATGTGTGAGCGAGCCAAAAATATACGGCTTGCTTGTCCAGCGGAGGTAAAGCGGGTCGCCCCGTGAACGGGGCCGTGTGGAAAAAATATCATCAATGCTTACAATATTAATTCAGATTTTTGTTGATTATTAAGAACCGCTTGGCTGATTTCGATAAAATTTAAATGGGATCACCTGGGAAGTGTACCGCCTTTGAAAATTTTCACCGTAACTAAAAATAAATAATAGTTTAAGAAACTAAAAAACACGATTTATTAAAAAGGAAGTAAATAATTTAATAATTTTTATGTAAATAAGCGTGGGGTGGTTGTCAAATGTATCAAAATTGTATAAAGCGTTGTTTTTAGTATTTTTAAGCTATCATTTATTATTATGATTAGACAACACCCGCACTAGGAATGAAACATCTATCGTAGAGCACTGTACAGACAACGGACACAGCCATACATAAATAACCAGACACGCAACAAATATTTGTGGATCACACAAAATTTTGTCCCGTGTGGGGTTCGAATACTCAGCGCAGTGTCAGTGGCAAGCCAACCATTTAAACAATTACGCCGTGCGTGCAGCATATACTCATATTATTGTTATGAACTGAACTGACAATTAGCATGCACACGGAATTAGTACAATTCCGGTCTTGGTCCGGGTCTTTTACTCTATATGAGAAAAATTTAACATATATTATTGAGATAGCTTAGGCAAAAAGCATTCAGAAAACGTTAGCTTTAGTCCATAAAATAGCAAAATAAATTTTGAAATTCAATTCAATGTTTTCAGTTTTCTTAATCTGTTTCATAACACCATTAAATAGTAGTCGCCATGTTATTACGTCATATGGCTGTGTAAACTAAGAAGTGTCAACTGTCAACAGTATCGACTGATCAGCGTAGGTACCTTTTATCTCTATAGGCTTTTTATTATTTTTATTTTTGCATTCAGGTACAACACACTGACAATAAGTAGAATAATAATTGAACAAATACAATTTTGTAAATTTTTTGTGCTTCTTTAGCACTATAAAATCTAAATGAGATACTTTTCAAAAATGGGTGTAATACTCTATTTATACCCAGTGACTCTTTGACGAATTAGAACAACATGTGTAACATTGACGTTAACTTAAGACACTATGTATGTAGATACGATAGTTTATGTTCGTATTTGTACCTATTTATACGCTAGTGGATGGCCATACATATGGCACTAGCTAGCCCAGTGCCGTGTTTTTTTGTTCAGACGAACGTGGTACTAACGCATGCGTGCGCATCCGTCCCGTTGGGCTTTGGTGCGCTTCGAAGCACGTGGTTCAGCGTGACACGTACTATCATGCTTCATGCTGTATATATTGTATTAGTCTTACGGTTTTATACAGAAAAATAAAGTTGATTTATAAAAGCCGAAATAAGTTTTAGTCTTTATTTTTGTTGCGTCAGTATATTTCGTGGGAGGCAAAATTGAAATCGTATATTCTTTGAGTGAGATTTAATTTTTAACTGGAATGCAACTGTACATACGGAGAACAATTCTAAATACTTACAAAGTAGCTTAGCGACTACACACGAAATAGTCGTGGGGTAGCTAAACCTAATTTGTTTCTACTACGGGAAGAAATAACAATAAAATACATAGGCGGCTTCTTAAATAATTACTACTTTTCTTGTGGTTATCTTATATCGAGATTATATTTTATTATTTAAACTTTGAATGTGCGACTATGAAGACACTGACACTGATTGCACGAATGGCATTGTGGTTTAAGTGGTCACCTCACCACTACCATTGCATCAAGTTTTGTGGGATCCACAGATGGTTGTCCGTGTCTGGGTGTACTTTTTGTCCGTTGTTTGAAATATTGTAAAGTACCTCGCGACACAGGCATAATTACTAGTGCAAAAGTTGTCGTTTTAAAATAAGAAAAAGAATTTGATTATTGATTTGTTTTCTGAGTCATAAGCGCTGTTTTATATGGTAGAACTTTTCTCCTTATTTTCAAGACTTATGCTTTACCTCTATAATTATATTCGATAAAAGGCTAAACCAATCCTCTAATAATAATCATTTACTCCAGTGACGGACTGGCATAAATTATAAGTATGGGTTAACTTCTGTAATGCTACAGTATAATCAGTAAAAATATCTAATGATTACTAAATCATATTCCTGGACATATAAGAGTTTGTTTTTAATTGAGATAACTATAAGATATGTTCTCAAATAATAATATTATAATAAAATAAGTAAACATTTGTTAAACTGTTGAGGCGCAGCAGCACATCAGAAGCAAGGCACAATAGGTTTTTAATTATGTTTGGTTTATCGGTTACCAAAAAATCTTACATAATCTATCCCAAAACGCTTAGTTGAACAAACGACTTTTACTTTAAAACCTAGCAATTTAATTTCAAATAGAATTATATGAAAATCTAATCAATATAATATGCTTATTTACTATAAGAATATTATCAATAAGCACAATTCTTTAAAACTAACTTATGCCTAAAATATTATAAAACAGAAATAAAAAGAAAAGAAACACTAAAACCCTCTAATAGGCGTCATATGTTTCCTTTGCATCACAATCCACAGTGCCCAGAAGACTGGCAGCATTACCACGTTGAATGTCAATGCTTATTCTTTCCGCAAAATAAAAACTCTCTGGTCGTGGGCAGCGTCGATTAACCTTTTTGCTATTTCTTTATGTCTATAGAGAAACTAGCACGAGCACAAAAACATAATCTCCCACCAGGTTTTTGTATTTGAGCCGTTTGAGAGTCCATATAATTATGCATATAAAAGGTGAAGTTCTGACGTACTCACTGACAAGCATATCAACGCCCAGGTTAAAGCCTTGAATCTAGAATGCTGAAATTTTGCACATAGTTTCCATTTACGATATAAACAAGAAATAAAGCTGGCTTTCCCGTAATTCCTACGGGATTGGGCATAAATAGAATTTTCGCTTTAAAGTTGCCTTGTTATTATATTATGTCAAAAGCTAGTCTACAATAGAATGGTTGCCTACATTTTCAGTACACCGATAACTTTTAAGCTTTCATGTTGCAAGATATGTTATATTGGGTCTTTATATATACAATTGCCGTTTTGTATGAAGAAAATGGATAAAGTTGTGTTTTTAATACAGACTATTTTATCAATATTGTATTTTGTTAAATCGAATAATAATATTTTACAAATAAAAATAATGTATTGTTGCCTGCCTTTAGGCCAAGTAGGTATAGTATGTCTTAAATGATTAAAACCAGAAAACGTCCTATAATTATGGCGAATTGAAGCAACGAATCGGTGAAGTCCCTATACGATCTAATTTCGTAGCCAAATTAATTGTATAAAAAATTATAGTTACATAATTTATTTATTATTTCTATTTTGACTTGTTATTTAATTGTATATATGCTATTCTGAAATTGTGTTATTTTAATATTGATGTAGAAAAATGGCGGCTACATAAAAATCAATTACAGTATGTGAGAGGCATGACAGTAATTCCCGTTTTAATCATAAATATGTGTTATGCCTGTTGTAGTATGGTATATCGGGCACGCCACAGTCGTGGCGGTAAGTCCCGTGTTTGAGGAGTGGCTGGAGAGGCGGCATGGCGCCCTCACCTTCAAGCTGACACAGGTTCTGACTGGCCACGGTTGTTTTGGCCGGTTCCTGTGTCGTATACGCCGGCAAGAGACGCCCGGTTGTCACCACTGCGGTGACTGCGCTGCACACTTTGGCGGTTTGCCCCGCCTGGGCATCGCAGCATCGTGATTTGATCACAGCAGTCGGATCGGTTGCCCTCTCGCTCTCGGCCGTAGTTCAGTCTATGGTCCGGAGTGAGAGGTCGTGGAACGCCGTCGCCTCCTTTTGTGAGGAAGTAATTTCCATCAAGGAGGCGGCGGAGCGGGAGAGGGAGCGTTTAAACCCTCTCCCCAACCGCAGAGCCGGGCGCCGGAGGGCGCGAGACGACCTCCAGCCACCCTGAGGTTTGACCTGGGGGTGGCGGGCTTTGTGGGCCTGCCCGCCATCCGATTAGCACCAGGTCCGAGAGGCGGCATGCGTGTTCCCACGCGCGCCTCTGTGTCGAGTCCGTCTCCCCTCTTTTAAGAGGGGGGACAGTAGGGTTTACTAGTGGCGTGAAGTCTGCCTATTATGGGTAGGTCTTGTTGTGTAGTGGCCTGCCGTTTCAAACGGCGGGCCGTAACCTCGGCGGGGTCGCGACCGCATGCGAAAGCGATTCGCGTCCCCGTCGATAGTGGTTGTGTCCAGGAACACCGTGGTAGGTTTAGTCGGTATTCCGGGAGGTACTTTACTATTATTTCCATCTTTCTTTTACCCCGGCGAGTCCGACATAATCCCTCCGCCCGCCCCCACGGAGGGATATGCGTCATAGCATTACCCCACGTAAAAAAAAATGGTATATAACATTAAATACACCAATTAATAATTTTATATTTTCATTTAAACACTTAACCTAAATTCATAACGGTAGTTTAAAACAGCTAAATATTTTATTACATTCATGGTTAATTTATAATTCTTCTCAGATACATAAATATTATATTCGGTCCTGATTAAAGTTTGAATTTAAAATTATTACAGCGAACGATCTTCAATTACTTACACAGATTTGTTTAAAGGTTACTTCATTGCCCTCTTTCAGAAATGAAAGTTTCAGTATAATAAATTTACAATGTAGGTAGCTGCTTCAAAGGTTATTTAAACCTCTCACAGACGAAATAAGTATAGAATTGAACATTTATGCTGCTATTATTTTTTATGGAAGACAGACGCCTTAATCTAATTTAGCATACAATTGATGTTGCTAGTTAGCCGAATACAGGTCTTCTTGTTTAGTATCTACTAAATAAAACATTTATTCGAGTAAGTAGTAGCTAAAATAACTTAAATGTTAGACATCTTCCGCATTCGGATTTATGGTTTAAGTAAAATTTATATGTATATTAGTTATTCTTCGATTGGCAAGCGGTACTGCAGGAAATGTTTTACTGAAGGTAAGGTTTTAGTTTGTTTATCATTAGACAATAACATAATTATATGTATAATTCATGAATGAAATTACATTTCCGTGATATCACATTATTAAAGGTTCCATAAAGCGACGAGGTATTGCAATGAAAATAGAAATCAAAATTGTATGAATTGAATGTTGATCAATTCTATGTACCTGATTATAATTTCGATTGATGGGTTGATCGTATTAGAATTTTTATTAGTATAAAGCTAATACGTAATCAAAAAATCTATATAATTATCAAAATTTATTGCATACGATTTGACGAATATTTGATATTCGATTTTTCTTTTGGTTAAGAATTGAAGCGATTGCTAACTTTATATCAGAGACGCATTTTATAGTATACAGGCGATTCTTCTATGTCAAGACAATACATTGTTAAAAACAGCTGAATTGCGCATGATAAAGCATTATATCATCTATATGTTTCTGGTGTTATGATTCAGAGTTATGACTTACTCTAAGTTCAAGCATAGACTCAATTCCAGAAAATGTTTGGTATATTTTTTATTTCTTGCTTTCCTCTAGCTAAACAACATGACAGGGCATTAGTAGTCCTTGTCGCGTCACCAAACAGACTAACGGATAACAATCATTTTCGTATACGTTCGTGTCCCAACCGAAAACACACGTGTTCCACTGAGATGCTCGCGTGATATTAAACAGCGACTTTATAAGTTAAATACCAATCTTAGTGACAAAATGATATCTACCCGAGAAATTTCAAATTTGTAATTCATCTCAGCTTTTAGGATCAATTTTTATAGTTAAAACAAATGTATCTTGTGATACAGCTACTGACTAATACAGGAGACAATAAATACTTTATACCAATGTCAGATATGAGTATTCTTAATTTGAATGTGTGTATCTACTATATTATAAATTCGAAAATATTATTTTGTAATTATATTTTTGTGAGCAATAAGTTAATGTTTTACTGTTTCTCTACACGTGTATAATTTGCTAACGTAAGCAAAAAATACCTTAGGGTGACTTAGACGGGTACATCGCTCCAATCGGTCGGTTAGATAATATAACGGAGCAGTGTCACGGCAGATGCAGGACTAATGTTATTTATTATGAAATCTTTATATAGAAATATTACTTATAGTGGAATATAAAAGTTCTAGTCTATGCGGATTGTTGTATGATAAAGCTGTGTACTATATATATAGGATAAAACGGCGTTTGGAACGCGCACATAGTGCCAAGTAGGATGTGTCGATTTTCATTTAATTGACGCATTTGAATCCCCAGAATTGCCAAAGGCATACAATTCTTAAAGACAGCAAAGGACAACATCCACGTGAGTAGCTAATGGTGTTATTCTTAGACGTACTCCATAAAAATTAAACATGCATCAATTAAGCAATTCAAGTAATGGGAAACTAAAACGATAGTGGCGTCCGATAAAAGCGCAGATAGTTAAAAAAAAATTAGAAACAAAAAATAGGATCATCCACTAAAAGCTTTGTTGGAAAAAGGTGAGCTTAACGTGCATTACTGAACGAATGACATCATGGGTTATTATAATGGAGAATAATTTCCTGTTCACCGACGTGGCAATGGCGTCACGACAGGACAATGCGACACAAATAAAAACTAATGGCTCCTAAGGGGACGTTTCGACAAAAGAATCCTGTCTGGCAGCGCACTGTCATATTCGGAGATAATACAGGAGACTGCCGCGTTTGATATAGGTTAATCACGCGGATTTACGTGGATTGAGTTTTGCAATAACAGAAAATGAACGTTTGTCGTCGTGTAATGCGGATGTTATGAGACTTTCCAACTTTTCCGTTATAAATAATGCACACATGTATGCAACTGGTAAATTGCAGCATAAGAACTGGTGGTATTATAGAATTTTATGAGTTTAATTTTCAAAAATATATTGTTGTTTTGCCTTATTATTATTTATCTTACAGCTATACTCGGCTTTGCTTCACTGTGACTCACGGGGATATTTTTTATATTTTTACTTTTCTAGTTTAGCGGGCACAAATATTCAGAAGCAATTTTTTATATACATAATATGTATATAAAGATTGATCGCGCCTTTATTACAACTTACGAAAATATTAATGATACAAGTTCGGCAAGATATAATGTTTTAGTTTGTTGTTAAGAAGTAAAATATCCATATTTGATATACAACTGAAGTTGTTCTTCGTTAATTAACTTAAATAGATAGTGGATATAATATACACTTCTCATCAGAAAAATCGAAACACTTCCGTTTTTATGGTTTGTGTCCTAATTTAACACAAAAGAGTTTTCATTCCATGAAAAAAATCACATGATTGTATAGCTGGCAGTTTGGCCATTACGGTGATAAGCGAAAATTCTAAATTCAAAATTAGAATTTCATTTCTTTATCCTATAAATGAAATGATTCACTGTTTTGAGACAAATGTGTGTTTACATTTGGAGTACATTTCACCTTTGAAAACTAAAAATTAGCGCTTATCTTAAAACTTTTTGTTCTGTGTTCTGTATACTGTGTGTGTACTGTGATTTTGGGATGATGGAAAAAGTTTTTTTCTAAAAAATATGGATACTTCGTCCGCAGAAGCCGCCCAAGTGGTGGCATTGCTGGATTCTGGACTTAGTCAGCGTGTTGTGGCTGAAAGATTGCATGTAAGCCTGTGTCGTGTTCATAGAGTCTACAAACGCTATCGGGAGACTGGTTTGTTCACGCGCCGTCTACAGAAGAGATAGATAATGCTTTGCACAATACTGCATTGAAGAAAAGGTCAGCTATGGTGGCGGTTCGTGGACGGTTTGGGGAGGAATCAGCGCCGACGGTAAGACAGAGCTTGTCTTTGTGTCTGGGCTACGTCTGCCTGCACTAAACAGTCATCGGTACATCGAACAGTGTCTTGAGCCTCACGTGATGCCCTATGCACATTTTATTGTCAACGGTTTCATATTCATGCACGACAATGCTAGAACTCACACAGCGAGCGTCGTACGAGGTTATGTTACCGAAGGCGGTATCTCCATTATGGAATGGCCAGCAAGAATCGCGGACATGAATCCGATTGAACATATATGGGATGAATTAAAGAGACGAATTCGTGCAAGAGATCTGCCCCAGAAACAATAAGCCAGCTGCAAAATGCAATCCAAGAGGAATGGAATGCCACAACATTTGATCGTGACTCTCATCCGATCGATGAAGAAACGTATGGAAGCAGTAATAAGAGCTCGGGGAGGGAATACAAGTTATTAAATAAACGTTTCTTAGCTTTTTTTTGGGTAAAAATGACTTGTTAAACAAAATACGAAACCTATGAAAATTTGATTTGAATTTATAACATTAACCTTAGGATTTGAAAACCTCATATTATTCACTATTAAACGACATTTGACATATATTTCTAAATATACATATTTTTCTGATGAGAAGTGTGTATGTATTATGTATATAATTTATTTAATGTTATGATTACATACAATAACATATGCCATGAGATCAACTAAGTAATTATACTTAGTTGATCTCATGGCATATGGTTGTGCTTATTTTTGCAACCGATCGTATTGTGTTGTGTTTGACTACCGGGCAGAGGAAAATGTAACTTGGTATATCTGTTGATAAAAGTTCAAAAGCAGAACAGTCTTGCGATATCACAAGACTGTATGTGCCCTGTTACCATACCATGGCAACAGGTCACATACATACGTGACGTGAGATATCAGCCAGCTACATATGTTGCTGGCGAAATGTAGATGAATAAGCATTTGCTTGTTCATCTACATTCATTTATAGTTCTTGCGACCGCAGCATATAATATGTAGTTTTTCAACCACAATTTCATTTTTAGAGGTGGTATTGTCTAATGAGTTTATGTGGTTACTGTATAACGCTGCGATGTTCTGTACAAACTGCACTAAATATAATTCTCGCCACATATTAATAATATAAATACTAAGAATTAGTAGAAAATTGAATATTAAGAAGTAGTTGAATTTATTCTACTATATTTATTATGTACATATTAACAATATTGGATCAAACTTGTGTAAACATGATAGCATGACATTTCAAATTTAATCTCTCGCTTATTATCTACTTATGTATAAACACTATTGTGGCAGGATTTGGATATGAAAGAGTTAGTTATTCACAAGGTGGCAAGCATATGATCTGTCTGGTGGTAAACGATTAACGTAGCTTATGATTGCTTGTACTATCTAATGTATCATTTGTGCGCTGGTGGCTGCAGGGGAAAGGTATTCAAGATGGGGAAAAGGAATGGGGAGATTTATAAATGCACAAGTGTAAATACACTTGTACATTTATAAACCTCCGTGATACGCGAAAGAAATACAAACCAACAAATGTTGATTTGAACTTCTAATAAAAGTAACTAGTTTAAAAAAATATATATAAATAATAATTTAAAAACCTACAAAACACTTTTAATTAAAAAAATTAGAAAATATTTTAATGTAAGAAAGCGTGGGGTCCTTTCTAAGATATTTTTATAACCCCCACGCTTTTTCTATTAAAATTATTAAATTATTTTCTACTTTTTTAATAAACCGTGTTTTTTGTTTTCTAAACTATTATTTTTTGTGTTCGTTAGATAAAAAAGGTAACTATATAATTATTTAAATATTATGTTTACTATTATATCTTTTTGCCGATTATAGGCTTGTTAAGATTTTTTGACATTTTGAGAATTACTTCCACGCTTCCGCATGTTAAAAGTTTATTTCTAATTATATTTTTTTTTTACTTTGCTGCTTTCAGTGGATCGATAGCTCAAATCTCTGTGTGGCATTATTATGGTCTTCCCGCTTAGCTATTTCTACTTGCTAATATGCTGCTTAGATATTTTACCCATGAGCATAATTTGAAGCTTTTTTGGCTCCATACTTTAAAAAGCATATTGCAAATATCTTCGTGAATTAGTAACTAATAAATCAATTGTAAGGCTTTGATTCCCAGAAGAGCATTTAGTGACTAAATAATGGAAAAGGCGTGGGTCAGGTCTTATAACATTATATATTATATACCTCACCGAAAAGAGCATAGCTTTTAAGTATGAAGAAAAAGAAGGCTTTGATTCCCTAAAAGCATGTAATCATTCTACGAGTCATTGGTTAATTGCTCACTTTGTTATATTCAATGTGTCGAATGTTGTGGGTTTCACTTCGAAGCAAGGCAATCATTTGTGAAATATAAAACTCTCCACGACACAAGGATTATCCCAATGCGTCTGTCCCCTGTCTTTTGAAATAACAAGTAAAAGAAGCAAGAAAATGTGGAATATAAAATGACACAAAGATCTAACTAACTATTAACTCAAAGACCCTGCTTATATCTTCCAACGTATTTTCCTTGTTTATCCTCATTCATCAAAACAGGCACGTATAACATGACGTAGTGTGACGTCAACGAACGTAATGTCCAAACGCGTTTAGTTAGACAAATGACTGAATATTAGGTTACGGATAGTATTACCGCAATCTCTTGTATATAAAGCTAAATAAGATAGAGAAATTTCATGGTTATAACCATGACCATGTTTATTTATTTACACGTAAAAGTTGTTGTTGTGCCACTGTGATGGATATTGTAAGTTTGAAAGCCAATCCAACAATTATTTATTTATTTATTTATTTATTTATTTATTTATTTATTATAGTTAATTAAAACGGCAGTACACCAATTACATTAATTAACATAGAGACAATAAAAATCATATTACAAACATAAAACATAAAAAGAAAGAAATACAATAAAAGACTATAATAATTACAACAAAAACAGAAACATAACATAAAAATTAATATGGAATTGTTGATTCCCTCTCATACCTCTTCTCGCAGAAAATTAAGCACTCTCGCATAAGCTTCTTCCATTCATCCGCAAACACATCACATTTAGGGCAGGCAGTCATGAGGGCGTTAAGCACCTCCAGGGAACGGCACACTGGCGACTGAGCTCTAGCAACAGTGCGGCATTTCGGTTTGGCGAATAATTTGGGCCGGCAGCTTTCACGGTGCCTGACGTATTTATCAGGCACATATAACCTAAGCAACAAAGTAAGGAGCTCAGGGCTGTCGATTCGTCCATGAAAGACTTTATTAGCCATCGTGAGTTGATTAAAGCCTCGTCTGACCTCTAAAGAATTGAAGCCTAACATCCCTAAAAGGTAGTTAGTAGGGTACATATACGGAAAGAAATTATAAATCTTTTTAAAAAGAAATCTGAGGAAGGTCTTTTGAATTTTTTCGAGCATGAGAGTCTGGGACGCTGTATAAGGATTCCAGACACATGAATTGGCCTCTAATTTGCTTCTTACTAAGGAGGTATATAAAAGACATATGACCTGAGGGTTCTGGAAGTCTGTAACATTTCTCAGAACAAAACCTAGTCGCCTATAACACTCCTTAGCAAGCTCGAACACGTGATTTTTAAATGTCATGCTACGGTCGAAGATTACGCCTAAATCCTTAATGTTGTGGACTCTGGTTATGCATGTACCATCTAATGTGTATTCGTAGTGGATCGGTCTCAACCCTCGGCCATAGCTCATCACATAGCATTTATTCGTATTAAAATTAAGTTTATTAATAATGCTCCACTGATAAAGCTTGTCGACATCTTTTTGTAGGGCGATGCAGTCCGCAATTGTTTTGATCTCCAGAGCTATTTTCAGGTCATCGGCATATAACAGGCATTTTGCCGATTTTACCTCATTAGTGAGATCATTTAGCATAATAAGAAACAAAAGCGGACCCAACACAGACCCTTGACTCACGCCTGAACTGGTGTCATAAGCCTTAGACTCGAAGCAACCATGCCTGACGAACTGTCTACGGTCCTTTAAATAGCTGGCGAAGAAGTTGAGAAGGCCTGGCGTAAACCCAATATTTCCCAACTTCTGTAAAAGGACATCATTGTCAACTCTATCAAACGCTTTGCGGAAGTCAAAATAGAGAACGTCAACTTGACCTCCCGTATCCAAGCTTAGATAGATATAGTCCGTGTGGATCAGAAGATTTGAGTCTACAGAGCGTCCACGTCGAAAGCCATGCTGTGCGTCAGATAGGTGTTCCTCTATCTGTTTATAAATAATTGTGTGGAGAATAATTTCAAATACCTTGGCAACAGTTGGGAGGATGGCGATCGGTCGATGCTCCTCAACAGATATTTTGTCACTACTTTTAGGTATAGGTGTAACTCGCGATAGTTTCCACTGCGTAGGATACACGCCAGTCTGAAGGGCTAGATTAAATACGTGACACAGTGGAACAGCCAAAATTGCCTTGCAGTCCTTCAAGATGAAGCCGGGTATGTTATCAGGACCAATCGAATTACCAGGTTTGAGCTTCCTAATCGCTTTAACTACGTCCTGTTCTGTTATGATGGGAAGTGCAACGTTACCTCCACCGGCACATGGTCTAAGACTGCTAGGATCCAATTCAGGTTTGTCGGGCAAGAAGACGCTGGAAAAATACTGAGCAAATGCTTCAGCAGCTCTGACTCCTGAACTAGCGACACCGTTGTACGTAACATTTGGTTCAAACCCACCTTTCGATCGTAAGTTTTTCACGTGTTGCCAAAATTGTAGTGGATTTCTTTTAATATCGTTCTCCACAGTACAACAATATAAGCTGTAAGCATGCCTAGCTCGAGTCTTTAATTGCGAACGTAAAATACTAAACTCTACATGTGCCTGTTCACAAAGTGAGACCTTCCATTTTTTGTGGAGTTGGTTTTTGCGTCTCACGTCGTGAATTAGATCTTTAGTGAACCAAACAGGATAACGTCTATTTCGAGATGCCAATCGTTTTTTCTTCGGGATATAGGAATTAAAAATACTATATATGATTGAATAAAACATATCAATACCAGAGCAAGGATCATTGACACTAAGAACATCCTGCCAATGGGCTGTACGAATTTGCTCGTATATTAGTGAAAAGTCTGCTTTACTGAAATTCCAGTCCTTGCTTTTCTCAATATTACTGGGGTCTAATGTGTCATTACACTTAGGTGTAGAAATATTAAGTGTAATATCTAGTGCAGGATGGTAAAGATCGATTGGCACTAGTTCCAAGCCCACGCCTTGTTCGCATTTTACACTAAGACTCGCTCGCACCAGTACCACATCCAACTTACTTCCACGCATGTTCATAACTTCATTCATCTCAACCAGGTTACAAAAATTCAAAAAATAACAAAAATAATTATTGATATTGACAGAGGCACTCTTTAAATTAAAGTCGCCTAATATTATAACCGATCCACTCAAGTTCGAAATAAAGCTCTCGACTTTGCAAAACCATGTCATGTAGTCCTCATCAGTAGCAGAGGGCTTGATGTAGACAACGCAGATATTTACATTAATTGTACCGCGTGTAGTAAGTGCTGCCCACATGTCCTCCCCGTTGTTTGTCTCATATTCCGTTCGTCTAATCAGAGAAGTACCAGGGCGTGCGGCTAACAGAACTCCGCCACCTGCAGTTGATCGGTCTCTACGCAGGATGCTCCATTGTCCATATGATAATTCCGAGTCTTCAACTGAGTTATCAAGGTTTGTTTCAGTAACTGCCACCAAATCGTGTTCAGTGAGTAACAAGTTCGATCGCCAAGTGGGTAATTTGGTTTTCAATCCACGTACATTTTGATACAATATATGCAGGTGGCTGTAGCTTTTGTTTATAGCGGGAGTAACAAGTCTAAGTGGTTTATTGAAGTTCGTCATTTTTAGGACGAAAGTTACGGCGCCATGGTTTTACACATATATCTTCTGCCCAGTTTTTAGCCGCCATTACTTGGTCAGCGAGCCTCGACGGTACACCCAGCTTGAATGACGCGTAATTTCCACGAGCTTTAAGTAAATCTACAGTGCAGATATCGCTTCCACAGATATTAGATAGATGATCACGTACCTGGTTAACAGTTGTACCTTGTTTGACATAAAATAGGTGAAGATACTTCCATCTTTCTGAAGCTTCTAGGCCAGTAGAACCTGGTGCGGCTGTACCACGCAATACAGTGAGAGTGGAGAGCTGTGAGTGTCTTTTTCGCCGAACCTCTGTCCAACTGTTTGCTGTCTGATCTTCATCCCCCGTAACTGTGTCAGTCACAGAGTCAACAGAGACCGGCACTGGCAAGGAAGTGCAGGAGTTCGATGCTTGTGGTTGTTGGAAGGCGGCTGACGTTTGAGACTCCGATGTCGCAGTGGTAACGATGGATGTAGACAGTGGTCCTCTACTATTCCTTTTCCCCGTGGAATTTGGCACCGCGACGGCATTCATCCTAGACGCCATTGAATTAGCAATCGGTTGTGATGTTGTAGCAAGGGATGGCGAAGTCCGGATATTGCTGTCAGCAGTTTTTACACGCTTAGCATTCTTGGGTATAGGATTTGGAGTCTTCCGAGACGGCGATAACTCAGTCACAATTATGGATTCAATTTTCTTGTTAATTGCATGCATTCCTTCATTCAGCTGTTGAATTGTCTGAGATATATTGCTCTCTGTGTGGTGATTGTCTAGAAGTCGACTTATAATACTTGGAAGCCTATCATCAACCACCTTTTCCAGTTCTTCCCGAATAATAGTCCGGATACTCTCTAGTGTGACTGATTGGGCACAATCAGCTGATTGTCGGCCTTTGCGAACTCCGCCGCGGAAGGTCGTTACGTTTTCGAAACTGTTAGGTGATGCTGTTGCTGGTTTCACAAATAAGGGCAGTTCGCCTGGGAGAACATTACGCTCGGCCAAGCGTACAGGAGTGTTTGTATTATCGCCCTTAGGTAGTTTGGAGCGACACCCTATACACATCCAGGTTGATATGAATTCATTGTTTGAATTCCTAAACGCTTCTATTGTAACATTGGCACATAGCAAGTCATAGACGCCTCCACATTTCGAACAGTCTATTTTAATGTCCTCAATTTTGTTTCGACATCCAGTACAAATGTGCGACTGAGAGGATGACATTTTAGGGTGATGCAAAAAATCAAAGGGTGATGCAAAAAATCAATTGTTCTGAGTCTGGGTGTATTTTGAGCTCGTATTAGGGTAGTTGTCTGTTTGGTTTTGTATATTTTTTATCTCACAAGAGCAAATAGTAATCAATGAAATCTTTTTTTGTGAAAACAGTTGGGTGGCTGGATACCAGAAAAATTGACGGTGTATTGTGGACGTCTTGCTATCTCCATCAAACAGATGCATTTAAGTAGCGGTTACGTCACACTTCAATATCGTGCATCCGATTTTTGTCATCTGAAATTACCCCTACTACTAGATTTAAAACACTTGTATGTAATTTGTACCTTATTTTAAACGTCAGCCTATTTCATAAATTCTTCATATTTTGGAGTTAAGATATTGTAACTATTTTAATTAAATAAAAAAAAATTAGTTAACTTATCTATAGTAAGTTTTAAAGTGTTCACAAATACAAAGCTTAATATATACGTAAAGAGAGGCTTGTTATAAAATAATAATTAAAAGGAATATGCATATGCAATATGCACTTATAATGTCGAAACCAAGAATCCCAATTATCTTAGAGGTGAGGCTAGTTCTCTTCAATTAGCAGTAAAGCTGCAAAATAACGGCTTCACTGAATTCAATATTACTAAGTTTAGTTTTTTCCATTCGACAGCTATGTAAAATGTTGTATTTTCAGGTACAAATTGTTTGGGCTTTCTGCCACTGTATATTGAAACGCAGGAACGATGACGGCTTGACTTGCTTTCTGAGGCGTCAAGTACTATAAGATAAAATGATCACACGTCTAAGTACATAATGATAAACATGTCTATAAACTTTACGAATATTTTGAAGTGTGTGGTTTTGTCACCACCCTGACTTATCAAACTTATAGATATGCATTTATAAATTACAATGCATCTTTAATAGCGGAGGAAATTAAAAACTAAACACGCTTTATATTGTACTACCTTTTGCCCGCGGCTTCGCTCGCGTAAAATTAGGTTAGGTTATGTTTAGTTAATAATGGTACTTGACTGCCTCCGTGGAGCAGCGGTAGTGAATGCGACTGCTGTGCATTTTTTTTTTTAATGAATTTGTGGTAATCGAGCATACGGATCGCCTGATGGTAAGCGATTACCGCCACCCATGGACACCCGCAACACCAGAGGAGTTACAAGTGCATTGCCGGCCTTTTAGAAAGGAGTACGCTCTTTTCTTGAAGTGTTGAAGGTCATATTGGTCCGGCAATACCGCAGGCGACAGCTCATTCCACAGTTTTGTTGTGCGAGGCAGAAAATTCCTGGAGAAACGCACAGTTGTGGAATCGAATCCCGGGTCGGGCCAACAAAAAGTTATTGGGTTTTTCTGTTAAGAAATCTCAATAGCAGCCCGGAGTTAGGAAGTTGGCGGTGTTAGCCACTGCCGTGCCTCGGAAAGCACATAAAGCTGTTGGTCCTGCGCCCAATAGAGATTGGTCCGGTCGTATCGGATTACCGTCCCATCGGATCATGAGAGTTAGGGAACAGAGAGAGCACTTGTGTTTGTGCACACACTTGTGCACTACAACTGGCCGATGGCCAGTCTCCGTTTAGACTGGTCGGCGTGGCCGAAATTCGGTTTGGAGGACATTAATAGTACTATTTTTAGGTAAAATATAGTCTATGTTACTCGGTGATAATATAGCTTTCTAATGGAGAAGAATTTTAAAATTAGTTGTTTAGTTTTGAGTTATATCCTTACCAAACAAACAAACAAAAAATCAAATCTTTCCTCTTTATAATATGAGTATAGATTACCATTATTATACGCGGTGTACAGTAGTTGTTAACAAATTAATGAGATCGTTATTTCAGCAAAAGCTTATATTGATATAAAATAATTAAGTACTTACAATATATTTGTATTTGCACGTTGACCCTCAGTGGCGGCACCATTACTGTGTTATCCGCAGTACAAGTATATACAGCCTCGAAGTAATCTCTTGTTAGCTTTGGTATTTTAAGTTCGAGCACACTGAGTCGAGAACCGTCGTCTACTGGTGCGAGCGTTGTTATTACTTTGTCGTCGCGCCACCAACGTAATCGAGGCATTGGCTTACCTGGAACAAAAAGTAGCATATTTTATTAAAGGATTCTTTCAGTTTTTATACTATATGTATATCTATATTGTCGGCTCGATGGCGTAATGGTCAGTGTAACCATCGCCACGCCTGAGGTCGCGGGTTCGATTACCGCACAAGTCAAACACTTGTGTGCATGAACATGGATGTTTGTCTTGGTCTGGGTGTTTCTATGTATAATATGTATGTATTTACAAAAAAAGTATATACATATGTATGTTTATCTATTCTCTAGTACCCATAGTACAAGCTCTGCTTAGTTTGGGCTAGATGGTGTTGTGTGTATGTGATAGAATATTATTATTTTTATCTCGATATACAGTATTTGGAAGTAACCGTATTTCATCTTCTCTTGTTAACTTAAACTAGTCTAAAACGCTGAAGCGTAAACAAAAAGTTACAAGTTTTATCGCTGTGGCGCATTTTAATAGACTAAAGGTGTGCGGCAAATATTTTATGTAGATGAACGTTAGCATTCAAATAACGAACATACAGATTGAATTAATTATTTGACAAACCACTATTTGTAGAGCACTCTTGTTGCCTCATGTGAGGATCGAACCCACGACACACGGCGCAGTAGCAAAGGCGAAGTGTCACTGAAACCACTTCGACATCTATGCAGTTAAATAAAGGTTATTAAAACGTGTCTAGCACGATTTGTCGTACA
The DNA here is from genome assembly GCA_963675205.1 of Catocala nupta. Classification (NCBI taxonomy): domain Eukaryota; kingdom Metazoa; phylum Arthropoda; class Insecta; order Lepidoptera; family Erebidae; genus Catocala; species Catocala nupta. Next base: position 9,915,926 of record OY776081.1, read on the forward strand.
TAGAACTATTAACCGATTGTACATATTCATGTAAAACAAACAAGCTAGTATAATAACTGTTGTAGGTACCTAATAATGTAATATGTAATTCATTATATAATAAAAATATTTAAGACTTGTATTTCTACTTGTACAAAAATTAAAATAAGTATTTTTTTATTTAAGTATACAACAAACTAAAATGAATAAAATTTTTAGGAAGAGAGGCACCCGCCTCTCGCCCTCGGATTACCTACTCTATCTACTGGTTGGTTGGTGCTCAATCCGAGGGTACGTGGCGGGTTCTTACCAATTATTTTTATGTCAATGAATTTACGCCAAATAACATCAAATTCGATTCCATATAACTAATAATAATTAAATATTATCGTACCTTCTATTATTGTGTTATTACTACAATAACACAATAATAGAAGGTATAAACCACTTCAATAAATAATAAAATCATTCTTGGGTGCAAACAGCCCACGCTCCATATAAAATTAAAACAGATATTTTATTATCTAGGATTGTATAGTACTACTAAATTTGTTTTTGTAAATTGCAACATTAAAACTAGTCCAAAGCCTAAAGGCTTTCGATATGCGAGGTAGGTACGGCTAATCAAGCACTTAACCGGTACTCATCTAGCCTGCCATGCTTCACGTGCTTTGCACAACTGCTTCATTGTGATACTTAGCAAACTATACAGTTTAGCTTTAACTAGTCAGTTAAAGCTAAACTACACAGTTTGTTAAGTATTATTATCTATATAGATAATACCTGTGTCACAAACATTCAAACAAAAGACACAAAGAGACGAGACAACTATTTGTGGAATACACAATTTTTCGTACCGTGTGGAGATGAACCCAAAATTCTCGGCGCAGTGGCATTCGCGAGATCGTCTCTTAAAACACTCTATCCGTGTAGATACTATAGATAATCATGAAAATTATGACTTGTAATATTTACCTCCACCAACAACACATGTGAGTTTCATGGCAGTACCTTCGACGTACGGACCAGCAACTCCAATAACTTCTTTGTCGAACTCATCAAATATCTTCGGTTTCTCTGGCAGTTCTGTAAGAAAAATACGCTGTTATACTCAATATTTTATTATATTCCATAATGTTATACAAATACATATAGTAGATTACACAGCTGAGAAGACCGTTAGGCACGTAGAACGTTTAAGAGAAATGAGCCGTCTTTGAGAAATGGTACAAGAAGGAGTAGATATCAAAACAATTCAGTGGCAGCAACATTAAAATTGTATATTTCTTAAATAATTTTGGAATTCCTAAATTATATTAATGTAATATTGGCAGCCTTGCTGTAAAGATCTGGTTTTGCATACTTTTGGTGGATTGTAAACAGTATATAAACAGCTTTTTGTTTTTACTGCTAATTTTGTAAATTAGAATCATGTTAGATAAACAAAAAAGTAGATATGTAACTTGTCAATAAAATAAGGATCTCTGTACTAAAAAAACCATCATGGATAACGACGGGTCTGAAAAAATGCTCAAAACGAAAGAGACAAATGTTATGGGAATATCGAAAGACCCCCAGTACAGAAAATAAAAATAAACTCAAAACTTACACTAACAGATTAAAATACATAATAAAGCAAACCCAAAAGGCACAAAATAACCATACTATTAACAATTCTGAAAACAAATGCAAAGCTACCTGGAAAATTATCAATAAACAGAAATTAAAACATCCAAAAGAAGGAATAACAAGCATAAAAATAGACAACAAACTTATAAACGACCCAGAGGATATCGCAGAAAAATTTAACGAATATTTTATCAATCAAATCGAAAATCAGACCAGCAATAATATGAATAATACTTTGACATTTAATAATTTTAATTCAATATTTATGACACCTACTGTACCGATCGACATAATTAAAATAATAAAATCCCTTAAAAATACTGACAGTGCTGGAAATGATGACATAACTACAAAAATAGTCAAAGCTACGTCGAATACTATTGCACCAATACTTAGTCACATTATAAATAGCTGCATAGAACGCGGCATTTTTCCAGACAAACTAAAAGTTTCTATAATTAAACCTATATTTAAAAAAGGTGACATGCAGGACCCAAGCAATTATAGACCCATTGCACTTATACCTGTGCTCTCTAAAATAATTGAAAAAGTAATACACAAATGTTTATACTCCTATCTAGAATCCAATAATATTTTAATTAGTGAACAATACGGCTTTAGGAAGAATAAAGGTATCAACTCCGCTATATTCAAGCTCATTGAACACGTACTAAATCAAGTCGACAATAAGTCACCTATCATTGCATTGTTTATGGATATGTCGAAAGCCTTCGACTATGTTAGCCATAAAATACTTTTAAACAAAATTTATAGATACGGAATAAGAGGCAACGTATTTGAACTAATAAAGTCATATCTCACAAATAGGGAACAATTTACATGCATAACCAAAATTTGTCCTTACACTAGAACAGAACGGGTGTATGCTTCTAATCTTCGCAAATGTCTATTTGGGGTACCCCAGGGTAGCGTACTTGCACCCTTACTATTTAACATTTATATTAATGACATGCCCAAAACTATTAATTACCCAATAATATTATTCGCGGACGATAGCACTATATTATTCGCAGGAAAAAATGATGATACATTCGAAACTGAAATAAATGACAACCTGAAACGTATTATAACATGGCTAACCGAAAACAACCTAAAAATTAATCTTGGAAAAACTAACTACATTTCATTTGAACAGAAAACAAATAACATAAAACCTAATGTTAAATACAATAATAAACCTATTACTGAGTCTAATCATACAAAATTCCTTGGAATCTGGATAGATAGAAATCTAAACTGGAAAACGCAAGTAGAACACATATGCAGTAAACTGACTCAATATTCCTATGCCCTGTATAACTTGAGAAAGGTTGCAAGCCTGACAACACTGTTAACCGCATACCACGGATACGTATCATCTACTTTGCGCTATGGACTTATATTCTGGGGCTACTCACCAGACAGAGAATTGGCATTCAAAGCCCAAAAAAAATGCTTACGAGCAATATGTGGCATATAAAGCACAGAAAGCTGCGCACCGCAATTCAAAAAGCTCCAGATACTTACACTTCCGTGTCTTTACATATATGAAGTAGCCTCATACGTCAAAGCCAATATACATTTGTATGAGCACCTAAACAGTGCCCGTAATAAACATAGAGTATGCACTAAACGATATAAAAAAGCCATATTGACAAAAAATATACTAGGCATGGCACCCAAAATTTATAATAAAATACCTAAACGCATCATAGAAATAAACAAACTAGACCTGTTCAAAAAATGCCTTAAGGAGTTGCTAATCACGAAATGTTATTATACGGTTGATGAATATTTGAACGAAAGACTGTAGGCCTCATACATCCGATATATTTAACGTATGTAAATAACAATAATGTAATATTGCAATAATTCCAACTGCATGCTTAAATTTCTTATTTTCCTAAAAATTGTACGCTCTAAAGCAAAACATAGTTGGACACACACACTACCATTGTAACAACCCTTAATACCTATGTTTACAAATAAAGAATTTGAATTTGAATTTGAATTTGAATTTGTAACTACGTTATATTTAAGAATCATGAAGAATTACAAGCTAAGGGTGCTTATTGACCTTTTAGCTGAATAGTATTAATAATAAAACATATTATGTATATAGTAGCAAAATCATATAACAGTATACGTTATTAAATTATTTTAAAGTGATTTGTAAGGCCCTATTGAGGCTTCTCCCAAGTCTTTATATTAACAATATAATGTATAATACTCAAATACTTAATTTATTTTCGACGTCATATCAGGCAATTAACATTCCACACAGCGACGCATCTCTTTATAACTTCTATAAAGGTCCTTTTATAATTGTACCGTAAATGTTCTTTCAATATAGTAAGTATCTTAATTGGTAATGTCAGTTTGAAGTGAATTGCTTTACTTTGCACTTTCTATTGAATAGCCGCTTTAAAAACCTTTTCAGATTAAATGTAAACATATTCTTTTTCATTTGACATTAAAACATATAGTATAAATTGGGTTTGCAAGACTTCATTTAACTAAACTAGAAACAATTAATCTACTTTATGTATGAAACGGCGAATCTTTAAAATGGTTAAGCTTGCTTAGATATAAAACGACGTTTTTGTTTATAACTGCGTATAACTGGGAAATAGTAAAAATAAGAAATTAGTAGCTGCAGCGCGGGTATAACAATCGGGCACATATCATCATCGTAGAGTAAAAAGAAACACGAACCATAGCCAAATATATCAAAATTATTATTTTATATTTAAATAAATTTTAATCATAATATGATTATAAGACGCTGATATCAGCAAAACGCGATTACATAGAAAGCAAAATGTATAAACTTTCCCATATATAAGTAATACCTCAACATTCTATAATTTGACAAGATGTTGCTCACGGCTTCGCTCGCGTAACTGTAGGGTTAGTTTAGGTTAGTAACAGAACTTTTTTCTGGACCACTCTATGTCCATTTCTGTTTCCCTTACAAGGTATAAGAGAAATTTCATGATAATCGGTAGAGTAGTTAAGGCGTGAAAGCGTAATAAACAAACTCACAATCGCATTTATAATATTAGTTAGGATTAATGCAAACACTTATTCTTTTTTCAACAAGTAACGTCTCTTTTATTTACAAACTGATTAAAACGAACGCCAAAAATATATATGATTCAAACATTGAAAGATATAAATCTTATTTTTAAGATATTATGAACGTGAAATATTAAACTAGAGGGCCAAGGTAATTAGCGGCTTTAAAACCTTTTAAATATACATATTTTTAAATACTTCGGTGGTTCAAGAACATAATTGTTAGCTGTAAGCACTTGTGCGGCAAGCAAATGTGAAAATTCAAAGTCAAGAGCTTGCTTTTGACTTCAGGTCTGGTCTGAACTATATAAAGCGGTTTCAGTCGTCTTGAACAATATTAAGATGAGACTTCATATAAGATTAATATCGCTAAACGTTGTTGAAGGCCTGTGTTAGAAAACTGTCACTACGTTCGTTCTAAATGAAATGAAATAAAGAAAGATTGATTGATTGAAATTAATGAATTGAATTGAATGATGAGTTCAAACAATACGTTATTCTGGTATATACATACCAATACTGGTGCAAAGAAGTAAGGCAGTACTTTATTAATTTACTTTAAAATATGTTTGCTCAGACATGATCAAGTTTAAGTTAAAACAGGATTATTCAAATTATACCCCTCAACCTGTTAATAATTGATGCACATAAAAGAACAGGAGATGTATTACAGAGTCAAGTATCGTTGCTGTAATTAGCATCTACCATTTCGTGCCATTCCATTAAAATAATTAAGGGATAATTATCGATATGCAAGGTGTTGCAAGGTGTTGCATAGGCAACACCTTGGAGATCGAATCGCGCGTGGCGATTGAAAAAGAGTGAAACTTTTTATAGGCGTAATCCTTTGCCTAAACTAAGTAACTGACCGAAATGTAACTTCAGTAATTTAAGTAAACAATTACACCGGGACGTGCATAATTGTTAGTTAGTGACCTAAATGAATACATGAATTTTGACTTTGACTTTAACCACCGCATATTGCAGGGATCCGAGGCAATCTATTTACACTGTAAACCAGCATTTGACTACAAAAACTGTATTGTAAACCTAATCTCTTAGGCTATAATTGTATTAATAATATCATAATAAAAAAACACGCAACCCACAAATTAAACGATCCAATTACCAAAAACTGTAAACAAATCATTACCATTTTATTGCGCATTAATATAAGTAGTGATTATATAATTTGACAGGTAATAAAACTAAAAGAGTTATTAGCCAATAAAACTGAGATTGGCTGAACGCCAGAATGCAATATGTAGCCACAGACGGCCAAACAAAATGGCTACTTTATTGAGCTGCAGTTTTACATCCCGTTTGGATATGATATATTCATACAATGTTTATGGCAGTTAGAGTGTTAATTCTCTAAATCCTATTGCTTACATTATAATATTTTTAATATTATAATGTAAACGAGAGTTTGTTTATTACGCTTCCATGCTTTAACTACTCAATCATTCATCATGGAATTTTGCATATTCATTGTAAGGGGTACGATAAAGGATCTGAGGTAACTTTCAACCAGAAAAAGTACTGTTTCCCAGCGAGTGAAGTTGCGGGCATAGTTATAGTTGAGATGTAAACACTTTTTATAGCAATATATCAGTTTATTTGATGATAATGAAAATACTATCATAGTATCAACTTGCTGTCATGGTAAGGTGAATAAATGACATCAGTCTTACCTTTTACTCATACATAGTCTTAAGCCTATTTATCTACAGGGGTAGATAGATATGCATTTCCTGTAGATATTAGTTATGGTTTTGGTTCCACATTAGGGCTATTTCCATATCGCCATTGATGGCCATCAATGGCGATCTGAGAACTTATTTTTTCATTGACCGAATATTAACTTTGCATTGGGGAATTATGGACATAAAGTGAAGTAGTAAGCCAAGTTTTAACAGGGCGCAGTCTCAGACTATGTGCCTCTGCCTGTTACTGAGATTTTCTGACAGGAATACTCAGTAACATTTCACTCGACCTGGTAATCGAATGAAATATATCATAAATAGCAATGGAAATCACTACAGCTGCGCCATCGATAAAGTTTAACGTTTTTTAAATACTTATCTATTTTATTACATAAAGCCAATATATAATTTTCTAATATCAAAAAGGTGGTTCATAATATGATATGTAAACTGCAAGATGTTAGCCAATAAACCGCGCCACTATTTGGCTGCGTTCCGATACCACACATAAATTCATAACAGACATTGCACCAAGTGACTTGACAGATATAAAATATTGATGCACGAACATTTTCCGGTTATTATTTTCTGATAGAAGGTAGATATTTATGAATAGTATTAAGCTTATAAGACCCTCAACTTCAATGTGAGTGTAAATTAAATTAAGCTTTAGTTATTATTTTAGCTTATATGTAAGTGAAAATCGATCTACTAATGAAATAGGTTAGTCGCCTATGTTTGACTTTGTATTTTATTTTACACACAAGAGCAAATATCAATCAAAACAAATATGTTTATGAAAACTGTATCAAAATCGGTTGCAAAATAAGGAAGTGATTAATATTTTAAGTTTGTATATAAGAAAAATAGATTCGTGGTGTAGATGTCTCGCTATCTTTCTCGCACAGTTATGATTAAAATGTAGCAGTTGTGTCACAATTTGTATCGTGCAAACCTTTTCCCGTTAACTGACAATTAGATAGGTACTCCTACTACCAGATTTGAAACTCTTGCAACTGATAAAGGACTAAGAAGATTTTAAAAATTCTTTGTTCTTTATAGTTTGGGTACTGTAACTATTTGACTTAGATAATAAACAAAGCGAGTCAACTACCCTATTATACATCGTGTAATAGAAACATAATTTTGCTAAATTAGAGTTCTGCTATCGTTAGATTAATATTTGAATCGTTTCAATATATGCGATTCCGCATGCCTATGTTAATATATTCATTTGGTGAAATATTGATAACAGCCGAATATATTTTTCCCGGCAGATGGTCGATAGTTGATGACATTTTGGTATTTTTTCGAATTTTCTATACTTTGATGCCCCATAATGCACCTGGCTTTTTCATCCTGAAAATGTTAGTATCACCACCAAATTTAAACGTGCTAACAATAAATATTACGTAATACTGCGGTATTCAACAGAACCGTTTAATTTATATTGGTTATCCAATTGACCTACACTTTTCGTTATCATGATTGTGGATTTATTATCCTTGATTTATAAATTAATGTGCTTAATATCGTGCAATATGTTTATTTTAATTTAACGATCATAAATTGAAAATCCCATAAGTTTAATTAAAATTATTAATAACAGACACGCGTATTATTTTCAAAGAACGCGGCTTATACTCCGCCACGTGGGTAGGCAACATATTAAAAACAAATCTAACAAAACATTTTGGTTGGAAAATGGAATTAGATTATCGTTTTTTGTAATCTCTGTTCGGTTATTTTACTGGAATACATATATATATAGGTACCTATGTACCTATTATATAGGTTTTTTGGCATATCCTTGATGTTGCAGCGGTGTCTAACTACTAAAACGTAGTAAATGAACTAGCGCGAGCGCTGGGAATATTGACATGCAATAGTTGTCATAGTGTGTTACTCGCCCCAAAAGTTGTTATTTGTCGAAAATCCTAGATAACGAAGAATACATACTTACGGATGATATGCTGTATCTACTATATTGTCAATTAGTACGTCGCAATCAAATACTTACCTAGGAGGTGTTCCATTGAGCGTGTCCCAATAATGTATTCGTGAAAATATAGTCCGAAATTTTTATTCTAATGAAACCCATCATGCCCATAGCAGCACATGCGAGCGTGGTAAGCTGCCTACGACATCTTCAGCCATTTTTCATACATCATTCACAAGAAACGACAATGGAAGGCAAATAAAAAATGTTGCACATCGATACTTACTATCACCATGTTATTTTTATTTTTTTATTTTAGTCAATCTGACCTGAAACAGCAAACACAGACAGTACAAAAAAATCAAATGAGACTTACCGATAACGTCCAGAAGTATCTTATGGTTCCTCGTTGGTGATACCTTGTAGTCTATCCTGCATCTGTATGTCGCGCGGTCAGTCGGTAGCACGTTACGCATGCGAAGTGATGATGGGGTAGCGGGATGCCACCTAGCGCGGCCGCCAAGGACATCATCCGCCCAATGTGCTGCTGGGCCTTTGATACGGCTGTCGTAACTGCAAACAAATTTGGTTTTTTATATTCGCGTATACAATGCGTGTATCAAACTTTACATCAACAATTTTAATCTACATAGTTTTAATAATTTTATTTAGTTCAGTAGTTATATTTTTTAAATTATCTAAGAACAGTGTTAATAAACAATACGATAAAATCTGAATAAAGTAATTTAATTTCAACATTCGTTGACTTTATTGTTTCCGAAGCTTTGAATACTTTTAAACGAAAATTGACTAGCTGCAATAGCCTAATGGAGTGTCCACTAGATTGTCACATTCAATTCATGCGGAGGTCTAGATCCCAAGGCATGTCTTTTCAAATTGAACTGTTTATTAAATAGTTCATTATCGCTCAATTCAACAGTATATAAAAACATCGTGAGGATATCTGTATATCTGAGATTTTCAATAAAGTTTTTGTAGATATGCCTGCCAACTCGCACTTGGCCAGCGAGATAGATTATGATCTAACTCTTCTCATATTGAAAACTGGCCTGTGACCATCAGTGGGACAGTATGTATGTGAACTGTGTATAATAATATATTATATAAAACAAAAATGTTCAGAGGAACAGAGACTACACGTTAAAGTATTTTTACAAAATAATCGATCTACGTAACCAAAATAGCAGTTTAATAATATAAAAGGAACACAGTATTAAGCGATACCGATATATATCTCTATTATTTATTCATTATATCCATCACGATGATTATTTCGAACGAACAAAGTTTTAAATAGCCATTGTCCTATTCATAAACTTACTATTTATTTAAATAAACCTTTATAGAGTGGTCGGATGAGCCTATTGTAGTCTACCTATTTTCAGAGTAGTTTGGAAATAGGCAGACAATAATAGGTTCAGTCCAAAATAATTAAATATTCAGTAATAGCACGCCTGTGCATGTAGGTGTAATCGCCTACCAAAAAACCTTTACTAAGGTTTTTCAATTTACCAAATGCGAGAATTGAACCTGAATTCGTACGATAGCGCGTACACGTAAGCGCACGCTTAAACCAATGAATCAACGATGCAGTCAATTCTGGATTATTTTAATGGTGTACCGTTGATAATAATCAACAAGGCGGATAACTATTCGAGTAGGGATCGACCAGGTGCCTCTTCACTAGGTAAAGGCAAAGGATAAGTTGTGGACGTAGATACAAGCGATCCAACAGTCAATAATAGCTACGAATTTTTCACGATGAATCGTGTAAAATTATATAGATATGATAATCGATTTAATCGAATGGTATTATTTTCCAGGTTATTAAAGTGAAAGTGATTATTTTCGGAATGTACTGATCTTGACAATTGATTGCTGTTGGCCTTCATAACTTAATATTATAAAGAATCGGTACCTTATTTGGGTCGATGAGACTTTGACTTTGAAACGATTAATCTATTCATATATGGGTAGAGCTGAAATAAATAATTAATATTGTTGATAAATAATACTAATTATTTATTTAACAACATCTCTTTGTAAAAGTGATTAAATAAAAATATTAACGGAGCAGTTTATATATGTTTATTAATTTGTCGTTGTGAAAAATAATGTAAATCTACCTATCATGCCTAAATAATCATGCCTATCACAATCACTATATACAATAGAACATAAATAAAAGAGAACTCTTATATCAACTAAAATAGTAGATAATAATATATAGTTAGTATTGTTTTACTTTACGTATTCTGTATGTGCCAAATATATATGAAAGCTTATTATAACTCTGAAATTTCACACATGGGACATGGTGTTTGGATGTATGTCCAAATTCTCAGTCAATCTTAAATTATTTATTTCGCTTGTGAGAGGGATTAGAACTTTTTATACTATTTTAGATATCTTATTATAATATCAGCACCATACATACTGTCCCACTGCTAGGATCGGGCCTCTTCTCAGTGTCAGAAGAGATAGGCTATCCAAATTATTGCATCCCGTACAGTAAAGTAAAATGTCGTAAAAAGTAAAGAAAAATGTAATGTATACGTAATTTATTCCTTTTAACTAACATAGTTTGTAAGTAAATTGTTACTAACTCATATGGATTATGTCCGAAATAAATGTGATATCATTATAGTCCACCACGCTGGCCCAGTGCGGTTTGGCAGACATCACATATCTTTAAGAATATGAGAACTCTCAGATATGCAGGTTTCCTTTCTGTTTCCCTTTACAGTTTGTTTTCCTTATTACTTTAACTAAATAAATTGTAAGTTAAATAACATGCGTATTTGGTCAAATCTAATAACGCGGTTGTAACTGATTATATTTTGTAAAACAATCGTTCTTAGCTTCCTCGAATCTTATAATTATATATATATTATTAAACTAAGGATCTCAAATACAGACACACGAGTATAAATATTTTGTACAGATTTAGCATTTGAATCGCTTCGTACTGAAATAAATTATTCAAAAGTAATTTATTATTAAAAAATAAATATTTTATTCGATTTGAACAACTTTGTAATAGGCTCTAGGAAGTTCTATGGTTAGTAGACTACAGGTTATATATTTTTAACACGTCCACTCCAATGCAGTTGTGCTTATATAAAAGCGTGTAAAAGTGACCAATGACCAAAGCGACAATTCTTTCAACTTTTATTTGTGGAACGTAAAATGATTTAATCGTAGCTTACAATATTCATCGTTAAGTGACTAAGAAGTGAATAACTTTAGCTTTTAAGTTAGCGAAAACTACTACTATCATTAAATAAATAAAAATCTCAGATCGGTCCATCTGTGTAGGAACCACAGGTTTTAAAACTATAGACAAAAATACATACGCTTCAAAACACCTCGCCTTATATTAAAAAAAATAATTAGGTACAGAATAGCTAAAAATAAATTTTAACTGAATAAAAAGGTTAAGGATTACAAATTGTTAATTTACCTCCATTTACAATTAACTTTTTTGTGGCAGGTATTCGTCTGTTTGATAATTATTTTAGTTTTATTCTGCTATAGTTAACAGATTTTCCAGAAACGCTGTTATAAACATGATTTGATTTTGGTACCAATATATTGTTTAAAATCGTCAACAGAAAATAATAAGCTGGTGTGATCACATTCAATTATCTAAGTCATCGTTTTGACTTCTTAGTATAAAATGAATTGACGGCCTCCGTGGTAGCGGTAGTAAATGGGACTGCTGTGCACGAGGTCTCGGGTTCAAATTACGGGTCTCGGAATCTCAATATCAGCCCAGGGTTAAGAAGTTAGCTGTGTTAGACACCGCCGTGCCTCGGAAAGCACGTAAAGACGTTGGTCTTGCACCTTATCTCTCTTTCGTCGTGTAGGATTGCCGTCCCATCGGATCATGAAAATCCTAACTCGCATAATTCGATGGGAATAGAGCGTGCACTTGTGTTTACGCACATACTTGTGAAATAAAATAAATTGAGGAAAAGATCTGAAAGATTTTATGACATTGATAATATAGAAGAATTATGGCAGTCGTTTAAGTATGAAGTGGTTGATGTAGCGTAAGAAGTATGCGGTGTGAGCAAGAAGAGGAAAATGATAAAATCGAAGAATGCGTGGTGGAATAAAGATGTGCAAGGGGTAGTACGGAGAAGAAGCCCGCATGGTTGGACTGGCTATCTGTCAGAGGCAATAAAAGAATGCAAGAAGCAATGAATGAGGATGTAAATAAAGCTAGGAATAAGTTTATAAGAATTAAGAAGGTAGTGAAAGATGTGATTAAAAGGAAAAAAGAGGAAAAGAAAGACGAGTTTGATAGAAGATTATCTGAAGATTTTGGGACTAACGCATAGTTTTCCTGGCAATCCATTCGCTCGGTTCGAGATAAAACCCTTACTACAGAAGAAAGAATGAAAGTAATGAAGAATGAATGGAAACAAGAATGAAACAAGAATGGAAGTTTACTATATGAAGAAAAGAGCGTGCTGAAGCGATGGAAAGAATATTTTAAAATTTATTTGAAAGATTGGAATGGCAAGGGTAAAGTTTCGAAATTAATGATAATTATAGGAATGATGAAAGCCCTATTAGTGTAGATGAAATAATGAAAGCATTGAAAAGCATGAAATTAGGAAAGGCTGGTGGTTATGATAGGATTACAATCGAAACGCTGACAGCTGGACAGAATCTCATAGTAACTCAGTTGTGCCACCTTTTTAACTTGTGCTGGAATACCGGCCGTATATCAAGTGATTGTGTGAATAGTGGTGCAAGGCCTTCATAGTAACTTTATACAAGGGAAAGTGAAAGCTCAGTGTCGTCGGTAAATTGTATGCGAAATGTTAATTGAAAGGATTGTGAAAGTAACCGACAAGAAAATATGGGATGCACAAACGGGATTTCGAAAGGGTATGGGATGTACAGATCAGGTCTTTTTCTTACGGAGCATAGCCGAGAAAGTTTTGGCCAAAGGTCAAAAGGTCTATTGCGTATTCGTGGATCTGGAAAAGGCTTATGATAAAGTGGTGAGGAATGAACTTTGGTTAGTTTTGTCCATGTATGGAGTGAATAGCAACCTCACACGAGCTCTGAAATCTCTTTATGACGATTCCAGAGCTTGTGTTAGGATAAATGGGCCTTACACAGAATGATTTAGTATCGAAAAAGGTGTTAGATAAGGATGTATAGCGTCACCCTGGCTGTCTAACCTATACATGGACAATTGTTTGAAAGATTTAAAAGATTATGGACGGGGATTAAGAATGAATAAGTTGCTTGTCAAATGTCTTCTTTATGCCGACGACCAAGTAATACTTGCGTCATCGGCGGAAGAGTTGCAGGCGATGGTAAGTATTATGCATGATGTTTTTGAGAGTAACGGAATTAAAATAAATGTAAGCAAGATGAAAGTAATGGTATTTGAAAAGGAAGAGTGCATGACGATGTGTAATATTATGATTGATGGAGAACAAGTGGAGCAAGTGAAAGAATTTGTATATTTGGGTACTTTGTTTACAATTGATGGTTAACATGAGGGAGATATTGAAAGAAGAACGATTGCTGGCAATAAAGTGAATGACACTTTACTCGTTTTTATGAACAGTCGAAATGTATCCGAAGAGGCACGTTTGGCTGTTCATAGAGGATTATTAGTGCTTACACCTATGCATGGAAGTGAACGTTGGGTATGGCAAAAGAAGCATGAGAGCAGAATAAATGCTGTAGAAATGAGGGCGCTGAGAAACATAATTATGTGGTGTGACTCTGAAAGATCGAATAAGGAATAGTGTGATTAGAGAAAGATGCGGTATAAAAGTGGATACTATATCCGACGAGATTAGAAAAGGGTATGTTAAGCTAGTTTGGGCATGTAGAAAAAATGGACGAGAAAAGACTGACTAAGAAAGTTTATAAGGCTAGTGTGAATGGAACAATCGCAAGGGGAAGACCTAGGCGAATGTTTTTTGATCAGATCGGAGATGTTCTCGATAAAGGCTAGGTTAAGAGCACATTAAACCGGCGAGCGTGTAAAAGGAATGTTATAAAAGTGAATGAAGCCAGAGAAGTCTGTCAGGATCGTAGCAAATAGAAATCCGTAATCTCTGCCGACCCCTCTGGGAAACTGACGTGAATCTATGTATGTATGTATGCATTTTCTGAATGAATCTATAAAATGCCAGTGCGATATTTTCTTTTCCAATATTGGCATGATGCTGCAAAGATTTATGCTACGAACTATTTCTAAGCTCACTTTATTTTTCTAGACGAGCATGGAGAATGTAGAATATTTTAAATCAACTAGTTCAATAAATCTTTGTGATGTTGAATGAAATTGCTTACTTACCAGTTGATATTTATTCCTGTACCAAAGTATTATTAAGTATTTATTTGGCTTTTATTTTGTTCCTATCCTGTATATATAAAGTGTATAGTGTGACCCACGTCGTAATTTAATTCGCAAACGGCGTATTCACATGGACAAGGCCGCAGACATCGACTAGTTTAAAATAAAAATTTATTACAATGCATTTATTGGAAAAAGTATAAGCAAATGACAACGACTGCATATGTTCATTATTGAAGTATTATATAATAAGAAAGTCTTTATCTGTATGTACTAAAATTATGAAGAGAAAATATTAGATTTTTGTTTGATTGTAAGGATATAACAAAAAACTACTTAAACGATTTTAGGAATTCTTTCACCATTAGAAAGCTATATTATCACCGAGTAACATAGGCTATATTTTATTTAAAACTGACATAACCTAAACTACCATTTTCTAATTTTACGCGAGCGTAGCCTAGGGAAAAACCTAGTTGCTTATAAGATGTACCTAATTAACAACAGAATCTATATCTTTCTTTCAGTTAATATAATAAACAACAGCTTTATTCAAAATAAGTAATTTATTAAGCATACAATATGACTATAAATAATACAATATCAATTTTATATTCGTACATTTTATATCGTTTGATATCTGTACCACTAACTACATAGTTCTAGTATGAAGAAAATGCATCTAATAACTGATTACCACATAAATAGATTATTCAACGGAGGCTCACCCGGAGCAGATCCTATTTCTAGGCGGTTATAATAAGATCTCAAAGGCTTTCTAACATTATCTATCTAAGCCGGACTGCTCTACTAGTCTGGGTGTTAACACTATAATGGTATATATTAAATAATAAATGCACTAAGACGAGATGCACTTATATTATTTTATGAGAATATTTCGAGGTATTTAAGAGAAATCTTCCATGTTAAATCCAATAGTATTTACACATTATATTTTCTCATACGATTTTTTGGATCGATATGGCTCATGTGTCAGAATTTCTACCAGGCAAAAGTAATACATCCTGGACGCATGCCACACTTGTACAATAGAAACTTGCATACGCGACGGCATGACATATCTATATTAGATTTAGGATATATACATATTTGCATACACTCCTCTATTTCTCTAAAAGGGTGGGCAGATATATATTATTCATAAACTATTTTCAAGCTACATGTAATAAAATAATCCATACAAATAGAAAGATATGTTATAATTTTACAAAGAATTCCTCAAAAGGTTTCGTTTACAAATATTAATGGTAGGTAGAGGTCATCCTGCTGCATATTGCATCAAAATAATTTCAAAATAGTATTGGATAATACATCATTATCCGTCATTGAAACGTATAGCAGAAAACGGTATTCATTTCAGATAGCTCGTAATTAAGATGGATCTATAGAGAGTTCACAATTTAACACATCAACAACATTGTAATATAACATTTATTTACTTATATACAATACAAAATACCGTATATTTTAACGTGCTTTACATAGTGATTGAACATAAACTATTCGTATAGACATATGTAAATATGCGACGTTTATTTGTAGCATTCTAGCTATTACCCGTGGCTTCTAACCTTGATTTTAATATATATATATAAGGTTTTATGTCAATTTAAAGTATGTATCTATTAAGTAACATACTTTAAATTGACATAAAACCTTTATGGTGTGAGATTTTCGAGAGAAACTTTTTACATGTTCCAATAAGATATGTCTTTTAAAAAATGTGCAACATTCGATTTTCGACTTTCAATTATTTTTTTTATTCAGCTTAGACGGGAAAGATGGATACTTAAAAAACCCGAGTCATTTTTGAATACGAGTTCCGACGCGGAACTAACGCGGCAGAAACGGCTCGCAAAATCAACGCTGCGTTTGGAGAGGAGACTGCTAATGAACGCACCGTGTGTTTGTAGTTTAAACGCTTTTGTTATGGAAACTTTGACTTGAAGAACGAACCATGAGGAAGACCGCCCACACACATGAATAACGCTGAATTTAAGGAGATAGTGGAAACCGATCAGAGTCAAACATTCCAGGAATTAGCGGCATGGTTTAACGTTACCCTACCTACAATATTGGCTCATTTGCATCAAATCAATAAAATAAAAAATAATATGAAAAATGGGTGCCTCATGATTTGACTGATCTGCAGAAAGAAAATTTGTTGAATCATTACAGAAATGAAATAATATTGGATCGAATTGTGACATGTGGTGAAAAGTGGATTCATTATAACCGTAAGCGAAAATGCAACGGCTAACCACAAGTCAAACGCCGCAACAGTGCCCTAAAGCAAAGCTTACCAATAAAAAGGTAATGGTAACTGTTTAGTGGCCTCTTCATGGTATTATTCACTAAAGCTTTCTCAGGTCTGGTCAAGCAATAACAGCAGGTGTTTACTGTGCCGGACTTCGAACAATGTTGGCGAAAATGGCAGTGAAACAGCCTCGACTCGTGAATCGATCTGCACCATTATTGCTCCATGATAACGCAAGACCTCACACTGCATGAGAAACCGTTGTAACTTTACAGGAGCTGCAGATAGAAACCATACGTCATCCTCTGTACTTGCCAGACCTTGCTCCAACAGACTACCATTTTCTTAGCGATTTGGACAATTTTCAACGTGATAAAAGTTTTCCTTCCCGGGAGGCAATACAAAATGCTTTCACACAGTTTGTCGAATCTAGATCCCCGGAGTTCTATCGTAAAGGCATAAATGAACTTCCATTTAGATGGCAGCAATGTATAGATAATAAGGGTAAATAGTTCGATTAAATAAATATGGAACATCTTAGAAAAACGAGTTTCAATTTTTCAGTACAAATCGGCAATTTCATAGTTTAACCCCTAATATTACCACTTAATATCACATAAAATATCTTAATAGTAATAACACTTTGTTCGGATCAGTAATCGAACAAGAGAGCTCATGGGCAGTGGCCACAACGACCACTACACCACTGAAGCAGTCAGGTAGTGTAAATTAATTGATACAAATGTAATATTTTTTTAATTATACAAGATATTATACATTTTAAGAATCCTATTATATTATGAGACTAATAAAATGCAATTAGTATTTTAAATTGAAATAACAGTCCTATGGCAAGTAATTCTGAAAAGAAAGGGTTAGCTTTGTTAATGGAAATGTTCAGAATTATATATTTGAATATCCTTAACTGTATCTACTACATGATCACCTTTCCTTCCTTACTTATTTAGTAGAATTAAAGTGTGTTTGTCGGTTTGCTCTTCTACAGGCAGTAACGAACCAATCAATCGGCGCGGGCGTGACTTTTGGCATAGATATAAATGTATATAGGTACATTTACATACAGACAGTGACAAAGGGTTTTTAAGACATTTTATCTGAGGTCTCAAAGCATCGCTGATTTCAGCGTGAATGGGCCGGCTCGACCGGGGAAGGACTAAGGTATAGTAATCTATACAACGGCAACTTCATATTATATATTATAACAGGATTATTCCATATTACATGGGACCTAAAACCATATTTTGTGAAATAAGGTTGTATATCAACCATAATAAAAATAATAAATATGAATAAAAAGTTACGAGATGGAATTAGGTTTTAGTCTCAGTGGATTTGACTGAATTACCTTTTAAAGAAGCGACTGCCAACTCTAGGGGTTCTTCTACCATTAGACCAGATATATTACATTTGAAAGTACTACCTACATACATAATATATTAATGACTGTGACTTTTAGGCGCGGTAGCATAAAACTATTTTTGTAAATGTTTACCCATCTATGAACCGTGCCGTGGTAATGTTGATTAACCTCGCAGGTTGATCAGTCTACACAAGCACTACTGTACGTTCATCATGTTATATAAACAAAATAATATTGTGTAACGTTTATTTAAATATCTATCCTAACTTATATTAAATTATAGTTTTCATTATATTAAAAAATAATTTATTCGTTTGTTTGTTACGGTTTTAACACTAACTACTTGACCGATCATCATGAAAATTCGGATACCATCATCTACCTTTCACCTTTAAAAAAGTACTATTCCCAAGGGATAGCTAGAATTAATTGAAAAGCTCTACTATTGTAAGCCAGAAAGCTTCTTCAATTCGTGTCTAATTGTCACATAGTTTCATTATTCCATTATTATGTTACGTGTCATATTCGCACGAATTTAGACGCCATTATAATCCCGGGACTACCAACCTTGTTTAGCGAGCCCGTATTTAATAACAACATCAGATAAAATTTGTCATGCCCGACAATCCTGTGTAATCTGATCGCATTTTGACGTTGCCTACCTAACGCTTACGCTCAAACTAATTTGGCTTTCGCATTCACACGGGCACGATCATGCATAACAGATGTTCGTTTGAGCGATTTATAAAATATGCATACACCGTCATATTACGATTTAGCCATGTGTCTTCCTTGATACAGTGGCGTGGTTGAAGCTTCTATTACTCTATGTCGGTGAGTTGCCATTCGTGCTTCTCAGAAGTGATAATCATGTGAGTTTCAGAAACTGTTTTAGCAGAAGGATTGACATAGCCTATCACGGCTATGACAATTGTTGATAGCTGTGGCTCAATTATTACATTCTAACTAATACCAATTATTTATTAATGCGAATGTGAGTATGTTCGTTTGTTCATTCGTTTGTTTGTTTTTTTGTTACCTTTTAGCACCTTAACTACTCAACAGATCATCATAAAATTTCGCATACACATTGTCAGGGGTACCGAATGGATATAAGGTGCCTTTAATCCAGAAAATATGTACTGTTCCCGAGGGATAGCTTGTATTTGATAATATACTTAATTTCTAATTACTTACGCATACATATCACTTTATAACAAATTATCGTCATAGTTAGAAATCATCTTATTTAATATTCAAACTAAAATTTGTTTAGTATCTAATTGAAAAATATTAAAATTAATTAACATAATTTCATTTAGCCAAATATAATTATTTAAAAGTATTAAAAGAGCATTTATACATGATTTTAACGCTTTCAAATTCGCTACACACATTAGAAAAAGCGAATGACTGTGCTAAGTAAACCTGTGATGAAGTTATCATATAAGTGACTTTGGGCAAGAAAAGAAAAATTCTAGCTATTAAAGATGTTTCCATATTTCTCAACTTATCTTTACTTTGTTGTGCTTCTCACAATCACTAAAAGAGTGGGGTGACTGTTATCTGACAGGGAAACCGAGCGCACGTTGATTAATATTGCCACCCCTATTTATTGTTATAGTAGCTTCAACAGGTTTATTACTGTAGTATCATATTGAAAGCGGCGAGGTTTAAATACCCTTTGTATTAAGGCAGTATTAATATTATTTAAACATTATGTCATCGTCATCTTAACCTGGTTCCCTCACCAGATAACCTGTTAGTCTTGCCTCTGCTTATATTTTCGTAACATCATATTATTGTTCAAGTACATCCATTTTTAAATGCGTTTAATTTCTATATGTCCGTCCATATTGTAGTTGCAAGACTCTTAACTCTTGGCCGTTGGCCGTTTAAGTAGAGACCTTGGCACGACTTCACATGAGGACGCGGTGTGGAGGGCTCGGCTCGTGGACTACACGACTTCTCAGGCTATGGAGTATAGTACATAATATTGACAGGTTGTAATAAAAAATATACTAAGTAAAGTTTACCGATTTGATTATGATTTTAATACCTTTAATGTTTATTTTAAGGGTATACACGATATTTTATTTAAATTTATAGTAAGAAGAGAAGAACTTCATATATTGTTTCAAAATATACTTAGACTTAGTTTTACCAGATTGTTAAGACATAAGACGAAGAGAAGTGTACGAAATATAGATTTTATAATAGTCCGTCAATATATTTTATATCCAATCCGATAAACGATAATACTCTCATCGGGAAATAAAGCACCCAAATCATATGGCACCGTCAACTTATTTGCGAAAATGTCAACTCAGTCAATCATCCCAACGTACATAAAATCCTTTTTTGCATTTCGGGTGGAAAATTCAGTTTAGTTACTGTCAGTCAACAGATAATGAACACGTAGTAGTGGCAATAGAGGCAAGCTTCGCAGGTTGTTGTTCCGGCGCCACACGCGACCGGGCCTTATTACAAAGAAAATAGAAAAAAAGGTCAACAACACGGTGCTCTACGTGTTCCAATACAGAACTCGATTTACATTTTCCCTTCTTTCATTGGAAAACATATGTAGTGCTGAGGTTTTAATAAGAACTGGCTGAAAATTGAAGATTGTTTTAATGAGATTGTTCTACTTGGCTCTGTAATAACCCAAAACGTTTTAATGATATTCAACATTTTAACTTAGTATTTGAAGGCTATTAACTAGCATAGTGTTTAGGTTACGCTTTTTTTAACCAAATATAATATAGAAGGATTATTGATGATTATTAGAAATTGAGAATTATTATTTATTTATTATATTTGTAATAAAAACGGCTAACAGCAGCCAATAACAATGATTAAAGATACAATACAAGTACAAAAATATAAAGTCTTTCGGAACTTCAAACACGATGAAAATAAAGTTTTCCATTCATATACATCATATTTATCTTTTATTAATGGTTTCTTTATTCCCCGCTGTCGAGTAAAATACATTTTATTTCATGTTCGGTTATATTCAGGGTTTTGTATAAATCCACATCACAACTTTTTAATATAATCACAATTATATTTTCTTATAAATGACGTAAATTCCAAACAAAGATATCTAAGTTTTATTACTAAAATCCCTTTCCCCTGTCCTCTTTTCGTGGCTACGGTAACTGATTACCGTCAGATAGACCAGTATCTCGTAGCAGCCAGTTAGGTTAAAAACAAATAGGAACCCTATTTCATTTATGTTGTTTACAGCAAGCAACTGCCTGATCGTATTTCCAAGGAATCGCTTCTGTGATGTCAAAAACATGTCCATGAGCGGCGGTTAACTCTTGCAATGGTAAGTGGTTATTACGTGGTGAGCCGTAGACTTATCAGCCACCAAAATCAATATAATAAGAAAACTAGAGTATCTTGAATTGTCAGCAGTACAGAGTTTAGATTTATGCCCGGTATACGGCATTATGCTCACTCCTTATTGCGTGGGCCCTTTAAACATCGTTGGCCAAATGTGGAATTCGGGAATAGAAGGGTAAGACTACACAGTCTTATAGAGTCCATATATGCCATGTGGTTTGATATAAACGCCTTAATAAAAAAAAAGATCACACAAAATTTAACTTTTTGGCATACACTATAAAATACTGTTCTTTACTGGCAATAATTTAAACGAGGCTTTTAATGCTACACAATTTGCTTTCTATATATTACTAAATATTTTCAGGTCACGGGGTCAGTCGTGATGACTGTTAAAAAGCAGTTGAAAAGTCGGAGAAAATTCGTATAAACTAATTTGATTTCATTGTATAACATTCGTGTAAACGTAGACTATATATGGGTTTATATAGGGTTTATATATTATATATAGTATTCGTATCGGGTATATACATTGGTAGAGCGTTGCTGTTTTACATATCGATATAGTAAGCACTATTATTCTTACTGTTGCATTTTGTTCGGTAAATGAATTAGCTCAGACTCCTTTCTTTGTTTTATTTGTCGCTCTTATTTTATTGCATATTAGATACGCCTACACTCGTCACTCCACAAAAATATATTTTTAAAATAAGATACAGAAATATGAAATAACAAATTAATATGAAAACACATTTATCTTAATATGTAAAATAATTTATATATCTAATTGTTTGCCAAATATCACAATTTAAATAAATCACACCTATGGTATCATAAAATAATAAATGAACGAAAGAGTGGAACATGTTCTTTGACTGGTAGAGCTTTCGCCAATTATTTTCTGATGGTATAAATGAGCCGGCTTCTCATTGTACCTACTTGTTTAGGTTTTATTTGTGTGGTTAATACATTTTTTACACTTGTATTTATAATGATATCAGCGCTGTTTATTAGCCATCCCACTGCTGGGTACTACTCTTCTCCGTATCAAATGGGTTAGGCCATAATCTAACACGCTCACCCAGTGCAATTTGGCAGACTTCACATATAATCTTCGAGAACTTTATAGAGAACTCTCAGGCATGTTGTTTTGCTTTACTGTTAAATCGAACAGACATTAAATATTTAATACGCACAAAAAGTCAGACATGCACGCCTTGGGATCGAGCTTCAAGACCACTGCGTGGCAGACCAGCGATCTCCCACTAGGCTATTGAACAGAATATTTAAAAAAATTCAGTATTAGTGGGTCTTTCTTAAAACGATTAGATGTAGTGGTTTTAGATTTAAAATATAATCATTAATGATCCTGACATAGCAATAGGTGATATTAATTTGTTTTGTAGTAACTTAAACAACACATGCGTCTATGACACAGCTTTCAGCACAAAACTAGTACTATTTTTATTATTATTATTGCTTATCAAAATGACTACACTTCGTTTTATGGTAAGCAGTCGTGTAGTCAATTCGAAGTATTAGTAGTTAGTAGTAGTCATTTTGATAAGCAATAATAATAATAAAAATAGTATTATATATATATGTATAAAATTATTTGTATACTTAAACAACATAGAACATGTTTTCCGCAAAGTATAGCCTGCAGCAGTAGGTCAACGTTATTCCCAGAGACCCTTTCCAATTATTTCTACAGATACGGCGCGTTCGATGAGTTACAGTCGGAGGCACTTTGTGTGATTATTTATATTCTGTTTACACTTATGAACCGTACCATTTTTATCTTTATTTGAGTGTTGCACATGCTAATATTAATCAGTATATGTGTATTATAAGAATAAACAAATGAAACGTGGGTGGGTATGAAGCAAACTTGAATTGTCGTTGACATTTAACTAATATCACACGTACAAACTGAAACATACTCGTAAGTAGCTAAATATTTTACAAATGTGTGTAAGTATTAATGAGTTATAATAGTAACTATTATTCTCACAATCCTTACAGCTATATAAGTGTATATCAACTTATATTGCTGACTGTATATAAACGTACGAAATACATTTTTGTATTAGAATTCGTAATGTTTTAGATCCAGAAGAGTTATATATTTTATTAATTTTAATTCTAAAGAAAATGCAAAATACAATGTTACATTGACCCCGCACTAGTATAGCCTATAACATGAGAGCTAATATAGAAAGTTAAATAATCAAATCCTAAAATTAAAATAATTCAACTTAAACCATAACACTTACGAAAGTAATAAATATAAACTAGGCAATGCAGAAATAAAATAAAGCATATTATAACGTAAACATTAAGTGTATTTATAAGGTTACCTGTATAAAGGTACGTTATTCTTGTACCACACAACTAGCAACAGTACATCAGACGGCGAAGCCTGCGTGAACTGAGTGTCGCAAGGGAGTGTCGCATCGCCGCCCGCCACAGCTGACACTTTCACCACGTCTAGCGACTCCGCTATGACAGTCTGACCCGGACGGAGACCTGTTGACAATGGCAAAGGGGATTACATAAATGTCAAATTATTCTTAATTCCTATAAAGGTATGTAAAAATATGTGTTCTAAGATGTTGGTACAATATATCTTTTTGTTATTAGGGATACTAAAACATCAAATATCAACTAAAATAAACGTGATATTTTTTTTCCACGTTTGCCATGAGCGGCTTGAGAAATTGACTTTATATCTTAAAACTAATTACATGGTTCTTATATCCGCCGTATATGTATATATAAGCCGGATCTATGGAATTATTCAATTGTAATTTCATATTACAACTAGTATCTGCCCGTGGCTTCACATGCTCGGGACCAGTACTTTTTCTGGATAAAAGGTATATGTCATAGTCTGTACCTCTGACAACATGTATACGAAATTTCATGATGATTAGTTGCGTAGTTTTAACTGACAAACATTCGTATTTATAATATTATTTAGGATGAGAGCAAACTTAATAGTATCTATCACAGTTTTGCAAGTATACTTTTAATTTAACGTCTTAAATTACATTTAATACTTTACATTAGAACAATTAATAAATGTACTTCATATAAAAACATATTTAAAACGAAATATTGATCTATTGCCGACAAAATTACTCAGACATAAAATATATTATAGGTAGCGATGGTAAAACAATTCTGTATAGTCGGCGATCCAAATGAAACCTGGCACAGTATTGAAATAAAGTAAATTTCAGTCACTCAACTTAACGCTATTAATTGATGTCGAAATAAAATAAAAAAAAACGATTGCGATCTAGAACAGAGATAAAACTGAGCAATAAAAACCTTCTTGTGGTTATTTGAATAAACAGCAGGTTTCTCATTTATATGCAAACAATTGAGAATTAGTTTTCCTTCTATTCCTTTATCTTTATTATTTGCGCTACAATATTATTACAAACATATTTTACTCGTCGAACCTACTAGTTTATCGACGAGTCGCTCATTAGTGTTCATTGATGAGTGCGTCTCTTAACCTACCTTATTAGCACGACATGGAGAAACTAAATTAAAAATTAATTAACAGTATAATTTGGATTCAGCATAAATATATTATATTGACGACTCGATGGCGTAGTGGTTAGTGTAACCGACTGCTACGCCTGAGATCGCGGATCCGATTCCCACACAAGTCAAAATGTGTGTGCATGAACATGGATGTTTGTCTTGGTCTGGGTGTTTATTATGTATAATAGTATGTATTGACTAAAAAACAAAACTATATATGTATGTTTATCCATTGTCTAGTACCCATAGTACAAGCTCTGCTTAGTTTTGGCTAGATGGTGTTGTATGTAGGTGATAGAATATTATTATATATTATATTATTCTATCCACAAGTTTTGTCAACGCGTACTGTATATGATTTCAGTCATTTTAAAAACTTATTCGCTACCCTTTACGAGTATTTTTAAACGATATTTGTAATGCACTGATAGAGAATAAAGTTTATGAATACAAAATACTTTTTTATAGATCTGTTTCTTTTAAAGCTTTTTGGTAATATTCTGAAAATCACAGCATGCAAAGATTAATATTTGTTTTCGGAACACCTGCACCCACATAAATATGTATACATACTAAAGACTTCAATAAATAAATGATATCGTGCCGCAAAAGAAGCATATAATGTATATAAGCCACGTACAGTACAAGTACACGCCCATAGCAAGTTAACACATCAGCAGATTGAGTCACATTTCACACCGATTATGTATACGTAACAGTATGAAAATATGATATCCTGACTTAACAATTGAGAATCATGATCAGTCAGTAGAATTTCGACTCAATTCCCTTCAGAAATCGTTCGTGAAATTCGAATTATTCGTACTCCGTGAATACCAAGCGTGATCGTGACAAATAGCCCGATTAACAATCCTGAGTTCCCGAGGAGATGGTGCGACTAACGATGCAATATATCAAAGGATTTTTCTTAGCTGACGAGACTCAAGTTATTTTCTTGTTAAATATTTATGAGATCATAAACACGGTGTGACTCCTACCTATATATTACTTCATATATAACTATAACAAGCCACCTCACATCACTGTATTTCTTTTTGAGCTTATGTGTAGGTACCACATTATTTTTATAATTTACTCTGCATTGAAATTAAACACTTTATACGGATTTTGTCGCGTTGTTTATTTTACTTTAAACACTTTTATTACATAATTTTGAAAACTCTAATATTATTGAACTTTCAATGTATAACATTCGTGTAAACTTAAGACAATATTACTCTGCATATAAATGTAAGCTAAAGAAAACCAACCAAACACTTTTGTATTTATATATTTTTAATCAGCTCCTACACTACTACTACGCATAGTAATTCCTGTGTCGCTGGGTAATTTACAAACAGTCAATCAATGGACACAAATAACATCCAGACTCGGCACAAGTAATCGTGGATCACACAATTCAAACTCAGTGGGGAGACCAATAGACTGCAATGCAGAGGGTCTCGGGTTCGAACCCACGTGGCGCACCTGTGACTTTCGGCAGTTATATGAATTATGTGCGTATTGATCGACAATTATCGCCTGCTCCGTGCCTCGGAGAGCATGTTAAGCCGTTGGTCTCGGCTGCCATGAACATCTATGGCAGCCGTTATTGGGCAAGTCAGTACCCCCTAATATCCTGACACTCCAGTTCCGTGTCTCACGTTGCCGAGAACGCCACGTTTTTGTTACGCTCCGCGCTCTAAAAATCGCACCAGTGTCACAGTGTCGTGAAAAATAAAGTGTTACATATCAAAAGTTGCGCGTTGACGTGCCGAATGCGCGTATGAAAGTAATTTCATCCGGACAGTACCTAGTGAAAAGTTATAGCTGAAAAACCTTATTTCGCACGTGGTCAGGACGAAAAACAGTGTTTTCTCCAGAAAACTATCGACGACCCCCGAGTTTTTTGGTGCGCCGAGGTCGGCGCGTCAGAGGGCCATAAGCTGGTACAACCCGCTGATTTTTTCAGTGCACCATTCCGGAGAAACAAGTTTTCATCAAAAACCACGTGGCCACGTGGTTGTGGTTTTGTGGCAGTGCGGATCAATTGTGACGGGTCAAAAAACGTGGTCTGTACAGACAAGTGCACCTGTGAAATTACAAAATCGGGAAACGGACAGGAAGGAAGTTATAGGGGAAAAACTGGTTACGCTGAACGTTAGAGAATTGAAAACTCGATTATCTCGAAAAAACGATCGACGACCCCTGAGCGTTTTGGTGCGTCGAGGAAGGCGCTCCAGCCAGCTTTCCTACGACACCTCTCCCGGATTTTTCCGGTGAGTTTTTCTGGAGATAATCGCTTTTCAATCCATCCCATCCGGAAGATTGAACCCAGTTCCAGGATAGCTTGGCAGTTCCTGGCGGCGGCATATAGCGGAAAACATCAATAGAAGCACCCGGACATTTTTTGTCCGGCGGAAATCCGAAAACTTTCGCCAAAAACCGCTATTTGCAGAAAGTTGTCAGCGACCAATATATTCCAGGCTGTCCCAGGACGTCAGGGATCGTCGTACCCTCATCAAAACCGTACCAGGAGAAGAAGGAGTTCCCCAGCTTTCCAACCATACCAAGTTTGTTATAGTTATTAATTTATTTATATTTTTTAGGAATTTATTACAAAACCCTGTCCGATTTCGCCATTACCGGATAAGTTTGTACACGTCATATCTCGGGAACGGCTGGGAATATCGTAAAAATAACGAAATTTTCACTCAGTCATCCTGAAACTCTTATAGGGTCGACCAACCGATAGGGGTTGCAAAAAACCACCCCCGGGAAGATTTGTACAGAAAACAGGAAAAATCTTGGGTTTCCTGGACCCTAGGAAACATACCTACAACTTTGTCAGGAAATTCAGGACTCACTGTATACTGTGCAATTTTTCCCGAGGCTGTAATTGCATTTTAGACCCCGAAACAATGCAAACGTAGTTGGCAAACTGACACCCCCTATATACCCAGCCCTGTACAAATTTAATCGGTGGTGCCACCCCTAAGGAAACCTTACGGGTGGAAAATTTAGTCTGTAAGCCATCAGGAACTTTTTATTTTATAGCTCTAGTATAAGTAGTTAATTTTTTATGAATTTTACAAAAGTGTCCTACCTTTAGGTATAGCCGCAAAGAGATAACGTTGTTTAGGTATTTTTGGATTTTTAAGGGTTCGAATAACTCCTAAACGGTGCGTCTTACGCAAAAACTAACGAAATTTCGGCTCCCCCCTCCCCTAACCCCACCCTCCCTTCGCCTACGGCTCAACTTTTGCGACCCCTCTAAACCCACCCCCGGGGTTTCAACCCCCTACCCCTATTTTTGACTTTCCTACCAGTTTAAGCTGACCTCTCAGTTGCGTAGGCCGACAGTTATAACGAACCCTTAAAAACATACCTAAGCAAAAGTACCTAAAGGGTGCCTAGACCTATAGAGCGAGTCAGGACAAGCCACTTCAGTTCAAGCCCGAGCTTTCTGCGACCACGGGAAGGGAAGTTATTCGAAGTTGAAGATTGACTTTGACAGTTGTGCAACTGTCAAACCAAACTTTGGACGTCGATAACTCCTGAACCAGAGGCCGTAGAAGGCTCCGGTTTTCACTGGAGATAAGGGCATCACTTCTCCTGTTCCGCAAGCTGCTTTTCAGGATATTCAGGACCTGAAATTTTTTTAATTTTGGATTCTCTTTTGCGGCTCCCCTAGAGCTGGGACAGTTTTGTCTAGGTTAAACGATAGGGCCTGAGGAGACCTATCTCTACATTTTTGAGTGACTCTAGGTAGAGTCAAAAAATTTTTTGACATTATTTTTAACAAAAATTTTGTTACTGTGTACAAGCCCTAGACCAAGCCTCTCTACCTTTTATAAGGTAGAAATAACTTGGTAGAGCCAGGCTCTACTTTAATTTTATTTTTAGTATAGACAACATAGATTACATTTTTACTTGTTTATTCCGTTTTATTTGTTTTATTAGTAATTCATTATAAATTATTTTATTTTATTTCATATTATTTTGACACAGACCCCCCTTTACAGGGTCTGCATAATACACTAAATAAGGGACAACTTTCCCCGATAAAACTGCACAACTTAAACACCACACTCATACTCAACATATCACATTCCACACAACAAACATGTTCCGCACACCCAAAACCTCTGCCACTGTTAAAAAGCCCACCACTCCCAGCCCAACCACCACAGCTGCAGCAGCGCAGGACGCTGCCAGGACCTTCATTAAAAGACCTGAGATAAAAAGAAGGTCACTCGACAATATGGACCTATATAAAAAGCAGCTAAAAGACTACTCCACACTACCAAGTGACCAACTCCTCCAGGAGTTAATGAAGACTTTCGAGGATATACCCTCGAAAGTACACGAATACCCTCAAATGCGTAAAGACATCAAACAATTCCTGGAGGTAAAATCGGATAAGGGCATACGGGCTATTTTCGAACTAAGTAGGAGAATACAGAGTCTAGAAGCAGAGGCTCCAAAAACTAGGACTCCTACTAAGGTTTCCTCGTCCGATGACGTCACACTTAGGAAACTGGGAGAGATGGAAGCGGCGTTGACGGAGAGAATAAGTGAGATGGAGCTAAATCTGAAAACGAATATTGCAAGACTCAACGACAACAATGACGACCGAGGCTCCGACATACTCGACAGGATCACCGACACGGTCAATGAGGCCAAAGCTGCCGTGGACCGAGCGACCGAGCAGGTCGAAATTCGGACGCACGCTCTCCTCAAAGACCTAGTCGGTGGTATTGCCGAGGATGTCGTCGCAGCAAAACAAGAACTCGTGGAGGTCGCAAAAGGACTGGCTTCCGAGATAAGCTTAGCTCCAGCTCCAGTCCTAAAATCGTACGCCAGCGTCGCAGCAGCCAAACCCGTCTATCGTCCGGCACTTCACTCGATGGCGGTCACCCTCGAAGGTGGTCTCGAGACTGCTGACGAGGTGCTCGCCAGGGTGAAGAAGGCGGTCGATGCCAGAGTAACTGGTCTGAAAATAAATAAGGTACGGAAAGCGAAAAACCAAACTGTCATACTGGGCTGCGACACTGAAGAAGAAATGATAAAAGTCCAGAAGACAATAGAGGGTCGCGGGGACGGGTTGACAGTAGCGCCCATGAAAAATAAAAACCCTCTCGTTGTCCTTAAAGATGTCTTTATGGACAGCGAAGACAACGAGATAATAAAAGCACTTTACTCGCAAAATAAGGACATTTTCATGGGCCTATCTGAAGAAGAAATGGACGTAACAATAAAATATAAAAAACGTACCAGAAACCCGAAAACAGCACATGTTGTCCTCCAGGTAAGACCAAAAGTATGGCAGAGGATGACGGAGGCTGGAGCCCTCTGCAGTGACTACACCTGTCCACACTCTCAGTGCAAAATTTCCGGCCGTGTCCATAGGCGAGGCATTTCGTGCATTGGATGAGCGGAGACTGGTCCTCGACTCTGACCCTTTGAAGGTCCAGATAGAGGTATCTGGACCTTCAAAGGGTCAGAGTCGAGGACCAGTCTCCGCTCATCCAATGCACGAAATGCCTCGCCTATGGACACGGCCGGAAATTTTGCACTGAGAGTGTGGACAGGTGTAGTCACTGCGGAGGACCGCATCTGCGCGAGAAATGCGCAGACTTCACCGCAGGGAACGAACCGCAGTGCTGCAACTGCTCACACTCTGGGTTGCGGAATAACGACCACAATGCCTTCAGTGTCGACTGCCCAGTACGCAAAAAGTGGGACTACCTGGCTCGCACAAACACGGCTTATGCCTAATCCGCATGCAAAAATCTACACAGCAGGTACACACAGTCACAAAACACACAAAAACATAAACACGACACACACGAACACGGAATACATGACTACACAATTACACAATGATATACAGAATGTATATTGAATATACAAGAATATATCAGCACAGAAACACTCACAAGAACACAAACAGAAACACACAAAACAAAAACAAGTATGAAATAAAATAGCATAAGAAACAGTAAATAAATATATATAAATTTAGTATATATATATTATTAACTAGAAAAGATTGTATAATAATATAAGAAGTACATAGTAAATAAAACACAACAAATAGTCACAAAACCTGCTAAAACGCACTATTGTAAACATCAAGCGTAATGGTGAACAAACAACTGTAATAAGTATATAAATAAAAATAACAATAGCAAGTGTAATAATGTTAAAAATAAAATGATATGTATAATATACACTATTGTAAGATTCTTAGAAGTAAAAAAGAATTAAGAAATAAAAATGTAATAGCATAAGATTAGAATGATAAGTACAATAGTTAAGAAAATATGTAAATTTATAAATAAGTATACATTGTAAAGACAAAAAACAGAAATTGAAATAAAAAGAGAAAGAAAATTATTTACCCTTAATAAAAGAAAAGATGAAATAGTATAGAGTAGCGGGAGTCCCACCCGGCAAAGTAAGAATGTGGATGGATAAAAGAAAGAACAAGTATGCGGCCTAAAAGTGCGAGAGGAATATATGCGAGAACTGGAATGAACGAGTATTATAGTTACACAAGGACCCGGTGTTACTATGATCGGGGAAAAGCAAAAAAAAAAAAAAAAAAAAAAAAAAAAAAAAAAAAAAAAAAAAAAAAAAAATATCCTGACACTGGTCTAGCCTTAGGATATCGTTAGCCTTCGGGTTGCAGAGGTCAGGTGGCAGCCGCTCCGTGTAAAAACTGATATCCAGTCAAATCCGGTTAGACTAGAAAAAGCCGACACCAAGTGACTTGGGAATAATAAAGGCTAAGGAGAAGATTCGTATATAAATAAGAAATGTTAGCTTCACTAAATACTCGTGATAAGTCAGGCAAAAACGGTCAATTCAGCGAGTGAATGAATGCTTCTTCGCTTTAAAGCAAATTGGTTCAAAAATTGCAAGTGGACTAAAAGGTTTAATTCTTTTCTAGATTTAAGAGAACATAAGTGACTATTCTCGAGCATTTCTTTAACATAACTGTTCTTGTACAATGTAATTGAAATAACTAGTTTGTAATTAGTAATGAGCATATTATTTATTACCATGACACCTTTTTTGCTTATTATGTCAGAATCATAATGCACAATACGTCCAATATATGACTGCCTCGATGGCACATTGGTAGTATATGCGATTGTAGCAAGTATGAGACCCGGTTTAGATTTCCGGGTCAGGCAAAATTTCATTGGGAATTTCTTCAAGAAAGTAAGACTATAAGTGTATAAAATGTCCTTAAACTGAATAAATTACTGGTTATTATAAAACTTCCACACTACGGATGCGTCAAGAAATATTGCTTTCAACATCAAATCGATAAATGAGTTTTAAGACTTTATATATCTAAACGCCTAATCAATAAACTATTATTAGTATGTCCTAGGATATCTACAGAAAATTGACAATAGCTGTAAGTATCAATAACACGCTGCCGGACAATAGAAAACCGTTCTAATAGTTATTCACCTCTGAGTCTTCTTCGAAGAGGTTAATGAAAACACTATGTGGGTCTGTATGTCTGTCTGTTAGTGACCGGCATAACTCCGGAACCACTGGACTGATTGACTTGTAACTTGGTGTGCAGACACCTTGGGTTCATACCTCGGTCAAATTTGAATATGGGACCTGTGGGTCAAAAGACCCCCGAGATATAGGGGGCAATTCTTTTTATTACTTTAACATTTAAGAGGTTGAATCCTGGGTTTTTACACCAAATCTCGTTCTTCGTACGTTTTATTATTTATTAGTATGTGCTCGCAGCTTTGCTTGCGTAAATTTACGTTTTGTCAATAAATATATATCCCACGGGATCAGTTCTTTTTTCTGGATGAAAGTTATCTTATGTCCCTGATGTGATGTGGCCCTGACAACGTGTATGCAAAATTGCATGATGAGTGACTGCATATATGGCGCAGTGGCTAAGTGGTCGCCTCACCGCTGCCACTTCATCAGGTGTTGTGGTTTCGAAACCCACGAGGAACAAAAATTAACGTATATACCTTTCTTTATTTAGAACAAAATCGACTACGCTTTTCACAGAATAGTTTTATAAAAATGTAGGTACCATAAGCGAAGTTCTAACAATAGAGTTTTCTTTAAACCTTTTATTAATTCTGATATTTTTATATATATATATATATATATATATATATATATATATATATATATATAATATAATTTAGTTAACAGAAATGAATTTTAAACTAGATATACAATTCAAGATGTGATAATCTGTATGAGAGACTGAATGTGATAATCTGTGTGAGAATGTAATCCACGAATGATTGTTCCGAGTCTGGTTATTCTTTGTGTCCGTTGTTCGAATGTTTGTTAAGTCCCCCGTGATACAGAAATAACAATTAGTGCGGCAGTTGTCTTTTTTAAAAAATACAACAAGAATAGTTAAGACGTGAAGGCGTAATAAACAATCTCTTATAATATTACTAGGTATTGCCCGCGACTTCTCCTTGGTAAATGTAGGTTAGGTTACGTTCGAGGGGGCCTGCTATGGATAAATCTTTTTAGACTCCCAACTGGCCCCCCCCCCATTGGGTGAGAGAGGGAACACCCCAGGTTTTTATTTAGTGGGTATACCAGCACTCGGCTGGTGAGTCCCACATGCCCCGCCGGTGCCGTCCCCTAGCCGGCGGGTAGTGCATCAAGCAATTTTTTCCTGGGTAACAAAAAAACAAAAAAAACATAAAAAAAAGTTAGGTTACGTTAGTAACAGTACTTTTTTCTATATAAAACATACCCTATGTCCTTTTCTGTTCCCCTGTCAACGTCTATAAGAAATTTCATGATGCTCAATCGAGTATTTAAGGCGTGAAAGCGTAACAAACAAACTAACATTCCCATTTATAATATTAGAATATTTTAAAATATAACCTCAGAATTCTCTCAAGATATTATAAAAGTTTCTTGCTCAAAATTCTTGCCCTGCGGTTAGGGTAACGGATCTCGTAAACGATGCGGGTAGCATTTGCAAGTTGAGGCACTTGCGCGAGTTGTGTGCATCGTATAAACAAGCGAGGCCAGCCACCCGCGTAACTAACCCGTATGACTAGTTCAGTATGTAGCCCTGCGAATAGTTTGAGCATGAAGCCTTCGCTAGCTACTGGCATCTGCCAAAGCTCTACCAAATACAAGTAATTTGACATGTTAAGAATTCTATTGCGTTTGGTCGTCGATATACCGCTGCGTCTCAATAGGTTATGTTTAGGTTGTTCAATCTAAACTATCTATGTCTATACTAATATTATAAATAGGAAGTACTGATTTTTGTTAGTAAGGATTTAACTCAGAACTACGACTACGAACTACTATTAAAAGCTATATTATGACCGAGTAACATAGGCCACGTTTATTTTAAAAAGGAACTGTTACTAATATCACCCTATCTAACCTACTTATACGCAAGTGAACCCGCGGAAAAAAGCTAGTTTTAATTATAAAATAAAACAATAGTCATGAAAAATCACATTAATGCTTCATTCTGGTAAAACAAGGCGGTAGCTCAATGTATAAAGCTTTGGACTTTCGATCGATGTTAATACCTACAAATTAATATTTAACAAAAATACAGATACTAATAAATATATAATTTTTATATTTATTCCTTTTTAATTTAGCCGAATTTGTGTTAAATTAACCGGCCATACCGAATAGGTTTTCAATTATGTTTCGCATTTCAACAATTCACAAGTTAAATAATAGGTATTAATATTTCAATAATACCTAACATTTTATGAAACTTAAATCATTTGAATGTAAAACGAATAACCAAAAATGTCGAACTTCATTTTGTATAAAGGCTTTAATATCTTTAAAGCTTTTATACAAAAGGCTAAACTTTATCTAAGAATCTATTTGACCAAATTTGTTAAAACAAATTTATTATATTCATATATACGAGATACACTCTATGCTCTTGTTACTAACTCAGCCTAAACGATCACGTATTCTTGACGTGATATGCCAATATCAAATCTGTAACTTACATTTTTATTACAGTAAAGATTGAAAGATTCTTCGGATGGTGCAGTGCACAGAATGCTTTGGCCTCGATTCAGCCAGGAGCTAAAAAATATTGCGATTCTCAAATAGTTGTACCAAGTCTGAATGTTCTTTGTTTCAATGTTTGTAAAGTCCACCACGACAAAGGGATATACACTCTAGTGCTGTTTGTCTTAAAATAAACTTTTAGGAGTATCCAAGACTCTATTTACTATAGCAGGAGTGAGAATAATGGTGAAGAGTTTACTTTTTCTTTAACGCATCAAATTAATTTAGTATGACGTGTATAAATAAGGATTATTTTCAATCAATTGATGTATTCTCTTAAAGCGTTCTAAAATTATTTTAATTTTGTTGGCCAATATTTATTTTTATCATTATTCATTAATAAAAATGACGATTTGGCATATTTTGTATACAAAATGTGTCAAAACATCAAACATTTTCCCAAGGGTAAAGTTATCCGACGATTGAAAATCAGCACTAAATTTATTTAAAATTAACTTCACATTTCAGAGTAATCCTAATATCTTCTGGGTAGTAATTCTAATAAACGTTATACTTTCTAATTATACATTACCTGGCTAACAATGTAAAAATAATTGAAATGTTTCCATTAGATGAACTAACTAGTCTTACTAAAGGGAATAAACGAAAGATACATTCGTACATGAAAGCCGACAACCCATTAATAGTCTTAATAGAGTTTCCGTCTATAAATGTCGATAAACTGGTGATATATTTGCGCCTTTGTTAAACCGAACTAAGTTCCTTAGTGATTCAATTTAGCGTTTAGAAGAGATGTGGATTAGCATTTCTTGCAAATAAAAGTGCTAATAGAGCCATTATTATAAAGCTGTTGTACTTGTGTTTATTGAAAACCAAGTGTAAAATTTGTGAGCCATCACATGGTAAAAAACTTAGTGATTTATAAAAATAGTAATTGTTGCAGTAACAATATTTAAAGTAAAAGCTGACAGTATAAATACTGACAAAGTTTTCTAGACCGTTGAAGAGATTATTATTTGACGGCCTAGCGCTTATGCCTAAGTTAGTGGATCACAAACATAAGGTCCCTCGTACTTTGATTCAGTAAAATGTTGTGTAGTTTTCGTCTTAAGGTTTTTCAGTAAACGCATGCGGTGTTGGTACTATATCCAATGGAATTCTATTAGTTCGTCCTCTATTTTATAAGACCACAGTGATGATAACGAGAATACACAAAACATCGCGCACATTTCAACAGCTAAGTTTTAGTTTAATTTCCCTGAAGGGTTAGGTCAGGGACATTCAAGTGTAAAGTATGATGTATTATACAGTTACGTGAATATTTGGTTAACCTCACATTTTGATCTTCACCTTGAAAATGTATGCTGACAACACAAGGCAAATAATTAAAACTATTATGGCGCAACTATAATAATACGGTTATAAATAAAACTGAGTGTATATATACATAATATGTTATACTTTACCTAAATAAAATAATAACACTGTGTGTAAGTAACTCAGAACCTAGTTATAAAATCACATTTCTTTTTCTCTTGTTTTATTTCGATAAAGTATAATATACATATGTATATATTCAAAAAGTTAAAAACATAATTGCTTTATTTACATGTTTATACCACAAGGTTTATGAGTAAGCCATATTTAAATTAAATATATATTTTGAGTTGTAGAGCCTCACTGATTTCAGCATGAATGGGCCGGCTCGATCAGGGAAGGACTACCCTCTTACAGTAAATCAACTTCAAATAGCAGTATTCCTACTCTTGTATTTCGTTCGGTGACTAAGAGTGCTGGAGGCCCAGTCACCCACTTTCCCCCTTCCCGCCCATTTTCCTTCCCACTTCCTTTCCTAAAGGGTTAGTAACGCGCAAGTGATGCCTCTGGTGTTGCAGGCGTCCATAGGCTACGGTGACCACTTACCAACAGGTAGGCCAACTAAGTAGCCTGAAAAAAAAAATTGAAAAGAATGGTGCTTGCTTGTTATAAAATATTATGATAAGAATTACTTTTAAGATAAAGTACTCCACTTATATACTTGTTCTAACCTTTATATTTTTTGAAGGACAACCATTATTGAAAATATATTGTGTCTGGCTATCGGTGTACCGTTGTAACTCAATAAATAGGTTAAAGATTTTCGCAAAATTTTCTTTATATTATTTGCCAGATTTAATGCAAATCTCATGCCATGTTGAAATTATTTATTAACATAGATAGTTACTTTAAGCGATGGAGACAAAAAATAATGAAAGTGAACAATACAAACATTACCAACATACATATATGTTGAAACTTAAGCAAAACAAAATATTCATCATCAAAAAAAATATTTCATACGACGGTCGTTATAATTATTTATTGGTAAAAGATTAATCTATTATGTATTTATGTGAGTTCAGTATATCGAACATTTTAACTAAGCGAGTTAATTATACTTTTAAAATAGCAGTAGCACGCGACACCGTCCATATTGAATATTTAAATACTCGCCCGAGCTTGTCGACTGACAGCTTCTACTTACCACATTAACGCTTCGCATTTCTATCTAGGTATCTCTTTTATTACTAAAGTACAAAACAGACATACTCTTTTGTGCCTATATAACCGTCAGTATCTGCAAATCGATCAGTATAAACGATTTTATTTAACACAAATTTGATTCTGCCTATGTACAGGCCTTGCAAGATCGCGTGTTGAATTTCTTCGTTTCGTCGTTTTCTTACAAGTACGTATCACGATACGTGACGGAACCTAAATTGGAGGGGAAAATTTGTCGAGAGCACGTAATGTCTGAATTGTGACTTTGACGTCGGTAATGTTGAGAGGCTTCAATTATTTAAGTGTAGTCATAATCTATAGCACTAATATGTTTCAGTTCTTAGAGGATCTGTAGTATAGTAGCAACAGTATAGTAACGTGAATAATTATGGATCAGAAAAGATAATTTGCAAAGTAACTGTCTCGATGTTATTGCTATCATTAATGTAAAAAATGAAGTAATAATACATGCATTTTATTTTTCCTATTAAAGTCATTGAACATTACGTCCATATACTACACTTACACTAAACTTATCCTCAGAAGAAAGCTGCACCTATAACTTCATCTATCGCTTTACAGTCTTAGCCATAGCTTTGTTAAACCACGATTATAGTCTTCAAAGGAAATTCGGGTTGTAATGGGGAATGGAAATTAAAAACGTGTTTTTGAATTCAGCAAGGCTTTCAATGTTTTTGAGGATGTGTAAAAGCTGCTAACCTTTATCTGGTCTGTGTATTAGATAATGTTTTTTTTCAAACTGAAAGGAGGATCATGCCTATTAAGATGCAAGATGAAATAATGATGATTAAAATAAAATTACTTAATAAAAGTAATATATTTTACATATATTAATTAATTTTATGTCTATTATTATCCTAGATTTGTATTGTTTGATAGGTTTATTTTAGTTATATTGTAGATAGTATTGTTTGATAATCGATTTCAAAAAGAAGGTGGTTCTCAATTCTATCCATATGTTTTTTAATGTATCTTCGGAATGTTTTCTTCTTTCGTATGATTATTTTTACGGTAAACTCTAATGTACTTATAACGTGGTTCCACTTAATAATTAATTAATATGCGTCTAAAACTCATTATATGTGAGACAATTAGCTATTTAAGTAAATAAATTAACCAATAGGTAATGTTAGTGCTTGCCATTGCTATTGATTGTTAAAAATATTTGTATGCATAGCATAGGCATGGTTACAGTCAATCTATTCTAAAGTCTCATTCACATGAAGGTGAAAAATTTATCCACTGTTCATTACTTTTCTGTTATACATTAGTCATGTAGTAACGAAATTGCCAAGCCACATATTTTGACTAAGGTGTGGAGTTTGTGAAGTTAGGCCTTGTAGAGTTAGTGCGTGTAGAGTTAGAAGCTTGGCTCTACATGAGATCTGATAACTTTTTGACAGTGCGAGTCAAATGGTCTCGTCTTGGTAACATTTTACATGAAAATGTTTTTGGTTTTCAGATTCAGTTTAAAATTTCTTTTGAATATTGCATTTACCCCCTAAATACAGGCAGTCTATCTGCCGAATTTTCGGGGAACAAAAATATAACACGAGGCTAATTTGGGATTGAAAGAGACCAGAAATCGCGATCTGACATAAATTTGGGTTTGTAAGTTTAGGGATCAAAATAAGTAACTTTCTGGACAAGAAGTCACATCTTTCGATCGCTGAGTGCGCAGACGAATTGTCATATGTCGTTTCCCCTTTATTATTTCGTTTGTTTACTGCTAATACCAGAAAACTTGCAGCAGCTACTTCATAACATATCATTTTATATTTACGTTTTAGTCTCATAAAGGATCAAATATAGTATCACAGTAAAAAATTTGCAATCAAAATTTGACGTTGGTACATTGTGCAATAACAAGACTGTTTGATACATGCTTTGTTTATGGATTATTCTGATAAATTGAAGATTGATCTTAAACTACTGTCTTTTATAAATACTATTATTACTACAAAACCAAAATCGTGATTTAAAAGTGTGGGCTTGAGTTTTATGCAGCTTTCTTCTCCTAGGCTTAATTTTTTGCCTAAACCTAGCAACTAGCCTATATATAAATTCAGTAATTTCACTCAACTCTTTAGCATATAAACTGTGACGTTCATAAGTGTTAGGTACTTTGTGACCTAAATGAATAAATAATTTCTAACTTTGACTTTGAAATGTGCGAGATAAGCATGCTTAAAACTTTACGATCTTGTCACGATACCATTCGATCCGAACCTGCATTTTAACTTTAATAAGATTGTGCCTAGCATTGAATTATGCTTCTCACGCGAAGATGTCCTTGTAGAATGTCGTTTACATTTCCTGATATAATCTGCAATACATGTTAAATCTATTCAAATTGCTTGTTCTTTTTAATTAAATTTAACCTGCCACCTCGATCGAAACTATTATATGTATACAAGTGTTATATTTGTTATTCAATATCACAAGTACATATTCGTTAATAGTGATGTCTATAGCGATGTCTATACCATACAAATGTATATCTACAAATTTCTGAATCTATCTATTTCTGAATTCATTAGTGAAACTGTATAAATGAAAAATCTTAATAAGAAAACGAGACAGGATGTTTTATGAATTACAACATTCTCTTGCAAACCGTTTTAAAGTCGAAGCTGTTTAGCTGCTTTTACATAGTGCATAGTAAAAAGATGTGCCCGAAATCCGAGCTCAAATGAATTGTCACTTTTTATCTTGGGATAGTACTGCAATCATTCGGTCCACTGAACGGGTTAATTAATGAAATCTATTAACTTCTCTGTGTTCTTTAGGGATGAAAATCGCTTGCAGATACTTTAACTCGGCTCTAGCTAATTCAACGTATCGCAGCTTATAGATAATTTTCATTTTTTCAGTCTTGTATGGTTTGATGCAGTTATGCTACATAATATAACCGATTTCTTTATATTTTAAATTTACAAAAACTAGAATTTAATTTGTATAACATTCTAAAATTTGAAGAAATTTTATGTTTAAGTTCAACTAGAGCCATTCATCCAAATCAGCGTAAAATTCTTTAATTTTACTGTACGCATAAGTCACGGATAAGGCTGGAATATGTATATGAAACAAACGACGAGATTTTCTGGCACACTTGGAAATTTAATTTGTGATGCAAAACACACACTCACTGTGACTTGAAGAAGGTTATTTAGTATTCTTTCTTCATCGTACGGTAGATAATATTCAGGTAGATATGAGAAACATAAAAGTGGAATGTCAATGTAAACATGATAAGGGTTGAGAACAATTAAAAATAAAGGCTTGTTCGCGCGCATAATATTACAGTACATTGATGCGACCACGATATAAATATTCATGATAGAAACGAGAACACGCGCCACAGCGGCATGTTAACATGACGGTTCTAGCGTTTATGTATCGGCGCAAGATTATGCAACTTAGCGGTGTTGATCCGTTTGCCGTTTGTTTTTGTGTTTGCTTTACTAAGATGTATTGCTGTATCATATTATTGCTAAATACATTAAACATAGCATTAAAACCATACGAAATTAATGAACGAAGTATTTATTTTTACAGCAATGGAGGCAGAATATTGTCTTACGTTTACGCATATTAAAATTGAACTATATTTTATGTAGTTTATTTAAGAAGAAGAAGCAATACACTTAATGCTGGTTTAAGCTCATTCTGCGTAAATAGGAAAACCAATAATTAAATTATTTTGGAAGTTATACTTTGCAATAAATACACTTCAAGACAATGAAACGCCCAACATCTTAATTACCCCACGACCATGGTTAAGCAACTGAAAAATCTCGTCTGAGAAAGCTTAAATTTATATAGTTTAATCATTTTAATAAAATTTAATGCAAATATATAATAACAATACCAGGAGTATCAGTATCATGTTGCCGAAGATAGGGAAAAGGAAAT
The DNA here is from genome assembly GCA_963675205.1 of Catocala nupta. NCBI lineage: Eukaryota > Metazoa > Arthropoda > Insecta > Lepidoptera > Erebidae > Catocala > Catocala nupta. Next base: position 9,957,710 of record OY776081.1, read on the forward strand.
AAAGTTGAGATAAAAGAAAATACTTATTTCATCTTTAATAATAGGTATGTAAGCCCCGGAATAAAAACATAATAAAGGAGCATTTATATTATGCGAACATGTGTTAATAAATCTTTCTAAATGTTGAATGTAGTTAACAAACTTACTGAATTTAAAATGATAGTGTAAATGTTTAAATAGAAAAATCAAAAATCAAAAATGAAATTAAGGAGGAAATTTAATACAATATCAATAGTTAGCACTTGCTAATTATAAATATAATTTAATATTGAAATAAAGTCTTAATCTAAACACCCCTAATTATTTTGTGTACCACTCATCATTAACGACTTAATCCTATTATTTCTAAGCAAATACGGCGCCATATCTGTTTTGCCACGGAACGCCTAAATTCCTTCAAACCCTCACAAGCTACAGAGACAACGATGTTCTAAGGTTATGAGAACTTACAGATTATTTGAGTGTACTGCAGTAAGCATTGCATTTAATGATACCGACCGATGACTTTGTGTGTTATGAGTACGACACCGGCAACGGTGATAAAGCTTGCAGGTCCATCAACAACGCGAACGCCGCTGCGTTCCGTGCTTCCAATTTGTACTATTGACCAATATTACCTCTATCACTGTAACTTTTCCTAGCTAAACTATTCCAGTATGGACAAAAGCCTAGCTTTGAGCAAGAATCCCACAGTGACATACCATTATTTATCGTTCTTTTAAGGGTTCCGTAGCTAAAAGGTTGTCGTCATTATTTCACTACTATTTTACTTAAAACTATCGGTACTATAAAATCAAATTACAGGTTGCATTATGTCTATTTTTTTACAATTTCACAGAAATAATGTTCAAAATTCATTACACGATCATAATAGTATTATACGCAAAACAACTTTCTATTAAAATAGTTAGCGATGCTATACGCTTTCAAAGTAAAAACTGTGTCACTCATCGAACTTTTAAGTCTTAAGTATGAGATGGCGACGTGCCATAGCTTCGAAAAAATAACAAGTAATAATATGAAGGCACTACCATTATGCGCACGAATGCAATTCAATTGTCACCAATTAATAAATGAATCGACCTACTCGAATATTCTAAAAAGGGCAATTGACTGTTTCGCGTTTTGTTGATGTTTTTGGAAACTGTGATAATTTTTATATGATCGAAGCCTATGAAAATCTCGACGACATACTTAATCTTCTACGTGCTGTAATTTTGTCCGACAATCTTTATATTAGTAACACGTAATCAAATAAAATAAATTATAAATGTATTAAATATCAACCATATATCGTATCTCTATGAAATTCGAACAATTTAGACTGTTACTCGTTAATTGTATAATTATGAATGGACATTTTAAAATAAACTCTATTAGAAATCTTTAATAATACTTTGAATGTAAATTGTTTGAATAATACATATTATATTGTTTATTTTTTGAGTTATTATTGTTACGCTGTTTGCAACAACTTTAAGAATATTATTTTTGTGGTAGGTATGCTAAGAAATACTATCTAATTATTTTATTATCATAGGAATATTATTTATTATTACTGTATTGGTAATGGTGCAAATTTTAATCTCAAATGTTAATCGCAATTATAAACTCTATACTATACGAAGCATATACTTGCTTAACATATTTTTTCATATTACATTTTCAATATTGCGTATACAATACAAATCCGTAATATTATAAATGAAATTTTAATATTGCCATGTGTGCTATAAATAATTTGCTGAAAATAAACAGACGGGTGAGATCCGTGATCTAAATCTATCGTATGTTCAAAACTATCTTGTGAAATAATAAATAAATGAATCTATGGATTTATACTGACTGATGGAAAATATTAACGGCAGGTTACCGGTATAAAGGTTAAAAACCAGGCATCAAAAGTCATAATTAACTACTTGTATATAAACATATTTCATTTACTACGTTTATTATTTAAGACTAAAGGTTATGCCTAAAAGACTCATTGTACTTGTTTAGGTTTTATTCATGTGGCTAAATTCTTTTTACATCTATAGGTATTTAATCATCATCATTCCATCTATAGGTAAGCAAGTCATGCAAGATATAAGTACCTATTATTTACTTATACTTCTTTTGATGACATACCAGGATAAAAGGTATTAATCCTGGTGATGGTCTATCTATGTGCTAAAATTTCTTTCAAATCTGACCGATACAAAAAAAAAACAAAAATATCAAATCGTTTAGGCGTGATTGAGTAACAAAAATCAAAACATGTTCACAAACTACATTTGTGATGTAAATAAGATTAAAAACATTCAGTTTAAACGTAAAAATTAAACTTTAAAGATATGCTTCTATTATATACAATTATATAAAAATCGCTGTTACCTTCTACCTTGCGCATCATAGAAGTAAAAAACTATAGTGTACGTATTATATAATATTTATTCACTACTAACACGATGACAGAAGGCCACTGCTCGTTATGAAATAGTTCAACATTGAGATCTGATCTAGTCTAGTAATAATAATAATAAACACTTTTGACTGCATACCGAATGCACCACCCGCGTTCCTCGGTAATGAGATTGTACATCCCGCGAATGTGTGGGGGGGGGTCGCGGTGTTTTAAATTCCACGACCCTCCACAACCGTGAGGTGTGCAATCTCAGAGAATATTTTCTCCGAACCGATGTGGGCGTGCATCGCGATCTAGTCGCAGTGGATACGGGCTTTACCCCGCTTGCTCTGGCTAAAGAAAACTGGCGTAAACCTGTTATACTTGGAACTGACGAGCGCAGAGATGTATGGAAAGGAAAACAGCTGCATAGACGCTTTTTTCGGGCCCTGAATGGGCCCGAAATAGATTTTCAGTCATCGGTGTCCTGGCTACGATACGGCGATCTCTTCGCTAAGACCGAAGGTTTTGTCTGTGCAATTATGGAGAAGTTGTCATGACGAACAACTGCCGGAGATATATCCTGAAGGATGGGACGGTTGACATATGTCGGGCATGTCACCAGCCTGGAGAATCTCTCAGACATGTTATCTCCGGTTGTTCTCGTCTTGGCAATGGAGAGTATTTGCACAGACACAACCAAGTAGCCAGGATAGTCCATCAGCAACTTGCCTTGAAGTATGACCTTGTGGAATCTGAAGTGCCGTATTACAGGTATGTGCCCGATCCAGTTCATCACTGATAGGACAATTGTGGCGAACAAGCCTGATATTGTACTGATAGACCGATTGAAGCGCCGAGCAATGATCATCGATATCACCATTGCGTATGACGGGAATCTTGCGAAAGCTGAAAAAGAGAAAGAGTTGAAATACCTGGACCTAGCTCATGAGATTGTCGCCATGTGGCGTGTGGACTCGGTTATCATTGTGCCGATAGTCATTACCAACAATGGTTTAATACCTAAGAGCCTCGACCACCACCTGCAGAGGCTCGCGTTAGATGGTTGGATCAAGTCCTTGATCCAAAAGGCAGTACTACTCGACACGGCGCGTATTGTGAGGAGATTCCTCTCTCTGGGGCCCTAACCACCGGCAGCTTGGACCCTGTTCTCGATGTCGGTGGGTCATTTCAGGTTTTATATTTTTAAATAATAATAATAATATTTTTTTTAATATGTATAGTTTTTATATTTATATTTAAAAATGTAATTATTAGAAAGAAAGAGTAATAAAGAGAATAATAATAAACCCCTCTTGGATAGTCGTAATCTCATCATGAGACTAACGCGATATCAGAGGGCACAGTACACTAGGTTTTAATCTACTACCTTGTGATATAAACAAAAATGTATCACCAGGTTTAATAAAATCGCACAAACCACAGGGCAGCTTGTGGCGAGCCGAATGCACTGCGGTTCTGAATGCCTCAGAGAGTCGATTAAGGCCTCGTCCCCGGCTTGCCGTTATTGGTTAGCTGCCGTAGGACTCTCAACTCTAGCTTGCCTTGTTCGGCAGGTCAGAGGGAGGCCGCTATAGCTATATGCTTGGGGGTAGAAGTGCTAATTTCAAGGGCATAAGTACGGGGAATCCCATTCCGAGTCTCCGTTGTCACGAGACCCCTGATGGTGAAACCGGCGCCGCACCACTCGACACTCCTAGCCGCTCGCACCGGTGTTGCCCTCTGCTGCTGGCTTATATGCCTATGGCGGCTATTCAGGGGGCCCATCTAGTGAGTTGGCAAGTCACTGTCTGCCCATTGCATTGATGATATTAGAGTATTCAGGGCAGACGCCGTTTTTCATCTATAGTTACCAATATACCGATCCACCAAACACCCATACCTATAGCCCATATAATAGAATCCATACGTAGCAATAATCTTACGCCTGCTGCAGCTAGTGCCACTGTCGGTATTCCATCCCACCTTTGATTAAAACTCTCGAAGGGCCTCTTCATGTTGGGCCTATGTCTCTGTGTAAGCCTCCCAAAGAGCCAGATATTTTATAATATAATATGTTAGAAAATACTTGTGATAAGAAAAACATAATAAAAATAATATTTACTTATTGACAGATACATCCTTACACTACATCATACATATTATACATCAACAGTGTTAAAGCATACCTGCCTTAAATAATAAAAGTCAAATGTGTAGTGAAATGCAAATTATCTTCATATTCGGATTAATTGTAAATAAGGAGAATAAAATTTGTGGTATTTATAATATGACTAGATCGGCATTATATTTTTAATAGTTATTACTACGAGAATTTGCCATCAGACTGAATGAAAATATTTGTTATACCTGTAATATTATATTATGTATATCGTTTACTAATTTTAAATAAACTAATTCTAAATCTTTAACTCCTAAGATACAGGTCTGCGTACCTAGTTTAGGTGTTAGATCATTGTTCACCAACTTTTTGATCTTGATGTACAACGTGCTGTATTCATGTGCCTTTGTTTTTTGTCTTTTAAGTACTAATAAACAATTATTATTATTTTTATATTATTAAACTGGGATTCTAATTTACTTTACTACAATATTATTAATTAAGTAATATAATGTATGAATATTCTATATTTTATCCAACAAATCGTCAGCGTTTGTTTGCAAATGGAATTTTAATTTGCGGTCGCCCAGAGGACGAAATTTGACTGTAATTCATTATTTCAAATATATATTTTGGAATCAATTTGTTTGCACTTCGTCTGCATACAAACTTATATTATGCCACATTTCACACTCATCCGAGAATATGCTTACAAAATAAATTATAGGTTTTGAAAAAGGTTCTGTAGTGCTTATCTATTCAGTTATTAAACGTTTTACTAATACTAAGAAAATTCGGTGACTGATAATTAGGGCAACGGCAATGGAATTCGAATTATGCCATTACGCGTAAAGTAAATACTTAAAACCATTAAAACAATGGGTACAAAAGACGTCCAGGCTCAGAGCAAGAATTTTTGTCCTGTGTAGGGATCTAAAACACTCGACACAATGGCAATGACAACCATTTAAACTACTACGCCATCCGTGCTCTCGTATTATATCAGTTGGCAATAAAAACATAAAAGCAACAAATACATAGTTTAGGTGGAATAGCAACCAAAGAATGGCAAGAGTAAAGCTGGAAGTCGCTGCTGGCATTTTTTCAGAGCTACGAAGAAAAGAGAAACCCGTGACAGTAAAGCCTTAACAAAGGTATTGTATACATCGCAACTAGAGTCTCACGTGAAAGAATAAAATCTTTATGGCTTTCTTTTACTAACACTTGCGGGCGGAACGGTTAATACGAGATTGTGTACAAGGTTTCTGAAGCCAGCGGCATAACAATACAATTAAAATAGTTATGTTTTATTTGCATCTTTTCCGCTGCAAGGGTTTGCAATTGACTAACAAAGTAGGTCAATAGCACTCATAATTCAACAATGTTAATTATTATAGTACGTTCGACTCAGGTTTTTATTCGCTTTAATATTATTAACTCTGTTACGTAAAACCCAAACAGTTTCTGACTAAAAATAACTTTTCCCACCACAATCGATACTTCTTGTTGGGGCTGGGGTATAAATGCTGTTCAGAGTAATATACCTGGTTTCAAGCGCATAAGCGTTTCTTATTTTTTATACATGAAGATTCATACGCGAAATTAAGACTGATATAGTAAATTTCTAAGTAATATTATTATTTGTTTGTTTATTCCGATTTCACGCCTTAACTATTTGCCCGATCATCATAAAATTTCGCATATTATACGTTGTCAGTGGTACAAAAAGGTCATAAACAGAACTTTTTCCAAAAACGTCTTGAACCCGAGAATTAAAAAAATTGACATAAACTAAATGTATAAAAATAAATCTAGTAGTATATAATTATATATTATGTACATAAATATTCTTACGTCTACCATAACGAATTAGGAAGTTGAAGTGTATTATACACCTATATTTCGCCAGCTATTATTTTAAATTACAGGTAAATGAAGGTGAACCTTTTGTTATCTAACGAACAGAGTTCAAGACTCCGTGCCGCAGTTACGTCTTTCTTGTCAGAAAAACTCCAATACACGTTGTCTGATCCAGTAATCAAAATCGAGGTCTCATGCTTAACAAGCTTATTCACTATTGCCACAGCAACTAAAGGAGTAAGTTAAATGTATATGGTAATAGCGTCCAAGTCCGAATCCATTATCAATACTAATATTTTATACTCTGGCCCAAAATCAGTTCGATTTAATTGGGAGCTTAGTTAAGATAAAAAAGATATTGTTTGCTTTTTAAGTACTTTTCAATTCGGATTATATTTTGTTAAGGCTTTTAATTTGCAATTTCTGTGAGGTATACCAAGGAATGCTTATACTAACTAATATGCGATTATTGGCTATTTTAACAGTTCAAATATATTTGTTTACGTGGGGGAATGCTTTGACGCAAAAAGGTAAAAGAGAGATGGTAATGATGATAAGAATGAACCTCCCGGTAAAACTGACTAAACCTACTACGGTGTTCCTCGACAAAACCGCAACCGGCGGGGACGAGCGAACACGCAGTCACGACTTTTAAAATCTTTTACGCCCCCCCCCTCTCCCTCCTCTCCTAGTGGGAAGACGGACACGGCACAGAGGCGCACGTGGGAACACGCACGCCACCTTTCGGACCTGGTGCTGATTGGATGGCGAGGAGGCCCACGAACAGACGGCGCTGCGATATCCAGGCGGGGCAGTCCGCCAAAGTGTGCAGCGCCGAATCCTCAATAACGTCGTGGCAGTCGCAGTGGTGACAACCGGGCGTCTCTTGCCGGCCTATGCGACACAGGAACTGGACAAAGCAACCGTGGCCAGTCATTATCTGTGCCAGCCGGAACAGTTCAAATATACCAGAACATCATCAACATAATATGACTGTTCTTCTCAACTATTCAAGAATAATCAGGGCTTTATATAATGTATAACTACCTTTTTTTAGATTTTCGTACAAAAAATATTAAGTAAGTAATTTACTGTATACTCTTAAGAGTTTAATTTTCTCTAAACCCCAATATCAGATAGAGACCTAACTCATGTGGCACCACAACGGAGGTGTGTCCTTTCAAATAAAAAAGAACTATCCTAGTCGATTGATTAGTTGCGAGAAAACGGTCGACATAACGGTCAACATAAATAATAAGTATATAACATTGAATATTGAACTCTAAATACACGCATTAGAGTTTAATTTTTAATCACCACATAACATTTATCTTAGGAATATAGAATTAAAAAGTTACGGATATATTTATTAATTCCATACTTATGCATATCTGTCGTCTTTGCTTAATTTATGTAGGAAATTATAAGTAGTAAATTTTACAAATTGACTACTTATAATAATTACTTGAGCTATCTAAAAGATGAGCAACCGGTGCTTTAGAAACTGCAAATTAAAAGTAAAGTAAGCAATAATCCTTAAATATTATGAAAATTTAAGTAAAAATATCCAACGTTTTTAATGGATGTCCATTATCGTAAAAAAACGTGGGGTATTTTGTAATTACATTTTCATATTTTTATTGCAATCTTTATCGCTAGCTACTTTATTTAAGTATAGCAAGCGGTTACGAAAAAGGACTGATATCAAGCACACGACGACTATGTTGTGTTAATTAAAGTTATATCTAAAGGTGCTTTTTCATTTTAGTTAATTAAATGTTTAATTCATAAAATTTATCATAAACACTTGAATTATTGTTATGTATCCTTTCTCTCTTTCATTTATTTATTTTTAAAGAGACTTCTTCTCTACTAAGCTTTCTGCCTGTATCGTGGGGGGCTTTGCAAACATTAAAACAACTCGTACATAGAACTCCTAGAGCCGGCACAACTGATTGTGGAAACCAAACATTTTCGTCCCGTGTGGTCATTGAACCACAACACTTTTAAACCACTGAACCATCTGTGCCATCCGTTTATATAGCTGAATATAATATTTTCTCATAGTTGAATATGTTTACTACACAGTACATAAACACCGCTACAAATAAAAAGTTGCTGATATGCAGCTTAATATCAACAGAAAAAAAAAGAAATAAAATTAAAAACTGAAGTTCAGATCCGCATTTCATCGTGACAACGCACAGTTTGCTCGCTTTCCTCACGTACAGTATAAACGTGATGATTGTCTCATTTCACCGCCAATTTGTTGTTCCCTACGTAGGGTACGTTGAATATCGTGCACGTATCAGATAAACTGTGGGGCAATCTACGCGATACAATGAGATCTCCATCCAGCAAGTAAGAGCACAGTATTTCTTGATAACATTTGTACACGTAGAAGGGAACGCTGTTGTATTAAAGATATAAATTGTTTTATTTAAAGGTAGATGGAGAATATTACTGAGACTTGTTTTTGTTGTGTAATATATAAAATATAATTATTAAAATAAAATAATTTCTAGGGTCCTTTAAGGGGACGTGGAGCTGTCATCAAGGAAAGTAGTAGTCTTTTAGGGTCTGTTGGCATGGCGACGTGCGCCCTTTAGCTCTTTTGTTACAAGCGTTCCTTAGTTACCGTTAAGCGAGTTCAAAGCTTTTCTTTCAAAAATATTACGTATATATTTATGTTGCAATATTAATCCTCCATCTCCATATATATGCTGCCTGTGTGACATAGCACAACAATGAAGTTCATAGGGTGTTTAGGAGACAGTATTCACTAATATTCAGACAAACTGAAAATTAACTTACATAACAGAATTGATTATTTCATAAAATAATAAATAAAACTAGCAATATAACAAAATAATGAAAAGGATAAAAATAGAATAACACGATAGGATGTTAAAAATGGACATGCTAATCAGCTTTTAAGTAAAAAGTCATAACTTAAATGGGATAATATGTATATTAGATTTTATATTATGAACAAACTAATTACCTCAGGAACGCAACGTATGCGACTAAGAGAGGAAGGTAGAAGCGTATTAATCCTATCATGTTGCATGTTGCAGATTTATTTTTAGTTTTGCTTTATAGGTGCTTTTCAGTTTTTCAAACTCCGTGCTATTACGGAGAAGTTCCTTGCAGAAAAACTAGAAAAGCGAAAGGTCATGATAAAAAAAAATATATGAGGAAGAGGAAAAGTAACCATTGCTTTTTTATTCGAAAAGGACATATTTTAACTATGAATAATTATTAATATGCAGGGGACTTTACAAACAATTAACACAGAGAACACCCAGACTCGGAATAACCATTTGTGAATTACCCAATTTTTAGTCCCGTGCGGGGATCGAACCCACAGCACTCGGTGCAGTGGCGAGGCGACCACTTAAACCACTACGTCATCAGTGCAATTATCTACCAACTTAACTCGAGAAATATCTAATTCACATAATGAAGATCAATATCTGTTCCCAGGGAGTACCTGTTACAAAATCGTTTAATTTATTCGGGACCAGGAAATTAGCATCAGAACCGATTTCAACCAACGTTATAATTGGGTCTTTGTTTATATCGACAGTTGTTAGGAAGCTACTTCGAGTATCGAGAGAGCGCACCACGAGGCCGATATATGTGAACCGAGGTTGTATTTGAGATAATATAATTGATTTTACCAGAATGTTATGTTTTTATTAATGTATAATAAAAATAGTAGGTACAACATATGTTTGTAGTGCATGATCGATTACACAACACGCCCCGTACTGTTTTATCTTGCTTTTATACTGAAAAAGCAGGTATTAATTTACTTCGACAACCTTGATGCGATGGTATATTATAAATATAATTTACGGAGACGCATGTCTGTAAATCACTGAATGGATTAGCATAGCTGTTTCACACCCACATTTAACCAGTTATATTTTACATAGGTCCCACGTAATAGAGTTTATTGTCATCTATTAAGCAAAAATTCAGATTGTATTCTGGTACTAGAGATTACTTAGATACAAAATGTAATAAGAGCACGAAGCTCAGAAATCGTAGCCAAGATCTCACTATCGACCTTTCAAATAAGTACAAAGTTACGAAGCCCGTGAGGCATTCATTATGTTATAAAACAATATAGGATAACTTGTTATAACAAACATGTCTATTATCCCGACACTGACGTAATATACACGTCGACGTAATGACGCCATAGAAACTAAAAAGCATCTATAAAAATATGTTAATAAACTTTATAATTATGGAGATATAATTGTGGTCGTATTTATATAATTTCAAGCCTATATACCTGAAGGTGTCGGTAGAGATATGTCGAAAATCCACCACACTACAGAACATACACCACATATCGCCAATTATTTTATCATTGTTACAAACGCGACACTGCTACTAATAATTAATTGTTAAAAAATCCAATAACACTGGAATAGTTCGACCAGGACATCAAGTCCATGCCCAGTAGTCGTTTACGCCATCACTAGTCAGGGTCGAAAGGATTAAACTTTACGACAAATAATATATTTCTTAAATTTTTTACTCTGCTACTTTCGGACGTATTTGAGTGAGGTAATTAAAGTAAATAATATCTAGTTCATGGTTCGTTGCTACATCTATGATTCGTATGTCTCTACGTTTTATTTTGTACCATACACTAAGAAGAAAATTTATACAAGTAAATAATATTAAAATATAGTTTTGTAATAAGTTTACAGACAGCGATGAAAAAGTCTACGCTAATCAGCTTGTTACGGTTTAAAATTGTATTTTAACAATCTCAGATCTAATTATACCTATTATTAATTAAGGATTAATTACTATCCTGATTATCTAATCATGATGATCAAATAGTATATTTCCAATCAGATCTTTGATTGGAAATATACTATTTGACCTACATATTACATATTAGGTACTATCTGATAGTCGCTATAACTTTTAAAGAGACCACAACCTTACGTTCTGCCGGATCGTCGTAAATGTTGCTTTTGAATAATGAATTTGACGGTTGACACCGTGAAACTTGGTCTCATGATTGACAGCTAAGATTGTGAAATTGATTGCAGTTTTGCGACAGGGACCTTGTTTCACTGCGCTACTTCGAAAAGCTGACGAGCTTCTACAGTAGTCATTAATCAATTTATTTACCCAACAAAGCTTCTTCGTAACACTTATAAAAATGTTAAAGCAAACTTGTATAAAGAGATAACAAAAAATATGCTTTTAAGTATTTCACACAAAAAATATTTGTACTAAATTATCCTAACTATAATATTATAAGTGTAAATGTGAGTTTGTTTGTTTGTTGCGCTTTCACGCCGTAACTATGCGACCGATCATCATGAAATTTCGCATACACGTTGTCAGGGGTACAAAATATCATAGGGTACCTTTCATGCAGAATAAAATACCGTACATGAGCGAGACTACGAGCAAAATCTAATACTTAATGTAATTATTACAAAATAGAAAGAAATAATTTATATTAATATGGTAACAGAATGTCCGTTCTCTCAGGAAATTTATATTCGGTATGTCGCTAACAAATTGTCACCACGTTTAAGCTGCGGTCTCACACGACTATAAATTTAACTCGTAGCTTCCTTAGATATATTGGGATTAGTGACGTTGTGCTATCAGCGAAAGCAGCTTTAACAAAGCCCGGGATGAACTCAACGAACTTTTGTTTTATTTTATGGGAGATAAGGTGGCAAATTGGATGTTGTGAAGTTTGTTACTTCTTAAGCTCTTTCAATGGACAATGTATGAAGATAATATATATTTTTCTATTAATCCAATAATCGGCTAACATTATTGTATTTTGCGTGTCTTTTTCGCCTTATGACGATATACAAGGACGGTTTCAAAAGGTGAATACAATTGTTTATTCAATGATCGTTATTACTTCTCTAAAGGTAGATATAATATAGTAGGATATTTCTTTAGGGTGTATTAAATAAATTTGAAGCAGCAATTACATTGAATCTGCCATAGTTGTTATTCAAGTAGTGAGTTTCTTAGAAATATAATGTAATGTTATAATAGTAGGCACGAATTATTTGAAAACAAAATATGTTCTTATGAATCGTAAATGACGATTCATAAAGCAGGATTTGTACCTTTTGATCTTGATCTCGACGAATCGTGTCGTTGTTTCATTCTGTCAATATTTATTATTTTCCAATAGTTCTTTTGGCAAGGCGAATATGACAGAATCAGTTAAAGTAATAAGTTATCGAATTAATTATTTAACATACTTAAGCTATGCCGATAGAACACTCTTGTGGTTACTTGAAATTTAAGATGTCAACTAATGGCTTAAAATATGATAACGATGCAAAACCTTTTTATATTGGTATATTTATACATATGCGCTACAAGTTTCTTGTTACCACACTGTGCAAATCATGTATGCGCATATTATTTGAGATATCTTACGACAAATTTACCACAACTTAATCATTAAAAATAAAACAACGTATATATTTATTTTTAAACTTAAAGTTTTCTTTCAGGCTTTTGGACATATGTATATTTTGAATCACAAAGGTAATTACAAACCACATGACCTCATAATTACGCTTATGTAATATTGAGGTCGTGTGGTTTGTAATAAAGAGTAAAATTTAATTTTATTCGAATAAAATTACTGAAATCTATAAACACCGGTTACCATTTACCAAAAGGTGGACTGCGAACGCGTCTGTCACTAGAGACAGTAAAACAACATAGTATAATCAACAACTCGTCTGGCTGTCGCTGAGTGTGAAGCCTTGGGGAATATAGGAGCATAATCTAATGAATGGCTTTTTGTAGTAGTACCTAACATCTCATAATATAGCAACGATCGGTTTCTGAACAATAGATCATCAAAATCAGTTCAAAGAAACATAATTATAGACATCTAGCTCTCGCGCCTTTTCCACTGAAGGACAAGCAATTATTATTTTTTGGAATTGGTTACGTACCAGCCCTTTCTCTTGCTTCATTTACTCTCATAAAGCACGCGCATTGGTTCTCGGTATTCTAAGCTCGCCTTTCTCCATAATATTCCCGAACAGTAGCTTGAACTAGAAAGATTTTGATTACAATTTTTCCTAGTAATGAAAGTACATTTTCTAATATAAATACTATAGAAATTGAATTGGTTAGTGATTGATTACATAATAGTTACTTATAACAATTTGACAGCCAACATAATTTTTGAACGATAGGTATTTCAGATCGTACATTCACAAATGTTTTCATGATGTTCTAAATCGCACTGCTAGGTATATTAGATAACGTTGGTCTATTGCTTTTCTGAAACCCCATACATATTAGCATTTAATTCCAATGAACAATTACATAATTAAGCACTAAACATAATACATATATATATAAACAAATTAATTACTAGAAATTTAAACTACTAAAAATACATCAAAATTTGAATGCATCGTAAGCGTAGCGTTAGCATGAAATATAATATGCCTGAGCACATTTTTGATACCCGTATGGCATCATAACAAATACTACGTGTATTTGTTAAGATGCCATACGGGTATCTTACGCCTATATCTCAAAAACATAGGCAGAGGTAAATTACATCTACATTTTACCATCTAGAGTTTTAGGTTACGAAATAAGAGGCGAGCCTATACCAGTCTGCCGGCCCTAGTTCTAGATTCTGTGCTACTACATACTATAAGTTCCTCGCCAGGAAAACACAACAAAACTTTAAATGATCTGGAAACCGAACTCAAGATATTATGCACAACGGTTACAGCTCCAAAACTGAAGCGGTGCTTCATAAAAAGTAAACACCCTATTTCAGTTATACTCACACAGAAATAATAGCTTTCAATTAAATTTCAGTAATAATTACACAACTCAATGATTAGCAAACGTAAATGATAGGTACTAAAATAATATACCTAAATTCTCCGTTTTCCAAAATCAGTACAAAGAAACAAAATTATAGAAATACAGGATGGCATATAATAATAAATAGCGGACTCGAGTAAGCCCGCTCTTATTACACAGAGGTCACGCGATAAGCGGTGGTGTTCGCACGTTCCACACTTTTTATTATTTCTCATTGTTCCTTTTGAAAATAAATCGGCGCTGTGTGGAGTTGCGTGCGTCGGTGTATATACATATTTTGCATGAGAAAGAGCTACTTCGGACGTTGAATAGGTGCGTGATCTTAGTAGGATTTACGACTGAGTGTATTGTTGTATTCAACTGAGTTCTGTTAGATAACTGGTTCAAAGATCCGCATTTAGATCAGGTTTAAATAGGCGTATAAATCGCAACATTTTATAAAATCATAACTTTGAAATCTACGCGATTTGTATACATAAATATTTGACAACGCGTCTTAATCTAGAAAGTATGTAAAATACAACCGAAGCGAGCTGTGGAATCGAGGTTGGAGGAGGATGTCCAAATTAGTCTAGCAATATCCGAGTGGAAGAATAAAAAACTTAATCTACTGATATTAACATGCAAATTAATTTATAATTGTATCTTGATAAGAAAGGCAAAGTTACAAAAACAATGGTCGAATACAGTTGAAAATGTTTTTAGCTCACTATACATACAGTGTATGTGTGTTTATAACCCTGATAAATTATGATCACAACTTACTGCCATACTCATAGGTATATTTTTTATATTTACTAAACGGTAGATAGTATTTTCGTAGGTTACCTTAACATAACACAGTTTCAATGAGACTAAGCACTAATAAAATATATATTATCATAAATCTGCTAAGGATCAAAACTGTTGTGTGTTGCGATTAATAAATGAAAGTATTCTTAAACAATTTTAAAGGTATTATGTATGTTTTTGTTTATTAAACCGCATCTCAGAATCTCGCTACGCTCCTTAAAGTTTAAACTTTCGTTTAATATCTTATACAGAATTTAGTAAATACATTTTTGATGTAATATTAATAAATTTTGGAAACACGGTGTAAATTTTCTGGCATAGTCATAATCATGAAAGTACAAAATTGGAACAAAACGCCAACAATACGCTATAAAACTAGTTAACAATTCAGTTGTACCTATTTAACATATCAGAGATAAACTCGACCGAATCCATAATATTTCGACCTGAATAAATATAAAGTTTGTAACGACACGATTTAAACACTGCTAAACCATTCGTTAAGTGCGATTACCCTTTCAATATGATGTATTGATTTTTACAAAATAAATAAATTTGTATTTGAATTTGAATTTGAATTTGAATTTAGTTAACATGATTGAGTTACTTTGAAGCCGGTAATGTAACACTTAACACTATTTTATAATAGATTAAAATCAAGATAATTCGTATTATTGTGTTTGTGTGTCTATTTGGAATGTATTGGATTCATTAATGAGTAATATGTATATGCGAAAACATAGCCAACAATCATCTAATCTCTCAGCATCTAAAGAGTGGTCAAGCTTTTGCTGAGAACTCTTACCCAAATTTATATTTATTTTAAGCTATTGAGTCACAGCGGCTCTCCGGCCACCTGGTACAATAGGTTTTCAATTATGTCTGGCATTCCAAGAACTGACAGCTATAAGTCACCCTAAACTATCAAACTTTTCTGACGTAAAATACGTATATCCAGAATATAAAAACGTCCCAAAAGTGATTTTATTATAAATTATATAATACTTGCCCTTAATAGTATTTTTATAATAATTATTATTTAAATTATATAATTCAAGCTCGCGTTATTTACAAAATATTTAATAAATCATTGAAGGTAATATGGTAAAAATTTGGTAAAACTTAGTGAGCCATAGACTTCTACAAATCCTCAAGGACATAGGCATAGTTGTATCGATCGTATTTTGCTAGCTATGTTTTAGACTATAGATAATATAGAATAAAAGACAACTCGGCGATCTAGTGTAGTATAAGATATAAGTTTCCGAAATCTCACCTCTAAACGCTTGCACCGCGCCAAAAATACAAAGAGAGACTTAGGTCCTCCTATATACATACTTACAAATCTGCAGACCGATTATTTTGCCGTACATCTCGTAGAACTTAAATAAGCTTCGGTCTATTATTCGTACCAGGAGACATAATAGAAATACATATTCCGTAAAACCTAGAATGGCCTTATTGGAATCGATGGAGAACATTATATACATATGAGAACATTATATTATAAATAAAAGAAGCGCATATTGACCAACGGGTCACATTTCTAGATACCGTGCTACCACAACTGAGAATTCCTAAGAGAAAAAGTCAATAAAACTTTGGCCGATCCTGGACTCCATGATTGGCTGGAAACTTGTGCCACGGCACCAACGAAGCCGTCGACGAGCTAGCGTACTTCAATTAATATTGAATTTATGAGGTTTCTATCCAGAAAGTCTTATTTTATTACTTGGTTATTTAGTGAAACGCTACCTTATATTTTCTTTTCTTGGCTTGAATCTAATATATCAATGTTTATTTTTTATTATGCATGCATAATTTCATGTGTCCAAATTTCTGTCTAATCTAAAAGCCGTTAAAATATGTTTTTTGGTACTTCATATAAAAATAAACAAACAATGCCATAATACTGTAACTTATCATGAAATTCAATTTGTCATCATCTTTATCTATATCTATACATATAACTTAAATTAAAGTGTCTGTTTGTAATATCAAAATAACAGCTTTTACTTACTTATTTTAATAAACCATAAAATATTTACCGTTGTTATTGTTATTTTACATATTTAAGTATTAAAACTATTTATATTTACAAACGTATTAAAAAAGATAACATAATTACAAAAACACAAATAATTATAATACTAAATATTTACAAAAATGGTTTGGTGTTCTGTCAACTGGTAACGTGCCCAGATGACTGGCAGCATTGCCACGTTGAATGGCAATGCTGATTCTTTGGGCCAAGAAAAGACCAGCCTTCTAATTACGCGAAACGTCGATCAGGCGTTTTGCGATCTCCCTATACAAAATACGAGCGTTCGGACCCCATGAACCTAGGGTTTCCAGCCCAAACGGCGCAAAAATGTAATTTCCGACTAAATTACTATATTTGCACCGTTTGAGGGTTTCCGCGGTTGCAGCAGCAGCGCCGGCACATCCCGCAGTGCTTGGAAGATGTGATGGCGCAAGGGTGTCAACGCACGTTGCGTCCCACAGCAAAGGCCTGCCCATCTTCCAAGGCAACAATGACATTCCGTCCAATCTCTTCCCATCGTCGCGTACCAAGCCATTGGGTTCAAGTACAGCTAGAATGCCAACAGTGACAAGAGCAGTATGTCATTAAGATTAGCGTGGTCAGAAATTCGACCAGCGCTTCAGCTACAAGAGAGTCCATGGTGTCCGAGGCTATCGACAGCTTCTCCACAGTGACAGCAATGCGGTGAAACACACGAAACACCTAAACGGAGGCAAGTGGCGAGGCGGCAAGTGGTATCGTCCAACATGGTACCTATATTGGACGATGGAAGTGCCTGGAGCCAAAGACCAGATTCCCATTCTCCCACAGCCAGCAATCGAGCACGCTCAGCAAAATTGGAAGATGTAGTAAAAAGCTTTTCTCTTACAGAGTTGCTAAGCGGCCCGTCCCACTGCCGCTGGGAGAATAGGTTGGTTGGCAAAACAGAATTCGGACAAGCCATTTTCCAGGCGTTCACAGCGTCAGTTTTGCACAGCACTTCTGAATTAACCAGTGTGGGTGCTAAAATTTCCTTGGTTAATTCTTTCGTGCTGTGAACCGAGGACAGAAACGCCGGTAAACTAACATCTGAAATTTTGCGAATGTCGAACCCACCAAGACGAACAAGAAGAGAAGCCTGTAGCCAAGCTTGGTCGTTCAAATCCACATTTAAAATATTTTTAGAGTATTTTGAATAATTTTATAATTTTTTTCTAAAGGTACTAAATTTTTCCAAAACTGTGATGATCTTAGCGTATGCGTAAATTTGGGAACAAAAAGGCAATATCGAATAATTGTAAAAGCTGAATGAATATT
The DNA here is from genome assembly GCA_963675205.1 of Catocala nupta. Taxonomy (NCBI): domain Eukaryota; kingdom Metazoa; phylum Arthropoda; class Insecta; order Lepidoptera; family Erebidae; genus Catocala; species Catocala nupta. Next base: position 9,976,091 of record OY776081.1, read on the forward strand.
AATTTTGAGGAGGCGATCTGAAATTTCACAAAAATTTTGTATCTTCTCATCTATGAAAGAATTAAAAGCTTCTTCAAAGACTGGTGACCCAAGGAGGTGAAGAGAACTTTTATCCATAATTTTGATGTTTGGAGCCAAACAATTAAATTTTGAAAGTACCAAATGTTTGTTATTGTTTTCAAAATTGTTTAAAAAAAGTTCACATTTACCGGTATTTAATTCCAAGCCAATAGATGCAAATTTGTCTTTAAGAAGGGCCAATTCCTGTAATATTGTATCTGCATCGCCTCCAAGAGTCCCATCGTCTAAATACCAGACATTAAATTTTGAATTTTGTTGACATCCAACTGCAGATTCTAAAAGATTACCCTTATATAGTAATTTTGTAGGGTACCTGTCACAATGCCAAAAAATTTAAAAAAGAAAACTTTTACTTACATCATATAAAAGTTTATGTGGGACAAACAACAAACAACCAAATTTAAAATTTTTGTCTGTCTGTCTGTCGGTCTGTCTGTCTGTCTGTCTGTCGGTCTGTCTGTCTGTCTGTCTGTCTGTCTGTCCGTCTGTCTGTCTGCCTGTCTGTTTGTTGGTCTATCTGTCTGTCTGTTTGTTTGTTCCGGCTAATCTCTGAAACGGCTCAACCGATATTGACGGGATTTTCACTGGCAGATAGCATAAGTTATAAGGAAGAACTTGGGCTACTTTTATTTTAGAAAAAATAGGGTTCTGCGGTAAACAATTAAATGCAATGAAATAGTGAACAATATTCGATTCATTTATATCTATACAATTAAATTAAATTGAAGTGTCTGTTTGTAATGTCAAAATAACAGCTTTTTACCAACTGCATATGAATATATATACGGTAAACTTAATATTATATCAAGAAATAACTTTAAATTTTTAACTTGCTACTGGCAGCTGATTTTATAAGGTGTAACTTAGGATTCTTTTATTTTAGAAAAAGAATTGGAATTTGCGCAAGGGTAAATGAAAACCAATGAAATAGTGAACAATATCCGATTCAAATAGGGAAGTGTATATAAAAGGGATTCAATATAATGACCATCAAAAATACTAATTGCACAGCAAAACATGCTTACTAAAATAATTATATTATAACGAGCACTTATGCGCCTCAAATCGCTGCATCACGTCTCGGAAGGGTCAGGTTACGTTAGGTTCCTTTTTAAACCCACCCAAAAATAGGAGACAGACTCCGATGACTGAGTTTGATCTCTTTAAAATATTTTAGTAAGCATATTTTGGTGTGCAATTAGTATTTTTTGTGGAACAAAGGCAAAAAATTTAGGTATTGCTAAATACTACCCTATATAAAATAATAATAATATTATATATACATCCAATATAAACCATAATATAATAAATAAAACCGATTCATAAAGTAGAAGAATGTCATTACATTAAACATGGGTTTTTCTATATGAGAAATACAAATTTTTGCTCGTTATAATATTAGTGTAAATTACTTTGACGAATTGTGAAAATTTAAGTTAATGCTTAAGGTATAGTAAGTAAGTAAACCATTTGTTCTTTCTGCAAAGACATTCAAGAAACCTTCATAATTTCATTCCTATTGCATTGTTATATCTATATAGATACCCTTAATTTTCGTGTGATTGAACAAAATACGTTATTTATGGTTGCCGCTTTTATGATAGGTATACACGCGATCATGCTTTGAATATATCGTTTGAAGAACTTAAGCTAGGCTGGACCGTCCAGTAACCAAGACTAATTGACTTTCCCCATAGTTTAAATATTCATGTCGCTATTTATGAGGGAAAAGAGTGTATTTTAATAATAATAGATATTAATACTGACCAAAATTTAAATTTTAAATGTGTTTATTTCTCATTGATGATCTAAAAATGGTAGAATAATAAAATAAGACCTGATTTTGTACAAAGTTGTAATTTTGTCGTAGTAGAATTAGCTTTAAAACATCTACGAAATAACATATTTGCCTGTTTTAGTTTTAAAAACAAGATATCTTACGCACAAAAATATTTCCTGTATTGCATTTAAATTACATTCAAACATTGGGCATCAAGAACAATCTAATTCGGCACAGCAATTTGTAGATCACACAAGATTCGAACCCACAACACGCGGCGTAGTAGCAATAGCAAGGCCATCACTTTACGTTAGTTCAATTCAATGCGAACTTTTCATGGATCTGCTTATATTGGACCACATCATATTCCCACGAAACTCTCCTAAAGAGATGGATAAAAATTAAAAATATAACGATGAATAAATTTAATCAACGAATGCAATGTTAACATATTTACATACACATTAAAACAAAATCACAAAGGACTATAATACTGTGAGAAAGTAGGTGGTTAAATCATAAAAATGGAAAGGGCCTATAAACCATAAAAATATATTTACATTTTTATGGTATAATGAGTTTTGTACGCTCGGCGCCGGTATCAAATATTAAGGGCATAAATAAATGCTGCTACGTCGATCCAGAGCAACGCAAAACAAGAACATCAGCGGTTTTACTAGCGATTAATAATAGAGCAGAGCAAAATCTGCTATTTGTTAAAGTCTAGCTTGCACAATACACAAAAGGTCCCACGGCCCTAAAGGATTACGAACCTTTGTTGAAACACCAAAGATAAACCACCAGTCAATAAAACGCGCGCATGATCATGCAGTCATCAGAGGCCTTAGAGAACGCATTACACGCTATGTAACTTTGCCTCGTTCTATTGCATATGATAATAGTGCTTTATGAGATAGTGGTCAGACCCTAGCTGCTAAATCTCAGTGCCTTTCACAACTGCAGCAGATTTTCTTTATGTAAGGACTCTCTAAAAAGTATTTCCATGACCATGTCTCGTAGGAGTTAGCTAGTATAGCTTTCTTATTTTATTAAAATAAATAAACTTATTAAGTGATGTCATATTTATTGCTTAATATATTATTTATCAAATTAATTAGTGTATAATATTGTCTTCTATTTACGCGAATGTTATTCATTGAAATTAAACTACTATATACGGATTTTATCGCGTTGTTTATTTAGCACTGTATTACAAAATTTTGAAAATATTATTGGTCACGGGTCTCCCCGTGACCATGGCTGCTGGAAAGCAACCGAAACGTCGGGGAAAGTGTAAACCAAAAATAAATAGATTTAATAGTTTAAATAATTTTATTAGCTTATAAATTAGTAAAATAAAATCAATAGTAGTAGTAGTGTAATATTTTCAAATTTTTGTAATACAGTGCTAAATAAACAACGCGATAAAATCCGTATATAGTAGTTTAATTTCAATTAATTAGTGTATTTCTCAATTAGTTAACAATGACGATACGGTATTATAACAGCAACGTGAGCAGACTAACCTTATTGAATGAACTGAGTTGTGAGTCTGCCTTATTGAAGTGATCATGTATTGATATTGTTTGACCACATCAACCTCAAGGCTATTAAGTTATTATACTTTAAAGGAAATATACAATACCTGAAAAGTTAAAAAGAGAAATAAAATAGGTGGTTTGAGGGTCTACTACTACTATGCAAAGGATTTCAAAAATTAACGGCACTAAGGTTCTGCCTGCAATAGGAATAATTCCTGAGACGCGGGGATCTTTACTTACATTTAAACAACGGACACAAAAATATCCAGATTCAGAACAAGTATTTCTGGAAAACGCAATTTTTTGTCCTGTGTCGTGATCAAACCCACAACAACCAGCGCAGCGGCAATGGCGAGGTGACCACTTAAATCATCACACTATTCATCAAAGTGCTATAAATCTTAAACTAGCAAACACAAAAAACATATTTGTCATGAATAGGTGTATTATTGAATAAGTTATACATAGTAAAATAAGCCGCCATTTGTTAAGTTTTTCATTTGCTTTGAAGTTATTTCCTTATTGTTATTTAGTTACTTCAAAATTGTTGTTATTTCTTTTTAATTTCATCTCGTTCCCTGAAATGTTACTACTTTTTCATATCTACAGAGTAACATTAACAGTAAGACGTGGTCATTTTAAGATCGTTTAGAAGAGCCCGCGGGTAACGTTTAACTGTCAAAACTTTATGAAAAATCGTAGCATTTAATATACATTATTTAAATTCTGCCCATGAAACATAGGCGTGAGGAGATGCGGGTACAAAGAATTTTTCATCAGATAAAATAACCGATTAGATTTACAGTTATTTTATAATTAAAATCAATTCATTCATTGTGTTCTTTAGACGAAGGCTCTCAAGAGTAGTGCTGGCATGTACAAGTATATCTAGATATTACTGAAAATATTCTTTATTAATAATATTGACATGCAAACGCAATAAACAGTGTTTAGAATTTTGTATTATGATATTCAAAAGAAAATTCCGTAATTTTTTTGTCCAAGTTTAATAAAAAAATCGTCTTTGCAATTTTATTTAATACGGCAGCACTAAACTGCAACACCCAGTATACATATATTCTGTAAAATTATTTTATTATTGTCTATATTTTAATATATTTCATACCACACAAAATCAATAATTTTTACGAGCTTACTCGAAGCGATATACATGGTTTAAATAAGATTATAAATCACGAGTTATATCTAATTAATTACATTTGCTATGAAAACAATTATTAAAACATAATATAGGTATATGCTTTAAATTATTTAAAGAATGGAACACACATTTTTTCGTTTAGGTGAATTACAACTTCATTTTAACTGTTTACGCATAATCCGAATGCACGATGCATCAGACAATTTCCTTTTTCCAGCATACTATGTCAACATTTTATCACAAAAAGTTACAAGCAGCGTACTATATTTTTACCGCTTTTGCAACCTGTCGATCGATCGTTGTACGAGATCAAATATCGATTTCAAAATTAGCTTTGTTTTTTTTTCATTTGCAACGCTACGCTCGGACATAGTATCAAAATATAATTATCCTTTAATGCAAGGTTCTTAAAAATATTAAGGGGAAAAACCGTTTCCTTTATTGTTGGAACCATTAAATAAAAACAATAGTGGGAACATCAACGTTATCTTAATCTTTTGCGGAGAGATAAGCTTGATATATTATCGTTTCCTTTCCTCCTAAAGGCAAAGGGATTACTAAGTATAAATATAATGTAGCTTCATAAGTATTTGTGTATAGATGCATCTATAGCTATATATAGTATCTACGGCATAAAGCGGCAAATGGTATTTAAAATATTCCTTATTTATACGTAATACATATTTTAATCAAGTATTCGATCAAAATATGCGTTTCGAATTTCATATCTATAATTATTATGATATCAAAATAGAAAAACTTTATATATATATATACCTAAATCTTCTGTGCGTATGTTTGTAATTAAACTCGTCCTAAACGGCTGGACCAATTTTGATGAATTTTTTTGTGTGTGTTCAAGTGGATTCGAGAATGGTTTAGTATTGTTTTTTTTTTGTGTGTACAGGACAACGTCTGTCTGGTCCGCTAGTATTATATATTCATATTTATTAAAACTGATTATTTCGTATTGCACCGTTAAATTCAATTACATTATTTTGAACAGTTCAGATGCATTATTGTTGGATTATTGTAGGAGGCTGGTATCTAAACAATGATAAATACCTGTATTGCAGGCGATCAGTTCGCCATTGTGTTAAATACTATAGCTACGTATTTAAGTAATCCATTCTATTCAAGAACAGCCATGTTGTTGTTAATTTGTTGGCAATGTTTGTATTGGTATACATGTGTTTGTTTGTGCATGTGCGTATGTTTATGTGTGTGTGAATGTGTATCTATGCATTATTTTATGTTTGTTATGAGTTTTACTTTCAAAGTTTCCATTTGTTTATAGCAAAGTGACTTTAGCAAAGTATTAAAAACTTTCGCAAGAACTTGTGAGTGAGTAGATTGCAGTTTACTTACTAATGTTGATATTTAGATATCTTCTTAAATGAATATAGACCACATTATTGGAGAATACTATAGTTCGCCAGATTGTTGGGTGAGCGGTTGATTTAATGTTTATATCTCTTTTTATTTATACCTATCGGCTCATAGATAATGGAAGTATATCGTTTTAAAGTGGTATTGAGGATATACTTGCAATTGATGCAAAGACTAAATGTGAAATATATATTTTGTGGCTAAGAACTTTAATATGTTTCTCAATTAATGTATTTATATATTACGCTGTTGTTGCAAATACTGTCCATACTGTGTGATACAATAATTTTGTATATATTGGCGTAAGGCCAGATTGATCATACTCATGATTTTCTGTCCGCAATATGACTAACATTTTGACAATGATAAAAATTTGCTATTATATCCAAAATTAAATTAGGTCCAAATTATAACGAGATGGGTGTAAAATCCCAGGACTTTTTAAATTTTTTTTTGCGTCATCTTTTTGTAATGTCGCACTGCTGGGCAAAAGCTTTTTCTTTGGTGGTCTTTGGACTTCCAAATCACTCTGTTGGTGGATATCCTCTGACCTTATGACGTTGTGACCCTATATCTCGGGGTTCTTTTAACCCACAGAGCCCATATTCAAACTCGACAGAGGGATGACCCCAAGGTGTCTGCACACCAAGTTACAAGTCAATCGGTCCAGTAGTTCCGGAGATATGCCTGTCACTAAAAAACTGTCACTAACAGACAGACACACAGACCCACATAGTGTTTTCATTAACCTCTTCAGACTCAGATGTTAACAACAGATTAGTGTAATTTAGATCATAATACTAAGATAATCATTATATATTATATAATAATCATCTAAACATCTTTATAACTATTAACACTTATTTACAACTAGATATTGACCGCGGCTTCGTGTTAACCTAGATTTCGTCAATTAATTACTATCTATCTAAAGACAAAGCCCGCTGAAGGCACTAAGGTCCTATTCTGTACGAGTATACGAAATTTCATGATGATCTGTCGAGTAGTTTTGAAAGCATTACAAACACACAAACAAACTCAAATTAGCACTTATGTTTGACTATACTAGCGGCTATATCAAAGAATGCTATCTTTTTTCTGTCATACTGTTTTGTCCCTGATCCGAATTTCAACGAATAATCTAATCTTTTTTGTATCAATTACAATTTCCAAATACCTAAATGTATAGATAAGTTTCAATAATGTACATAAAAAAGAAAATTAAAATAATGTGTCGAACATAATATCAGTGTTGCTCAAAAATATTTTTGTTTAACATGCTTACAAATCATATTTTCTCAGTAACAAAAACAACTAGAAAACTTAGCGCAGTAACAAAACATCATAAGCTAAAGTAAGTGCCAATTAAGCGGTACAGCCAAGTTCTAAATGTTGATTGCGTGCGATCCACGCGTTACGTCACGACACGGTGCCGTGACATAGTACAGTCATAGTGTAATTGAATACAGTACTACAATAACATGTTTATATGAGTTTATATGAAGTACGCTACATATTTATTTATTTAATTAATTAGAACACATTTAAACATATACTAACTAAATATTATAAATGTGGATGTGCGTTTTTTATTTGTTACGCTTTCACGCCTTCACTACTCGACTGGTCATCTTGCAATTTCGCGTACACATTGTCGGGGGTACATAAAATGACATTAAGTACCTTTTATCCAGAATAATAAATACTGCCACTAACCATAACTAATACATTCACGCGAGTGGAGTCGCAAAATACTAGAAGCAAAATTTTGTACCTACTTAATATACGTGATAGTAAGTAAAATAAGATAGACTCTATAGTCTATATTTTTTATGATTAGGATTATTTATTAGGATACGATTCCTACTATTTAATAATAATGTCTTCCAAACCGATTTTCGGTCACGGCGGCCAATCTTAACGGAGACTGGCCATCTGCGCAGGAGATATTATAGTGCACAAGTATGTGCGCAAACACAAGTGCACTCTCTGTTCCCTTACCCTCATGATCCGATGGGACGGATAATCCGACACGACCGGAGAGAGATCAGGCGCAAGACCAACGGCTTTACGTGCTTTCCGAGGCACGGGGGTGTCTAACACCGCCAACTTCCTAACTCCGGGCTCGTATTGAGATTTCTCAACAGAAAAACCCAATACCTTTATGTTGGCCCGACCCGGGATTCGAACCAGAGACCTCATGCACAGCAGTCGCATTCACTACCGCTGCGCCACAGAGGCAGTCATAGTATCCAATGTCAAAGTCAAATGCAAAACTCATTTATTCATTTAGGTCACAAAGTAACACTTATGATCGTAAATTTATATGTTAGTGAGTTTACTAAGTTACTAAAGCTACATTTAGGTTAGTTGCTAGGCAAAAGCTTAGCCTCTAGGCTGGAGCCCATAAGAAGAAACTTGTAAGAAATTCATGGCCACTCTTTAAATCGGCCAATTAAAATATATCCTTTAAGTATTTTCCAACTCATATCAACAAGGTGTTGCAGCCATTATAACATATGGAAATGGAACATATCAGTTTGGCGAAATAATTTAATTATGCTCAAATGAAATAATTATGATTAGGTAGAGGTTTATTTTAAACCTAGATTTGCCGCGTTAATGTAGATTTTGACAATATATTTATATTACATACAATTTTAGACCTCGGGAACAGTACTTTTCTTACACGTATGCAAAGTTTCATAATAATTGGTTGAGGCGTTAAAACGACAAAGCGTAACAAACCAACAAACAAACTCACATTCCCATTTATAATATTAGTTAGGATTGTTTAAACATTCAATATTATACAACTTTATACGCAGCAGTGTATTGCCGTGCTGTGTTCCTTTCTTTACTGTAAATATATTATACTGTGGTGTGTCTGCCGTCAATTGTACGGTACGGTGTACACGTACGATCGTTTGTCGCGAACGATTAATTAATTTATGTCTACGTCAGTACTGCGTAAAATGGTAATTACGAATTTCAGTAGCTCGAAATTTGAAGGCTGACTTGCAACTTTGTCCATGTAATTAATTAAAATAATACAACCATCATGAATCGGTAGTGCTAGTGGTAAACTTGTAAGTGTTAGTGGCGAGAGGCCTTGGACGCCTTTGAAAGGAACTAGATACGGATCTGTACGCACAGAAGAAAGAGTCCAAGGCGTCTGCCAAAGCATTGGAAAACATTTTTCTAACTAGTAACATAATTCACCTATACCTATCACGGGGCACTCAACAAACTTTAAACAATATCTAGACTCCAAACCATTTTTTGTGGGTTATTACGTTTTTGTCCCGTGTGGCGAGCACACCTACAATACTCGACACTGTTAAATATAATACCTTAGGATTGTGTTTACAAATTGTTTATAATTAACAATGGTTTTATATTCAATTTCCAAAAAAAAATACAGGTCAAGCAAACTCAACAACTTTTAGTGGCAGTATCTATGTATTTTTTAGGTTCTTATATAATTATACATGTTCGATCACCGTAGATTCAATAATATTTAACATTGCATGTAGTGACCATAGTTCACCATCCAAAAGATACCTATGTAAATAAAAATTATAATAATCATGTTGTTATAGTTGTTTTTGTATTGTTTAATTTCTACACATATTTTGTGTAAAGGTTTCTATCGAATATATTTCTATGTTCTACCACGCCATGTGGGTGTTAGTATAATATATATCAATAACTATTAACAACATTTCAAACTTTTAGGCAACGATTCAGAATGACACCATGAGGATATGTGGCTAACCGTTAAAACAAGCGATTATAAAATATAACTCTTTAATAAACACACACAAGTGAATGTCGTATCCTGACAGTAATGAACAAAATGAGTTAAATTACTACTAAAAGACTATTATTCGGAAATCATACATTAATATTCATGTCTGCAACAGTTTTACTGAATACTTTATTTCATGATCGTTATAGTAATCCATGTGTCGCAGGTAGATTGCCGAACTAGCTGTTTTAGAAATCTGCTAGTTGTTTTACAAAACAGCTCCGTTTTGTAAAACAGCTGAACAAAGTTTGAATAATAGCTGAAATGCCATTACACTACATTTAACAAAACTGCGTTTAGCCATAATAAGTTAATAGTTAGTCATAATGGTCATAATAAGGAAATAGTATATGAATTATAAGAATTGTAAATAACTACTGATACAAACAAATACATACATATATTGAATTATATAATTACTTCTGTTGTGGTCATTTTCACTCATATTGAGTGATATTACTCCTATTTATTAATTTCGACGGACGAGTTTCTGTTTCGGGTGCAATTATTATAGTCATGACACACAGAGCCACGAGCGATAAAATATAGACACAAAATCTGCAATCTGACGTTTCATCTAACTTTGGTTTATATAAGCTTTAATACCTGACCGGATGCATTGATAAATGTTACACTTCAGTAATTATGAAAAACCGCTAAACGTACAGCAGCTTACATATCAGCACCGTTTAGTAAAATAGTTAGGGGTAATGTTAAATAGCTAATTATGGAATCCATCTGCGACATAGATATAGATAAAATTTAGGTAATTGTAAAAATGTATTTCATTACATAAGCTTAGACAGTTATTTGAAAGCCATACAATTATAATAAACTATTTTAGAAATGTTTGTCCGTGTGTACGGGTATATCTAGAATTGTAAGGACGGTACACTTTACAGACAGCTGGTGTAGAGCAACTATACAAATTTTACGCTCACATACTTTAAGCTTACCTTTTCATTTACAAATATTCATTGAGAAAACGAAGTATATAAACATCAGCATATACGTACTTTCATATACATTTACCTAAAAATATATTTCTCAACGCAACGTATTAATACATTGTTTAGATGCAATGACTGTCACTTGCTAGGCAGCTCACGTGACGAACGCTGCAAATATTGTTACATTAATAAATTTCAGTTTGTAAACTTTAGACTTCAGAACTTTAGACGGTATGTAATAGGCTAAAGTTTATTATAACAAATGATTATTATAAAGCTACGAAACATAAGCTATAGTTTCATTTTACGTTCACATTTTATTTGACAGCCCGCCCGCTTTTGGCAAATTTCTGGAATTGCTAAATCTATCGTAGAGAAGCTTTACAGATAAATGAGAATTTTGTCGTAGCCTTCTTTTTGTTTAATGCTGCAATAAAGTGCATTGGGCATGGCAAAACTTACATCATGCTACGGTAAACGAATGTTTCTAATTTATATGGTACTAGATATTGTCCGTGGCTTCGCTCTTATAAATGTAGGTAATTTTTCTGGATGAAAGGTACGCTATGTCCATTTCTGTTCCCCTGTCAACGTGTATGCGAAATTTCATGATGATCTGTCGAATAGTTAAAGCGTAAAAGCGTAACAAACAAACAAACTCACTTTCGCATTTATAATATTTATAACCTATCTCTACAATTATTTTATTAGATATATAATATAAGATATGCTGTTGTGATTAACATTTTGAACTGCCGATGACCAAACACATGTATTTTTCAATTGTGTGGCATTCCACCAATGAATTGGTTAACGCGTACCTTGAAATTAAATACCTCATATTGTTCATGTCCTCTATAATGCAGATAAATATGAACGGTGGTATATATACAAAATCAAAAACTCAAACTACACGATAGTAATAGTAAAGGATACAAAAAGAACAAATCACAAACGATTAAAAAAAAGCCTATTCACTGACTGTAACTATATTGCCTTTAGTATGCTAAAAATAGCTGACTGTGCAAACTTAGGGATAATACAATCTGGATGCAAACACGCGCGTTTGCAAAACGTGACTTTCAGATATTTTTACTGATGAGTCAATCCTTTTTTCTTCATATAAAATGCTAGACCCTTGAATGTTTTAAAAGGTTGTAATTGTATGCCCAACTGTAAGCTTGTAAATACTAGCAGGAAGTAATTATGGCATTTAGCTCAGTATTTGTTAATCATTTAAATCGGTATACTATAATAATGATAATTTCTTACACGAAGCATATGCTACATGTATTTCTCGTTATATGAATTTTGAAGGGCAGGATATATAGGATATACTAAATAAGAGATCCTTTGAAAATTGTGTCGTCAATTATTCTTTGTAAAATATATCTCCCGATTATAAGTACGTAGTCAGCTTAGCGAGCATTACACAGTTCAATTATACATCGATAATGTGCAAAAATAAAACAATATATCCCTAAAAATATATATTTTTAAATACAACTACCACACTATGTATATTTAATTCCAGTATTGCAGCGAAATACAATTACTTACATACATATATTATTTGGAAATACAGAATGAGAAACAGAGAGAAAAACATATAATTCATAATATAATGAAGAAGATTTTCTGTTATGCTTTTGAATCGCCAAGTTTTAAATGTACATTATATTTTACTAGATTTTGACAGTAGCTTGCGTAATCTACATTTTGTCAATAAATTGTTATCCATCGGCAAAAGTACCTTCCTCTGGATAAAATATACCTTATGTCCTTTTCTAGAATCCTGACAACATGTATTTCATAATTAATGCAGGAGTAGTTAAGGTGTGCAATAAGCAAACTCACATTTGCATTTATAATATTAGTTAGGATATATGTATGAAATTATCAAGGAAGGGCAAGGACAACTTTTAGATAAAGAAATAACTAAAATAGAATATAATTTAATGTTATAGGTAATAGCTATAAGAATATCGATTGAAAAGTAGCTTCTTACTGAGTCAAAGTCTATAATGTAATGGCGCTTGTTCAAGTGTCTGATCAATAGTTTCTAAAATATAATTATGTCTTATACCGTCAAAGTAATCAATTGTTTTGTCTATTACGACCCGATCTTTCTAGAATATAAATTGAGCATAAGTCGTAACGGTTACTTAACATATCACTTTAGGCTGTTAAAACAATAGTATTAAAAGAAAATCGGTCATTATCGAGTACTAGCCAATCTTTAATAATGCTGCTATTAATTCAATCAATTCAAAACACTTTTATAGAATAACAGTTATTATCTTCATATGTTTATGAGTTCTTGAGGGTAATCCTATATATGTATATCTAGTTCAATGTCACTAATAAGTTCATGTATGATTGCTACAATTTTATTGACAATACCGGTAATTTAGGGATTTTTCCAGATATATTATTAGAGTATCATCATAGCCTTTATTTTGTATAGTGCCGGAAGAAAGTGGAGTGGGCATGGCTTGCATCATGCTATGGTAAATGAATATTTGAAATGTATATGGTATTTATAACCTCTTATGTCTATAATTCTTTTATTAGATGTATAATATAACAGATGCTGTTGTGATTAACATTGTGAACTGCAACCACTCGGCCGGTAATTTAAGAGAAAGTATTTTTTTAAAGAAAGAAAGAAATAAACATACATTTATTTGTAAGAATATAGTTACAAATATGTTATTAGAATTCATTATACGTCTCTTATATTCTACCATGTCTTGTGTACAAATATTTAGCCTACAATTACTTACTGCCAGTTAACATTTTATTATATTACTAGCGGTCGCCAAGTGGTCAAAATCCGACCATCATTGATTTAAATTTTAAGTTTGATTGTTATTATATATACCGCGAAATTGCAATAGGTATTTACCTAAGGTATGTAACCATAGTTACGAAGAATTGTACGACATCAACCGAGTCATGCCAAAATGCTACGAACGCGATGCGACTGCGTGTGTCAAATGCATAGTTGTGTGCGTGTAGTGTTTTTTCATTAATTTAATGTACTTTTAATGCATGTTTAATAAAAATATTAGGATTCGGTCCTCGTTTTCCATATAAACTATAACTGTGCCAAATTTCATACTCCTCCATCCGCGCAATTTTCGTAAAAAGTACAAAGTTTATGCTTCACGTATTAATATATAGATTAACAGTATAAAAAGAAACATTAAAATAAACTGAAATAAAACAAACAGAACAAATATCTTAGTATGGTTATCATAGGGTCGGGCACGCCACGATCGTGGCGGTAAGTCCCGTGTTTGAGGAGTGGCTGGAGAGGCGGCATGGCGCCCTCACCTTCCGGCTGACACAGGTTCTGACTGGCCACGAATGTTTTGGCCGGTTCCTGTGTCGTATACGCCGGCAAGAGACGCCCGGTTGTCACCACTGCGGCGACTGCCGCGACGTTATTGAGGACACGGCGCTGCACACTTTGGCGGTTTGCCCCGCCTGGGCATCGCAGCGCCGTGATTTGATCGCGGCAGTCGGATCGGTTGCCCTCTCGCTCCCGGCCGTAGTTCAGTCTATGGTCCGGAGTGAGAGGTCGTGGAACGCCGTCACCTCCTTTTGCGAGGAAGTGATTTCCATCAAGGAGGCGGCGGAGCGGGAGAGGGAGCGTTTAAACCCTCTCCCCAACCGCAGAACCGGGCGCCGGAGGGCGCGAGATGACCTCCAGCCACCCTGAGGTTTGACCTGGGGGTGGCGGGCTTTGTGGGCCTGCCCGCCATCCGTTCAGCACCAGGTCCGAGAGGCGGCGTGCGTGTTCCCACGCACGCCTCTGTTTCGTGTCCGACTCCCCCTTTAGGGGGAGACAGTAGGGCTTTTATTTCGAGTAAGTACCTATCTTGGGTAGGTCTTATTGCGTAGGGGCCTGCCGTTTCATACGGCGGGCCGGAACCTCGGCGGGGTCGCGACCGTATGCGAAAGTGATTCGCGCGGCCCCGTCGATAGTGGTTTTGTCGAGGAACACCGTGGTAGGTTTAGTCGGTATTCCGGGAGGTACATTATCTTTTTAACATCTTATTTTACCCCGGCGAGTCCGACATAATCCCTCCGCCCGCCCCCGCGGAGGGATATGCGTCATTGCATTCCCCAAGGAAAAAAAAAAAAAAAAAAAAAATGGTAGCATCATTAATATAGTCTTTAATAGAATAATAACATGTATACAATAACAATTCAAATAATTTTCTTTTAAGTATACCTATATCGCAGTCTTTGTATTTATTAGGTAATTTATTATATATTTTTATAGCCATACAAAATTGTTTTTTATTATATTATGCTGTGCTGGAACATGTATGTAATTTGTTGCGAAAACGACTATTTCTATATGTGACCATACTAGTTTTCATAAAAAGGCTAGGATATTTGTAAACAAAAAGGCAGATATTGTATATGCAAGGACACACTGTCTTTACAAAAGACGGGACAAAAGGTAGAATACGACGTTTTTTTAAAAAGAGGAACATAACTATCTAAATATTCTGCTCCACTAATTGCCCTGATACATTTTTTTTGCGCTTTAAACTCTCTTAATTTGTCTACAGAATTGCTCCATATGACAATACCGTATCGTAAAATAGAGGATATATAGCCATGATTTGCATATAGGGGTAGCTTCGGCAGTTACTACTTGTCTTAATTTATTTAGAGTGTATGTATAGATATCTAATTTGAAAAAAAATAATTGTTGTGTTGTTTCCAATTACAGTACTTATCAATAATTATACTGAAAAATGGAGTTGATTCCACTTTAGCCACTATTTTGTTATTTTGTGATATGTTTAAAGATATGGGATTACTATTATAGGTTTGAAATTGGATAAGTTTGGTTTTATTTATATTTACATTTAAATTATTATTATTTAGCCATTTAGTTACGTTGCCTATAGTTTGATTTATGTCTTCTTTATATGTATTTTATTATTACAATTTATATGCAAGGTAGTATCATTGGCATATAATACACATTTGTGTGAGGTCGAATCATGTAGGTCATTAATGTAAACTAAAAAGAACAACGGGCCCAGAGTACTACCTTGCGGCACACCGCATTTATTCACTTGATAAAGAGACTTAATGTATCGACCCGATAAATATGGTAT
Organism: Catocala nupta; assembly: GCA_963675205.1. Taxonomy (NCBI): domain Eukaryota; kingdom Metazoa; phylum Arthropoda; class Insecta; order Lepidoptera; family Erebidae; genus Catocala; species Catocala nupta. The sequence continues at coordinate 9,991,952 of OY776081.1, forward strand.
TTCAACACATTTAGGGCGTTTTGAAAGATAACTTTTCATCCAATTTAATGCGTTACCTCTAATACCATACTTTTCAAGCTTTTATAATAGCAGATTAAGTGATACAAAGTCAAACACTTTGGACATATCAAGAAATATAGAAACTATAGGTACCTACTTTTGATCGAGATTTTTGGTTATTATCTTTATAAGCGTGAAACAAGGCAAAGTAGTGTAGTAGTTTTTCCTAAACCAAATTGTTCTGATTGTAAAATATTATGTTTTATTAAAAAACTATATAGTATACACTATATAGTTATACTATATATAAGGATTTTTCTTAAATCTTTGATATATTTGTCAAAGCCTGAACGAGTTGGCATCACTCGTCTTATTCAGTTATGAAGTTTTGCCATAATAACCAATTACATTTAAGACGATGATTCTGTAACCACATACGTTAACAACTGCAACAATCTTAGAATTTCATTTTCTCCTTAGGTTATAAAGATTTGTTGGATAATACATTCGGCATTGGATATCAGGTTCGTCTCGAACATCGAATTAATCTATAAGAAGTGGTTACAAAATAATATGAGCTCTACATGTTTGTTTAATTAATAATTCTAAATATGGTATTATATTCAAAAGCTGAATTGTTTATATCAAAATGACCTTCTAAGTACAGAATCAACAAACCCGTTGCGTAAAGGTGTGAGGTATGAAGACGTTATCTCCCTTAAAATTATACACAAATGCAATGAATATGTTTAAGTTTCTAACTACAAACGACGTGGGAATATATTCATTATGGCTGAAACCCTGCAGGGTGTAACACAAATGAGTAAATCAACGTAATATTCAATGAACATAAATTTATAGTGCCGGGATCAATAGCCATCAACGTTGTTAAGGTTGCCCTTCAAAGTTGTTAATGAGTATGTCTACCTTTGGGCATCTATACAATTGGCAAATCAACATTAGTAGGGAATAACAATGTGCGATCATCAATTAAATATTCGGAATAATCGAATCATACACAAATTGAAATATTTAAGACCACGTCGTTGTCTGCGCTAAATGTTATGTATTCGAAAATCAAACTGAACAATTACTTGTGTGATTAACAAATGATTGTGCTTAGTTCGGGTGTATTTTATATGTTTGTAAAGTCCCTCGTGCGACCCGATGAGAGCCATAATACGAGATGGACTTGTAAAAATAAAGTCTGATTTTGATGAATTGTCAATTATAACTACGTTCCTATTTGCTGTACACAATTACGAATGTTGATAGCCTGGTGTTATTGACTCGGTATGAAAATACTTATAAAAATAACCACACGCTATCGATTAATCATTATCACATCAACATCGACTCGAGTATATACGATTATTTTCGAGCAACAGTAGTAATAATAACGATTGATTAACATTCCGATGCGTAATTATACAATTTTTGATTATCCACATTTCTTTTTAGTAGTAATTGCTCATAAATTGTAGGGAAAGACGTACATAGCTGGCTAGGCAACATTGCAAAACTTCGTTGATCTTTTCGTTACCAATCATATATTAGCCGCAGTTCTTGATAAAGACAAGAGCAGTTTTCAGCCTGTGCTTCCTACCTATTTTCACATACAGGGCCATAATATTAACACTTACTTTACGACAAATCTTTAACAAACGGCCCGCATATATACAATAATCAATACTATATTATAAAGCTCAAGAGTTTCTTTATTTAAGCGTGCTAATCTTTGAAACCGCGAATATATTTTTGCTTTAGATGGCTTGTATTTATGGAAGATAAGCTATATTATAAGTTCACGCTATGACATATGGTGCGGAGCCATAATCATACTTATATTTAATTTTTGCTCTTGTGAAACCGCGAGGCAACGCTAGTCGAATAAAGTAATCCTTGAGTGAAAAATTGGAAGTTGGAAAAATGAGAATCATACTTTGGACTTTTTGTGACGTCTATGGAGATCTTAACGTAGCTTATCATGGCTTTTCTGGCTTTTGGTGGCCGTCATTTAACTCTATAAATAAAGAAATTGAAAAAGATCAGCTTCGGAGTGCTACTGTAATTGAACATATTTTCCCTGACTGATAAATAAAATATTCCTTATTTCTTAAGACAAATTACGGGAAAAGCCACAAGTACATATTAATATGTACTCGGTACAAGAACTCGTACGATATCGTATGAGGCAGTTCGTAGACATTAAATTAACATAAATAAGCTCTCGCTCGGGATGAGTTTCGTCGGAATAGGGTTCTTCTGAATGTTGAACACTAAATTAACCAATTGCTGTGCATCGCTGTTAAGACTGTTTTATGGGTACACGTTTTGTTGGCTGTCGATAGATGAACATAAGAAACGGTAGCTCAATTCTGTCTGAAGGTAAAATTAAACTCAAAAGAATAAGGCGGAATATTACTGTTCTAATCTAATCTAATAAAAGAAAACGTATTTTGATAGTTCTATAATAGAACATCTGAATGTTGATCAATTCATTGCCAGTGATTAATATTTGAATAATCCTAACTAATATTATAAATGCGAATATGAGTTTGTTAGTTATACTTTCACGCCTTAACACTCGACCGATTCCGACCAAGGGACACAGAAAAGGACACAGAGTAAAGCTATTTCATTCAGAATAAAGTACTGTTCCCGAGTAAACGAAGCAGCGTGCAAAAGCTAATAATCTAATGTTCCAAACAAGATTTGATTATTGAAATTAAACTACTATATACGGATTTTATCGCGTTGTTTATTTATCACTGTATTACAAAATTTTGAAAATATTACTCTACTACTACTATTGATTTTATTTTACTAATTTATAAGCTAATGAATTGATTTTATTTTACTAATTTATAAGCTAATAATTTCATTAACTTATAAATTAGTAAAATAAAATCAATAGTAGTAGTAGTGTAATATTTTCAAAATTTTGTAATACAGTGATAAATAAACAACGCGATAAAATCCGTATATAGTAGTTTAATTTCAATGAATAACATTCGCGTAAACAGAAGACAATATTAAGATTTGATTATTTCAATCTTTCTTTTTACAATATCTATTCTTTTTTAATATACTTATTTTATCTCAAAACGTACTATTATAATTTTAATAATTCAAAAAATCACCTACACTTTTACGCTGGAATAATATTATTAATTAAAAGTAACACTAAGACCCTTACAGAGTAAACAGCGAGAACTGAGCAGTTAATTATCTGTTGCTTTTTACTTATAGAAGCGTATTTCTTACTCATTTTATTGAGTTAAAAAAGGTTCTATTTATATTCGACGCGTATGTTTCTTTTTTATATTTAATTACATTACACGACTCCGTATTAACCGATTTGTATGGATCCGTTTTATACTTGAAACGTACTTGTATAATTTTGGTTCTGATAATGAGTTATAGAGAATTAAATGAATACCTCAAAGGTACAAGTAAATAGCAAATATGGCTACTGTTAATATGTGTATACGTAATATTTGGCCAAGGTAGTTAATATTAATATTATGGTCATATATGGAATAAGCGATTATAATCATCAATACTTAGAGTTTAAGCTCTAGAACAAAGCCCTGAAAAGGATAAATAAACCAAATTAAAACATAAACACAGAAATATAAACAATGTTTTTCTTTTAGTCTTAAGTAAGCGCCTAATTAAATCTAAGCTCAATAGCTTTCTTCTTCTTTGACATTGATTCCAAATGGAATCAACCAACAAAGATGATGAATTATGGCTTAAAGAAACAAACCTCAAAAACAGCAAACTTTTTTATTGATTGGCACCATCTCCACACTGCCAGTGGTTACATTTAATTAGGAGCTTAGTTAATCATCCACACTAATATTACAAATGCGAAACTGTAGCTGTGTCTGTAAGTAACTCTGATACGTCGATCACGTTCAAGCTGAATAGTTCTTGATAAAATTTAGCAAATAAATTAAACATAGTAAAGTTGCAATAGTGTAGATAAAATAACAATGTTTTTGCACCCAGTTGACCTCTCATTAGTTTGTTGTCTCGTCCAAAGCATCACCACATTGTCGATTATATAAGTACCTTACTTTTTATTAAATAAAACTTTTGATGACTTAACATCATAAAAGAGTATGATACGCTTTTATGATGTTTATTCAAAATATATATATTTAAAAATAATAATGATGCCAACTGAAATGAAAACTACGAACAATATTAAATATTTCTGTGTATATTAAAATAAAATCGAATTTTCGACATTGTATTAAAATAACGATACTTATGGTTGGTTATCTTTACAACTAAGTAAGGAAAATTAAAATAATCCCAAAAAACGACTACATCATACTGTCACACTGTATTATGTAAATAATAACAAACGAATGATTAATCGCTTCTCACCAGGTGACACACATATAATTATGTATATATGTAGATAAATACGTGTTTTAATGCATTATGTACATACAAAGGTTTTTGCTAAAGCGCGCTCGAATCCAGACTGATCGTAAGTCTATGAGAAAGAACAAAAAATAATACACAAAAATATTCGTTCGGAATACAGAATGAAGAGGAAATAATCGAAAAATGTAAATTGAAAAACTGAGGAAACCTTTCGTGTGTGTAAAGTAGTGGAATCACCTGGTGACGTCATTATCGAGGGTTGGTTGGTATTCGGATATATTTTCTTGTTACGTGATTCGAATGCGCCCACTTGGGTCTCGTAGATATTATGGTGCTTTGTGCGATTGGACCGAACCTTATGGAGACAGAAGAGATGTTTTATTCGTATCTAGCCGTGCAGTTATTTTGTTTTTAGCTACATAAAGTGGCATTTATAATTTACATAAAATATATCTCGTGTTAACAGGCTAAGTGGTGGAAAAATCTATTGCAAATATTTTTGTATGATCTGTTACGTTTTCTCCACGGCTACGCTCGCTTTAGTGTAGATTTTGTCAATAACCTTCTATCCCTGCGAAACAGTACTTATTTTCTGGATTAAAGGTACCCTATATCCCTTTCTGTACACCTGAAAACGTGTACGCAAAATTTCATGATGATCGGTCCAGTAGTTTAAACGTAACAAACAAACTCACTTTCGCATATATAATATTAATTAGGATTATGATAATAATATTATTAAAACCGACAGAACAGTGGAAATGCAGAATAGATTAGTATATAGTCTTTGAATACTCGCAACGTGGTCATATAGTATGTATAGTATAGTACAGTATGTAGTAGTATAGTATGTATACTCTTATAATATGTTCTGTGATGTGCACTATGTACCGTATCACCTTTTCTACAGAATAGATATAAATCTTTTCATAATTGTTTAGTAGTATTCACAAAATACACACTGCTATATAGATAGGTACATAAATTAAAGCTTTATATGTTCGGTTATATTTCTTATGTGATATATCAGACAGGTAAAATAGTAATTAATTTCAGCTAGTACAAATTAGATTAAAATGGTAATATTGCGTGCTACTATATGCATGTGTTTTCATGTATATGTATTTTATGTTTAAGTCCTAAGCGGTCTAAACGTATGTTAATTATACATGTTTTATGATAAATATTGTCTCAAGAGATTTTGATAATCATTACTTGATATTGTTCGCTCGCGTTAATCTAGATTTTGTCAATAAATTCATATTATTAGGCAATAGTATTTATTTTGGATAACAGTACCCTAGGTTCTGTTATATACCCCTGACAACGTGTATGCGAAATTTCGTGATGATTGGTTGAGTAGTTGGGGCGTGAAGGCGTAACAAATAAACTCACATTAGTATGGATTAGTAAGGATGCCTGACGCAAGATTATTTCGTTACTATAATACGGCAGATGATTTTAAACGTAGCTCGGCAATATGGATATAATAATCCAGCAGAATAAATATCACTATTCTGGTACTGCTGGATACATGATTCAATAACGCTTTGTAACTAAACACTTATTCCTTCACTGAATGCTCGCTGTTGCAAATTATTTATCGATGCTCGCTTGGAAAAGCTTCTTTTTACAGCAAATCGGCGTAAAAGTAGTAGCGCTCTTACTGCGTTTTGCAAGGTTAGCAAGACTTGCCATTGTTCACACTATCTCTTCTATTTCTTTTGTTTAGGGTCAGCAATACGCGAGCGATATTATTACTGTACTTAACTGCTTATTATATGCCCTGTTGCCACCTTTGTCGTATATTGGCTGTTATTGGCAGTCAACGAGTTTATCGCCACACATAATTTAAATGCCGCAGCGAAAACGATTTGTTATCTATGCAGGAGTAGAATAAAAAATCAGTAGTCAATATTAAACCTTGAGTAAAATTGCCACGAGTAACAGTCAGATCAAATAAAAGTGTTAAGCTAAATAAAATATTTTAAAGTTGTATTTATTTTATTCCCGATAGCACATATTAATCCAAGAATACGGTTGTAAAAGTATTTCACGTCAATAATATATGTACATATAAGCATTTTACAGTAACGGTACCTGAAGTGCCCTCAATGATATCAACAGATAACTGCACAATGTGTACTATATACCTCCGTATAATACGCCAACCATTTCGGTATATTTAAAACCACAAGGTAAGAAATTGATTACCTCGAATAATGTCAACTTATAGCTAACTTATGCTTATATCTGTATAAATAAAATAATCACTTTGACTAGTTTTGTACTTCAGGTTTTAAAATAGAATACGTTTAACTAGTTTTCAAAGCCAACGGGAATTCATACAAATACGAGATATATAAATCCTTTTGTAGAAGACACTATATAAAACAAACGTTAATATCTACCAAACAATACGTCTATCAGATTGCTTGATTCGGTTATGTCGCATTCATCATTTAGATTACATCGCAGAACTTCTCGAGTCGTGTTGCGCCAGTTTCTAACTAATGATATTAACAAAATTCAAATTGAAGTCGCAAGCTGTTTACTTTAAAGTTATGATTGTGACGTGTGTGATAGGTTTGGCATGTGTTAGAGTTATTCGGATATTTGTATGCCGTTGATGCATGACATAGCGTTTATGTTGTTTTAAGTATACTTATGTAGTTTATTTTCTTCTTTTTTGTTTTGTTTAGTAGCTATTAACGAAAGTTTTAGTGTTATAAGAATTGTATAAATATATTTTTTTAATGTTATTTCTTTTATCCTTTCCTCAAAATTTTAATAAATATTATTTTCGTTGAAATTGAACTACTATATACAGATTTTATCGCGTCGTTTATTTAACACTGTTTCACATAATTTTGAAACTATTAGATTACTACTACTAGATATCGAATTTTACTAATTTATAAGCTAATAAAATTATTTAAACTATTAGAACTATTTATATTTAGGTTTACACTTTCCCCGACGTTTCGGTTGCTTTTCAGCAGCCATGGTCACGGGGAGACTAAGATGGTAGTTGTCTCAATGTTCCATTGTAGTTATTTCAAAGTACCCGAACATAATTTAGTCATTGGTGTTTCTATTTACGCAGAATGAGCTCAAAGTATCATGAAGTCTAGCTGTGGTTTGTTTCTTCTTGGGTTTGACTATTTGAAGTACTAGATCCCAAGCTGGTGGTACATTCCAACCATCTTCTCTATTGAAATTAGGATGATTATTTTCGTATTAAGACCACTAGACCAACACTAGTAATAGTAAATCATTGCGTTCGTAATTCATAATTGAATTGTTGTTCATTAAACTGTAATAAAACTATTATTTTATTATATATACTGCGGAATGCCTAAAACATTTTACCCTCACGAAATTGAATTAAAATATTTTTATCATAAAAATATGTAGTTGGTTATATATCTGTGCAAATGCTAATGTTATAACATGCAATTTTGAAAAGGCGGACAGAACAATTTCTGGCGCCGAATACAAAAGATGGTTTAGACCTTAGAGTTTTAAAAGAATAGAGTGAGCATATGGTAGAAAGTACAGTGAGCATGCTATTGTACAAAAACTACAAAATGCCGAGCGCGCGTCGAATACATCCAGGATGTAAGCCATTTCTTTTTTATTAACATTACTAGCAATTACAGATTACAAATTACTAGTATTGTTGTTAAACCCTCCATCTAAGCAGGATATGGCGTAGTGGTTAGTGTAACCGACTGCCACGCCTGAAGTTGCGGGTTCGATTCCCGCACAAATCAAATATTTGTGTGCGTGAACATGGATGTTTGTCTTGGTCTGGGTGTTTCTATGTATAATATGTATGTATTTACAAAAAAAAGTATATATACCTATGTATGTTTATCCATTGTCTAGTACCCGTAGTACAAGCTCTGCTTAGTTTGGGCTAGATGGTGTTGTGTGTATGTGGTAGAATATTATTATTATTATTATTAATGCTTGTGTGAGGAATAAGTTCACGTTGGTAGTACAATGGGTCGAATTCGAACCCACATACTCTCGATTGCAAGTCCAATGCCTTATCTAGTTGGCTACCGCCTCTTGTCTATACTAATATTATAAAGCTGAAAAGTTTGTTTGTTTGGTTGAACGCGCTAATCTCAGGAACTACTGGTTCGAATTAATAGTTCTTTTAGTGTTGCATAACCCATTTATCGAGGAAGGATATAGGCTATATAACATTACGCTACGACCAATAGACGACGGGAAAAATCTCTTACGTGAAGCAGACGAATTTCCGCGGGTCAGCTAGTTTATATATTATTATATAAACAAGTAAGTTAAGTTTATAAAAAAGTAAGTTAAGTTTATTTTTCGACGAACGATAGACGATGATAAAGAGTTCTTTTTGTTTTCCACTACCCTACGTATAGTTTTTATACAAACGTAATCCTCTAACTATCTTGAAACTCTAAATCAAGTGATATAACTACACAATACTATATATGTGTGAAACCGGTACATGTAATAAATTTCAAGCTCAGGCAACGTTTGAAAAGAATTGTCAAGATTCCTGTTAAACTATACCTGGCATTTATAATAGCTTTATAAACTAGTAATTCGCGTGGTTGCGCGGGCCGCAAATTAAGCGCCCTAGGGCCATTGGGTGTCACCGATGACCCCCGGTGACCTTGAAAATGACCTTTTCTGGAAAGATCTTGTCTACTTCTATGACATTTGTTCGAACACATCTCACCTATCTCTAACCGTTTCGGAGATATTAGAGGTCAAACTTTGTACGGCGGCCATGTTTTTTTGTATGGAAACCATGTTTTTTTCACCTCCCCTAAAAGTTGCTATGGTTTTAAGAAGATTTTGTTCGAGAACAACTCCCGTAGATATCACCATTTCCGAGATCCGATGGGGTACTGCCACCAAGAGCTGACCTTCTGAAAGTCAGGCATTTTTCCCAGGCCTTCTGAATGATTCTCTATACGACGCTATATTTACATATTTTTTTTATACTACTTAGGTAGCAAACAGGCATACGGCCCACCTGGTGGTAAGTGTTCATCGTAGCCTATAGACGCCTGCAACACCAGGGGCATCACTTGCGCGTTGCCAACCTTTTAGGAAAGGAAGTGGGAAGGAGAAGGAGCTGGAAGGGGGAAAGAGGGTAATTGGGCTTCCGGCACTCTCACTCACCGAACGAAATACAACAGTAGGAGTACTGCTATTTCACGTCAATATTCTGTGAGAGGGTAGTCCGTCCCCGGTCGAGCCGGCCCATTCATGCTGAAATCAGCGAGGCTCTAGCTTATCTCCTACGACTCCCCCTTGTATGACTTCTATTTCTCTAAGTCAATGAGTGAGTGGTAATTTAAGTTTATATAATATGAACTAGTATTTCGCGTGGTTGCGTGGGCCGCAAGAGGCCCGCGAGGGGGGAAAGTCAGACAGTTTGATTTGATCATTTAATTTAGTTATAGAAGTAATGACCCCCGGTGACCTTGAAAATGACCTTTTCAGGGAAAGATCTCGTCGATGTCTATTGAATGCATTGACGCATACCCCTCCACAAGGGCGGATGGAGGGGTTATGTCGGACTCACCGAAGTAAAGAAAGATGTTGAAATGATGATATTAGACCTCCCGGAATATCGACTACATACCACGGTGTTCCTCGGAAAAACCGCAATCAGTGACTCACTTGCCCATGCGGTCGCGACCCAACCGAGGTTTCGGCCCGCCATATGAAACGGTAGGCCACTACACGATAAGACCTACCCTTTGGTCACTTCCCAATAAAACCCTACTGACTTCCCCTAGAGGGGAGACGGACTCGACACAGAGGCGCGCGTGGGAACACACATGCCGCCTCTCGGACCTGGTGCTGAATGGATGGTGGGCAGGCCCACAAAGCCCACCAACCCTAGGTCAAACCTCAGGGTGGCTGGAGGTCATCTCGCGCCCTCCGGCGCCCGGCTCTGCGGTTAGGGACAGGGTTTAAGCGCAACCTCTCCCGCTCCACCACCTCCTTCATGGAAATCACTACCTCACAGAAGGAGGCGACGGCGTTACACAACCTCTCACTCCGGACCCTAGACTGAAATACGGCCGGGAGCGAGAGGGCAATCAATCCGACTGCTGCGATCAATTCCTCAACAACGTCGCGGCAGTCGCCGCAGACAACCGGGCGTCTCTTGCCGGCCTATACGACACAGAAACTGACCAAAACAACCGTGGCCAGTCATTACCTGTGTCAGCCGGATGGTGAGGGCGCCATGCCGCCTTTCCAGCCACTCCTCAAACACGGCACTTACCGCCACGATCATGGCGTGCCCGGCACTGGGGATGTGTATATAAGTGTCCATCCAGTCCATTTCCCAATGTATTAACAGGACTCGCGTTAATAAAACATACAAAAAATCAACACGGTTTTGTTAAAACTGTACCTATATTTAATAATTGTTTTCTATAACATATTTTTTATAAGTTGTATGAACGATTTATAAAGCACCCAGCTGACACGATATGAGTGACGTAATTGACGACCACAGTGTGTATCTGTAACGTGTTTACTGCAATGCGGATAGGCCAAGTAATGTTTATTAAGGATTTTTAGTTGTTTAGTGTAATTTATACAGGGAATGAGCCTCTTGGCTTTTATATAATGTTTATAACATAAAAATCTTGGCACTTTCACGTGGATGTAGAAACCATAGCCGACTATGGTTTCTACATCTTCTTCAACATTACGCCAACGTAGTGTTTACCATATTGGTGTTATCACCGAAGGGGTAGGCAAAGGTTATTGTTATCTGGTATCTGGCTTATAGCCAAGGGACTATGTATATGAATATACAGCCTCACGTCTGTATAATATCAGCTCTGTATAGAAACTGTCTTACTTCTGGGCACGGGCCTCTTTTTAGTGTGATAGATTAGATAGGTTAGATCATAGTATTAATGGCTCCGTCTTACGGCTATACAGACATATTACGCCTGTTACTATTTAAATTAAAATAAGGTAATTTTGTTTTAGCTTAATCTGACATTTAACTTAAACTGATGCCAGTAGGCAGAGAAAATTTCCTTTATTTTTTATTATTTGTAAATATAAAGAAGATATACGCAAACTATACTAATACAACCTTAAACATATTTCGAATGACATAGCAAATATAGTATTTTCTGAAAAATTCAATTGACTTTCTTGTTAACACATGTTGATTGTAACATATGTTTAGTGATGTGCTGTAAGTTTGCCTTTACCTTTGGGCTTTGGTTTCGTTTGAAGGTTAAAAGGTATCCACTAGCTGAGAGTAAACGATATAGCTATTACTAGCATCGTGCTAACAAAAATAAAATCACGAAATATGAATGTTCAATGTGAAAAATGTTCTCTGGAGAGATAAAGGTATGATCTGTATATTTCTTATGTTTATTTAAAGAATAATACATTACAAATATAGTAGCAGTATGTACAATATTATCGGGGCTATATTGTTCAGCAAATGTAAATATTTTAACAATTTCGCTTTGAATACACAAAGGGCTAAAGACTTCAAATTACTCGACATAGTTTCTCAATATTGTTTCTGATATTCTAGTTAATTTTACAGCCAACCCAGAATTCATTTCTGTTGTCAAATGAATGAAAATAACCCTTTGATATATTCTATTGTAATAAGTAATACTGTGTTAAAAGGTTTCATAGCGTGACTGAAACCGCACCCGAGAATAAAGACCAGCCAAGCTGTAATACAGTATCACACTGTATTATTCATTAATTTAATATTCGCCTTACTTACTCTTGTAACAAATCCGAATAATTACTTATACTTGATACAAGTACTTACGTTGAATGTAATGTTATCATAACATTCAAAGTAATTACCTGTATCAAAAAGACTGTTCTTGGGTTGTTTTCGATATTTGACCTTTACTTTTAATGTGAATACATGGATTATAAACGTACAAAGGGAACTGTCCACTTTGTATTGGGGTTTTGGCTTGGAATGGACAGTCACTGAGAATAATAATTATATATTAATTTAGAAGCATTAACCAGTAGGAAGTAAATTGTGTGTCCAGGTGTTTCTAATTCGTTTGTTGTGGTGGTTTATATAATGATATTTGAAATAAAAAATCATTCTGCTTGTTATTTTTGGAACGAAGTTCCTTATCGCGCTTTGTGAAAGGGGGCTAGACGGAAAAAATTAAGACCAAAAGTTGTAACGACACTTTTTGCTATAGTTGCTATAGTTGTAAGCCGTGCGGCGTGCGCGTGTTTCTCTGTCTGTCTCTCTCTCTCTCCCTCATAGAAAGCAAGCCAGTTATTTTCTCATAGAAATATATATATATATGTTTATTTTTTCACAGAAAGGAACTTCGTTCCATCCGGGTGTCCCTTGATACCTCTCAATTTTTTTTATTATTCCGATTTATATGTTACTAAAACGTTATCTAGGAACTGGGCTGGTGGATTTAAATTGTTTTGATATCTTGCCCAACTCAAAAACCAAATAATTGTTATTATAATTATGGGCACAGCAACTTATTATCCGTCGGCCCACCATGCAGTTAATTGTTTTTATGTATGATTTCTGTTCACGCTAAGCCAATAATGGACAGTAACCTTTTGTTTTATTTGTTTGTTTTGTATTATTTTCTTTTCATATTTTACTCGACCAAACTAAAAATGTAAAACTTTTAATGGATTTCAATTAAATTTGGCATACAGATGGACCTTACATTTAATTAATACACGCGATATCTTTTATCCTGGTATGCATGCGTATCGTTAGTATATTCGGATATTCGCGATCGAATCCACGGGCAGAAGCTACTTAATTTGTTAAATAGATAAAACATTCAAAGCTAAGGCAATATAGAATTTCGTTTTATGTGTTGTTGTATTCAACAAATTGGTTATATACACACTTAAACTGTCATCGGCATAAATTAAGAATAATTAATTTAAATGTTACCAACATGTTACGTGTTTAATAAATAAGTACACAATTTGACCTCCCCACGTGTAACCTTCCACGGTACTAAACTCATTCTGTGAAGTTAGATTGTAGACCGCCTACAAGGCCACTAGCGTTATTAACATCGCTAGTGAGTTATTATAATGGAATAATAGACGCTATAAATCTCTGCGAAATATATAGCGCCGGTAACCTCTGATATGGATAATATAATAATATAGATCACTAGGTGACAGATGCGGTATGTTGCTATATAAAATATTGCCTACAAAAAGTTTTTATTTCTTATCCTATATTAGGCTTTGTATGAGTCTATTATTGAAACTGTCTTTTTCACTTCTTTTTTAAAATACTGTCCAAACAAAGGTTATTCCTGTATCGTTGGATCATTACAGACATTCAAACATCGGACACAAAGAAAACCCAGATTCGGAATATCACACTATATTCGCCCCGCGAGGAGTTCCACAGCATTTAGAGCAATGGCAGTCGCAAAGCTATCACTTAAACCACGATACTATTCGTGCAATATCTATTCATACTTCATCCTAAATAGAGTGAGCACAATTGTTTTGATCAAAGTCGAGACTGATAACCAGATACGCCAATCAAAAACGTAGACCGTACCAAGTAGACCAATTATCTATTATCGCTTTTTGAGGTGCTTGGTCAGAATATTTATTACATATTGAAATAATTTCATATAAATTAATATGAGAATATTACCTACTGTAAAAGAATATAAATGTAGCAAACAATGTTACGGTTGCTATATTATTGCAATTGATTATAAAATATTTTCATACTTTTAAATGGTATGATTCTAATTATTGAGAGGACCGTAAGGTCTGATCTAATATTCTGTAGCCGTAAGTAGTACGTTATACGTATGTAACAATATAAACAATGACATATAATTTAGTTAATTTAGTTGTAGTTTATAGCTTGCAGAATAAGCAAGCTGAAGTGGCAATGGGCTGGCCATATCTGTAGAAGGACCGATGGCCGTTGGAGCAAGCGAGTCCTAGAGTGGAGACCACGACTTGGTAAACGTAAGGTAGGACGCCCCCCGGCCAGGTGGACCGATGACCTGAAAAAGGTAGCTGGGTCAGACTAGATGCGGAAGGCGGCAGACCGGATGTTGTGGCGTAAAATGGGAGAGGCCTATGTCCAGCAGTGGACTGCGGTGGGCTGATTGATTGATTGATTGAGTTGTTTTATTAATATTTATGAGTTTTTATGATTGTGTCTTTTTTGTTTATTTTGTAATATCAGAGCGTGTCTTTATATTTGTTGTACAGGGACCAGATGATAATCAGTTCTGTGGCATTATGCACAGGATTGCTACGTTATTTTTGTATCCTCTATTTATTTATAACAAAATAAATATCTAATCAGTAAGCTAACCATATCGAGACTTCTAAAAGTATTGTGCCTGTGATGCCGGCCTCCTTACGCTGACGAAAATTACAGAAAATGTGCAGTTATATGCTACTGGATTATAAAGGCAAGTGAATTTTCTTTCTTTTCGAATTAAAATAAATCCCACACGCTAACAAAAGTTACTACTCTGAGAGTTCAGTTATCATACTTGATAGCTGAATATACACACTTCCATATTTTTACGATTCAATTAAATGTTTAAGTGGATTAAGAAATTAAGTGTAAGATCAGATTTTACATTTATTTTCTTATAGGAGGAAGTCATACACAAAATCGTTGCTAATTCTTTTTCATGAGCACTGTATTGATTTGGTGCAGTAAGTGTAATCGAGATTTCTGAAAAGAAAACCCTATAGCTGTAATACGAACTAATAACAAATTCATATAAAGGTGAATATGAATTTGTTTGTTTGTTACGATTTCAGCCTTCACTACACAACCTATCGTCGTGAAATTTTGCATATCAGGGGAACAGAAAAGAACATAGAGTAACTTTCATCCCGAAAAAAGCCGCCGAGCGGACGAAGCCATGGGCAAAAACTAGTAAGTAATATAACCGATTCCTTATTGCCGGACCGGGACCGGGTAAAAGAAAAAGAAACTTAGCTAATCAGTCTGTAAGGAAACTTACATACCAGGCAGTATGGCATGAATATCTCTAAAAATATCTAATCATAACTGCCCGCAAAAAGAGCAAACGACACAAGGGCTGATCGGGTGGATGCAAAGAAGTCGGCACCTGTTTACTTATTGTATTGATTGATTGATAATTTTGCCTTCAATGTTGTGAAAACGAGGATAGATTTTCATGCAACAAATGAGATTGATGGATGAAGAAAATAATATGACCTACAAAGTAATTAAAACCTCTTATGGTTTTTTAATTAATTTAAGGATTTTTTTTTTATTAATCCAAAATCCTTTATTTTTAGCAATATTCATTTAATAGTGATAATAATATCTTGCAACCCAAATTGCTAAACTTTTGACTGCGAAATATTACCTTATAAGAAATCAACATGGAAGTATTCTTTATCCTCTGACTTTCATAGTTCGATGGGACGGCTAACTGACACAATCAGAGCGAGTATATACAGGGCAGTTGAATTTACGACCTTTCTGATGCTAAGGGAAATAACAGGAATTTCTTGTTAGAAAAATTACTGGACTTTACTATTACGAAATCTTACATAAAAAAATTGGTCTAAACAGCCTTTTCAATAAAATTACTTTATAATATAACGTGTAACGGTAAGACGCAGACACTATTGGCTTGTGAATTAATAGCACCTAACTTGGTCTTACATACTCTTACTGTTCTCGCAACGATGCTACGCTATACATTAATATTATTTCTGAACGATATGTAACCTATTGACACAGCTGTTTGTGTGACAAAGCGGTTCTAAATACCTTACTAAGTTTGTAGGCGGCTCCAGCTTGCTTTTATTATCTAGCAGCAACAGAACACTAGTTGCTTAGTAGTATGCCATTTAACACTAGGGTACACGCGCCTCTATTTTTCTCATGAATGCCCGCACGGGCTACACTTTAAATTTTTATTTTATAAATACTTCAACAGTTTATTCTAATGAAACATCTTTTCTAATTATAATGAAGTTTAATTAATCAACATAAAAACAAAATTAAGCTTTTTCATAGACAAAATAAAAAAAATAACAAATCTTCAGACTACAAAATCACATTTTGAGATCAATCAACTTTGGGTTTAAATTTAACTTTATATTACAAACAAAGTTAGTTAATTTTCATCATACGAAGGACAAATTAGTACTTGATGATCAATGTAAATACGTCTGTAACATTTAGAACAAGTTTTCTTGTGCTCCGATCTCTTAATCTACTAGAAAATGCACAGTGTGCAACGCTGCCTCGTATTGGCATGTTTCCTTCTTGACGAGCTTCTAGCAAGTTCAACAGTAGTTTAGCTGAATGCATCGAACAACAACCAATGAGAGCTTAGTTAGAGACTCAAGGTCAAATCCCAAGATTTCGGTAAGTTATGACAAGTAATAATACCCTGGGCTACATATGTAGCCCACGCGTGTACTCTAGTGTAAAAAAGGAAGCACCAGAGTTGTGTGCTTGAGAAAAGAAGTTTTAAAGAGAATTCTGATGAAAATAGCCTAGTAAGATTTCAATCTCTTTAAGATCTTCTAAGGCAAAATTCCTCTCGATGCCATTATACAGTCTCACTGTTGATACATTCTATTGCCAGTTTACCTGTTAAATCCGTTTAGGGAGCGCCTCCACTAAGCCAGCAAGTAACAAGCTAGACCACATTCTTTAAAACATGTATAGCAGACGAGGTTTTTGGTTTATAATTTTCTGATTGACTCCCATCAGATATGTGTGCTTACTCGGTACAGTGACATGAGTGGGGGTAATAAAACAATTTGAACATTGAACTAAAAACTGTTGCTAAAAGGTAAATATTGATAAGTCCATTTTTTTATTAGTTCTATTACGGTTGCCAAAATGTACGCTCCAAAAAACAAAAATACGTATTTTATCTGGTCTTATTATTTTTACCTCTGGGCTATAGAATTGTTTTAAATAGTGTTTTGGTGTAATGATTAATTTTATTTTATCTACATTGATATAGATACACGTCATATTATATCAAAAAATAAACGTGAGACGTAGTCTTCTACCGGCTAAATCAACGCATTAAAATAAAGCATCTATATGATATCTTAGACTTAGTAATGCTTTTACTGACCTGCAATGTTGAAGCATCCAAGAATCAAAGTCCACACGGATAAAATTACAGTTGGGCCGCGTCGCGGACGTAGCGACCACTCCATTTTACACTTTCCGAAGCACCGTTTCATATTCTGATATTTTTCAAAATGTTTGTGATTATGTTTCCACATTTTCGTTCACACATTTGCGGTGTCCTGGAACAATAAAAAATAAATGTAACATCGTATTATCATGCATATATTATACTATATTATACATATACATATATTCCGTATCTTATTGATAATAAAAATATAGTGGCTATTTACTCATCACAAATTAACACAGTTTTAAATCATTTTGATTGAATTGCAGACGATGTTTAAATGTAAATATACATAATTTTTTTAACTGATGTTTGATTGACATGATGATTTCAAATTTTTGAGCAGCAGGACGAAGTCAGTTTAAAGTTTGTTTCATATTGTTACTGGCCTTATCTATCTACAGTAATAGTAAAGAGCGAAACGATTTTTATTTTTCTTGGTAATGAATAAGCTCTGAGAGTACTGAACCGATTTCAATAATTCTTTCACTATTATAAAATTACTTTATCCCAAAGTAACACAAGCTATATACCATAATGCTACGAGCCACGGGTGCGTAGCAGTGATAATAAACGTAAAAGAAATCGCAGAGGACAGCTATTTTTTTAATTCTTCATCTGGTCATTGATATCGCTTATAATTATGAGACAGTATGTTTAACTGCAAAATGCAAAGTTTCTGTACGATAGTTATCTTTCTTTGAGATTGTAGCGGAGCCGAGCGGTGTTCATAATTATTTTGCTTCGTGATTTAGAATTTTTATATATGTATATATGTAAATTATTGAGATATCAGTGCGTTAATTAGGTCATTAAAGTAAGTAACAAATCGAAAGATACCTTAATGAAAATGCTCTGATAGTGAAAACATCTAATTTTTACTATACATGGTTATACAATAGCATCTCTGGGCCTCAGATCAATAGATAAGGCATGTTCCTGACCATCAATCTTCATATTTCCTGAAGAATCTCTGACAATAACCATTCGTCTTTCTAAATAGCCGTCCATGTACCGATTTCTAAGGAGCCTTGGGATCTATAGAAGAAGTAATTTAACCGACAGTAAAACGTATGAAAAATAAGGAAAAAGGACACGTTATAATATCTGTAATACCCTGAGGGCGGTATCCTACTAATATTATGAATGTAAAAAAGTTGTGTAGATGTTTAGAAGTCTTTTACTAAATCACGCGTAAACAGTTCAAAAACCTTGAATAAATTCTGGTACACTGATAGGCTATGCTCTGGGTTAATGCATATTGGGTAATACATATGGAAAAAAATATTCCAGTATGTTTTACCATGAGATCCACGTGGGAAAAGCCGCGTATGTTATATTTATGTTATTGCAACGGGAATATGGTTATAAATGCTGTTTTTGATGTATGTCTATCAATGTCCGTTTCATTAATTAATTGAAGGGCGCGGTATATGCATGGAAGTTCGTTACAAAGTTGTTATTTGTATAACTTATAATTTAGATGGCTCTATAATTTACGCTTTGTTGACGTTATTTTAAAAGTATAATCATTATTAAATAATAATGTTCTTTGTTGTTTCTTTTTGTGTTATTATATAGGAGCAGTACTGAATATCGTTTAAATAATATACTTAAAAATATTTGGTCGATGTTGCCTGTCCGCCGCAGTGAACTCGATTGAGTGCACGCAAAGTTTCACGTGTATAAAAATATTAAAAAATGAGCGAAGGTACGTGCTCATTTTGCTTTACGCCTGACATGCTATTGTCAATCGAAAGACATACAAGTTGGTCAAGAAATCTTAACTAATATTATAAATGCGAATGTGAGTTTGTTTTTAAGTTGCGCTTTCGCGCATTAACTACTCGACCGATCATCATGAAATTTCGTATACACGTTGTCAGCGGAACAGAAAAAGACATCGAGTGCCTTTTATCCAAAAAAAGTACTGTATCTAACCTAACCTAACCTACATTGACGCGAGCGAAGCCGCGGGCAAAATCTAGTGGTATATAAATAAATAAGTATAACTATTAAACAAAATGTTACATTATCTTTGTTCTGCCTTTTCCTTCAGGGATATAGACGCGAGATTAAGTATTTATTATTCTTTTAAGTGTAGTGATAACAGATAGTTGGAGAGCGCGGAAATAATTTATTGAATGCATATGGCCTACCCAATGTTACCGTAGTCTGTAAACTTTGACCCGTAACAGTAGCGTATTTGCGATTTGTATTTGGTAGAACAGCGATTATTTTATTGAATGACAAAACCAGACCAGAATTGATGGTTTCCAACGCTGGTGCGTAAGAGCCATAAATTTTCGTCCAAGAAGGATTTTTTGGAGGTACTACTTTGTCAGCACAAAGTAGTACCTCCAAAAAATCCTTCTTAAGTTATTATATCGTCTACAGAAACATAGCCCAACGTTATTTCGCTATTACGATTTAAATGAGGTGCATGTACTTTTTTATCTGGGCTGATCTGCTCTAAGCAAACTCTCTCGCTGTGTTAGTAAATCAATAATTGATGTTTCATTCTTGCAATATAATTACTGCTGCGATGGCGCAGTGCTAATGTATGCGACAGCTGTTCATAACTCCGAGCTCTCGGGTTTAATTCCTGGGTCGGTTAAAATGTTATTATGTTTTTCAGCCAAGAAATTCTTAGATAAATCAATAGGCTTGCTTCCTACTATCTGAGGACTAAAAACATAGTTGAGAAAATGTTGGTGTAATACATTATTGCCTAACTGTTCAAGAATATACGTAGGTGTGAGACTATGTATTAAAAATAGAAAAGCCCGATGGAAAGGTTATAATAATAGAATTGATTGAACCATAAGAATGATGTCAGCATCGTAGCAATTTAAAATTTCTAAACTCTCTGTCGATCAAGTTAGGGCCAATGAACGTTTATTTTTATATTCTATTTTTGAATGGATATTTTAAATAGGACAGACGTGCTGGTTGATATGGCTTGATTATTTATCTCCGATACAAAAATAACATTTCAATTGACTGCTAAAAATATTTATGAGAGAGATCTAAGCTTATAGAAGCAATGAAAACTAGCTTTAAACTGTGGCTCCATATTTTGTGGTTATTAGGAAGATGCCTATGGCTTAAATACTAATGTCTTACTTAAAATTAAAATATTTGTAAATAACTGTGATGTAACCGGTATTATTATTTATTATTGTTATTATAAGCCCACTGTAGGTCAAGCGTCGTATCCCAAGGCAGGGCAAAGGCTCCGATCTATTTCCATTTATGTCTACTTAGGGCCTCTAAGCCGAAGCTAAACACTTGAATAAAGATAAGTCTGTCTTTATTAAAGTATTTAACTACTCTTATAATCTATACAAGTAGTTTATTTTACTTTGTCTTTACGTATTTGAAAGTTGCTCAGTTAACGTCTTTCTAGTAATATGGCGAACATAACGGGTAAATGTGAGCGCAAGCAATCGAGTGTAAATAGTTCAAGTGATATATGGACTCACATGGCATTATGTAAATTTTAATGTAAATTTATGTTCATAGGTGTTTGAAAATTAAATTAAAAAAAATATTTTTAAAATATTTTGTTACGCTTATTTTAAAAATACTCAATTGCTCGTTAAGCTACACGCGTGCTTAATTCTTAAGAGCTAAAGTGTGACCTACGACATCAGAATTTTCGTATTACTTGCCAAACAAAAATTAAACTACATTCAATGTAGGTACCTAGGTTTGTATCTGGCTTAATAAATTGATTTTACTTCGAAATAAATTGAGAAATTGCAATGATGTTTTGAAAGACCGTGAATCATTAACCATAAGGGAAGAAACTTCCTGAATTCCTTAATCGTACAAGATGTTCTTGGACTCGAGAGACCTAAAGATTATTTAAGTCAATAGGAGCATCCGGCATTATGTGCATAGCAGCAATAACGGAGCTTTCAATGATTTATGGAGTACACAATTAATAGAAATTTCACTAAAGTAATATGTCCAAGTAGCATTTAGTTCAGTTTATTTATCAATAATTTACCCTACTCGATATACCTCTAATTCACAATCTTATGAAAAGATTCCACTTAACCGTTTACTAAATCAGTCAATTTCTCAAACGTCATTGGCCGTTGTTTCCTTTAGTTCATTAAGTATTTTCATCACAGCCCGTCGGCGTAGCGTTAAGTGTTCCCTCGAGGGCCGCAGTTGGGGAACGCCGCTTTTTCTTGAATTTTTAACGCCGCCTTATTTCTTTAGCGCTATTTATAAAAGACATGCGATGTCATTCAATAATGCACTGTAGCCATTTAAGTTTTAAGTGCAAAATGCAACGGGTGTTTATATTACTTATATTGATATGTAGTAAGTTTCAGTTTGTTTTACTAACACAGTTTTAAGGGTTATTATGCAGGTCTTTAATTATATGCATAAGGCTTGAAAGTCGCAGAATAAATATCATAAGTTATTTTTTAAAGAAACGCGATTAGAATGTGGAACTCTATGTAACTTAATATCATTAAATCGATAACATATTTAAGAATTCATATATAATTAAATTCAAACTCATACTTCTCATTTGAGAATCATCACCTAATCAAATTCAAAGTTATTATTTTGCGTATCAAATATTTTTTATAAATAATATGCGTAGCGTTCCATGTATGCACATGTATAATGTGTATAGTAGTAATATAATGTTACTATATCGTTACGTTAAAGAAAACTTAAGACTTGTAATAATAAGTGATTTGTTATAGAATGTACAAATTTTAGAAGGACAAAGTAAATATGCCTATGTTCTTAACAACATTTTACTCTAATATTACCTATATTATAAGCAAATATGTATACTTCCCAGTATTCTTGCTTATAATATAACCACACAATAACTTTCAACGATAAAGATACATATTAATGTAAATTTGATATATTGTTTGTGTAAGGGAGACAATGGAGCCTTGTAAGTTATTATACGTTTTCCTACATGAGAATACACCTGGAAAATATGCTACGACGTTTAATGCTTCGAAGCTTTTTGGTAATTTTAAATACCAACTTAATTAAGGTTTATTTAAAAAACTATAGTAGTTACAGTTTTTATTAATTAATAATTAACTGAATAGACGTATAGACGTTGCTAAATTAATAATCACTTATACTTATCAGACTTCTAGAAAATTAATTATTTAAAACATATTGAAAAGCATCTATAGTTATAACAAGTTTTTGCATAATTAATTTAACTTGTATTTTCTTTTTTTATAATTTAATTAGTGCTTTTGTGAAATATGTAGGCATGTCGAATACAGCTTCAAGTTTTTAATAGATGTAATTTACAAATAAATCGTACGTGGTATTCTTATTCTTAATAATCTGATTTATGTAATAATAATATGTATTTATTTAACATGCGTCAATTGGCTTAAGGATAAAATGAGTCAATATCATTTCTGTGTACTAACATAACATTCTGTTCTTTGTAACCGTTGTTTGAATGGTTGCAAACTCCCCCGCGACATAGATATTATTACTAGTGAAAGAGCAGTATTTAAAAAAAATAAACATACTTTTAACGTTATAGCAGTTGTGACAAAAACTACAATTTATATAAGCTATTTCTTTGTAACCTTTAATAAAGAAACAGAAATCCACAAATTTATCGATTTATTACGTAGCTTTGCATATATGATTTTTGCAAGCTTTACATGCAGTACTGCATTTTAAATAGAATAAATTGTATAGAATTCTCAAGAGAAAATCTAATTCAATGCATCATGCAATCAGACGAAGAATATATTATTGTCTCTTTTGTGATTGATTTGTATTTATATTAGACAAATCTTATATCTTATGTAATGTAAATGTGTTTGCCTTGTTTGGCGAGTATAACGTAAATATTTTTTGTAATGGTTTTCGGAATGTTTTGTAACAAAGTTATATGACCAAATCTTAGATATTTAGGTATACTATAAGATGCCTATGCTTTGATGTATTTCGGTTTATACATGTACTATTATAGATACTTACTTAGGTACATTTGAAATCCGGACCGTATGCTGACAAGATCGTATCTCGGTATGTCAGCATTAACAATCATGGCATTCGTTTTTGTCAATATTTTCTTGCCTTTACTCTCATACCCACTTCCACTTGTCCTCTTCACATAGGCCACTAGCTGTGTACCACCGTGTTCTTGTATATAGCTTATGTGGTTTACGGAAGCACACAAGCTTGATAGAAATTCCTTAGAGTTACTTCAGTAAGGTCATGAAACATACCCTGGAGCACTGGATGGTAAGGGGTTACCGATGCTCATGAGCATATGAACAGCAATTAACCCTTACATACAATCCAGGAGACTCCTGACTTATCTGCCGCCAACAAAAAATAAGGCGGGTGATGTTCTTCTTTACTCG
Organism: Catocala nupta; assembly: GCA_963675205.1. Classification (NCBI taxonomy): domain Eukaryota; kingdom Metazoa; phylum Arthropoda; class Insecta; order Lepidoptera; family Erebidae; genus Catocala; species Catocala nupta. Next base: position 10,015,974 of record OY776081.1, read on the forward strand.
AATATAAGAGTTTGTTATCTCATCTTGTAATTAATTAATATTAATAGGCTGTCTATTATCTTAATTTAGTTGTAATAAAAAAATACGGCATAGTAATGTTTGCAGCCTTAAAGGTATTGTTGTAAGATTTTTGTTATTCAAATTCTTACTCTCAGTATAATGTTATTCAAGTTTACATTTTAGAGCCTCAAAAAATAAGATAGGCTACCGTAAAATTTATCTTAATAGGCACCTGCATAAAAATACATTGGAATGAAACCTTTTCTTAGATAGTAAATACCAGCACTTGCCCGCTTCTTCTCAGTATTATCACCAAGTAGAATCTCTTTATGGGTGGCGGCTATCTATGCGTTTAATCCACTTTTTCTTTTTATCTTAAGACAAGTGGAACGAGTCACCGTCCTTTGTCCACGACCCTTGATAGCAGGTTGACCTTTTTTCATCTAAGGTTTATTAAACAAAAATACACCTGTGCAATGTTGAAACATAATTGTGGAGATTTCATTAAATTCAATGGAGGGTGGCATAATTGGAATTTCCAAGTTTCATTTTTTTATTTTTGTGTTGGAAATTACTTCTCTCCCTATAGACTTATAAAGCTCAATGGGACGCGATGATAACGCTGTTAGTTGTTGCTAAATATAATGTTTTGAAGCAAACTAAAGATGGTAATTAAAAATGTTAAAGCATACCAATGTCAATCTTGCTTTACATTGATCGCTAGGAATAATGATTGTTGTTAGTTCAGATATATTGACGCGTTATTAATATTTCATAATGATACAATACCAAAATGTTCAACAATAATTTAGACTTCGCATAGCCTTAACGAATAGCCCCAAAAATACCTGTTGTCTACAACTAGCTAAGAATAATATAATAAAAGATACATTAAATACGGTGTTTATATGATTAAAACGATATCAACATATTTCGAGTGTTACATGACTAAATTAGTTAACTGTTTAATAGCTCTTAATCAACAAAATTACACCTACCCTTAGTAACATAGGAAAATGTACTACATACCTACTTGTTTATAAAATTGCTTTGAAGGCGCACAACAAAATCAACACCGTTAGTATAATTTAATGAAATATAATCAAGTGAGTAAATGTTGAGGTTTTTAATAAACTATGTTCGAAATAAAAGTCTTTAATAATTGAATTGCAGTCCAATACACTGCAATTCAATTATTAAAGACCTTTATTTTATTAGTTATTCAGTTTTCCAGTAGGGGACAACATGAGTTCATAATAATGGGTGACTTATCTAAACCCCATCCAACATGATTCTATTAGAGTATTCAGAGCAATTGCACTTTTTAATCCATCTATGGATTAAAATACTGAACACGCAGCTTAGAGTTTTGAACTACTAAATGTAGCAAAAGTCTAGCACTTGCCGTGGTCCATGCCACAGTATGAGCTATGACACTTTAGATTAAAACTCTCTTAGGACTTTTTCACGTTGGACGCATGTCGCCGTTCGTCCCAAAGACCGAGTATTTTTCCAACGTAAAAACATAATAAACATAATTGAATTATCTTTGTTGGCTGTTTGTTTTATATTCAGCGTTTTTAAGGCGTTGGTGTTTAATTTTTGAACAAAGCTATATTTATAACATTTTGCATAATAGTGACGTTTGCCATCGTAAACAGCTTGATCAATAACTAGAGTCACCATAAAATGTCATTATTGGTTAAGTTAATATGAGTCTTAAATATGCCCAATGCTTCGGGACTAAGTAGGCGGTACATTATGTATGCATATTTTACATCAACAGCAATCTAAAACATGTCCGGAATACATTTCGTAGCATTCTGCCAAGGACCGCTATTAATTTTGCAATAAAGAATATAACACAAATAATTTTTTGAAGATAATCATAATTTACCGAAATTATTAATATTGCCAACAAATATGTCAAAATAGATAGATAATAAGATCGTCGCAGATTGTTGCTGTGAAATGTACTTACTACCTTCTGCCTTTCCGAAGGTGTTTAAATATTTCGGTGCATTAAATTTATTGCTACACTAGACAATACCAGTAAATTGCTTTGTAAGTAGGTATTCTTGTGGGTAAATCTGTACCCACAAAAATATTAATCTATTCTTTGCCCACACCGTCGCTCGCTCGGGAACAATACATCTTTCTAGACGAAAAGTATGTATTTTTCTGTACAACGTGTAAATGAAATTTCATGATGATTTGTCGAGTAGTGAAGGCGTGAAAGCGTAAGAAACAAACGAACAATGAAACCCACAATGTAAAATAATATACAAAAACTCGATCTTGGCTCTCAGGCATGTCTCAATTATTTGTTCCTAGATTTAATTATGTAAATCCGTATTAAGCGACAGTCGTTTTAGTCCTTTGAACGACTAACTAAATCCTACACAAAGCTAGCATAAGGCAGGACTGGATCGTCTTTACCTAATAGTTCTGCAAAAAACTTTGCCATGCAATATGAATGTAAATTATTTTATCATCTTTGCTTCGCTTATTTCTATAGCATAAGATTATGTTTAAGAGTGATCATGAGGTCGCGATTTCGGTTTTCGAGTCAGTAAAGGTGTTACTAGGTTTCTTCTTATGCGAAATGCTCAGTGGTAGTTCTCGGATTTGAAAATATGCACAACAAACAGCAATAGGCTCACATCCTATTTAGCGGGATTTAATAAAATACACAAAATATATTTTTTAAATTGCGATCTTCGCTCAACATCTTGATAAATTGTGATCAAACGCAAAGTTATTTATGTTTGTAGGAACGTTAACTATTTAAAACCTGTTAACTCTAATATTGAATATTCATAGAAGGTAACAGCGTTGCTAGTCGCACACTACATACCAATGCCAGTGGCAATTATTGCCCAGATGTCCACCAATTACCTATTTTTAAATTAATTAAATATATGCTTAGAGAAAATAATTGCGCGTGTTCCATTTTTATTAGCGCCGAATCCCATCCAACCTTGTCAAAGAGACGCACTTCTAAGGAATTACGCGAATATTCGTTACGTGCACGTACGCCGTGGTTGTATGGAATAGACGCACCTGCGGTTGACAGCCTCATTTGTTTGTTAGCGCTGAAAGGGTGAGCCATGTACTTGTATAAGTAACATCTATCAAAATTTCGATGCTGACGGACTTGAAAAATTGCTGCCGTGATGATCTAGAGATGGATACAACTAAAAGTAAAGTGGATACATTTATTTACTAGCATTATATGATTAAAAAAGTGAAAGAAAGGCCTTAATAATATAATAATAATAATATAATAATATTCTACCACATACACACAACACTATCTAGCCCAAACTAAGCAGAGCTTGTACTATGGATACTAGACAATGGATAAACATACATATATACTTTTTTTTTTGTAAATACATACATATTATACATAGAAACACCCAGACCAAGACAAACATCCATGTTCATGCACACAAATATTTGTCTTGTGCGGGAATCGAACCCGCGACCTCAGGCGTGGCAGTCGGTTACACTAACCACTACGCCTTGGCGATTATGTACACTTGGTGGTCACACGACACACGAGAGGTTGAAGGTAATATTGAAATTAAAAACATATCTTTTCCCAAATTTGTTGTGTTTGAGTTGATTTGTCCGTTTATAAATACGATTAAAATTCAAATTATTTATTTATTATTATGGTTTATCAACAGCAGATTTTTACATATTGACATCAAATAAATCACAAAGACAGTATGGCGGCTGAAACATATGCCAATTATAGATTGACCAGCATTAATCTATAGTCGTGCCAATATTTATGTAAAAAACTTAAATTATTAGAACAAAATAGAAATAAAAATTAAAATAAAGGAAAAACATAATGCATCTTATATTACTAAATATAAAATGTTGACACTTCCATCTTTATTTATATTTGAAGTGGCATTATTTGTCAAAACAAATCCGCATCTATTTAATAGTTTATCAGATGTTGTCATACGCAATAGACGTAAAAACAAATTATGTATTCGTAAGGTTAATACGGCGCTTTTGTGGAAAAGTGTATTTTGTTTAGAGCCAAAAATATTTAAAATCTGCCAGAGACAATAATAACATTAAGCATAAGTTTTTTTAAAAATAAATTAATAATATTGTTGTCTGAAAAGTGATACTATTCCATCACAGATGTTGATAAAGACAAAATTAAAAAAAAAAGATGTCTTTATATTTGTTAGATTAAGTTTTGTTATTTTATAGATCCTTATTATTTGTGTTTTTGATTTTACTTACCGTTTATTATTAATATGTAAACACCAATATTGGCAAGGTACAGAACCGCACTTTTTATTTATATTTTGTATCATCTTTTAAACCTGTGTTTAGCAAATAAATGAAAATTGAATTATCATATAATTTAGTTATTAATATAATTTTGAGTAGTACAGCTTCGCTGATTTCAGCATGAATGGGCCGGCTGGACTGGGAAAGGACTACCCTCTCGCAGAATATTGACGTGTAATGACAGTATTTCTACTGTTGTGTTTCGTTCGGTGAGTTAGGGTGCCGGAGGCCCAATCACCTTCTTTCTCCTGCTCGCTCCTTCTCCTTCCCACTTCCTTTCCTAAAGGGTCAGCAACGCGCAATTGATGCCTCTGGTGTTGCAAGCGTTCGTAGTTGGCTTCATGTTTTGGCCAGTTCCCGTATCACATAGGCCGGCAGGAGACACGGATGTCATCATTGCGGCGACGGCCGCGATGTTGTTGTGGAAATGACGTTGCTCACATTGGTGGATTGTCCCACCTGAGCATCACAGCGCCGTGAGTTGATTGCAGTCGGTATCGTTGCCCTCTCGCTCCCGGTCGTGGTACAGTCATTCGATCTATGGTCCCAAAAGAAAGGTCGTGGGACGCCGTAGCCTCCTTCTGTGAGGAAGTAATTTCCATCGAGGAGGCGCGGAGTGGGAGAGAGATCGCTTGAACACTCTTTCCAACCGCAGAACCGAGCGCCAGAGGGCTCGTGACACTCTCCAGCCACCAGAAGGTTGTACCTGGGAAATGTCTAGGTTTCCAGGTCCGAGTGACAGCGTGCGTGTTCCCAAGCGCGTCTCTGTCATGCTGTTGCCGTTTGCCCACAAGAGCACGGTATGACTTAGAGGGGCATTCAAATCATTCAACCGGGTTAAAAAAAATACTTATTAACATTTTATTTATAATGGGCGTATTATTAAACAATTTTTAGTTCGAATTATTTTAAATAACGTGTATGAAAATTCTTACAATACAAATAATAAGTCCATAAAAATTCACAAACGTCAATGAGAATAATACCATTAATTGATAATTTATATAATCAAATGTGCCTTCTTCAGCATAAGAGTCACAAAACCCAAGCTATATAAATTTTTCACGGCCCTCGGAAGCGGCCACCTCCAGGGGCCCATATCATGGTAAGAGGGGTTCGCATCGGCGTCGAGTCAACCCTAAGGTATTGAGGTCTCTTGCTCGACAGCCGATGGGACTTTACAGCCCATTTTCGTCGATTGGCCCCCATTCTTCGGGGCGCTGCAGGCGCGCTCTCGCGCCTGCTGCCTAATCTTGGGGGGCCAAGCACCTCCTGCCGGAGGCTCTACAAGGGGGTCGTGCGGTCCATGGCCCTATATGGGGCCCCAGTGTGGGCAAACAACCTGACGGCCCGTAACATCACGGCGCTTCGTGCTCCACAACGCGCCATGGCCGTCAGGTTGATTAGAGGTTACCGCACGATCTCGTTCGAGGCTGCGAGCCTCCTCGCCGGATCGATGCCATGGGACCTGGAAGCGGCGCTCCTGGCGTCGCTCTATCGTTGGCGCCAGGAGGCGCTAGCTCGGGGCGAAGGACCGGGTTTTGCCGCAATCAAGGCGGCAAGGTCCGAGCTCCGCCAGGTCCTAGTGGCTAATTGGAAGGAGCGACTTGTGCACCCTAGTGCCGGGCACGCCACGATCGTGGCGGTAAGTCCCGTTTTTGAGGAGTGGCTGGAGAGGCGGTATGGCGCCCTCACCTTCCGGCTGACACAGGTTCTGACTGGCCACGGTTGTTTTGGCCGGTTCCTGTGTCGTATACGCCGGCAAGAGACGCCCGGTTGTCACCACTGCGGCGACTGCCGCGACGTTATAGAGGACACGGCGCTGCACACTTTGGCGATTTGCCCCGCCTGGGCATCGCAGCGCCGTGAGTTGATCGCGGCAGTCGGATCGGTTGTCCTCTCGCTCCCGGCCGTAGTTCAGTCTATGGTCCGGAGTGAGAGGTCGTGGAACGCCGTCGCCTCCTTCTGTGAGGAAGTAATTTCCATCAAGGAGGCGGCGGAGCGGGAGAGGGAGCGTTTAAACCCTCTCCCCAACCGCAGAGCCGGGCGCCGGAGGGCGCAAGATGACCTCCAGCCACCCTGAGGTTTGACCTGGGGGTGGCGGGCTTCGTGGGCCTGCCCGCCATCCGTTCAGCACCAGGTCCGAGAGGCGGCGTGCGTGTTCCCACGCGCGCCTTTGTTTCGAGTCCGTCTCCCCCCAAAGGGGGAGACAGTAGGGAATTTTCATGAAGTGAGCCCTTTGGGTAGGTCTCTTGTGTAGTGGCCTGCTGTTTCATACGGCGGGCCGTAACCTCGGCGGGGTCGCGACCGCATGCGAAAGCGATTCGCGCGGCCCCGTCGATAGTGGTTTTGTCGAGGAACACCGTGGTAGGTTTAGTCGGTATTCCGGGAGGTACTTTACTATTATTTCCATCTTTCTTTTACCCCGGCGAGTCCGACATAAATGCGTCATTGCATTCCCCCACGTAAAAAAAAAAAAAAAAATTGCTATATATATTTTACGGAGTATAGTAATTAATCGTTTCGGAATAATTTAATAAACAATTATAATTAAAAAAAATTATATTAATTTACATTTATATATCTCAGAAACATTCAAGTTTAATTATTATTTAATAGCAACTTTTCTTATATTTTAGGCCTTGGTTTTCTTTTTGTTACCGATATAAATTAATAAAATAAGCAGCACGACATTTTGCACAATCATATCTGTATAGTCATGAATAAAGGTGCTATTCGATAAGAAGAAATAAACATAGTAAAATATTTATGTTAAAAGTATACATACATGTGCTGTGTAGCCTATAAGTACTGTACGCTAAGTGGTCTCATACGAGTTCATTTATTATTTATGACTACTTAGTTCAAGTTTTATAGGACGCGATGAAGGTACCGTTGATACAGGTAGAGCTAAAGTCAGATATTGAAAGTCTTTAACAAAAAATATACACCGAATCTAAAACATAGATAGTAAAGAAATCAAAATTATCTTGTTAGTCTTAACTAAGATCCCAATTGAATACAACCAAAGCGGAGTCGATGGAGATGCCAAACAAACAACCAACAATTTATAATTCAACTACACACTTGGCGCTGATTACGCATTGGTTAGATCCGATTGGGGACTTAGTTAAGACTATCAAGACAATTTTGAATTACTACTTTTTACTTATTTTGAAATCGGTATATATTTTTATTAAAACGTTATTATTTTACAATTTTAGTTACCAACGTCAAAAGGAAAATAGTTGAACTAATGGTTCTTATAAACTAATCTAGTTCTTAGTTTGTACTTGTAATACGTACTTACATTAATTTAAATTTATTGGAGATGCACTGTAAGTAGCTCTTGTCAAATACAAAAAAATATCATTAAATTTTATTGAAGTAAATTTTAATACAAGAATGACACGAGTGGTTGCCGCAACAGATATTCGTTCAGGAATAAAGCTTTCTTTGACGGCCTACTGTTCTTTGTGTGGATTAGTGATTCTATCGCACGACCTTGCTTTTAGCTCTCAGCAGCATATCGACAAAATTGGTTTGGTTCCTATTATACATTTTCTTTAATGCATAATATTTATTTTTTGAACCAACTAAAAATTATAATTATATAATTAAATAACCTATCGAGTTGCAGCGGCACACCGGTGGTCAGACGCAATTGATTCTTAAGAGGAAACACCACGGGCGAGAGAATTGAAAAATAGGTATTTGTAAAATCTATTGCTGTCGCGCAGTGCCCGCAGAGCGTGATAGAGACAACTGCACCTTGGACCGAAAATACCTATAAAAGTACACAAAATCAACGTTTCGTAGTCCCCTGATTCCTTCTCCAACACTTGACCGATTTAACTACTTATTTCATTAAAAATTGAAGAAAGACTTTGGCCGTGTTTCTATGTTTTTCTTTTTTTATATAAACTACTCAAATATGTTTTCTGGATGTTTGAACACAGCGGAAAATATGACCAATTTTTGAGGTTTTTGAAGGCTCATATCTCTTTTAATAATTAATTAATGAAAAAAAGGAAAACATAGGGACATGCCAATAGAGGCTATACATGTTATTTTAAAATATTATTGTTCTACTGGCATTATCCAGGGACGAAACAGGGGACTACATTTGTATGGAAAAACGGCCCTTGTGTATCCTCTTAATTATGTTTGGTAAAACTTGACAGATTAACACTATGTTAATTTGATTCATCTTTTACTGTCTTGCATTACGCGTTCAAGTATAATTTAATAACATAAGTGCTGTTCAAACCTACTAATAATATAAATTATGTGAAAGTTTGTGAAGATTTTTCATACTCAATACCAAGTAAACCATGGAACAGTTTTGGACGAAACGGAACAAAACATAAAGAATACTTTTATCGCGATATACGTTCCCATGCTATTGCGCCGACGAAGCTGTCGACATAATATATCTATACCTACCAATATTATAAAGTGGAAAGATTAGATTTTTTGTTTGTTTGTTTACAACGATTTAACTCAAATACAACATGATCAACCGATTATAAAAAATATTTCGCCATTGAGAAGCGATATTATCACCAAGTAACAGGCTATATTTTATTTAAAAAAGATATGTTACTAACATAAACTAACCTGCTTATACACGAACGAAGCCGCAAGCAAAAGCTAGTTTTAATATAAAAGGGACATTAAACATTACTAAGTAGTAAGATTAGCTTTGGATATTCTAACGCGACGTGAAAAGTAACAAGCATTTAATTCTTCACATAGCGTTAGAATCCCCACTTTACAATTCGCATTGTGTACAGAGTTTATACTGTTTTGTGGCAGTTGTGAGGCAGTATCATTGATTTTCGTCGTGTTAATTATATTTTATTTAAACCACAGCTCTAACATATAAGATAACTTTTAAGCATTCATACATTACCTATTGTATGAGTAGAGTACTAATATTATTATGTTTCACTAATTCTTATAGTTTCGTATTTAGCAGTCTACGTTTACATAACAAATACTTCATTCTGGATAACAGATGATTTTGTGACATTTTCCATCTAGGTCCTTGATACTCTTGAGGTAATACTGTAAGCTCTCTCTGCTTATAGTAAAGTACCACTAGGATCTTGTATGAAATATGATCTGGGCATGTCGAACAAAGGCAGCTGTGTAGTCTAACCTATAGGTATTATATGACACTACATCTGTTTTAGTTCTGTTTGTTGATAGGCAAAGGTACCTTTCACCTGGTTACTTGTTGAATCCGAAAGGACCCGTAAGTTACTAACTTTAATCTAGAAAGTTCACTAATCCTTCTAGTAATGTTATCAAATGGCTGCTAACAAATACTAATTTTATTAATCGACTTTAAAAAAAGGAGGAGATTATGATATTATTACTATTTTTTTATGTGTTTTACTTCCTCACTTTTTCTAGATGAACCGATTTTCATGCTTCCTTTTTATTTGACTGGCTGACACCGATATTTACAATATTCTTTACTGAAGTTGGTTTTCTTTTTTCATATTTTTGTTTATATACATTCATTGTCTTATTATGCATTTCTAACTGTATTGTTTATCAAGGGCAACTTAACTGGATAGTGTATAATTAATTATTCTTTTAAAATATATGCCATTGTTATGTATGTACAAATAAATAAATTATATAAAATAAGTTAGAATATGTCTAAGGCAGAATTGAATAGAATGCTTAATTCTCGGCATGTCACGATCACAGGATAACACCCGGTTTCTGAATTAAGAAAAGTAGCAAATCTCAACTGAGTATTTCCAAATATTTTTTCATAATCGTATTTCATCAAACCGCTATCAACTGAGCATTTATTGAAGTATATGATGTTCAAATACATACTTAAATTTTATTACAGCTAATTAAAAATATGATGCAGAATCAAATATTTCTTTTAAGTGATACTTAGTAGAGTTTGAATCGATCTCTGTAATTCTAAGTATATTAAGGGTAAGTGATATTTAACTCAAGTCTCTGCTTACTAAACCTGTATCGGTATCGTAACGTTAGTTAAATATTCAAACGATGCTAAAAGTTTTACTTGCACGAAGTCAACATCAAAATTGCGATGGGCAGTGTCAAATTAATGTTATGTACTGGCAATCCGATTGGAAAACAAACTAAAACAGTCAGTCACGAGAGTCCTGTCGGTATTAGAAACTAGAGATAGTACACTGCTGGTTATGTGAATAATCATTGCTGGCGTGTAGATATAAAGCATCGGTAGAATGCACCCAGTACCTACTATCGACATATCTGAAACTTGACCCACTTCGCTGATAAGTCGTTCCAAACCGTAATAATAGCAAGATTTTGTTCTCTATCGCGCATAGTCGATCTCAATCGCACTTAGAACGATTTTAATAATACGGCAACTACGTTAATACAAGTAAGATATTTAGGCAATATTGCCTTTGTTATCACTGTAGTAGATTTATTTTAAACAAAGCTCTAGGTATGTTGTGATTTCGCCGTCGCTTTACATACCAAGAACAAAGTTTTTTTTAAATCCTACTGTGTTTTATAATTATATTTCTATACAAAAAAACGTAATTTAATTTCAAAAAGAAAGAATTCTGAAATCAGGTCAAAATTGTGTCAAATATCAAGTGGTAATAAAGAGGCAACAAAGAGAAAAATCATTGCCTAAAGAAATAATGAGAATAGGTTTCAACTAAAAATAAACAAGAAACATTTTAAACGAAATATATATTGAAATGGCTTTTTTTGGGAGAACAGAGAATTTGGAATATAGAGTGCTCTGCTGAGCTAATACAGTGTCAACGAATAGGGCAGACAATGTATGCTTGTTTGCAATCTTGGTAAGGTGAAGAAACAAAAAAAATAGTAAGTAGCAAATACTCCTAGAAAAGTAGGGAACAGCAGCATTCCCAATTATATTGCTCAAGGTAGGCATTTCAAACGAACTGCTACTTTTGTATATAGCCTCGGTGGCACAGCACCAGCTTCTGCATCTACTGGTATGTGGGTTGCGTTATTGAGAGTTTCTGTCAAAAAATTCTCACAAACTCGATTGAGTGGAACTAAGTCCGGTAAATGGCAATAGGCCTGACCCCTATTACGTAGAACTTAAAACATTTAATAAATGACGAAATGTGGGTGAGATACTCCTCTATTTATCTCTTAGAAATATATATGTATGTATGATATATAGCCGTGAAATTATTAATTTATGCGTGAAAATATATTTTAGCCAAATTATATACGTTTTGTGAGTGACTTTATATTCATACAGTAAACACATCGTCAGCGTTTTCAGTCATGATCGCACAGAAATAGCTATAGCTTCGTTTTGACCAAGTTTTTGCTGACAACAGCCCGTCCAAAACAAACACAATATAGGCACTCATAGAATTCGCGATATTCCGCAAAACTTCCTCGGGCTCACAATGACAAAGATGCAAAAACAAAGGGTTACTGTAAGTAATGTGTGATGTGTGTAGTTTTTGTTTATTTAGAAATGAAAAAGGTACTTGCTATAAATAATTTGGTCAATATATTTACCAAAAATCAAATAATATATTTCTCACTCATAGTGAAAATAAAAAGCTTTGATTATATATTATAAAAATTGAAAATTTGTTGTTTATAAGTGTTACTCATTCAATAGATATAATTTAAAATAAAATAGTGTTTCTAAAATATATATATTTATATGTAGAAAATATTCCACTTTGTTTTAAATATTTTAACATTTATGCCGTTACAAATAAAAATACCGTTTGTCATTTATTTTCATGGAATGAAACGCGCAAGAGGTTTAGTTGCTCAAGCGATTTATCGATTTATTCTCAAAGCTGCGACATATTTGGCAGCCATTAGGTAACCTTCACTTAAACCGGTGTTATCCTGTCTCGAAGCTTTCTCATTTGGCAAAATACCGTCGAACGTTCGTTTGCACAGTCTCGACTTCTCGAGACAAATGGGTGTGTCAGCCGCAGCGTCTCAGCTTGACGAGCGTAAATTGCTTTGATTTTCTAACAAATCCTACCGAGAAACTGTTGCCGCTTTTATATTTAGATCGGCAAGATTAAGCGCTTTTAGTTTTGCTCGAGTGATAATTTGCCGGGAAATGTTCTCATAATATTAAGATTTAATTTAACAATTACCCTATACTTATTTATATAATTAGAATCAAATATACAAAACATCTGCTCCAATTTCTTAATAAAGAAATTCTAGGCAAGGAGAAAAGTTATATCAAAATCTTCTCGCGCTTTACGTAAATTGATCTGGAAAGAGATTGTCATCTGTTCAATTTTAAATTAGCCAGAAACTGTTACAAAGTGCAAGGTACGCCGCAATCAGATATAGTTAAAATTGATTGTGCTACGTGAGCCATTCTGAGATTAAAATACTGTGCCTTTTCCTGGGAGAACGTACTAATAAGGTGACGCTATCGGATTGTTGACATTTGTACAGCAATGTAAGGCTGTATGAACCCCACAAACAAAAATGCTTTATTTGAAACGTATTTTAACGCATTGATAAATCATTTAATAAGATTGAAGCGCTCAGAAATCGACTGTATAAAAAAGCTTTTTGACTCTAAACAAATAAAATCAAAACTGTGAGTTGGGCTCGCTGTATATTATAGTATGGATTCATCGAATTTTAGATTTATTTTGATTCTTTTTGTTTCATTAAATATATGATTTGAACTGGCAAGTGTATTGTCACTTGTTGGAGACAGACCAGCCGTGTCAGCCCTCCCGACAGTAAACGGTAACCACCGCTTGTGTTTTGCTTCTGTTCTGTTGCTATCTTAGATACAAGTCAATGAAACACAACCTATTGCAAACCATATAAGAGATAAACGTGTTCAGAACTTGCCCGATGGCAAGCTATCAGGCAAGTTCTGCCTTACAAAACCAGGAATACCACATATACGTTGCATCATTATGACGATGAACAAAAGGAGAGGTAGCAGAAGAAGACGGATGGGTACCGATGTGGTGATCGAAACGTCAGCACTTTCACTTAGTGAACAAAACGCAACAGTATATATATAACTTTTCTACATCGATATTTTGTGATTAGTACTTCCTCAGGCAAATCAACTCATTTATGTTAAAAATAGTAGGTAAGCAAAAACTCATGCAACTTGTATCAAACTCTACCAATGTGTTGTAGCATTCATCATCGAGTATGAAGCATACGTCTACTATCAACTCCCTTAATATATTGAAGCGAATGAAATGACTTGGTCCATGGAACCACCTTAAGCAATGCCATTTAACTATGTATGTCTAGATTTTGCCAGTGTCTTCGCTGGCGTTAATGCAGATTTTGACAATAAATGATTATTATTTTAAGATTATAAAAAAGTACTGACCCCGTACATTAACTCGAAAGAAAGCGCGGGCAGAATCTAGTTTAATGTATTACTTTTACTACTTAGTTAGAATTTATTTAAAATGTTAGGTGGCAAATACCCTAGAGCTGCTGTAGTTGTAAGCGACGCGAGCATAAGGTAAATAGTATGCAGTATATAATAAAAAAATAACCAATGGTTTTCCAATAGCCTTAACAATCTCACTGATGTTCACTGAAACAATACAATATCTATTAAATACTAATTTACTAAATAATTATGAAATTTGGTATGCAAATTCGGAAGAACAGAACAGTATATTGATACTATCGCATTGTCCTCATTTAAAACTTTTGCATAAATATGTTGAATTATTATGACTGAAACAACAATGAAAATTATATATTTTTTTAATACCTTGGTAATTTTAGCTTTCATCCACAATATCAATTTCAAAGGTCGACCAGTCAACTCAGGTAGCACCCGTTTACGAGTATGACGCAGAGGTCAGCCATCGTCCGCTTTAATAAAATAAATTTTGCCGTCAATGTCATTTATTTTTATTGGTAACGAAACAGATGCTTATCAATAATGAAAGCTAATTTAATTGTACGTAATGATAACTTTTCATGTTTTATTTATTACAGCGAGTAGTAATAAGGTGTGGTAATATTTGAAGGTCATGTTTCAAGGTGATATTTACATATGTATATACCTACTATAATTCCTTAAATTAATGTAAACTCATAAAATTATACTAATTGCAGGAAAACATTTTGTGTTAATTTGAACACGGACTGAAATAAATATTGATACAGTAATTTTTTCATCGAATAGATAAGTTAATTGAAATCAACTGTGGGCATAGATTTTAGATGTCCGGCAATGTATGAGTAAAATAATTAATTACGGATATTGATTGTAGTTACTTCAACCAGATTTAACCGCGATTTATTAAAAAAAAAAAACACTACTTGTAGATAATTTTGAAACTATTGAACTACAACCTCTATTCAGTTTTACTACAGGAGTGCTTTGATTTCAATGTATAACATGTGCTTAAACGTAAGACAACATTATGTATTGATATTTACTTACAAATATAATAAACTGTGTTCAGAATCGCGTATCGCCATGAAAACAAATTTAGTTGACGTAACATCTCTCTGTTGTACCAGTAAATATACAGGTGGGGTGGATGTTATACATAAATCAAACCATACCTTTAACGTACGTTTTGAGGTAAGCGACCGAAACCTGATTCGGGAATATACGACCGGTATAGAACCACCGGTGGCTTCGTCTCGACACGGTCTCGGTCTTCTGTCTCATGTTACATGATACGGTCTCCTGTCTTGTACGCTTTAAAACTTACATATACCTTAATATTAAATAGTTGTAATTTTGGTAAAAGCTCTAAACCATATAACAGCATGTAAACACCGGGCTTCAGAGAGAGTGGGCCCGCTCTTCGCTCGGAAGCCGTCTTGGGAGCATGAGAGTGAGCAACCAGAAGAGTGGCAGATACACCTCTCCTGGTTGCCTACTTTCAATCACCCAAGATCGAGACTGAGTGCTCTCACTTACTAATGAGACTGACGAACTAGGGGATGGTAGAGCATAATTATATTATAAACGACAAGTTCATAATTATGTGTAACCCTTTTGCAAGTCAGACTCGCAAATCGAGTAACCAACAACCACCAATGACTTGTGTATGAATATATTTAGCACGTTGTTATTATTCCTGGTATGCATATGTTGGGTAAGCTTTCATGAATGATTGTAACGAGGAATCACTTCAGTGCTTAGAATTTGTACAACTTGAATTTAGCAGCTAGACTTTTATAAGACAAGCAGTGCGCACAAATTAGATTTCGCTGAATTAATTATTGTATCGCGACTATGGCAGCCGCAATACTCGTACCCAGTACGTACTATATATGTAAAATATGATTTATGTGTCGGCATCACGCAATTAAACGGCTTTTTGTATAGAGTTTAAAACACGCTTTATTTGATTCCGTTTAATACAAGCCGGATATATAGAGCAACGAAATTACGGAGGAAACTCAGACCTTCGGACGAAAACAGATAAATTTAAATAATATTTATGAATAAGGTTTAGATGATCTTCTGTAAATATTCCAGCCAAAACTTGTATCGTGATTTTGAATGGATGACTAGGTTCTGCCAGATTCCCCAAATGTTGCTGATTTCTTAGCAGGAGAACAAACATAATAGTCCTTAGCGCTGACCACACAGTGATTTCTTTTTTAACGCTAGGCAACATACATATAAAATCTCTAGCATTGTAAGAGTCTAGGCTATGGTGAATGCAAACCTTAAGGTAGCTGCCCTGGTGCAAGGCTTTATGCTTGTTTATGGTCCCTTTAATGGTATACAAAGAATGTATTATTACTTTTATCTATTATAATAATATAAATCTGATGAGTATTTATTTATTTCAACGCAGTAATTGTTGACACTACATTCAGATTACAAAACCTTTTTGCATTTTATAGTCTATTTATTGAAGAAGGTTATATGCTATCTACTATAGCGCTATGATCCTATGCGGAGCGTGTAAAACCGTGTAGCACACAGCTAATTAGCATACGTACATTCTAATTGTTGGTATAGATCACATAAGCTCGAGTGCTACGTATACATTTTTGTAGAATTTCATACGACATTTATGATTTAGGTTTTTAGTTACATAGTCTTTTATATAAATACGAAAACGTATTACATGCGTAACAATACAATTAAGTTCGTAGCAGTTCTAATTTGTTATATTTGTTTTTTTATAAAACAGATTAGATTTCCTGTTTTTGTAAAATGCAGAGAAATTGTTATTAAGTAATCCTAATGCTAACCAACATGCAAATTTGAGTTTCTTTGTTACGCTTTCATATCTTAACTACTCGACCAATCATCAATTTCGCATCCACGTTGTCAAGGATACAGAAAAGGAATGAGAGGAATTTAGAGAAATTTAAAGGAAAGAAAATTAGCATAATCTACATTTACGCGAGCGAAGCCGTAGAAAAATCTAGTATTATTATAAAAGCAAAAGTAACATTGTCTAGCATTTTTACGTTTAAGCCAGTTCTTTAGTGATTTAATTTGATGAGTATAAAGCTAGCTATAACGCTAAGGAAAAGCATAGTCACCTTTGAAAAATATGAGCTAAGTCATGGTTAACACATTCAACGCCGTGCCAAATACAAATGACCGTGAATAATACATTCTCTTTTGTATCCGTTATATAGCATTCACTGTGATATAAATATAGGTACCTAACTATCATTATAACCTCAATCTCCAACCCTTATATTCATGCACAGATTTTAAAACTTGCTGCAAAACACTGACTAGTCAAACAACAAGTTATAAATTATATTGCAAAAGAGATATATCAAAACTACCTCTAAAATAATTCACTCCGATATGCCGTGTGGACGCGAAAGGAATAAATTGAAAACTATACTTCTGCCTTTATTGGTACACGATAGATGGCATTGTAGGTCCACAGTAAATCACTTCGAGTGGCAAGTGAAAATCCATACGAAAGAAAACCAGTTGATTTATTAGAAATTAGTTTCAGTCAGCGAACATAATTTCTAAGTCTGTACCATGCGAATCAAAATGTTGTTTTAGCGTAGTTTGGATTCGATATTCACTTTTAAAATTTATATGTTGATTTTATCGTTCGAAGGGAAACATGATTTAGAATTCCAAACGTCTATTGTCACCAAAAATGACTTCAGTTATTAGAGTGATTTAGGTAGCAAAACTGAACTAAAATGATTGTCGTGCATTATATAAAATTTTACCAAATTGATATATCGTTAGAAAAAGAAATCAGGTATCACAAAATCGAATCATATTATTTAAGGGCAATTATAACTGAAAATTATGTACAGCACTTGAAATCATCAATAAAATAAATAATGTTAGAGATTCCTATTGTTAACCAACTTCATCAAATAAATGTATAATATATATTTTTATTGTATGTCTCATGAATGATGCTTGATTGATGATTTGACCCAAATATACAATATAACAAGCTAAAATAAATAAGAAATATTGAAAATACACCCGGTATTTTTTATCAATAGGCCCTTATAATCTGTTAATCAATAAAAAAATAATAAAGTAAGCCGTAGGAAATGTACTGTTTATATGACTAATATTAATATTTATATACGTATCAATACAATGAAAAATATATAATCCTTTAATTACAGAACGCGTATCAACCGTCAGATGAGTTCAATGATTCTTACTCTAGATAAACCCAAGAATTAGACTGTAGAAACAAATTTTTCTTCTTTTCCCTAATTTTATTTATATAATTCGTAGGAAATCAATCTCTAAATCAGCGAAATAATTGTTGAAAAATGATAAACTGCTAATAGATTGTAAACCTCCTAAGCGTTCAAAACTGGAATTGGATCAACCCTTACCGTCTTAGTTCATTAAAAACTTTTTTACTTTAATAACAACAAATGAAGTACCTATTACGGAGGTTACGCTGGTATAATGGGGTCAGTCCAATCATGGTAATGAAAACAAGCCATGCAATACACCGTTGTTTAGCTTGTGAATATTCAACGTGGTTATTTTCTTAACGGCACTTCAGATTTGGTGCCGCGGTTGAAATTAGGTCGCATATATACCAGCGAGTGAATATGTACGTGGAATTGTACGCTACTTAGATTATATCGAGTTTTGTGTTTGCGAGATTGGAAACAAACTGCATTAACTTAGAAACGATTGGCTTCAACGCAACAGTTGTGAGTTATTAATGGACTGTCAGTTTAATCTCAACAAAATGATGCTTCATTCGTTCATAAGTTCATTATTGAGTCGAAATAGTAATAGTTTAGTAGTACAGCTTAAAATATATTTTCTAAAACTCGATACATACATAATGTATAATGTCAATGAGTGGTCATATTTAAAGGTGGTATAGTGACAGACAGCAGCGATAGGCCTAGTGGGACACCGTTGGACTACCGCGCAGAGGTCTCAAGATCGATCTCAAGGCGCGCCTCTCTGACTTTTCGAAGTTATATGCATATAAAATAGTCAATTCTCGCTCGCTTTAACGGTAATGGACAACATCGTGAAGAAATCTGCATATCTGAGAGTTCTCCATAATGGTTTTGAAGATATGTGAAGTCTGCCAACCCACACTGGGCCAGCGTGGTGGAATTTGGCCTAACAGCAGTAGGACAGTTTAATACAGGACTGATATTATTTTTATTATTATAGTGACAGACTTCACTTTACCAACTACCTTTAAATATGATCAATGTAAATTTAAGCAAATCCCAGTAATCACAAAATAAACATTTGGCTGCATGTTTGTCATAATGGTTTGAGTGGTTACCTCGCCACTGTCACTGCGCTGAGTGTTGTGGGTTCGAATCCCAAACAGGACAAAACTTTGTGAAATCCGAAAATGGTTGTTCCGAGTTTGCATGTTCTTTGAGACCATTATTTAAATGTCTGTAAAGTCCCTCTCGACACAGGATAGACCTAGTGAGGGAGTTGTATTTTACAAAAAGAAAAGAAAAAGAAAACAGATTTATTCATAAAAAATCCTATTACCAATTGCCGTGGATGGATTTTTTATTTAGGAAACCATCATACTAGCTATTGGAAGGTTGTGGACTCGTTCCCAAACCATTGCAGTACGCGAACTCACCTCTAACACGAGCATTAAGCTTAGCTTGAGAGGGGTACGAGAACACTAGAACTGTACGTTCATGTGAGTTATACGCTAACTGCGTTTTATACGCTTTTCATATAACTTGCCAGCTGTGCCCGCGGTTTTTTCCACGTTTATGATTACTGCACCGCCCCAGTGGGTTGTAGCGTGATGTTATATGGCCTATAACTATCCTCAATAAATAGGCTAACCATCACTAAAAGAATTTTCAATTCGATCCAGTAGATAGCTCCTGAGATTGGCGCATTTAACCAAATAATCAAACAAACTCTTCAGCTTTATAATATTAGTATGGATGTATAAAAATAAACAACGTAAGATGTTTTTTTATGCTAATGCTAATATTTTAGGTAGGTATGTGTTAGCCTTTAACTCAAATTACTAGTAATCTTTACTAATATTATGAAGAGGAAAGATTAGATTTTTTGTTCGTTTGTTTGTTTGTAATGATTAAACTCAAACACTACTCAACCGACTTAAATTTTTTCACCATTAGGTAGCTTTATTATCAGCGTGTAACATAGGGAACATATTTTATTTAAAAAAAGAAAGTAAGTACTGTTACTATCATAACTTAACCTAATCCACTTTTACGTGAGCGATGCCGCGAGCAAAAGCTAGTGTGTAATAAATATACACAAGTGTGCATCGTACTGTTACAATATGATACCCAAACCACCCGATGTGTGTTTACGCGCAACAACGCTAGGCAAGTACGCAAATTTACAGTTGTAATGTCTCTATGTGGACTAAAAATTACAGTTCATTTGAAATTTAGAAGCTTGTGCACACACATACACACGTGTCACTACATATTATAAAACAAAGTCCCCTGCCACGTCTGTCTGTCTGTTCATGATAAACTCAAAAACTACTGAACGGATTTTCATGCGGTTTTCACCAATAGATAGAATGATTCATGAGGGAGGTTTAAGTGTATTATCATGTGCATATTACGAATAGAAAATGTCAAAAATAGTAAGAAGGATATGGTAGGTATATAGGTAGGCTTTGTCAATCACAATCAGTTTCATATTAAACGTAAATCTAAAAAAGACGAAAATCTGAGAGAAATATTATTGAGGCGATTTTCTTGAAGCAACTGACACACTATCACTCTCTTTTTTACCATGTTACACAAATATAGCACGATAATTGCTTCCAGAAACTTATGACATGTATATGGACCTTTAGAGTTTTGAGGAGAAACCACTATTTTCACTATGATTTCTAAATATTTACTCTGGAAAATATATAGCAAAGAGCACCAGCCCATAAACCATGAAGCAAATATAAACATTCCAACTACCAAAAGACTACAAGAGTGTTTGAAATGTTCTATACATAATATTCAAGAAATACATGGCTGTTACAGATCACTGGTGTTTGTTTTCACGAGTAAACAGACTTGAAGACTCATAATGTACAAATGTACGGCACCACCTTCAACGCAAGGTATTTGTTTTTCAATTACAAATAATCGCGGGTAGCTGTTATTTTATTTGGTTCTTTCGATTCTAGGTAGTTTTTATTCATAATTTAAATTCGCTTATATTTGCTTACGATTAGGATGTCTCGGGATCCCTAGGTTGAGTAAAATTTTTCGAGATTTCCCCAAAAAATATCTCTTTGTTGCAAAAAGGCCGACAATGTCCGGCTTATCCCTATAACCTAAAACTTAAATATTGTTGGTAATACAAGTCTTCAGCATAATATACCGATGTCATTATTTATATATAAACATTATAATAGTTAACCTGTCAATTCTTGGAATACCAGACAGAATTGAAATCCTATTGTGGCCGCCGGTGTGCCGCTGCGACTCAATAGGTTAAATAACTTGAATGTAGAGAAAGTGTACAGCTATTTTCCTATTATTACCTACTTTGCGATAGCTTCTGCAATTTGGAGTCATTATAACAAAATGTGGAATATGCAAAACGTAAACCATTGGACGTAATTGGTTGAAATTTTGCATACAGACAATCCTTGTTCTGAATTAACATATAGCGTATTTTTTATCCTACGACGTTTACACGCATGCGAAACCGCGAGCAGGATCTAGTTATCTTTAAAACATAAAAGTTTACCAAACCATTATCGTTAAAATAAATGTTGATGAAACTGAACAGACAACGAATTACGTTTTATATAAAGCGCTACATCGTCGTAACTTTGTAACATAATGGACCCGGTATCTCATTGCTTAAAATTACTTTGAATATTAGATTACTTAATTAATTTGCCACGTATGTAAGCACCTTTATCTGCTGGAACCTTTAATAAAAATTATGGTATAAAACACGAATATTATGCTCAATACCTAACGTACATTTTACTTATCTCACCAAATAAAAAGCAACACTAAAGAAGAAGTATAAAAAATTTACATCACACTAAAACAAAATAAATAAATGAAAATACATTTTTACAAAGAAAGACAGCTCTATAAAATCGCCTGGAATACAAGGTCGTTGAAAAAATGCTTTATTAGTGTACAGGGGGAACGGATATAATAAATATAAAGCCAGGAATAAAGCCCCGAGTTCCTCTGTCGTGTTCTTGCCCTTATTTCGTGATAACGTAAATACAACTGTTAGTAGGAAAATTGCGGTAAATAATTTATTTTATTCAATAGCAGCGTTGAATTGTGGAAAATTAGAGAGTTGAGTGTTTCGGAAGTTTCAAATATAATAAAGTGAAAAGATTTTAGAAATTCAAGATAATATTTCGTGGGAATTATGCTTAAATATTTTGAGAGGTAGAGCGCAGCGTAAACCTTTCAAGATGAGACTTCACAAGAAATTGGATAGCTCGACAGTGGAACTATTGCCAACCTTAAAAACATCGCAACAAACACCCTAGTTGTTGTATTCTTGCCATGAGTGAATTTCCTTGCACTTTAAGATGCTATGCTATTAACATGCTTGCAGACAGTTTTGTTCCAATAGAATATCTTTACTTTTTGGTGAGTTTGCGAATCGGCTGTGTGTTGCATGCAACATAACCTTGCCGCATCAAAGAAGACCACGTAGATCGTATGCTTTTTTGCATTGTTATTTAACGAAATGAAGTCAAATATATGCCTTATTGGTACTGTGGCATAAGTTAGCGCTTATTATTTACCTTGGATAGTGAGGTCTCGGATTCAATTAATGGGTTGGACAATATGATGTTGGATTTTTGGGTTAGATAGTTATTACCAGTTAATTATGAAGTACAACAATTTGTTTAATTTTGAGTTAACTTAAAAAGTATTTGCATGTTATATTTTAAGTGATGCAATATTTTTATTAAATAATAAAAATATATTAGTCAACATTCCTATTGCTAAAGCGATTACAAAGTTATAGCTCATTGAATATGAAAGGACGAAGACTAATATAGTTATGTATAATGATATAAAGATATATTTAACCATGAACCTCCACCAAATCCGCATAATAAAATAAAAAGAAAGACTTTTCTATTAGAAAATTATTCAGAGATAAGCAAAGTCTCTAAAATATGTTAGTAAAGATTGCACACTGACAGGTTTCAAACGCAAGTTGACGATGTCGGTCGCTATCTACCATAAGGAACATTGCAACCCTTTTGCCTTCATAACTTATGCGGGCAGATAAACATCAAAGAATTTGGCTTCCTTTCCAAATCGGTACGAAGATAGTTTATGATAATATGTATGTGTATACGAATATTTTGTGGATATTGCTCAGGTTTTCGATGTTATATCGCATGTAAAATATACTCTTATAGCCAGGTGCGCTCGATTCTTTTCTACGATGTTGTGTCGCCATCGACACTACACTTAAGTAAGTACTAAAGTTATTTTATGAATTAGGTTTATATCACTGTATATATGTATGTACTGCAAATGGCAATCGTTAAAAACATACTCTACGATCTGAGCTTAGCTTTTTTGCGTACCAGTGGTATACAAACATTAAGTTGCTATAATCAAAGTTATTTAGCAGATATTAGGCATCTTGAAATTAGTTTACAAAAGTACTGGCTGTATCAAACTTGTTTAATAGAAGACCGCGTCCGCCGAAAACAAAATATAAAAAAAGGGAACGTAATAAATAGAGGTATGATTTTTTGATTATAATATATTTAATATTTTAGTCGAATGATGTTCCTGTTATTCGAATACATTTGCATTCATAGCTTTCAGTACCTCATCTATAGCTGTGATCGATGAATCGATCAAATACAAACTGGCTAGTGTTTCATGGACAGCTAATGTTATTTTGTTAGCACAAATGTCGGTATTGCTGAGATATGGCGCAAGTAGTAACATTATTCGAGCTCTAATGAGAATTCCCAAGATTGTTTCAGAATACACTGAAAAGTTTATCATCGAACAGGGTGGTCTATACGAATCTAAAGTTAATCACAAACAAAATTTCGAAATTAAAAACAACCGTTGACGAAGAGGTTGGTAAAGAGATGTCTCTATGGTATGTTCAAGAATATAAATGAGTTTAAGTTATTTTTATATTTAAGAATAAATGATTTATTTTTATATTCAAGGAAAAGATGAATGAATGTCGATGTAAGATATTATTTTAATGGGAAACGAGTGAAACAAGCGGAAGATTTATATAATTTAATTACTTTGTTATTAAGAAGATAGCAACAACTTAAGAAAATGTAGACAGAGATATAGCAGAGGGAATGCAGGCAACAAAAAGAATAAGTCTTTAAACGTCTTAATGAGTTACAGAAACTCGTTTTAAAAGACTTGATTATCTGTACCAAACACATTGGTGTTTATATCCGAATTTTGCTATACTAACTATAGTAATATTAAATTAGAAAATGCACTATAAAATACATTTATGAATGAGTAAGAATGAGTTGTATGGTAAATGAGAATTAAGGCAATAAATATCGGGAAAGGCTTACTAAGATAGTTTAGATATAAAATTGAAAGTGGACAAATAAATTTATTAAGGAACAGACGTTTGTGGACGTGTGTATAACTGTATAATATACACACTTCGTAATAAGTTTATACACTAGGAATCGAAATAAATGCTGTAACATGCTAGAATAATAATGAATACAATTATGTACGATGACTAGTTAAAATATTCCAAATAGGTCAATATTGTACGACCCTAATAAAAAAATTATTTCTTTGTTATCATATCATTTATTATTTCTATTAAAAGCCTGATAGAGCTTTTACTTAGCAAAACTTTACCCTTCTAGTTAACTTGTTCCTAAAATTCCTTTAACATTTAAGGAATTATTAGGCAAGGACCTAGATGGAAACCACGTTCTACTGCAATAATTTTGGTGCCAAACTTACCTACACTAAACAAACCAGGCAGATAAATGATATATGGCTAAAGTCTCAACAGAGCTATTAATTACTTCGATACCGTAATAACTCGTATCGATAAAATCGATTATTGCGCAAACTATCGAGAAACCAAAGTTAGGGTCGTAAGTTGTATTAGATTCCGTCATAATCTCGCTGCCAAATAAAAGATCACCGAAGGTGGCAGCGCAACCAGAGGTGGCATAAACTTTTATTAATAAAAGAATAAGTAACTTTAGGCGAAGAAATGCCTTGAAACATCCGTACCTCGACACGGGTATAATAAAAAAGTGTAAGAAAAATTGATGAGCCAAGCGTGGCTGCTGGTTAAACTTTGCCGCTTGATATTTGAATTGGGGAAACAAAAATTTGTAACCAAATGCTACAATCCTACATTATTTATTTTGGTACCATATAAGGGTTCTGAGTCCTACACGCTTGTAGCATGTGGCTTCCATTACTTGAGTGCTGGCACATACTTTAATATTATTTTACTCAAGTAATAATAACAAACACATTTATTTTCCCGCTCTAAAAATAATCATCTAAGAGACATTAATGTTATAAATATTTCCTTTTATGTTCATAAATAACCTTAACGATACGTACAACTAACTTACGCTGTTATTACTTTGATAGCTGTGTAGCATTTAGTACCGTATTTTAATATGTATAATTGTTTTAAAATCATTGGAGAAATATTAGTAGTAACCTACAAAAATAGGTTGACTGGTTCTTTCTTACTCATGAACCAATTTAAACATCTTCTCCTGTTGTTATATTCTTTTTACACTCTCATAGTTATTTTATAGTATTTGTATTGTCTTTTTCGTGCCACATAAATGTTTTACAAGGAAGGAATGATAACCGAATGCGACGTTTGATTTTCTAAGGTTGGTACTTTCTGGCGTCACTTGTTATCATTTAGCTTTTACGATACAAGAATATGTACTATGGATGCAAACATACCCGAAAGACCAATGTAACATACTGAAAAAATTATGAAGTCTACCAATCCTGACTTGCCCATAATAATAGAATAGTAATTAACTGAGTCAGTGTGGTGGACAATGGCCATTAGGTCTAGACACAATAGTGTCCAGGAATTAGACAGTTTATATACAGAGCTGATATTATTATCATTAACTAAGTTCTGTCATTTTAAGACACAGTAGATACACCATGTAACATATTAATTTTAATTTTCAAAGTAAAAGCCGAGTGGATATGCCCGAGCTTGCCAATTACTTGATGACGGTGCAAATGTATCGGTTTGCATGGGAAAGCGCTACCCTTTACAGCAATCCCGCCTAATATTTCCACACACTGCACTGTTATACTAGTGCATTTTATGCAGTAAGTGAGAATTCCGGAAAGTGCGCCTTTGGAACCTTACCTATTTCTCAGTTCCTTTCATCCTTTCATCTTATCTTTAATGCCTGTTCTCTAATTCATAGTCCTACGGTAGCCGTTTAGCATTAGGTAAGTAGCATACTTGTTGCCTGCCCTTTTTATATAAAATATGCGGTAAAAGAGTATTGATTGTTATGTATGACGGCACACATGGCATGTGGCGGTCGTCTCGCCGTTGCCACTGTATGGAGTGTTGTGGGTTCGCTCCCCGCATAGAACAAAACTTTGAGTGATTCACGCATAGTTGTTCTGATTCTGGATGTTATTTGTGTCCGTTGTTTGAATGAGGATTAAGATTCTCGCGATACATAATTTATACCTTGTGAGGAAGTCGCCCGTATAAAGGCAAATGAAAATTTGGGTGCGATTTTAAAACACAAATATATTACGAATCGCATTAAATTTATTGTATTGTATCTAAATGTTCTTCGTGTCCGTTGAGCAAATATTTGCAATTCCCTGGCACCATGTCCAATATAGTAGTTTTGGCAAGATAATTAAAGAACTTTGCGAACTACAGCACTGACACACTGCCAATTTGCGGCAATAGCGTAATCGCAATATAATAGTTCCTTTTTGCAATATTGCTTTATTAGAGGCAAAGCTATGAAGAAAAATGCACAGAATATTTTTCTATGTGCGAAGTGATGCGATGCCCGACTTGACAAAGTAATCGTACGTCTAACCCTTTTTACGGTTTTATTCTCGGATCAGGCAAAGTATTATTAGATTCTGACAAGAAATTCTCATTAGCAGTACTGGGTTGGGAATTGTGACTGGTAAACGGCAATAGTATCCTCTATTACCTTAAAAAAAGCCCCAGGTCTACGCAATCTTAACATGAATTTGTCGGTCTCGATGGCGTTTGCGGGTTTGAGTAATATAAAATATAAAGGTATATAATAATTATGTTTATACATATTATATACTTTTTTTATTAACCATTGTCTAGTATCCATAGTACAAGCTCTGCTAAGTTTGGGCTAGATCGTGTTGTGTGTATAATAAATTGCAATCTAACTATGACAATAATGGAAACAAATAGAAATAGATAATTTAATAGATATCTCTCAGATTTATTTATATAAATTTAACGGTAGTATAGCCATTGTTTAAAAATAAAAATAAATATATCCGTTTCATCCTTATTATCTCAATAACAGTATCTCATGTCCAGCATGTAGCTACTATATTTTTAACAGCTATGGCGATTTCGAGTCTGCGTTGAACCAAGTATTTAAACTTTGGTAATGGTCATTTTGAAATTAGTTAGTCGTAACATTTAGCTTCACATCATAATCGTAACATTCACGAGCCACAAAATTAGTTGAAGCAGTAGTTTTAAGTCGTAGTCCAAGAACATTTAAATTTGATTTCGGTATAATTACTTAATACAATATCTTTATGTAGTTTAAACTCCCTTGTCTGGCTTAAATTATGATTCATATTACATTCTAGCAACAAAAATAAATACTTAACAAGTATAAACTACCCTATTTTCATGCAAAAATGTTATTCATAAATCAACTACTTACATATTTATAAAACAACTTGTTAACCTCTGAAAGGTTTTTCATCGCAAAATGCCGACGCTAGGAAAGTTTATTAGGTATAATACGGAACAACGTAAGGCCAAAGTAGCGGGCCATTATTAAAATTCCCACGGCCGACACCATCCATAACAATATTTTCGGGCCAGTAAGCTGGAAAGAAAAACTGCGCTTAAATGGATTTAGCATATTTTATGATAATATTAAGACGTACAAACGGTCTTGGAAATTTCGGAGGTGCCGTCTAATCATCCAGTCTGACAACGCTTCAACGAAAATATTATACCTACGGAAATCTTTCAGGGCTTATTAATGTTCAGTAAATTTGCAAAGAAATTTTAGATGCTATTTCGAACACAAAACAATATTGACTTATAATGAGATAGGTCTTGTTTCTGTTTTGGCGTGAAACTTAGTGATGCATATGTGATGGTTATTGCGAGCCTGGGTTCCTTTTCTTGCCTTTTGTTTATTGTATTGTTTCCCGCGATACAAGAATTGTTCATAGTGTAACCGTTGTCCATAAAAAAGTTAAACTGACGAAATCAATAGATTCACATATTTGTTGTATTGAAATACTTAGTGATGACAAGTCAAAGAAGTTTGCTGACATTCTCCTTCTTAATGTTACAAGATGAATGCATAAAGTATTTAATTTCGTCGAGCCTAACGAGATAATTATATTATAGCGGGAGCACAGGACCTAAGTCAGCCGTTCCGCTAAATGAGTGGAAAATGTATGTACATGTAAATAGAATATGCGACTGAAGGCAAAAACTTTTGTTAATGTTAAAAGTAAACCTTTTTATTTTAATATTCTGTCCCTTTTTCTTTTAAAAAAGACAACACCCGCATTAAGAATAAATCCTGTGTCGCGGGGGACTTTACAAACATTCAAACAACGGACATAAAGAACACCAAGACTCGGAACAACTATTTGTGCCGTGTCGGGATCGAACCCACAACCCGTGGCGCAGTGGCAGCGGCGAGGTGACTACTTAAACCACAACACCATCCATGCAGTCAAAATATTAATATCAATTTTCAAATAAATATTTTAGCTATTTAGTATTTATTTTAGCTATTTATCCAGAACATTAATAGCAAAAAAAGTGATTATTTTAATCCAAATGCAAGACGTCATAACGGATCAGCTTTAGCATAGTGGAAGATCGTTGCACTGCAACGCTTAGATCTCGAGTAGAGAGACATTACACAAACTTCCTTTTTAAAATAGGATGATTAAGATTAAGGAATAACCTTAAAGAGGCTTCATGTAACAATTTAGGATCCTGTCGTATCAAGAGGTCATGATAAATTGCAAGTTTATTTTAGGCAACTCTATCTTTTTATATTGTACTAGCAGCTGTTCCGACACAGGTTGACCTGTACAGGCTCCTCGAATCCACTTGAACACAAACAAAAAAATTCATTCAAATCGGTCCAGCCGTTTAGGAGGAGTTCACTGTCAAACACGTACAGAAGAATTATATATATAAATATTAGCTTTTGCTCGCGTAAAAGTAGGTTAGTTTATGTAAGTAAAATACTTTGTTTTAAATAGAATTTCGTCTATGTAACTCGGTGATAATATAGCTTTCTAATGGTGAAATAATTTTTGATCAAAACCCTTACAAACAAACAAAAAATTAAATCTTTCCTCTTAATAATATTAGTATAGAAGTATAGATAACATTGATTAATATTTATCCATAACCTTTCCGTCATTACTGCCCACAAAAAGGTTGTGGGATAAGCTTTAATTATTCAGGTTAAAATACCAAATAACAAAATTGTATAACTTATTTATAACTTTAGAATTATATCCAATAAGTTCTAGTCGTGGGAGGCCTTATTTCCAAATATTTACGGTATTTAATATCGCCTAAAAGCAGCGGAAGCCTAGGGAAAGACGGTTAAGCTGCCATGCAGAAGTCTCAAGTTCGATGCGTATTATAAATAGCCGTGCGTGCAGACTGCAGCATGCATGCACGGTGTAGTCGCAGAGAAATAAAATAAAATATTAGTCGCAGATGCAGAATATCCTTATTATATCTGCGACTAAAATTTTATATCAACTAAGTAAAATTTTGCTACAGATGATTTGTTTTACCACATTTGAAAGGTATACAAAAAAATTGTATATAATTATTTCAATATTGAATTTATGACAGAATAATGCATAAAAAGCTATTCCAATAAGAGAAAAATAAAAAAATAAAGTTTAATTTTACCCCTTGCCAACTAATTTGCAGCATTTTATCTTTTTGTTAGTTTACTAAATTTACAAGTCGCTGTCATTACGAATTTCTCTTCACATGAAACATATTATCATCATAAATAGATGTGATCCATACGAAGATTACGTAATGTCGTCGACTTAACATGTAAACCTGTACACGAAACCAGCTCGGTACATAAATTATAAATGAACATAATGTAAGCCTCTGTTCTTGCTGACCAAAAGTTTGAAGGATTACTAGAACATTCTGAAGACTTATTTACTTTACACAAAGTACTGTTAATGTTTTCTGATAGGAATTTCTCTGTAGCAGTACGGAGTCAGGTAATGTGCTCGATGGATGGCAATAGATTTGCGATCTATTACGTGGGCCCCACCACTTCATGTGAGCTATATTTTAGCCAATTGTCATTGAGATTTATTTAGCGATAAGACCGTGAAATTGTTACAAACAAAGTTACTTTTGTAATATTAATATGACGTGAAATATGAAACAATTTTAAATTTAAATTAAATTATTATACACGGATTTTATCGCGTTGTTTATTTCCCCGTGACCATGGCTGCTGAAAAGCAACCGAAACGTCGGGGAAAGTGTAAACTTAAAAACAAATAGATTTGATAGTTTTAATAATTTAATTAGCTTAAAATTAGTAAAGTTTAATAGTATAGTATAGTAGTGTAACAGTTTCTAAATTATGTAATAGAGTGTTAAATAAACAACGCGATAAAATCCGTATATAGTAGTTTAATTTCAATGAATAACATTCGCGTAAACAGAAGACAATTTTAAATACTATATATATGTATATACATACATATATATTGCCATTGCCAATTCTATACTATATGGGCAGACGTGTCAATCACGATAGTATCTTATCATATTTTGATTGTTTAGACTAAATTGTATTGTATTATTACTTGTGAAGCCACAGTAGAAATAACAGTCAATAATAGTTTCAGTTTAGTAACCATGGTAAAGATGGATTGTTACTATGGTTACCATTGAATTGACATTTGTCATAAGTTGTAATAAAAATAACTCGTATTCGTAGTGTATAAATGCTCGCATACATTTCGTACGTGTTTTGGTACGACAAGTATTTCACATACTGAACTTTACATTTTTCTATAAGAATATATTTAATCTATAAGAACACACGGATGACGGTATCGATTCTATGTATATTCGTAATCACCCTTGCACTTCTTAAGGATTTGACATAATATTGTTGATAAATTTTGAAAGATATTGCTTATCTTTCAAACACACGATATTCATCGCAAAATGTAGGTCTTTTTACTGTAAGTTGTAAGTGGATATTAAAAATAAATCGTTCCCTCTATGGAACCAGCCATAAATCATAATTTATTACGTTTGTCGATCCACATAATCGACAGGAACAGACCTTCTGCAAAGAAGATTGGTTCACCGAATCAATATGTTATCTGAGACTTGCCCGCTTTCATTTATTGATTATTACTGTCTTATGTTAAGATATTACTGAGAAGACAACATTATATGCAAAAACAAATACAAATAACTATATTTGTATTTGTTTTTTAAAACTATTTTCTACGGATTTGAACTCTCAAATTCGTAGAAAGTAGTTTTATTTTAACATTGCAATTTTAGTTTATTATAAGGCTCAGCTACATCCTCGTTCAGGTAGATCAGAGCGTAGGCTTAAGATAATGATAATAATAGACAGAGATTTTAATAAAGTAGAAATACCTAAATATGTTTATGTATGCATTAGCTTAGTCTGCTTTCAAATAAGTAACTATACTATATACGTTTTCGATTATACTATCCCATAGTATAATCTGATGATGAAAATGTCTATCTCAGAAACTTACCAGAAACTAGATTTTCAATGTTAATCTATTCAAATCATCAAGAACAATATTTGTTACTAAAACTAACTTATTTTTTTTAACAATAATTAAACAAATCGCTATAGAACATAACAAAACAAACAATAAATTGTCTTCGCCACATCACATTTAGTATTCGGTTTGTGAGAAAAAATACAACGTGCCGCATTTTGTTTACGTTACCCCAAAACATAAAAGGAACACAAACGTTGACAGTACTTTTATCGGAGCTTACTCGAAAAGTGAATAGCAAAAACTACTACAGGAACATTAACTCACAAAAACACGGTATAATATACGACTACTTTCCTCTTGTCCCCACTCAGATTAAATTTCTACAAGACGAGTGCAGGAATGACGTGTAAACTTGAGAAGTGGGCACTCGAACCCGCCGTCTCTGAAGTGAGTTCTTGACGTGAGACTTCATTACTATATGTCACTCACACGATTCGACCGGGTTTCCGATGGAGTGACATCACTTTATTAACATAAGTGTTTCAAATGTGGCGTCTTGTAGTAGTTATATATTAAATTTCGGAAGTTGTTGTTAACATTAGAAGTGATGTTTCTTTGACATTAAAATGATGAAATAATCTATAATACTATAACCACAGACTTAACTTTTCATAGATAGAAAGAAAATTAAAGATACATATTTTTCCTGTCGTTACCGCTTTGTAGACTAATACTACAAATATTAAGCAACGACGGTAACTGCGTAAGCCTATATACATATGTGCATAATAAACATGGACATATCGCACATTATGTAGTATTTCAGTATGGCCGTTTAAAGTTTTTAACTCAGCATTGTGATTAATATTGTTTTCTTTTTTGTTTTATCATTTAAAATTACCGAAATAAAATGAAATTATGGCATAGTATGAAGGAATATTACTTAATTGGCGAAAATAATTAAGTTGCAATGAGTAAAATCGCGATACAACGATTATAAAGTGTTTCAATATTCATAATTTTATCAAGCATTAATCAACTACTCCTAAAACTTACTAAAATCAAACAAAAAGATTTTAAACTTAGAATTACCTTTATAAAATTGTTAAGTATTTCAAGGGATTTGTTAAGGATTACTGACGAGTATAGGGAAGCTACTTTAAAAAAAAAGCACGTTTATACGTTATTGGATCCAACGTTTTCATTCTTGAAATTTTGACCCACAGAACGAACCCAGTGGACGACCGGAGATGAACAATGAAAAATTAAATGTCATCGTGAAAGCAAATCCATCGCAAACTACGTCACATTTAGCGGCAGGCTACGGTTTGAGTGATAAAATAATTTTAAATCACTTGAAATATATTGGAAAAGTGACAAAGCTTATGGGTACCGCATGAATTAAATGAATGAGCACTTCAATAAACATCATGGATCCTGTACGAAAATCGAAAATGTTCATCACAGTGGTTGAACCCAGGAGAACCGGCCAAAACCTGTCCCAAGCGAAAGTTGACGCAGAAGAAAGAACTTGTGTGTGTTTGGTGGACCAGTGCTGGTGTCATACACTACAACTTTCTAAGATCTGCCCAGACGATTACGGCAGATCTATATTGTCAACAATTGCAAACCATGATGAAAAAGCAACCGAGATCAAATAAGAAATTAGCGTTTTTTGTATAAAGCCACATTTGTTGTCAAGGTGCGATATTATTATACACATATTGAGTTGTAATATACTGGAATAATATTTAATTGATGGTTTAGAAAACTGGCATTGAGTTTCTTGCCGTTTGCCTGAAAGTAAAAACTAAACAAAATGTAGCTTCAGTAATAAGTTACTTAAATTCAGTAATAGTTTACTAAGGTAAACTCACTAATCAATCAATTTTGACGTTCACAAGTGTTACTTTGTGACCTAAATGAGTAAAAGATTTTTGACTGCGGTCGGACTTCTGTCGGTCTCGGTGGCGTAGTGGTTAGTGTAACCGACTGCCACGCCTGAGGTCGCAGGATCGATTCCCGCACAAGTCAAACATTTGTGTGCATGAACATGGATGTTTGTCTTGGTGGTCTGTATAATATGTATGTATTTACAAAAACAAAAAGTATATATGTATGTTTATCCATTGTCTAGTACCCATAGTACAAGCTCTGCTTTGTTTGGGCTAGATGGTGTTTTGTGTATGTAGTAGAATATTATTATTATTATTACTTTAACTAATAAAAAAACAAATAGATAAAGAAAAACAATACTTAGTGTAGGAAAATTGTACAAATTTAAAATATATATATTTTATATTATAGTCTTTATTTAAACTTTTATAAATATTCACATTTACCTACGTACATGGATGCTTCACCGTGACGCACAACTAGTGAGAGGGTTATCCTGATTATAATTGGTTCGATTACGATACAGATGTCTCAGGTATGTGACTTGGGTATCTCGAGCATAAGCCAATACGCTACTGTCAGTATAGAGCTATAGGTACCGGATTTGGTATTGGTGTATTTTAATGACTTTTAGTCGTTGTACGTTAATCGAAGTTTATGTCAGCCAAAGCCATCAAGGTATAGTTTACTTGTACAGAGAATTGAATATTAAATATAGTCTGTTAGTTTTAATGATTTTGTGAGGTTAGTAACAAATTTAGTAGGTACTATAATTAATTACTAGTTTGTTTAAGGACTCCAACTAATATTGATAGTTTTATGACTTAGGCACGTGATGTAAATTGTAGTTAAACTGCAAGAGAGATTTAAAACTATTTGTCAAGGTTGACTAAGATATGACATAAGGTAATTAAAATTCTCTTCATCTCTGGAACTGCCTACAATCAGAATAATTTCTTCACTTCAGTGGAGCCTCAATGTATAAAGAAAACCATGTCTAACGAATCTTGAATATTTTTAAAAGTTTAGAAAACAACCTATTCAATATCTCTTTAACAATAAATTTTATTATTCTTTTTTATGTATAGCGTGACATGTATTATCACTGCTCGTGCAACCATTTGTCACACAAGTTTTCACGCTGAATTTATATTGTCAGACGTCGAAGTCATGTGCGACCCAGCCGAAGCAGGTCTTCATCAAATAATTTTTAGGCATCATGGTATCACTTCGCATATTTTATAATGCCGTGAGGTACCACGCCCGTAGCGCCGCCATAGCCGATAACGAACATGCTGGCTCACAAAATATTGAAGAGGATGTCGTGCGTGATAACGCTACGCACATTCAAATAAACATTTGGAGTCACGCGGCGACCCTCTTGTGGCAACCTCACGCACGTAGTAATATTGGAACCAAAAACACAGCCCGTGACCATCGCCATCGTCCACACGTACCATAGCGAGTACGTCAAATAAGTCACGCCCATTTCTACGTTCCTTTGTCTGTGTGAAGGTGAGCCATAACCGATTTACATTATTTATTTGTCATAGCATATTTTGGGGGAATATCAGAGTGCATACGTGCCGTGATTAGGTAATTTTATTAAATGCTCCGGTACATGACTTTAGAACGGCTTATGGTAGACAGACTGGAAATAGGTTATTACTGATAACTGCCATTATTTAGATAATAATTATCTATTAGAGTCTAACATAGGGTTTTGAAGATACAATACCTAAACACTTACTGAGAAACATCATAACTATCGTGATTAGGTCTAGCTATGCAAGATAACAGGCAAAGATAGCTAGTTTTATAATTCCATTTAATTTTAAGGTCGTAGACCTTGCATTTGGCTTAAGTTTGTTGTAGCGATACCGAATTACTGGAGAATTTTATAATCTGACTTTCGAATACAGATTAATGCATTTTCATCGATAATTACATTATTTTAAATTGTTGTGACCTTTTTATTGTGTTAACTTTTCTTAGTTACTTACGATTATGTTTTATTTTACCCTTATACCTACTTTATAGATCTATGTTATAATAATATAGAGATAACTTAAAAATATTTGTAAGCTATTTCGGTTTTAAATATAAGTTATCTTATTTTACTATGTACTAAGCATCTAAACATTTTTAGAACCACAGAGCGATCGTCCAAAATAATGTAAATTGTACAAACTCCTCCTTGATAATATTAAACTAAATATGTAATTTAGAAAATAGCCTTCCGACAATCTACTTAGCGGTCTTTTATATTTTTATAGCAGTCTACCATTTGATAAGTCCAACCACATCACACATATTAAGGTATACTGTAGTAGCATTCAAAGTGTGTAGTTACCAAAATTATTGTTCTATAATTTATAAAGAATCATCTTTATAAATAATAGCAATAACAAAAAGTAATCATCACAATAATAAAAGAAATAATAGTACATAATCATTTAAAAACTTGTCTCAAGTCTTCAAAGCGTAACTAATCAGATTCGGTTAATAATTCTATAATCTAGGTTTATATAAACCTTTGTTGAATACAGTTTATGCCATGAGTTTAGCGTACTTATTTTTAAATGAAAATATTAGAACTAAGCACGCAAAAAAAAAGTCCCACTCTTACATGATATTTTTCACGTCAAGACTTTTTTCGGTTCGAAGTTACCTCAGCTGTCACATCTTTCATCGCCTGGTCTTAACTGCGAGGTCAAACCAAAGGCCTTTTTATTTTACGAGTGGCAACTTTGTTGATAAACTTGTTTAAGTGTCGCTAGTTATTCGTTCGTTCGATCCCCTTCGCCCATTTCCGTGGTTAGTTATAGAATTTGCGGGCCCGACCTGTGGCCCAATTTTGCCTCTTGTGCGTGACCTTTGGACGTAATGGCCAGTCCTCGACGCTTTTTTATTCAACAATCTCGTATTTTGCCAACGTTTTAGTTAACTTGCCAACAACACATGGCGCTGAAAGTTCCTTCTTTTTGAATAAAATTGAAGAATATTTTTAAGAAAGGTTTTAAGGAAACTTTGTAATTATTGTTAAATTGTGTATTACAATGAAGAAAATAGTAAAATAAACTGCTGTATAATCCGTATAAAATAGTTTAATTTCAATGGTTTAGTTTAAAATTATTTGATGGTTCGTTTACGTTACACCGGCTGTGGTGGCACATTATACGTGATTGCGTTAATACTAACCCGAATTATTTTATCTAGGTTTTCCATGTTTTTGTTATTGATCTCTATTATGTAAGGTCGGGGTAAAACTTCTTTCACATTTTCTATGCAAATACAAAATATTATTCTAGACTTTGACCGCGGCGTTCCCAGTCAGGGCTTTTTAATGTTTGCTAAGTGGCTAAAATTGTGACTGATCTCATATTGATGGGAAACTACACCCTTACTGTTTATCAATTCCGATAGTGTTTTCTTAATTTTCTTTATTACAATGAAGATCAAAATCAATGGATTTGCCCGGTGAAAAGCTTAAAGTAAACGATGTCCTTCCAATCTCACCATACACACAACATTACCTTATTGCGCGTTAATCCAGGGTTTCGCCACAGTTTGTGGAGCTTGTTCGTACTTTGACCACTATCTTTGCCGCACGTTCTTGTCGTAAGTAATCCAGTTGTCATCATGCGAGTTCAATGTTTTCAAATACGGTTCAGTAACATGTATTGTAGATGATTGCAAATGAGAACCCGGTTTACGAGGTTTTTTTTAGTAACCTTATGTGACACCCATATACCGAGTTTTTTTGGTTTTGTATACGCGTGCTTTTTAATTTTCTTCTAGTTTTCCTATTTACTACTTCCTTTACAATAGTTATTTAGATCTAATACAGCTTTATACTCGCAAAATGTAATTGTTTAATGGCGACCTGGGCCAGAACTGTTTAATGGTCAATGCATAATTCTTAAACAATGTCTTGACTACTAACGCCGCCATTTCACAGATGGCATCAACATATGTATCTGTAACAGGCGGCAACTCTAACACCAAATTTTTGTGATTAAAATCTATTTTACCAATTTAGTGCTACTGATTGACATAAAAAAATCGCGGCTGATGTCGTTATTTTTTAATTCGAGTCTCTTCGTCATACTTTTGGTCTGGCTCAGACAGAAAGGCTTTATTAGACAGAAAAACAGTTGGAATATCTTTCCTCGACTATCAAGTATTCATGTAACCACAATACGAGTATGTGTAGGTGCCGATTAGCCTATAATTGGCAAATGTTTCAGAAATTCTATTCATTTGTCATATTTTAGCGTTTATTTGTTATATATTTGTCAGTTCAGGGCGATGGTCTTCACGGGAGAACATATTGTGTGGGCTCCGTGTAGGTTACGAGCAAGAAACAAAGTATTTCAATCACAACTGTTTTATTCACAATTAGATAGGTACACTAAACACGAATCGTATGACAGTTCCCAGACTAGTTATCCGTGCGGCAGCCGACAGAAAAGTGAAGTAAGTTCGGTGGTCAGTTCCAAATAATAGCTCGTACTCGGCTCGCACGAACTCCACCCGGACTCTGCCGAAGCGATGACGTCGCATCGCTTGCGGCTTGTTGTCAAATCAGCTTACGTACTAATGACCTTTCCGACATATTTATATTTGATTAAATATATAATAATAATATCAGTCCTGTATTAAACTGTCCCACTGCTGGGCACGGGCCTCTCCTCAGTGTGAAAAGGATTAGGCCATAATCCACCATGCTGGCCTAGTGTGGGTTGGCAGGCTTCACATATCTTCGAGAACATTATGCAGAACTCTCGGGAATGCAGGTTTCATCACGATGTTTTTTTTTTCACCGTTAAAGCGAGCGATAATTAACTATTTAATATGCACATAGCTTCGAAAAGTCAGAGATGCGCGCCGTGGTATCGAACTCGAGACCTCTGCGTGTTCAACGGTCTCCCACTAGGACCAAATAAAATATAACAAAACGCATTAATGTTATGTACATATAATTATGTACATTTATAGATTGCTCATATTTTATTTATAAATAGCTATTGTCCATGACGTCAATAATATATAACACGATATACCTATGCAAGGAGAATTTAAAGTAAATTGCTGTTTATCACTATCACCTGAAGTTTTCGATAAATAAAAATAGGTACATTTTAAAGTGAAACTGGGAGCAAAAATTCAGCTTTCTAAGTTCAGCAGTTTGTGCTAGGCGTCGATTACACAATCAAAGATCAAGTCAAGACTTTTCTTTTTATATTGTTATATTGATATTATAAGGCATATTTTGAGTTAATCAGCATCGGTCGTCAAAGCCATAAAGAAAAAGGTTCTAAACCCAGACATACAACAGTAGTTATGTCTATCAGAATTGTCAAACAAAATACAAAGGTGTATAAATATGTAAGCTCATTCACGCCTCGAAATAACCCTATCTAGACGTAATTATGCTTAATAAAGCCGCGGCTACACCGGCTAATCCATGCCTTCTCCGAATCGTTGGCGCTTTTCGTCCATTTCAAGCGCACATATGGGATCGCTAGATACTTGTCACTACCGATCCAAGAGTTGTCAGTTGTTTATTTATGCTCAAAGGCGCCTTAGTTAGATAGGTATACACAATCTAAGCAGTTGCACGTGTGGATAAGAGCAAACGTTGAAGTTCCTTTGCATGTTAGGTTTCAAAGTAGTTGGGGTAATACTCCGTTTAAAAAAATATTTTTTATGTTAATTTGATGTAAATCAATTCTGCCAAAATCATTCTCATTCGGTCTTCGCCTAGTTCTTGGTAACAGTATTGATCGGTTTAGTGCGTACGACCCTAAATCGATTCTAATGTATTAGTTATAAATAATGTCGTAAGCTTATAAAAGGACAGAGATGGCCCGGCCCACATTTTCTTTTTACTTCCAAACATGCAGCAGTTGTAATTTATCTTTAGTTTTGTATTTAAGTAAAATACCAGTAGAGCTTTGTCTCTTTATAACGAAACAACTATAAAAATTAATCAGACTAAGAATAACTTTTTGCATTTACAGACATTTTATACTATAATTGGTATAGTATTTATTCTTTAGCCTAAATACACAGGTACAGAACCAAATGAATCTAAGACAGCTATTTGTTTAAGTTCCTTTATTGCCATTTAGCTAGCATAGTTATATTTGATTAATTATGGTCGGCCTCTATGGCGTAGTGGATAGTGTAACCGACTGCCACGCCTGAGGTCACCGGTTCGATTCCCGCACAAGTCAAACATTTGTGTGCATAAACATGGATGTTTGTTTTGGTCTGGGTGTTTCTATGCAATTACAAAAAAAAACGTATTTAAGTATGTTTATTCATTGTCTAGTACCCACAGTACAAGCTATGCTTAGTTTGGGCTAGATGGTGTTATGTGTATGTGGTAGAATATTATTATTCTCTTTATTTCTATTTTTTTGTTCTAATCATTACATTTTTAAATATAAATATAAAAACTATACATATTTAAAATATAAAAACTGAAATGACCCACCGACATCGGGAACAAGGTCCAAGCTGCCGGTGGTTAGGGCCCCAGAGAGAGGAATCTCCTCACAATACGCGCCGTGTCGAGTAGTACTGCCTGTTGGATCGAGGACTTGATCCAACCATCTAACGCGAGCCTCTGCAGGTGGTGGTCGAGGCATTATTATTATTATTATTAATTATTTGCTTTTGTAATAGTTAAGCTAATATAAAAATTATACTACTGTCCTTTTCAGTCGCTTCCTAGCTTACTTTCACTTTCCTCTCTCCACCGTGCTTTTGGACCTATATTTTATTATATGGAGATGCCTAGATCCAACAGACACCACACGTATCATAATTCATGTATAGTTTTAATCTTCAAATTAAAATTATTTTCTTTTGATCATTCTTTGCTATTTTTACATGTAATATCCTCTCGCTGTGTAGCCATTTCTGTTTAGATTTAAAGTACAGCTAAACACAGTCAAAAGATATACCAAATCAAGAAATAATCAGACAAAAGCAAGATAACCTAAAAAAGAAATTCCTTATTGACTCCAAGTCTTCGTCTATTTAACCGTTAGGTCCGTATCATCGTTTACATAAAGTTCACAATTCATTTGCGGGACTCAGTATACGCTTTTTTAATAAACTACCGATTGATATTATAAATTTACCTTTACTAAAATTTAAAAGTGCTGTTAAAAGTCAGCTTATCCGGAAGGGCTATTATTCAATCAATGATTACTTAAATGATAAAAACTCATGGAACTAGTTGCTTGTTTCTTACAGGATTCAAACAATGTATGTATTATATAAGTCAATTTAGTTATGTGAAGGTACTTCGTGTTTATTTGGTGGTGTTAAAGTATCTTTCTTTTCTTTTAAACAAACTTTATAAGTAATAACGTAAATTTTGTTTTAACTACATTTAGTCACGAACTACCTTTTCATGTCACAAAGTGTAAGTGTATGCGTCCTCATGCCATACTATTGTCTATTACAAATGGCTACGTACTGATAAATATGATTTCAAATCTCAAATGCTTTTTACATAATATTACCAACTTTTCTTTATTTTAGAATTTAGTTTTATATGGACAGTGACATATGGCATAATGACTGCAACACCTGGTACATAAATGAGTTGTAAAATACTGAAATTATAAGTTGATGGCGATTTAAAAGAGTGGCCTTGAGTTTCTTGCAGGTATCTTCTCATAGGCTCAACCTTTTGCCTGAACCTTGCAACTAACATAAATGTAAATTCAGTAAATATAATAAATTCACTAACCCATTTGACGTTCATAAGTGTTACTTTGTGACCTAAGTGAAAAAAAAAAAAAAAAAAAAAAAAAAAAAAACCGACGGCCTTTGTTATTCTAGTGATAAAAGACGGGCTTCAACTGCGATAAATTAAACAAAGTTATGTGCAATGAGTACCATATGAAGTTTTGTGGTGCTTCTACCAAGTAATTATACTAAATATGACTGGTATAAAAGCTTTATTTAAAATTAAATACATTGTTCCACAAGTTCTATTAAAATATAAAAAATGCTTATGCATTACATTTGTTATGATTTACAAATAATCCTGGGCTCGCCCACACGACTAATTGTATAAGCATTGGACGGGACTAACTAAAGGTTAAATATCATACAAACGGGCCATTGCTATTTCAAAAGCCGTACCTCGTTTCCAGTTCCTTTATACATATTAAATACAGTTCAAACGTATCTCTAACAAAGTAATTTTGTATGACATAAACACGTAGGTATTGCGTCAGATACAGGAGAGAAGTAACAACAAGTAACCACAAGAGAGCCGAGCTGAGATCTGCCCGTTCGGTAATTTAACACACACAATATAGCTATGTAATCATACTAACATGTGAATCTGTCTTTTCCAAGTCGTCAGTAGTTAAAGTGAACTCACCCTCTATAAAGTACTTATGTCGGTTGTATGCTTGGATGGTTCGAAATTAGAACGCTTTATTAAATTAAAGCTATACTACTATATAAATAATCTTAATAGCAACGGTAACAAAACATACCTATTATATATATATATATATATATATATATATATATATGTATATTAAGAAGACGAATGCTGTCAGAATACTTGCAGCTCCTATATTAAATATAAAAGCATTGTCTAAAGTTCGTAAGCTTAAAAGATAATGAACTTTGGTTTTCTTACGCGCCGTGGTTAAAGACAGAAATCAAAATCTTAATTAAGTCTGTAAAAATATTTTAGATTCTGTACGCATAGTGTTATACTTCGGTAGTTTTATTAACATTACAAGTCGCTCGCTATATTCTCGTAATATATCTATTAATGAATTATAAAGAACTAGATTCTGCCCGCGG
This sequence comes from Catocala nupta, assembly GCA_963675205.1. Taxonomy (NCBI): domain Eukaryota; kingdom Metazoa; phylum Arthropoda; class Insecta; order Lepidoptera; family Erebidae; genus Catocala; species Catocala nupta. The sequence continues at coordinate 10,058,517 of OY776081.1, forward strand.
CTTCGGTCGCGTAAATGTAGGTTCGATTAGGTTAATAATAGTACGTTTCAGGGTTAAATGTACTATATGTCTTTTTCTGTTCCTCTGAGAACGTGTATGCGAAATTTCATAACGCTCGGTCGAGTAGGTACTAAAAGCGTGGGGGCGTAACAAGCAAACAAACTCAAATTCGCATGAATAATATAACATTAGTTAGGATGATCTATATTACTGTCGTAGATACAGGACATAATAAAATTAATTATGACTTTCTTCTTCTCTTCAAATCTAAAATGAGTAATATTGACACATAGAGAAAAAGATGTGTACATGTTTCTATCAGTTAAAATAGGACAAAGTATGATCAAAAGTCCTTAGTCAAAAAATATGAACATCAAAGCTTTATCGCCGTTACCTTTGACTTCACGTGAAGACATATGAGTGAAATCCATCTATGAAAAAGAGGAACACGTAAATACATCATACATATACATCAGTGTAGTCATAACGTTGCTGCGGCGCTATTGATCACAAGTTGGCTTTAAATCAAATAGGAATATCTGCGTACAATAGACATGTTTTATACAGTTGTATCCGGATACAACATGTAAACGTAGTTAGTAACAGAAAGAGTTTATAATAGAATAAGGAAATATTTATATTTAGAAATAAATTGCTCGGTTGCTATAATTGACATTACAGTAAGAATTAGGTAGGCTCATATTGGAAGGTCTTTTAAATTACCGAATAATCATAATTTTAATAAAAATATAAATATTTTCACAGCTTTATGATCCTACGTAATAAGGCTTTATAATCCTGTAAGGAAATAGTCATCGGATTCTGGAATAGAACAATTTTGAAATTATGTACTTTGGTCAGAAACTTTTAATTTGCTCCAATTGGCAGTTTTTGTATGTTTTAACTTGAAACTTTTGACTTTGTTTGTTTTACGGAGTTTGTTGATTCTTGGCCATTTGTATATCTGATTAAAATATATATTATGTTTTATATTATTACCTGAATAGATTGCCACTGTAATAAATATAAATTCACTGAGTTTGAGCTCTTTATATTAATCTTCAGTAATAATTGGCTTACATAAAGTAATCAGGGCCAGTACGAAGTATAGAATTATGTAATAGGCTTGCTCACTATTATGTAGAACCTAAAACTATAGCTGATGGCAATTGGTAGTAGATGTGTACTTTTGGTTATATCTTTGGGGATATGGACAGGGTCTCATATCTTACGTATTAAATAAAAAAAAAAAGCGTCATTTAGAACTATTTCAAATTTTGCAGAGACAAGTACACAGACGGACAAACAAAATGCCATAAGAGTAGCATTTTAACATTTAAGTACGGACTGCTAATTAAAATTCTAATGAATATATTTTTCTATTAATACTATCGCTATTCTGTCCATAGCTAATTATTTTATTAACAACAAGTATTACACAAATCTACCAATACTAATAATTCTAACTAATATTATAAATGTGAATGTGAGTTAGATTGTTTGTCACGCTTTCACCCTTTCACTACTCGACCAACCACCATAAAATTTCGCATTCACGTTGTCAAGGGACCAGAAAAGGACATAGGATACCGTTTATCCCGAAAATACTACTGTTCCCAAGGGACAGAAAATTGACTTAACCTGTATTTACGCAAGTGAAGCCGCGGGCATAATCTAGTAGTGTATAAATCTTGTTTAAGAGTCTTGGAAACTGTATAAAAATAGAATTATCAATAAGTATTAAACGAATTAAATAATTGTTGAGCGAAAAGGAAACCCAATTATTGATATACTTAAAATGTAACCGAAGCCTTTTACTTAATCTAACTTTTACCCGTACTCCCTTCCTTATGGTATAGTAGACAGTGGCATGATTGCGTTTGCGGAAGTAAGCAAGAAAATACAGTCATGTGCTAGTCCAAAACAAGTTTACGGTAGAAGCGAGATCACTTTATGGCGCGATGGGTACTTTTAGTATATACATTTATTTATTTTTCTTTGCCACCTAGACGGAGCAGCCGCTCAATTTACCCATTCGTTATAGTAAGGCCAAACTTACAGTTCAAGCGAGCGAGTCAGGTATAAAAATTCCAAGTACATACCATGAGTTCAGCTGCTGCAATAGCATCTCAACTTCAAAGCGTTCAGGATGCGAGTCTCACCTTGCTTTCAGCAACTCGTCATGAAGAAGGACTTTTGGCCAAAGGGTGTCATGTACCATCGCTTCGGCGGACAAATGCTACATGAACGCACAAGAACATAGAGCAAGTGTAGCATTACTAACTTAATTAATAAACTCTATAAATACTAACAAGAATTGAATAAAGTATTTTTTTAGGTCTGGCTCGTTTGACACCAATAGATATCAAAATAAAACTTAAAATAAAGACAATAAGCTCATGTTCTAATAGAATGAGGCCGTTAGAAAAAATGTTGAGACAAGTTTAGTCATAGTGACATAACAAATTCTAGTGGTTGTGTCCGTGACTAACAAGTTCGGTACAATATCCGTCCGCGCTCTTCTAACTGAATTTTAATGGTCTAACATGCAAGATATATTGATTGCTTCACTTGGATTGAGGGCAGAAATAGTTTTATGTTATTCGATTATGCTGAATCTGAATTAAGTAGGTATTAATAAAATCAGTTAATGTAAAAACAAGGCGGTACATATATTACGATCGTTTTTCTCAACCTGGAAATGGAGTCCAAGTAAGTATGAGTTAGTAACCACAAACACATAGTTTTACTATGGGCAAGTTCTACCAAGGCATAGGTCACATAATAAGTCGAAGCGGCACACCGGTGGCCAGACACAATAGGTTTTTAATTATGTCTAGTTTATCAAGTGTTGACAGGTTAACAAAATTTCATGTTGTGAATATATTTTAATACTAGTTTTTGCCCGCGGTTTCACCCACGTAAGTCCCGTTCCCGTGGGAATATCAGGATAAAAAGCCTATGTGTGAATCCAGGTCTCCAGCTATTCACATATTAAGTTTCATCGCAATCGGTCCAGTAGTTTTTGCGTGAAAGAGTAACAAACATCCATACATCCTCACAAACTTTCACATTTATAATATTAGGAAGGATTTTAATTTAGAATGATTATTTTTATAATACCTAGTTTTGCTTCCAAAGTTCGTTCAGAATATTAGTTACAAGTGATAGTTGTGTGTATAGTAGATATGTTTTCTACTAAACGTTTTATAAAATGACGTTTTCTTTTTTATTAAAAGTGTTAAGAATTTTCTTACATAGCTCCGACCACTATCCCATGAAATTCAATCAATTCATATGCGATATGAGCGAAACATCTAAGCAATATATAACGAAACGATTATATTTCTTAAAAAATTGTAATTCTGTCGCAAATAAAAATTCATAGAAAATGAATAAATGTATGAACGCAACAGTTATAAAAGATCCAAAGGATACTCGTGTTTAAACAAAGCTGTGTAAGTGCTCGCATTTTGCCGCATCAAAAACTTAAAATAACACATTCCCTTTACGAGTACACACGCAAATTTCAAATTACGAGCTGTCCCCGCAAAGGTACAGCGACATTGTACAAAACCACAGCACAGTTAAAATGACAGAGATGACAGTCAACCAAAACTTTAATGTTTGCCTTTGCGTTTTATACTCATATCTTTTTTCGTATGTGACGCAACGTACTCTATACGTCCGTGGAACAGCTTAGTATGTCGACTGGGCAGGCAGCCTGTTACATGTGCTGCTTTTTCATTACTAAGAATATTCAAATTTTTTCCTGCAGTCCCAATGTTTAGTGTATGTTTGAATATCAAACGGTATAAAAAACTAATGAACTTCAATATTCATTGGGCCATCATTATGATTCGTATACAGAATAAAAGTAATCATTAAAATGGACATCACAGTGAAAAGCCGCATTGTTTTTGCTACATAGGTTTTGTCAAAAAGAAAACAAAGACCCGCGAATAATAAGGTTCACCCACATTGGAATCTTTTCAATCTGTCGTTCAAGTCCGTTTTAACCAGTTAGCATAACCAAAAGGGCCAGTGTTTTTCATTGTTATTAACGACAAAGGGGTGCCTGTGAAGTTCCTATCTGTATTAACAACGAGCGTTTAAATACGGTACTATATTGGTCGATTAGAGAACACTTCATTTTACATTTTCACACAAAATTACTCCTAACCCTCCAAAATATAAAGTTGAAAATTCTGTTCACATACGAAGAATTTTTCTTATCAAATTAATAATGAGAAATAATAGGACCGTTCTGCGCCGAGGTTTATTCAATATAAATTGAACCTTGCGGCTAATGCGTTGCGGTAGCTTTTACATGTAAGTAGATAATTTTTAGTACAGTCTATAGTTTCGAGTTTGGGGTAGTTAAGATTGTACGATAACTGTTTTAATATGAGCCGGAAGTACTGAGGCTTGGCTCCCAATAGCAACTAGGAAAAAAGTGCAATTTGTTTTCGTTTTTCCGTTTCTAACTGCCGAAAAACATCGAACGATAGCAACGAGTCGTTAATACGCGTAAATTTTACTTGTTTATGCCTTAATCTGTAAAGTTTTTAGACATTTTAAGCTTCTTTGTTTTATTATACTACCCAAGGGACGGACAGAATAAATATTACATTCACGATTCTATAGCTTTGTTTAGTTTCCACGAAATAGGTTGTAAGCATCATCTACTAAAGGCTTATAAAACCCGAATATAATAAGTCTTCAGAGTATTTCTTGAAATTTGTTAAACTGACAAAAGAACAATGATTTCTCGGAGCATACTGTGACGTTAAAAACATTTTGCCTTCAATAACTTCTCTGCACATATAAAGTAGTAGTTGTCACCTTGTAGCTTCTGGCACCGTGCGGGTGATTCACGGGTGAAAAATTATGGTTGATCTTCGTTTTCATTGTTTGAATGTTTGTAAAGTTCTCCACGACACAGGTTTTATTACTAGTGCCAGTTGATTTAAAAAGTGTGATATGTACCATCAGCACTCAGCTAAAGATTTCGGAATATATTAAATCCAAGCAGCATTAATCCAGATGCTAATAATTTAACAAAACTCAGGTGATTTGAATTAACTTTACACTTCAACACATATGTACGAACACCACTATAAACTCAATATGACTGCTACGAGCCACTAAAATGAGGGAAAGCGTAAATATAAATAGTTCTTAAAAACAATTAATATTTCAATTCTATTATAATCAATAGGAAGACTAATTATAATAGTTCATAAAAAATTCAGTCACGCTAATACACGTACAGTTTGAGAATACAGGGTTAGTATAAAACGTCCCTCTCGCTCCCGGCCGTAGTTCAGTCTATGGTCCGGAGTGAGAGGTCGTGGAATGCGCTCGCCTCCTTCTGTGAGGAAGTGATTTCCATCAAGGAGGCAGCGGAGCGGGAGAGGGAGCGCTTAAACTCTCTCCCCAACCACAGAGCCGGGCGCCGGAGGGTGCGAGATGACCTCCAGCCACCCTGAGGATTGACCTGGGGGTGGTGGGTTTTGTGGGCCTGTCCGCCATCCGTTCAGCACCAGGACCGAGAGACGGCGTGCGTGTTCCCACGTGCGCCTCTGTGTCGTGTCCGTCTCCCCTTTAGGAGGGAGACAGTAGAGCCTTTAAATGAGTAGCGCCTATATTGCGTAGGTCTTATTGTGTAGTGTCCTGCCGTTTCACACGGCGGGCTGAAAACTTGGCGGAGTCGCGACCGCATGTAAAAGTGATTCGCGTGGCCCCGTCGATAGTGGTTTTGTCGAGGAACACCGTGGTAGGTTTAGTTGGTATTCCGGGAGGTACATTATTATATTAACCCCTCCCACGCATAAGGGCGTATCGAGATTATGACAAGTTTTCAGTACGGGCATTTAAAGATCAATTATGCGATTACTAAAAATTGAGTACAAATACTTAGTTTCTGTCTGGCTTAAAATTAAAAGTACTTCTATATATTGATTAGGTAAGGACTATTTGTTAAAATAATTTATAATTAGCGAGAAAAACTAAAATTACATACTTACGACTTTATGCGTTGGGATAAAACTGCCATATTATTAAGATACGACGACTTACAACGATATGCGTGGTGAAAATTTTCTGTACCTTCAAGTTACAACAGGTTACAACTTTATGCGTTGTAAGAAAATATAATATGTACCTACCACCATGTGTTACGACGTTTTGTCATAATTATTGTTTAGTTAAAATGATTGCCAATGGACAGGGTTATGAAATTAATCATTTAATATACTTATGTATAATTGAAACTGTACTAACAAATTAAACCATTATTTTTTCAAATCAACTTTAATATTATCTAAGTTTACAGCTGATACCAGCACAAAGTATATAGGACATTTTCTCACATTATATTTTTCGAGGAACATTTTGAACCTATACCTAATAAAACAATCAACTTAATTAATCAGTCTTAAAATACCTTAATTAGTCTTGAAGTTAATTTCTGGAGAGCAATTTTATGTCATTATCCAAAAACTAGGTTTTGGAATGTAATAGCACAATAATCAACTTCACTTAAAATACTTACCTAACTATCTATATTACAAGGAATAATATGTTTTTTAGTTACCTAATGGTAACTATAAAACATATTATTCCTTGTAATTTTTATAGTTTAATCACATAAACAGTTATAACAATATATTAAAGCTTAATTTGCACTGAATTGCTTAAAGTCACTTATGTAATATTTTAAAGAACTAAAAACATTACATAATAATAAACCGTAACTTTTTTCATAACAACGATAAAGTTATAAAAAAATAAATTATGTAGAGAATAATAAAAAATCTAAGAATCGTCAGATGAATCGAGATAGTATTTTTCTTGTAAATTAATAGTATTGTAAAATAATAGTAAATTTTCATAATACTTATGATATTCTTGGGGTATTATTCCTCCATGGCAGAGACTTTGTAAATCATTATACTTTGCTATTGTTATAGGCAAATAATCTACGTAACTCCGATCTAAATGAATTCGAGTGTCATTATTATTAATTCTACGAGATGAATAAGTTTTTTGGTGATTAATAAAGTCAAAGGAGTTTTGTTTTCGAAGCTGTAATGATATTTTAGCATATGCGGATCATTAGAAGTAACTTCAAATTCCTTAATTTTATTTCAATTTATCTTTTGTTTGTTAGAGTTTTTTGTAAATTTTTCCCATAAAGTAACTTTTTAAAATTGTAAAAATGCGTGATACTCATCTCAATTACATTATAATAGGTAACAAGTTAACTTTGGACCATCTTTCAGCAGTACATCACTCAATATTAAGAGAAAACATCTTTGTAAACGTGAGCCGCCATCTAAGTAAACTTTTGTAGACCTTTTGCGCACATAATGCGATTCCACAGGTTGAAACGTTTGCACATGATTGATTACTCCTTGTTTTATTTCACTATCTATAATAATCACTCTCGAACCTCCTCGATGGTCTGGGGAAATAGATCCACTACCATAACACCACTTGGACAAAGCCATATTAACTGTTCGCTCTCCTACAAAAAGAGTATTGAGAAACATTGTTTTACGCACCAATAAATTATTAGGTACATCGGAATTGAGCTCACTTAGCGGTAAAGAGTATTTAAAAGTTTTCTTACGTCTAGATTCAGCCTTTGTGTTACTCTGAGTATTACATGCATCAACATATTTGGCAATGTAATACCACTGTCTAATATGGTCACCAAGATTCCAAAATGCATGAAAAATTTGCTTTCGTTGCTGGTGACTTATCTTCTCAAAGCATTTTAGTCGACATGTTGCAGGACATGGAGATTTAATCACCTTTCTATCTCTAGGAGTACCATCTTTTTTACTTAAGTAAGCCTTACCTAAATTCTTAAGGTATTTTCGTTTAATATCTTTTCAATCATCTCGTCGAATATTCCGTTTCCGACTAGTAAAGGGGGTACTGTCAACAGACAAACAAGCGGAAGAACCAAAACTGGAGGCATCACTATGTTGAGGTGTGTCAGGTCTACTAGTGGTAGTTGATGTACAAGTTGGCATTGAACTGCTATTAATTAGAATAGCAGAAGTGACCTCTTCAACCCCAAAAGGCTCGCACAAAGGTGTCGGGACAGGTGTTTCCTCAAAATTGTGATGATTGTCTTACCTCGTAGGAGCTTGTTGTAGCATAATTAATATTAGAGTTACTTATTAGGGATTCTTCGCACGTTGATTCGTAAAAATTCCAGTACTACTCCATTTCAAGTAAAGCAGGTGATTCTAAAAAACACATTTAGAAAAACATTAATAAGTACAACCAATCAGTGCCACAACATTTCAGTGTTTTACTTTAATTTAGCAAATATCATATTGCATAAAGTCTTATTTCATATTGTGGTCGGAGCATATCGTTGTATGTACTAGAAACGACTATATGAATACCGTCTTAGTTAAATAACACCAGTGCATAAAGTCGCAAGTACCAGTAACGACACCTAACTTTCAAAAATAAACAACGCATAGCGTCGTAACTATAGTGTTACGATGTTATACGCTGGACAAAATGTAAAATAATTATTTATAAAAAGCTCTTGAATATCGCGATAGATTAAAATTGATCAAGTTTAAATTGCGTAATATTTAGCAAATATTTCATGGTTTAAAATCAATTATCAAGCAAAACTTACCAGATCGATGTGATTCATTGGAAATTTGATTTTCATTTGAATTATTGAGAGCTAATTTTAAGATTCTTGACGAACGTAAGTTGTTAATTTTGCTATCATATAAAAATAAAACTATTATCACAGCTTAATCAACACAAAACACAAACAAAATCCGATTATTTTTATAATACAGGTCCTATGTTTACTGCGCGTGCCGGTAATATCATACGACGCCGGTAACTGACCCTGTCTGGTCTTGCGCGAGCCAATAGCACAACGCAAATCGTCGTTACTCATGATCGGGCCATATGCGCGGTCACTTTGAATAGATACGACTATAGGCGTTTCAAAATCTCGTTAGTTATTAACAATGTAATGATTTTTATTTCAGGGATGTATAAAGCTAATGTTCGTAACTACAATGAGCTGAAAATCAGATTATCAGTAAAATGTAGTTAAGACTTTATGCGTGGGAGGTGTCGATTATGAAGAATAGAATTAATTATATGTATATAAGTCTAGGTATACCATGAAAAATACACCATTATTTGATTGACCAGCAACATTCTTACAAACCTCTCAAGCTAAATCGATTTACTTTAATAATTATAAAATGTTATATGCTATCGTATGCGCTATCGTAGTAAGTAGAATATTTATTATTACACATTACCTTGAAAAGTTAGAGGTCTTGAAATCAAAACCTCTGCGTGCCAGTCCAACGGTTTCCCAATAGACTTTTGCTGCGATATTATTATAGTTACAGTTGGGTTAATTAATAAATTATAATATTATGACTATAATAATAATAATCAAATTTTAAACATATTACCTAATACCCCATTATATACATATGTTTTATCAATAACAACTTCTAACAATTGTTAAAAGAAGTGCAAATAATGGATTTAATTAAGCAAAAACTTATTCATAATACATCGAATGTAGTAGACAAGCTTAACGCACGAGGAATTGATTATTACACAACAATCGCTTCATAGTCCAGACCAATGAAATGTATCAACAAAGGTAGTCTTAATCTTTCTAAAAAAAAATTCATTACGATCAAATAAAAAACAACATTAATCTGTAAGAAAAGAGATTTCCTCGATTGTCACTTTGGCTCTGTGTAGTCAAAATTATTAAGGCGATAACAAGCTGTTTCATTATCTTCATTGTTATTATATAAATGGAATTGTGTCTATTTTTGGCCATTAATATCTTGAGGTAGCATAGTAAAATAGGATAATCCTGGGAAAATAAACGTAGGTAGGTAAAACATTAAAAATAATAATAACATGGCAACGAGAAGAACGTGGATGTGACACCTGCCGTGCGCGTGCCACAAAGCCAGTAAAGTGATATTTAAATAGTATTCTTTGAAATTAAACTACTATAACGGATTTTATCGTGGTTTACTTGAAATACACTACTTTTATGAAATAGAATTAGTATAAAGTAAACATTCGCATAAACGTAAGTAGTATTATTATTAGTAGTAAGTTTATTGGTAGTAGATCCTCGCTGGTTTCAGCATGAATGGGCCGGATCGACCGGGGTAGTACTACCCTCTCACAGAATACCGGCGTGAAGTAACGGTACCCGTACTGTTGCGTTTCGTATTGGTGAGTGAGAGAGCCGGAGGCCCAGTTACCCCGATCCTTTTCCTATCCTTTCCTTTGTCCTTTCCCTCTTTCATTCCTTTTTAAAGGGCTGGCAACGCACTTGTAACTCCTTTGGGGTTGCGGGTGTCCATGGGCGGCGGTAATCGCTTACCATCAGGCGATCCGTTTGCTCGTTTGCCAACCTAAAGGATAAAAAAAAAAAAAATCTCATCTTGTATACGAGGGCTAGTTAGTGCAGACCGACGACACTTCGACCCAGTGGGATGTTTTGTGTCGGCCCCGAGATCTATCCTTTACCTATCTCCTTATGAATGTACTGCATCAGCCGCAGCGTACACTTCAGAGGGAGAAGCCTGAAGTCTTCGGGGTTTGGATATACCAATCCCATCAGACCCATTCTCAATCCAGCGTCACATTCACACAGTAGGTGCGATATGGACTCGTCTTATTCACCACAGGCTCTGCAGATCAAATTGTTTGCCGATCTTAATCTGCACCGGATGTCATTGGTGCCAAAATGGCCAGTGAACGCTCCTGTGAACAAGCGTATTTGGCCCTTGTTGTACCCGCAGACCTTCCGGATGAAGCCCGTGGCTCTGTTTGCAATAAATTTCTTGGAATGTTCTAGATCCCCGAGGGCCATCCACTTTAGCCTGTGTGTATCATTGCCATGTGCATTCAAAGCTGCCTTAATGGTGCTCGCAGAGTGTCATATGAATGGCTCGGGGCCCACAAACAGGTGCTGCTAACCCTTTCTGGCTAATTTATCAGCCTCCTCATTGCCCTTCACCCCTGCATGCCCCGGAACCCACACTAGTCTGACTGTGTTCTTCCTGCCAAGTTTGTTGAGGGCCTTAACATAATTGTGCCTTAACATAATTGTAATCTATTGGTAGTAGATCCTCGCTGGTTTCAGCATGAATGGGCCGGATCGACCGGGGTAGTACTACCCTCTCACAGAATACCGGCGTGAAGTAACGGTACCCGTACTGTTGCGTTTCGTATTGGTGAGTGAGAGAGCCGGAGGCCTAGTTACCCCGATCCTTTTCCTATCCTTTCCTTTGGCCTTGCCCTCCTTCATTCCTTTTTAAAGGGCTGGCAACGCAATTGTAACTCCTTTGGGGTTGCGGGTGTCCATGGGCGGCGGTAATCGCTTACCATCAGGCGATCCGTCTGCTTGTTAGCCAACCTATAGGATAAAAAAGAAATTATAATAATAATTCAGCACCAGTCCTGAGTCCAGCCTACAGGAGTCCAGAGCCTTGAGAGCAGATTGACTGTCACTGAGAATATAAACAGTCCTGTCAGTGACATTATTGTTAATATTCTCCTGAGCGCAGGCAATTATAGCATAGGTTTTCGCTTGGAAGACCGTGGCATATTTGCCCATGCTTTGGCTCACCTTGCAGTTAGTTGTTGGCATAAATACCAGTGCCTGATCTTGTTTCCATTTCGGAACCATTAGTGTACCATATCAGACAACCCTTGTCAGGAGATTGTATACCTTGTCGCCATTCGTCCCTCGTGGAGACCTTTATTTTAAAATTCTTTTCATATATATACATTGGTTGCATTTTGTCGTATCTCATGCTCATAATCCTTTTGAGATCCTACGAAATCTCCAGTTTTGTGTGTCGAGTTGCCGGCATGTTGACGCTCCACAGCCCATGCACAGACAGTCTATGTAGCGCACAATCACAACAATTTGTAGCGGCGTTAGATCCAGCAGGACTTTTAACGCTGCCATTGCTGTAGTCGGGAACGCCCCTGTTATAGCCATGCAGGCCAATCGCTGAGGGCAGCCTTTGGTCGTCGTTGCATACATCTCCTAATAACTCAGACCTAATGATTATGCCCCTGAGCATACAATCGATCCACTTGCTTGGCTGGTTGGCTCTATGCCGTGATTTGCCAATACCACACTAATGGCATCAAAGATGGTCCGATCGAAAGCTCCCTCAATATCCAGGAATGCAGTAATACATACTTCCCGGTTATCCAATGCATGTTCTGCCTTATTTACCACAAAATGCAATGCCGTCTCAGTGGTTTTGCCCGACTGGTAGGTACATTGTAGACTGTGGAGGGGGCATTTCCTTATTGCTCCCTCTCTAACATGTCTATCTACTAACTTCTCCAGGGCTTTCAGGAAGAACGATTCAAGACTGATAGGTTGGTATGCCTTGGCTTCTTCGTAGTCAGCTTTAGCTGACTACGAAGGAGCCAAGGCAAGTATTTCGATATGTAGATGACTTTAACACGCCTCCATATGTTTGGAATTTATCCAAAAGCTATGCTGGTTCTGTATAGTCTGCTCAAATGCGGAACCAAGAGTGTAGCTCCCTGTTGTAGGATAATGGGATAAACCATGTCTGGACCAGGTGAATTGAATGGTTGAAAACCATTTAGAGCCCAGCCGACCTTCCCTTTATCCACTACCTTCCTTGCAGTGTCCCAATCTGCTTTTGTTGTACGGCAGCTTAGTTCAACCAGGCTGATCGGGACCTCCTGCTCCTTTTCTATTATCTTACAGTCTGGAAAGTGTGTGTTTAGCGTCATTGCTAGTGTCTCCTTACCAGACCCTCTTCGCTGGACATTGCCATCCTTAATGGTTGTCAATGGGTGCGCTCTGATAGTCGAGATAACTTTGGAGAGCCTATTAAGTATATACTCTCTCCAGCCAGTGTCCAGCACATTAGAACTAGTGATTGGAATGACTTATAAATTCGAATATTTTAAAAACTTTTACCTGTATGTAGGCATGATTATATGATTATTTACTGTTTTATCTTGCCGAAAAATGTTTAGTTTTTGTTCATGCAATTATAATTAAAACGTAATAATTATTTTATTTGTGGTACAAATTTCTAAGCTAGTGCAAAGTTATTTCAACATCATCATTAGAATTTTTGAAATGTGAATAAACTTCTGTTATGAGTTATTATGTTATTCAGGGATTAATGTTCACATTATTTAAAACCAAACATTATCTATTTTCGTTTTTCTTATGACGTGTTTGTGTAATAAATTGCTGCTATTCTATAAAAAGCTTTACTGCACAAACAACCACAGGCATATCGCATTTAGGATTCTATAATAAACATTAATTCATATTTAATTTTCTACGACTTTTTAGTGTTTGATTGTACATGCTTTTAACAACGTTTAAACCTACATTACGCTTATTGTATACCCCAAGGGCGGCACATCACCGATCATAAAATAATCAAAAAAATACATTTGTATCGTGTGCCTACCTATGATTTAAAATAAAGAAATTGAATTAAAAAGAACTTTATTATAAAATGAGCATCTTTGTTATACCACAAACTTTAATCAAAAATTCACGCCATCATAAAATAAAGCAACATCTCTATTTACAAGTAAAGAAACAGTATTCTACCAGCGGTTTATTAGAACGGAATAATGTTTCTCCGTCCACGCCACATAAATAACGAGTTACACCGAGTAACGCGGCTGAGTATGCGAATGTAATTTACGAATGAAAAATAACGTTTTGCCAACATTTGTATGATGTGTCGTTTACGGCTTACAAAAATCCATACAATTCGATAGTGTTGTTATTTAAATAATAGCCTCGTCTACGGTATATTTTATCATTATTTTAAGCTGCCTCTTGTACGATCGTGGTGTAAGTTGGCACTTATGTTTGTATACGATCTCGTGGTCCCAGATCCGATTTCTGGGTTAACAGAAGTGTTATTATTATTATTTATTTATTTATTTTATTATTTTAATTTGTATTGTTCTACTGCAGGGCAATGGCCTCCCTCCCGCTTTGCCACATATCCGTATTATGCGCTAGTTTGCTCCAGTCTCTTCTGTAGTTAGTTAATTCGTCCTGCCATCGACGTTTTGGTCGTCAACGTCGCCGCTTAGCACCGTCTGTGCACAGAAGTGTTTTTGCAGTTTTTTTTTTGTTAGAAAATTCTCATTACACGCTTGAAGTCTATGTATAAGCTCTGTCGTCGATATACTCGCGCTCAATAAAGTGTGACCTGAAACATAACTGGCAGGGTGAGTGTCTAATGCACCAATGCAAGCTCTTTAGCTATGTTTAGAAAATAATGCAGTTTCTATAAATTTCAAATTTTAATATTATTTGGCTAATCGATGCCGCTGTTATCTTTTTAATTTAAACTGTTTACTGTGTATTTTCAAATATGCAGGTTTATGACGTTCAAATGAACAATAACTAACTATTATATACGCATATAACTTCCAAATGTTATAGGTGCGAACCCTGAGACCTAAGAGCTCTGCGTGGTAGTCTAATGATCTTTCCAATATAATAATAATAATATATAATATAATATAATATAATATAATATTCTACCACATACACACAACACCATCTAGCCCAAACTAAGCAGAGCTTGTACTATGGGTACTAGACAATGGATAAACATAAATATATACTTTCTTTTTTTGTAAATATAATAATTAATATGTTCTTTAAATACGAAAATTCGCTTATTTCTCCGAGAAAAATATTCTATGTATGTATGTACCAAAAATACAGACTAAAACAAAAATAATATAAAATATAGTAGCGTTGTATTTTTAGATTCTGATTTAATAAATTTATTTTGAAGGTAATTATTGGATATATAAACTTTTAGATTTATTAATGCTAAAGGAACGTTTAAGTGTAATCATAATGTATAAAACAGTAAGAACTTTATGACGTATTCGGCATCGCTTGATTATTTTCGAAGCCAATTACAGTTCTTTATCATAAGCGCAACAACTTGTCGCGACGGAGTCAGATGCCTAAAAGTGCACTCAACACCGGTGACACCTATCACTATATCGCGTCAACGACAGAGCTGGTTTACAATCGGTGTTAATAATCAATTATGAAAAACTTTATTAACATATATTAAATGAAGTACGCGTTTATAAGTGACGAAAATGAACGTTAAAATGACAATTATCCTGCACATTACACTATTATACAGCATGGACGCAATTCTGTGTGTAATTATATTTATTATCCGGGCATCATATAAATGTAATTGCCACATTATACAACACTTCCTTTCGCCCTTTACATGTTCATATAAAATCATGAAACGAGTTGTCAAACCTTCATCAGAATTTATTATCCTTTGAAAAAGAAATGATTGTCGTTATTGTTCTGTTCGCATATCCTGCAATATTAGGTCAAACCGACGTTTTATGATTAGAACCTTTATAGCTTGGTTAATATTCAGCCATGCAAGTTAAATATGCATAATAATATGTTGTATCTGGTAAAATTCACTGAACGGAAACGTAATGTACTAAAGTTGTATTTTTCGTGAATTATATTTATCGTGTTAATTTATGATTTACGGTTAGCTGCAGACCCAACGAATATTCCTTAAAAGGAAATGCGGAAACCGTTAATTCTATATAAACGTATTGCCCTAAATAATGACATTAGAGCAATAAAAAGTTTAAGATGAAATATATATTATGTAGATATAATGTATGCTGCCATATCCTTATGTTTTTTTCCTTTTTATAATTTAATTATTGCAAGGACCAGAAAGTATACATTTATATGAAGTCATCTATCGAGCAAAAAAAAACGAAACTAATAAAATAAATTAAAGCATGTAGACAAAGAAAAATTATTCTCACATTACCTGTAAAAATATATACATACATTTGGTTAAGTTTTGGAGGAGTACATAGGGGATTTCGAGGTGATGCTTTTAGAAGTATAATAAGTTCAAGCTGTAGTAATCTCTTTTGCACATTGATATTTCGTTTGGGCGTATGACAGCAATAGATCTATTAATAAAATTTTCTTTAAATGTTTTGGTGCCCGCATTTCCTCTTAATCATGAGCTTAGTGACCATTTGTGCCGACGTCAAGCGTGGCCAATACGCAGGCTGCGCAGCGAGTACGCAGAAATTGTTTGCGTCGGCACTCACGCTAGTGTGCGTGGTGCTGCCGTCATCCGCACTTGCCGTGTCCTGTTGTGCCTCGTCAGATGGTAGAAACGTTTATACTGTGCTGGCTGTGTCACACTCCAGGTTTAGGGCCTATGGTGAATTAGTTTAAAAGACAGCCCGCAAGCTCAATCATATCTTATAGACTAGATATATATTGAAGACGGTTTTCTATTTATCGTTTCAAAATGAACAGAAAGAAAAATTTATAATGACTGTTGATTAAACAGCTTTTTATACTTTCATAGCATTTATAGAGACGGACACTGACATGTCTTATACTTGATAAATACAGACATTGCTAAAACATGCTGGTCCTGCCATGGTCCATAAGTCCCTAAAATATATTAATTCAATATAATTAAACTGATAGATTTTAAATGCAAAGTCACATAGCCTAAGTCTTTTTAGTAAAATTTGTCCTTTAAATATTCAGTTTATAGTTGTACTACGTATCTATGCATACGCGTTGGTTGATCTTGGAGCTGATAAACCTTTTGAACCGGCCTGGCCACTTACAATTTATGGCCTTGAGACAGTCACCCAAATAATACATATAACAGTCAGGTTTGCTATTACGTGTAAATAATTGATTACCACCATGTAATCAATTATTCATCATTTTAGTATTTGATATTCCTAAACCACATTGGCATCGGCAATCGGCATGGGATTGCTGATGTATTATTATTCTATTTCAAATTATTTTATTCACAGGCGATAAATCATCACAATGGGTAACATAAGCGTTATGGCGCTAAAGATCAAAATATTAATAGGTAAATTCCAAATTAGTAGCGAACATTGATATTTTTGTTACTCTGGAGTAACTCTCAACAATTACATTACAGATTTAAGTCAACGTTGTATATACAAAAAAAGAAGCTAGTAGCCGCTTATAAAAAGTATACGATATAAGCAAAATGTCAAGATTTCCTTAATCACCACAGTATTTGACTTCTACAAGAATATTTTATTGAAACTAAACAGTCTTTTTATGCCAACCATAATGATGTATAACTGATAATTTATAATTATGTCTCACAACAAAAAAGAAGCTTGCTCACAACCACGAAGCAAATGATTTCATAATTTTTAAATAGGCTTATGAAATTTTCCATTTACGGCGTCGCAAGTTGCCTCCCTCTTAATCTTCGACAACGGTACGGTATATTGTAGCGGTCAGATCGCGTGTCACGAGTTCACGACTACCTTATATTTTGTATAAGCACGCATGAAAACCTACCAAACGTAGGGTGGGGCTCACCGACATACGGTATCAAGGACACAGGGGAAATAATAATATGTTACTTTGTCTAAGGGTACCGGATACTGCCAAATCACTGAGTATTTCACGTGATAATGTTTCGTGAATTAATATACATAACGAAAATGTAAATCAGGTTTTTATTTTATTTTATGCAGTGGATTAATTTATTGATTATACGGGTAGTTTTATAACGGCCAGTTGTAATCAAATGGATTTAAGGAGTCTGCCCACTACCCCGCCTCATACCATGACCGTGCTAGGAACGTGTCAGACAAAAAAATATTCTTTGTAAGGAAATGTATAAGACTATGCTCCCTAGAACTTTTCGTCACCGACCGAGTTGCAGCAGTTCCTATAGAAGGGCGTATCGTGTTGCTTTTCGTGTCTGATACGTTCCTAGCACGGTCATGGTATGAGACGGTGCAGTGGGCAGACTCCTTTAAAGAGACTTTGTTACTCATTCATCTTGTTTTAACCAATCTTTTTTTTTCTTTCTTTTTTTATACTACTAAAGTGGCAAACAAGCATACGGCCCATCTGATGGTAAATGGTCACCGTAGCCTATCGACGCCTGCAATACTACAGGCATCACTTGCGCGTTGCCGACCTTAGTATAGAATAGTACAAGTTTTAATTGTCATGTTCTATTACACAAATGATTAGAAGTCGTCCTGCCGCGAAACCTTTGTTTTTTTTTTTTTTTTATACTACTAAAGTGGCAAACAAGCTTACGGCCCACCTGATGGTAAATGGTTACCGTAGCCTATCGACGCCTGCAATACCAGAGGCATCACTTGCGCGTTGCCGACCTTGTAAAAACCTTTTAACGCCCTTTTTGAAGAACCCCATACTGTAGTCTTGTGGGAAAACCTGGGCAGGGAGTTCATTCCACAACCTGAGCGTCCGCGGGAGAAAATTCCTTTGAAACCGTTTAGTGCGGCACCAATTAGCTTGTAAGGTGTGAGAATGACATCCCTGCCGATGGCGAGCGGTGCGATGATAAAAAGTAGCTGAGGGCATCATCTCAAACAACTCGTCAGAACACAATCCATTATATAAGCGGTAGAACACACAAAGGGAGGCAAAGTCTCGTCTGAGACTTAGTGGCTCAATACCGTCTGTGAGTTTGGGCTCATCGACAATTCTCAATGCTCGTCTCTGTATAGCGTCAAAAGGATCAAGCTGGTATTTTGGTGCTCCTGCTCAGAGATGACTGCAGTACTCCATGTGAGGCCGGATTTGCGACTTATATAGAAGCAGTCTTTGCCCAGCAGTGAAGTACCGCTTAGCTCTATTGAGCACACCAAGCTTTTTGGAAGCCAGCTTGACCTTGCTCTCTAAATGACTGCGGAACTGTACATCACTTGATATGTCGAGGCCAAGGATTCCAATACTCTTGGAGATGGTGAGGGGCGTGTTCTGGAGTTGTGGAGACACAGTAAATGGAGTTTTCTTAGCGGTGAACGCGCAGGCTTGTGTCTTAGCTGGGTTAAACACGACTAAATTTAGTCTTCCCCATTCAGATACTCTATCCAGAGTATTGCCGATTTCAGACACAAGCCGTTCGCGGCTTTCCTCCACTGTGGACCGAGGGATATTAGCGCGGCTCGTGTAATAAGTATCGCCAGTACTGTCATCCGCATAGCTATGAATGCCATCAATTGATAACATATCATTGGCATGCAGCAGGAACAGCGTCGGGGACAACATAGAGCCTTGCGGGACGCCATAACTCTAACATACTAGCATAAAGCCTTTTAATTTAAATACTTATTTAATAAACCATATAAATATATCGTAACAAAGTGCACGACATGAAATATGTAACAAATTTTTCGTTTTATACCACACCAAATAAATGGGTACAGCTTATCTGGTGTACTATTTACATGCATATATATAATTAAAATGATCCGTCATCAAATATTTCACACAAAAATATGTTTTAAAAGGATTTTTGGCTTGATCGTATTTAAATGAAAAGCGTTAGCAGCCGATTGCATAAAATGTGTTCTGCATACGATACACGGTAAAGCTTTTTATGTACCGAGCGTGAGTGAAATACCTAAAAGCGAACACAGGTTTGACCTTAGTTTTACGCTTTTTACTAGACAGCCTTTATTATAAATGCGTATCCAATAAAATAAATGGCGATACGTTTTCGATGTTGCTCGTCGTTGAAAGCCTATAGATCGCTTTAAATAAAAACTAAAAGGCTTTTGTAAATCAAATCACAATATCGAGATAAATCGGAAAAGCGCATTTAAATTACAATAACATTGAAATTAAAAACTTTATGCGGATTTTGTCGCGTTGTTTATTTTACTTTAAAACACTTTTATTACATAATTTTGAAAACTCTAACACTAGTTACTATTATTGAACTTCACTACTATTTAAGCTATTTAATGTAATTAAAAGTATTTATATCTAAGTTTACACTTTGCCCCGACGTTTCGGTTGCTTTTCATCAGCCATGTTCACGGGGTGACTAACATGGTAGTTGCCCCAATGTTCTGAATTTTACCTAGTTATTTCAAAGTACCCGAACATAATTTAATCTTTGGTGTTTCTATTTCTTGGGCCGCGCCGCCGTCACAGAACCCGAGAAAAGCCAGCCACAGTCGAGCGCTATGTATGTATTATCCGTCTTGCTTCACCCACTTGCTGCCCAAAATACTTAATAATAATAATAATTTATTATCAAAAGCTAAATACAGTTTGTCCATCTCAATTACATAATATATAAAAGTACCATTATGTACAACGCTATGTATTTTTAGAGATAGTGCCTGTGCTAGTATTAACTGTGTTACAGTGCGCCTTCCTAAATACACTTACATCAAATTGGGAGTTTATCTTCTAAGAAGTGGATACTATTTTGGACCTCATACAGCCTCTATATTATATAACAGCTTATGTGACCTAAGACTACCTTAAATTGAATGATGTGTTCATTCTCCTGAAACAATCGTTCAAAATATGTAACCAGTTGTAAGTGTTTATGGTATTCTCCTGTAGCTTGGCAATGTTTCATACCCTCAGTCCCGCCATTGCCTCGACTACTAGAGTAGCTAAGAATATTGCAGCTATGAGAAATTGCTGTGTGAGCCTTTTATTGTGGTTATGGTTAAATTACCTACTTCAAAATATATTTCATCTATATATTCATAATGGTATCTATTATTATTATGAGTATATACATGTGTATGTATATACTCATAATAATAGATACCATGTTGGCCAAAAGGCTTGGTATAAGGGTTTTGTTTCGAGTATTGGTCTTCTTTGCATAAATATTCATATTGCCTTGGTCCCATGATAGCATATAATGATAACACTGCGTATTCTAGTTTGGTATCATATGCATAATAGCTACATTGATTTTAAATACATAGAAATTGCCACCGATTAATATATTTAGCATTTGCATTTATTGTTCTAATAAAGCAACACAAAAACGTAGTGATATAACTTTATATCAAGTAGGGTTTAAGTATCCCAGACGGTAAATCTAACAAACATACCTCCATCTAGGAGCATACCAATCTAAAAATCACAGACCGTGATAAAACTGTTTAAAAATGAGTTCCAGTCGCAGTGTCATAGTCATGCGTTTAAATTCACATTTGATGTTCATTAAACTAAATCGGAACTTTATTTCAAACACTTTTTATTATGGGAATCGCTTCTCGGTTTGACGGTTAATTATAAATAAATATTGCCACATGCAACATTGTGAATAGTGAAAAAGTTTGGACGAATTTAAAATCACAAATGTCGATTATAAATTCAGTGGATGAACTATAAGCGTTTGCCATCCAATATTTCTGGTGATTTTGGAAACCGAAAAATTTTATGTCGATATTACTGTTATTAAATGTCTTGTTTTTTATACCAGGTTGAATTTGAAATTGAGGACTACCTTGCTGTTTCAATCAAGTCTAAGGGCTAATCAAAAAGTTATGAACTTTTTATATCTTGAATTCAGCAACTTGATTAGAATGGCGGCAGTTAGTAATAATATTACCTTAGTACAGCCAGAGAAAAATATAACTTGCGACTTAGTACAGATGTGACGATAATGTCGTCATACTTCGTTGCGTGACAGTATAAAATTGCTAGTGTTTAGCTATGTAAAGTGATGTCCATGGCATGAGCAGTATCACGCGATTGTTGTACTAACGGATAATACTCGTTTTATGTAAGCAATTGAAGTCTATGTACTACATATTATAATATCCAATCCGCAATAAGCTTACTTTTGTTTTCTTTGGCTTTTGGCTTTGGCCGCGGCTTCGCTCGCGTAAAAGAAGTTAGGTTAAGTTGAGTTATGTTAGTAACAGTAATTTTTTTAAATAAAATGCAGCCTATATCACTCGATGATAGAAAAATATTTTTTTAATTCAGTTGTGTAGTTTTTGAGTTAAATCCTTACAAACAAAGGAACAAAAAATCTAATCTTTCCTGTTTATAATATTAGTATAGATAATATATCTATGAACTTTTTATATCACAGGTCTTACTATTTTTCTTTTCCCTCAATTAGCTAAATTATATCGGCGTAATAGAAAAATAATGTGCGTATATTTAGCAAAAGAAATAGGTATATTATTATTTTGAATGTCAACCAAATTATTATTTTAATTGTTTTCCGGTATGACTAAACAAGGTTATTTTTTTTCTTTAAAGAGTCCATGTCCTAAATACATTATTGTAAGTTTGCATATCAATATTATGAAATAAGCTACTTAATTTTATTAGTTTGACTAATTTTGACTTACTGTCAGCATCCTCGTCATTAACTGCAGCTAATTCAAATCAAGATATTCCAAATATTTTTCATTACATTATAGTTTAGGATGTTAAGTATGGTATGACTGATGCCAAAGCTGTAAACGAAATAAATAAACGAAAATAATAATACGATAAACGTTCAAAACTAAAGTCGGAAGCATTCAAAAAACAAAAAATCTGACTCAAATCTCACCAATGTGGAGTTGGTGCCATCGCAGATCCTTTCATTATAATCTTGAAACCCATTATAAGATAAAATATAACAAACAAATATAAAACATATTAATTTTGGAAATCGAGGCAACCTTTATATTATCGATTTCGGTTAACCGGTTAAACAAATAAACATATGCGTCAAATGTCGAACCCTTTGCTAAGTCTAAAATTGATCAAATTTGACCACTACTCACTTTTACACGGTGCAAGTATAATAGATTGTTAAGATGTTTAGTATTCAATCCCGCATAAACCGTTAACGGATTTGCGTATGTACATCAATTTCTTACATATATTTTAATGAGATGTTATATAAATAGGCAAGGACAAATAGTTTAGTACTATTTTCCCCTCTGTTTGATAACAGATTATGGTCGAATTTAGACCACTGGACGGATACTATTCTATATCAGTATAAAAAAAAATTACATTATAAGCTTAATTTTATTTATGATAAGTATTTTACTTGTTATTTGAATGATAAATTCTTATGCCATGATAGATGTGTGCAATTTACTATTACATAATTATATTTGTAACTAAACAAAGTGTAGAAAATATATATTTTTTTAAATAAAATTAATAAAACGCTTATTCAGGACGATGTGAAAATAAAATGTATTGAAAGATCTTTTTTACCTTAGTACGACTTATAATTTATCATTATAATCATCATACCTATAATATTATAAATGCGAATATAAGTTTGATTGTTACGCTTACACGCTTTAATTACTACATCAATCATCACAAAATACACGTTGTCAATGGTACACAAACGTACATAGGATACCCTTTTTCCAGTAAAAAGTACTATTCCCGAACGAGCAAGCCGTGGACAAAAGTAAATCATGATTGAGATAAGTTGACACCAATAAGTAGCTTGCATAAATAATATTAATAAATAATATTTCATACTGAATGTAAGTATGATTAAAAGTTAGTCATTTTTTATCTCATACTCTTGGATTGTGTTGTTGGTTCCGTGGCATTAACTTGAGCTTTTGTTCAGGCGATTCCAACCGTAGTATTTCGGGTTCAATTTTCGGCTTCTAAATTTTATTGAGTTATTCTGTTTCAACATTCCCAATAAAAGCACCGAGTCTAGAAACGTGACTGGTAAACGTCAATAAGCTTGCCCCATATTACGTAGAACTTTATGCATATAACTCGTGAAACGTCAGTGTGTAGACACACCTCTGACTATTCCTTTATGTAATCTTCTAATTTACCGTATGTGCGATTTACATAAAGGGGAAGAATAAAAGAACGTGCGCAAAAAACTCTAACCAGTACTATATCCTTAAAAAGTAATGGATGTAACGTTAATATTATTTGTAGAGTTCTACGAGTGCTACGAGTGCTATGAGTGCTACGATAATCTCGTAGCAATCTTTAAATTCTACGCTATGACTGTAGTGATTCTAAAATTCGAATTTCGTTTTTTAAACATTATTAACTTAACAGTGTTTAATCTGTCAAGTATTGGAATCACTATAGATTTTTAATTATGAATACCATACATAATTAAAAGTCTATAGTGTCTGGCAACCGGTTTGCCGCTGCGACAATAAGTTTAAAATCTTTCTATCTATCATAAAATGAAGACTAAAGATGATTCACGATTGAACAGAAGTGCGATAGAAATATTTAGTAAATTAAACATACTTTAATAAAATGTAAATTTAAAGTTTGATTCCTTAAAATTGAACCTGGTTTAATTACATATCCTGTTTTTTTAGGATTTGATTATTTAATATAATTGTGATCGTTTAGATATTTCTATTGATAGAAGTATTGTACCAATAATGCTCCGTTCATTTGTAAAATACTACATGTACACAACTGACACAATTCAAAACTAAAATTTATATACGGCCGCAGTGATATGTGTAGTATAATAATAGTCAATGAATTATTCCTCAGCTCTATAATTATAGCCGTGTAAAAGGCTAATTTGTACTTTTTGAGTATTTACTATAAGCACGTATACTAAAATAGTCTATAGTTTAGAATCGTTTAACAAAACAAAGAAATAGGTTTATAGAATCTTACTTCATTTACTTTAATATGTCTAAGATAAATATATATTAGATAATAATTTACATTTATTTAGTCAATATAATTTTTAATTGGAGAAATCGAACAGTAAATATTAGTCAAATATTGAATTCGCCTTATTAAAAAAAAGCATTTTGATAAATCCGGTTGTTTTTTAACAAAAGCTGTTTTTTCATATATCAATAACTATATAATTTATGCCTTAATTACTGTTTTTAAGGCGGTGCCAAATTAATTTAATGTTAATAATAGAATTATATATAATTATTTTATAACTACGTTGATATGTTTATAGAAGACCTTAGAAATGTACGTTAAGCCCGTGAAAATGCGGTGTGTTTCATTTTATATTAAAAATTAACTTTTTATTTTTATCTAATATAATAATATACTACGCCGATTCTAAATAAAAAAGTATGTAACTGAAAATAATATATACCATAAGTCAAAATGACATCATGGTAAAAAAAATTACGATACAACACTCACCTGCATTTTTTAAATCCATTGGCAATAACCTCACAAACGTATACACTACGTATTCAAAGTTTTTATAACACCTACTAGTTATTAATTATGAAATTTATTAGAAGTATACAATCTAAAAGAAACCTTACTAAACACACACTAAAATTAATGTTTAATTTCATGCATTATTATTTTATAACTATCTACAGGTTATTCACTTTCTAATTGAGAGTTCGAAACGCGCGCGCGTACCACCTCGAGATTCCGCAAGAGCAGACACTGGTACGAACTGGGCGACGAACGGCCAATTACTGGAGATTTCATGCAAGTCCGCGCTAAAACCCGCACTGCGCATGCTCCGACACGATTGACACCGCCAAGCTAAAGGAGCGAATATTCATAAGTTAGTTTTTAGTTTCATGTGGAATGTTTCTCGCGGGAACAGAATGGGCCGTTTCGTGTACGAAATCAAAACAAACGGAGAATCGAAGTACCTATTTATGTCATTCCTAAGGGGACTATTGGAAGTCCAAATTTCGACATAATTTCACAGAAGTAAATAGTATAGTTTCACAGATGTTTTTGTGGAAGAGTTTATAATTTCAAATTTTTAATAAGAAATCTAATTAAATTTATTGGTATTATTAAAATACATTTCAATTTCGCATCTAAATTTTTTTCATTGGAACTGTTATATTGCATATTACTTATTTGATTTTCATTCTTAATTGTTAGTAATATCACATTGTATAAACAACTTGCTTTGTCCAAAAACATCGATAAGATTAAGAGTAAATCATTGACTTTGACATTAATATACCCGATAGGACATCTTTAAATCGCTAAAAGCTTAACATCCATCCCCTTTTATCAAAACGATTGTACAAAACCACTCAACCCTTTTAAACCCCAATCCGAAGTGCGTCCGGTCGTTAGCAGACATTAATGGAATCTAACCGGTTACTCCGCCGTGAAAATAACAAGGAGCACGGATTTCACAGGGCCAATCTGTTGATCCCACATCGATAACAATGTTACGCGACATGCAAATTTTATAAAACTTCAGTTTTAAAATCAAGTGAGTTCGGAAAGTGGTCAGCCGCTGGTCCAACCTACCAAAAAGATGTGTGTCTAAAATATAAATGTATATGACATTTTATATAATGCGTCATTTTAGATGAAAGGTGGAGCTCGGCACATTTCCTGGTTTTACCGGGTCTTTAACTGCTCCTAATTGAAATCTGAAGTGCTTGTTGAAGTTTATTAGCATACTGAGATAACGAAAAGTCATATGGACATACGTCCCTACGTGGAAAATGTTAGAAACAAAATTTGCGGAACTGAGCTTCAACCATATTATATTTGATCCCTCCCATTGCAGTACCTTCCGTACGTAAACCCACTCTTAACCCAAACATTTTAGTTTTGGTGTTGCGGGTAAGAAGAAAACTAGTAATTTCTAATTTTAATCCGAATAAGTAGGCATCATAATAGTAAAATAAAAGCCACAGGTGCATGTGCCGCTAGGTGGTCAGAGTATCGTTAGGGCCATCCAACCTGTGACCGAGTAGATGGCATGGTTGTAGCAGGTCCTCAGACTGTTGGCTTGTGATGATCTTCTCTAACTGAGGGCTATGTTAAATACCTGCAAATGGTAGCTTCGAGAAAATGTTGTCCTGTCTGTTATGGTAACAATTGAAACAATTCCTCTTTCGTCCGAGCTTTCCTCGAGTGTAGACGTGCTACTTAATTATTTATTAACTTACTAAAGAAGTCATTAACAACAATAGTTCTTATTCGTAATTTATACAAAATAGTTAATTCCATAACAACGCTGAGCAGCGGCAGCAAGCGTGCGCGGCTCGAGAAGCCCCCCGACCCTCCGCGAGGAAAAGAGAACACCCGCAATAATTGCCATCCCGCTCTCGCATCGCTGTGGCCGTATGCGCACGCACACTTATGCGTATCTACGATATACACTGCTGTTATTGAAGCACACAGGGTCAGCTGTCACCTAGCTACGTTCGTGAGTTAACATTTTGTTATTAAATAAACATCCTAAATATTTACAACTCGAGTTTATAAAATGCAGCGCACGCCGCCTAAGAATTTGTCAACCTCAGATCCTACCTTAAATAAAATGGAGGATGAACAGCTACCTTCTAATTCAAATATCACAATCAGAGCTAACTCCAAAAGGGCGCGACTCGAAGATGACTTAGTTACCGACAAATTTGAATTATTCAAGGCGGATATCAAAGAAATGATCACGAATATCATAAGCCCGTTAAACAATAGACTGCAAACTGTCGAAAAAAGCTTGTATGATATTAAACAACTAAACTCTGACATTAAGACATCCAACATAGAGATAGAGAAGTCAATTGAGTTCATCAAGAATCAGATCATCGACTTTGAAGGGAAAATATGTAAGATGGAGAAGGAACACAGCAGTACGAAAGTTTCTATTGCGGAACTGGAGGATAAAATGGAAAATCTCGAGCGACTCAACAGGAAAACCTCTGTTGAGATTAGGGGTGTCCCAAAACGCACAAGGGAGAATAAGTCAGATGTCCTACATTTGATTTGTAACCTAAAGAAAATAATAAACCTTGAGTCATCCTCTAATAACATAAGAGATGTATATCGTCTCCCCTCTAAGAATACTGCTACTGCGTCTACAGTCGTCGTGGAGTTTACCGACATTTTCACAAAGGAATCATTCTTAAGAGGAACTAGACAATACAATAATGAACATAAAAACTCCATGCTTAACTCGATTCACTTGGACATAGAGGGCGCACCATCACCTATATACTTCTCCGACCATCTGACGTCTAAATCAAGGAGACTGCTTTTTCTCGCTCGCGACTTTGCTGCTTCGGAAAACTATTTATAACTTTTGCTGGACCGCGAATGGGAGGATTTTTCTCCGTAAAGAAGAAGGAGCAAAGTACGTGCTTGTTAAAGATGAAAATACACTCAAGCAACTGCGCGACCATTAATTCTAAATTAGATACTTACATTGTTATTTTTACTAACTATAACTACTCACTTTCACTGACACTCACACTAAAGTCAATAGTTATACACACATACTTTTTCTCATTCTCACTGAATTCTCACACACACAGTTATACAACTATTTACATACTAAGTTTAATTATACAAATACTCATAATATTAATAGCTCACAACTTCTTTATAAGCAGCCAAAGGTTAGGAAAATATAAAACAATTTTTCTTCTTTCTGTTATTGCTGACCTGTTCATGACTCGTCTTGATACTATTATTATGGAAAGCATAAACACAGTATGCTTTTTTATTAAAAACAAATATATATAAATGGCTTCCCAAATTGTTCTGATGGATGAAATTGATAGCACCGACATCTACTCAAGTATAAAACACAATGTACCTGAACAATGCATTGAAGACTTGGATGGTATTGAGAATAAGCTGATAATAATAAATCAAAATATACGTAGCATACAAAAAAATTTCGACAACTTTGTAATATTTTTATCAAGACTAAAATTTAAGCCTGACCTTATAATATTAACCGAATGTCGACTCAATGACCTGACTCCGAAAGTTAGACTAGACGGTTATGATTGCCATTACTCACAATGTCATCTTAATCAAAATGACGGTCTTGCTATCCTCTGCAAAACAGAATTACAAGTGTCTATCAGAGAACCAGCATTCAATGACGCAAACTGCCTAGTGGTACAAGTAGACCTAGAATACACAATTTACGCTATTTATAGATCGCCCTCGAAACACAACATACACAATTTCTGCAACGCCTTAGATAGTCAGCTTCAAACATGTAACACACCTTCTGCTGTCATAACAGGAGATATTAACATAGATATAAAGGTAGACACATTAGACAAACGTGCTGGTGAATACCTTGATGTAACGAGTCATCACGGTTTTTATCCTGGACACCAATATCCCACACGAGAACGCGCGTGTCTTGATCATGCTTTGATCAAAACTATAAAACCTACAAATATTGTTGTATGTGAGACCGGTATAACAGATCACGATACGGTATTGATAGGTATAAACAGGCGTTTCCCAAATGTAACAATCGTACCGGATAAACATAAATATAGACAAAAAATTGACTACACTAGCGTAACCAATGACATTGAATGCACTGACTGGAGTAAAATATTAAAATATTGCGACGTAAATGAGGCTATGAATGAATTCACAGATAATTTAAATAACATTATTGAACGACATACTAGAAAGGTGATAGTACAAAACTCTAAAGCTATTAGAAGGCCCTGGATGACAAATAACTTAATTAAATGTATACGAAAAAGAGATCTGCTACACTCGGCGACAAAGAAAAAAGAAAACATTAGTAACTATCCCTTACTGCAACAGTATAAGTCTTATAGAAACCATTGTAATAATATCATACAAAACCTTAAAAATGCTTATGATAGGAACCTTTTAGATAGCTCCAAAGGCAATAGTAAAAGGATGTGGTCAGCAGTAAAAACGGTATGCAATCTAAACAGAAAATCTACTAATAACTTAGATTTACTAAATGCCAACACAAGCCCGGTAAACTCGCTAGACATAGCTAACCACTACTTTGCCAATATAGGTGAACAACTTGCTGAGCAGAATCTAGCACTATTAAATATGTCTGAATCGGAACTCGCTTCTTCGGCTAATCCTCTCGAGAATGAAAACGCTTCTACCTTGAAATCATTTTTTATGAATCCCACTGATGAATGTGAGATAAGTGACATCATTTCGAAACTTAAAAATGAATCTGCTCCGGGTTTCGATAATATTTCAAACCACGTGCTCAAACTGACAAAGCACTGTATTGTATCTCCGATAACTCATATTTGCAATCTTAGCTTATCGACAGGAATAGTACCGTACCAATTCAAAATTGCAAACATTTGCCCAATTTTTAAAGCTGGTGATCCGACCATATCGTCTAACTACAGGCCTATATCTCTTCTAACGTCGCTCTCAAAAATATTAGAGAAAATTGTTAATAACAGGCTATTGGCTTACCTTGAGAAATTTAGTCTCTTATCACATAATCAATATGGATTCCGCAAGGGAAGGTCGACGGAGGACGCTGTTAGTAACTTAGTTGACTTCGTTATTAATAAGCTCGACAGTGGTGAAAAGTGTACAGGCGTCTTCCTTGACCTCTCAAAGGCGTTTGACACCGTATCAAGGTTACTACTGCTTAAAAAAATGGAACGTATTGGTGTCAGGGGCGTCGCACTGGACTGGTTCACCTCGTATTTAACGGAACGCAACCAGAGGGTTTGCTTAGGTGGCCACCAAAGCTCCTTTGCGAAAGTAAAGTACGGGGTGCCCCAGGGCAGTGTGCTCGGGCCTACCCTATTCCTTTTATATGTAGATGGTCTGTGTTCATTTAACCTACACAATGCACAAATCTTTGCATACGCTGACGACACGGCAATTATTTTCCATGGTAAAACTTGGGAAGAGGTGTACAACAACGCTGAATCTTCTATGTACACAGTTGCTCAATGGTTACAGCATAATCTACTCACACTTAATGCAAATAAGACCAAGCTCGTGAACTTCTCTGTAAGAAAAACAACCTTACTCACTAAACCGCTGTCTTTGAAGTTCCATACCTGTAAGTATAGCGTAGGTTGTACCTGTGACTGTAAACCACTTGAACAAGTAGACTGTGTAAAGTACCTTGGTATAAATCTTGATAAACACCTAACCTGGAATAACCACATCGAATCTCTCACTCGACGCGTAAGAAAGATACTTCATATATTTAAAACTTTGAGATCAATAGCAGATGAACAAACTCTTAAAATTACATATTACGCATTATGCCAGTCTATACTGAGCTATTGCATATTATCATGGGGATCGGCTGGTAAAACTATTTTGATCAAATCTGAACGAGCACAGAGAGCCATTTTAAAGGTAGCTTATAAGAGGCATTTTCGATATCCAACAAATATACTGTATGCTGAAACTTGTTTCTTGACGGTCCGCCAATTGTATATACTATCAGTAATACTCAAGTTTCACAAAACTGCAATCACCACCAAAGTGTCAGATCACCGATCGCGAAGACAACCTAACTGGCACAAAGAAAAAACTCGGTTGAGTTTTGGTAAAAAGGCTTATAAATACATGGGACCACATTTATATAATAAGATTAATAAAATACTAAATATATTACCTATGCCAAATACCAAATGTAAAAGCCATGTTACTGACTGGTTACTAGGAATGAGCTATTTACAAACAGAAAACTTAATACAAAACTATTAATATACCTATACACTATACATTCATAACACATACACTCTCATTACATACACAACACGTAGACACCTTCACATTCACACAACACATAAACAAATAACTAATCCCAAAATTTTATTTTCTATGTTACATAATTGAGTTGCAAATGTAAAATTTTTACTAGGCACGAAAGAGACTAGAACCCACAACACAGGGTATCCTAGTGTGGGTCTAGTGACTAACCTGTTATTTGTATGTTTTTTCTGAACAATAAACGTATTATTATATTATTATAATTGGTAACAATTGATGTCATAAGAGCGTGACGTAACTTACACTTAAATTAAGTTCTGTCTGCGTGGTATAGGATATTGTTGCCATAGTCGGAGTTTGCGGAAGGATCGCGGTTGCTGCGGTGCGATGTGCGGAGTATTAAATCGTGAGTTTGCATTATAAGAATGCAGTGCATCCTGCATTGCAATGCGTCGTCGACCCTTTATAATGTATGGCAACGCCTTTAGACATGCCTGGGCCTGCTAGTTGAGTTGCTTAAATAGTTTCGATTCTGGTAGTCCATTTACACCTTACCTGGAGAAGAGCGTGATGTTTTAGCAGGCAGGTCCGATTCTGTCCGGGAAAGTCCGACATAGCCCCTTTGTTTAACCATGATGTGCCAATACTCTGCAGGCAATATAAATGACAACTCACGCTATTAATGTTGATAATCTACAAGTAAATTTTAAAACAACTAGACCAATATTTATAATTATTTCCTATAAATATTCCTTTTTCTTATATTTAATTAAAATTGTTTGTATAATATTTTTCTGGTGTAATATTGTTTGTAAAACCTCAATTTTAAATGCATTGTGCATACTATGGCTCCTATAATTGAAGGACTTCACTTTTCAAATAATTAAGTGAAACATATCCTATAAAGGTTCTGTGTATATTCTTTGTTGGAGATCCCCAATAAATAAAAAAGTACGATGTAATGCATCCGCGTTCTAGGACTTGATTTTATAGCGACACGCCGTATAAATCGGTAATTGTTGTGGCCGGTGTTATACAATAGAGCTAATGAAAAACGAGTGCCTTGTTGTCTAGAGTCCATCGTGACACGAATGCTGCAGAGGGCAGGCAATATCAATGATGTGTACGGTTTATGCGTTCTAGAAATTTTGGTCTCGATTAAGAGCTTCGGGTGCGGCCGGAGACGAATGTCAATAATAATGAATTGAAAGCTTTAGTGGAAGCAGACTCATCTCAAACCACATCAAGCTAGCAATAGCCTTTAACGCAAGTGACAAAACGATAACTGAATCATGTACATTAAATTGGCAAGACAAAGAGGCTCAGAAAGTAGGTGCCGTGTGAATTTACTGAGAGACAAAAACAAATTTGATAGCTTTTAATGATAAAAATTGGAAGCTTGCCTTAACGTATTAAATCGGCACCCAAATGGATTATGAATTGGATTGTAACTTGTGATAAAATATAATCAGAAATCCGTCTCAATAATTGGAGAGGTAGTTGAAACAAGTACAAAGTATATTTTTTTTTAAATTACCAAACTTTATACTGATTTTATGGCGTTGTTTATTTTTTATAAACACTATTATTACATAATTTTGAAACTAGTAAAAGTGTTTAACAATAGTAGTTAAAAGTTACAAAATTATGTATTAATAGTGTTTTATTAAAAAATAAACAACGTGATAAAATCCGTATAAAGTTTGTTTAATTTCAGTGTATAACATTCGCGTAAACATAAGACAATATTACAAAATACATTTAATTGTGTAAACAAATATATAATATAATATATGATATGATATGCTAATTTCTTGACAGAAAAACCTAATAACACGTTGCCCATACTGATTTAATTATTACCGAAAGTAGTTTAAGTAAAAGCCTGGCCTAGACTAGTCAATATATTCAGAAGTTCATAAATAATATTTGAAATGCCGCGACATTTCGAAATTATGGCTGAATATTTTTTATCATTCTCCCTTGCCACAGTTCTTGAGAATATACTACCGTACGATACTAAGAAATAATATAATATTATATGATTCAATACTTAAGAAATTATTTCCACAACAAGCGCTCGCCAAGCTAACATAATAAGTTAAGGTTTGCCACTTACTGTAAATAGTTCTTAAAGTCTACTAGCTTATACGCAAGGATAAGGTAAGTTAGACCCACAGGCTTAAATACTTTAGTTCTAAAAAATGTATGCATATTACCGGGATAAGCCTATACCGCTTTAAAAGCCTTTTCATACGTCCCGGCTACCGGGTAGTGGGGGCTACCCAACGAGGTAGTGTATGGCACTCTAGGGACCTATTATACGCACTGGCTCGTTTTACCTAGTAACCGATCCTCAGGTGAAACACCACATGGCCGGCTACTGGCTAACCGGCTCACAGATGTGAGACGTATAGCCCAAGTACAACCATAGAGGGAGCACGCGTACATCGTGTTGTCTCCATATAATTTATCGTCACGTCGCATAGTACCTACTTCGAAAATTGCAAAAAGGAGATAGATATTAAACTGATGATAACTTTAGTGAAAGCTTCTGTTTATGGGATAAAACCTGCTCAGAATGTAAAGATAAAAATAAAGCAACAAAGGCTTGGAGAAGTCTATATTTTACTAGGTAACGACTTGAACGCTACAGACGATAATGAAAAATATAATTATATTTGTTAACAACAGTTAATTTTATTTTATATTTCATATAACTGATAATTAATATATTATATTTTAGGTTACTCCTCGGAGTAATAGACGCACTAAACTATGCTATGAGATTAAAATGCACGTAGCAAGAATGAGCGATCATAGATGGACTTCTCGGCTGACGTCATGGCCAGGCCCCCGGGGAAATAGAAAAAGAGGAAGACCTAGAAGCAGATGGGCTGACGACATTGAAGGGACGGCTGGTAAACTGTGGAAATAAAACGCCACAGATAGAGACTACTGGGTATCTTTGGAGGAGGACTTTACCCTCAAATAGAGGGGTTCACGCTAATAAAAAAATATATCAATTCAAAGTAATTTAATAACAATAATACAATAATAATAATTTATAAATAAAAATAATTGAAAAAAATGTACTATACATTTTAATTTATTTTTTATGCATGATGATTTTCATTTCCACATTTAAGTATCATCATCCTCCTGCCCTCATCCCAAACTATTTGGGGTCGGTGCAACATGTCTCTCTCTTCCATAAATCTCTATCGCTCGTCATCTCAGCACTCACACCCTTCCTGGCCATATCATCTTTTATGCAGTCCATCCATATTTTCTTGGGTCTTCCTCTACTAGATAATCCTTGCACCTCCATACTCAGAGCTCTCCTAACAATATTTCATCCACATTTAAGTATATTGATTAATAATAATATTTGTATAAACTACACCAAAAAAACTGAATATGTAAAAGGTAAGTAGTTAATTATTAGGTGTGATATAAAAAAAAAAATATTTTATTTTATTTTATGTTAGGTTACACGAATGGTGTATTAGGCTAAGTGGTCGTGGCCTACGCCGAATGCTACGACTTCAAGGCAGAAAAAAAAAGTGTGATCCACTAAATTATTGTTCTTTGTCTTATTGTTCTTTGTATTGATCGTTAAATGTTTACAAACTCTCTCGCGATACAGTAATAATTCATAGTGTGAGAGCTAGATTTAAAAGAAGAACACAAGACACTGACCTACGTACCTATCCACTGACTACTGCGGATTCGTGCAAAAATAGTCTGCTAAAGTATTTTAACGTTATTAGCTGCTAGTCCTACACATAGGACTTGCTATCCTGTAGTCTGAAGAAAAATATTGTATCCTCTTGTTGATACATACGAGTATTTATACTATCAACTGCAAATTAATGGCGTCATGTAATATCCTGAATTAGTTACGCAGAATACGAAACAAATAAAATTAAATTAAAAGAAATAAAACTAAAATGTTTATTTCGCTATCTATGTTAATTTTACATATTTTCATTAGCAATGTCTTTAGGAAAATTTGAGCAAAATGGTTTGCTTGTGATTAAGGATCCCGCTTTTATATACCCAAAAATTGATTGTTCAGTTTCCATTATAGAATAGAGTGAATATTACGTATTCGTAGTATCTATGCGACTGTACTCGTGTCAACGGTATAGAATCACAATAATCGGGTGTTATGAAAGCTGACTATGGGACCGGACAGTCGGCACGGGCTACTCGGCAACCAACACAAATGAAAAGTATATAAAGCTCGTAATCTGTTACAATAAACACCAATACATTATTCCGCTATTGCGTGAAAGTAAGACGTACGAACAAGTACGCTTTCGCATTGATATTATTAAGTAGAAATATTAGGCAATTTTAGACAACTAGGTTTTGCGAGCGGCTTCGCTTGCGATATTGTAAATCGCTGCACTGCTTATTTTTGGATGAAAGGTACTTTATATCTTTTACTATACCCCAGACAACGTGTATGCTAAATTGTACGGTTATCAGTCGAAAATAAGATAGAATATTTAACAAACAGACAAAAAACTTAACGTTCGCATATATAAAATTTGTTAGAATGTATAAAATAATTATAAAGCAAATCGAGTTCTTACCGAAACACGTCGTATATTTCTTGATATCCTTTCTTTCATAAGATAAATTACTTCGATCATTAGGTAGAACGTAATTTTCTATTTCATAGGTATTATGGATATCTGTTTATTCAAATACTGTTTGAAATTGTTCGAAATCGTTGACACTGGAATAACTAACTTTAATCGAGTATATTGGTGTTTATTGTAACAGATTACGAGCTTTATATACTTTTCATTTGTGTTGGTTGCCGAGTAGCCCGTGCCGACTGTCCGGTCCCATAGTCAGCTTTCATAACACCCGATTATTGTGATTCTATACCGTTGACACGAGTACAGTCGCATAGATACTACGAATACGTAATATTCACTCTATTCTATAATGGAAACTGAACAATCAATTTTTGGGTATATAAAAGCGGGATCCTTAATCACAAGCAAACCATTTTGCTCAAATTTTCCTAAAGACATTGCTAATGAAAATATGTAAAATTAACATAGATAGCGAAATAAACATTTTAGTTTTATTTCTTTTAATTTAATTTTATTTGTTTCGTATTCTGCGTAACTAATTCAGGATATTACATGACGCCATTAATTTGCAGTTGATAGTATAAATACTCGTATGTATCAACAAGAGGATACAATATTTTTCTTCAGACTACAGGATAGCAAGTCCTATGTGTAGGACTAGCAGCTAATAACGTTAAAATACTTTAGCAGACTATTTTTGCACGAATCCGCAGTAGTCAGTGGATAGGTACGTAGGTCAGTGTCTTGTGTTCTTCTTTTAAATCTAGCTCTCACACTATGAATTATTACTGTATCGCGAGAGAGTTTGTAAACATTTAACGATCAATACAAAGAACAATAAGACAAAGAACAATAATTTAGTGGATCACACTTTTTTTTTCTGCCTTGAAGTCGTAGCATTCGGCGTAGGCCACGACCACTTAGCCTAATACACCATTCGTGTAACCTAACATAAAATAAAATAAAATATTTTTTTTTTTATATCACACCTAATAATTAACTACTTACCTTTTACATATTCAGTTTTTTTGGTGTAGTTTATACAAATATTATTATTAATCAATATACTTAAATGTGGATGAAATATTGTTAGGAGAGCTCTGAGTATGGAGGTGCAAGGATTATCTAGTAGAGGAAGACCCAAGAAAATATGGATGGACTGCATAAAAGATGATATGGCCAGGAAGGGTGTGAGTGCTGAGATGACGAGCGATAGAGATTTATGGAAGAGAGAGACATGTTGCACCGACCCCAAATAGTTTGGGATGAGGGCAGGAGGATGATGATACTTAAATGTGGAAATGAAAATCATCATGCATAAAAAATAAATTAAAATGTATAGTACATTTTTTTCAATTATTTTTATTTATAAATTATTATTATTGTATTATTGTTATTAAATTACTTTGAATTGATATATTTTTTTATTAGCGTGAACCCCTCTATTTGAGGGTAAAGTCCTCCTCCAAAGATACCCAGTAGTCTCTATCTGTGGCGTTTTATTTCCACAGTTTACCAGCCGTCCCTTCAATGTCGTCAGCCCATCTGCTTCTAGGTCTTCCTCTTTTTCTATTTCCCCGGGGGCCTGGCCATGACGTCAGCCGAGAAGTCCATCTATGATCGCTCATTCTTGCTACGTGCATTTTAATCTCATAGCATAGTTTAGTGCGTCTATTACTCCGAGGAGTAACCTAAAATATAATATATTAATTATCAGTTATATGAAATATAAAATAAAATTAACTGTTGTTAACAAATATAATTATATTTTTCATTATCGTCTGTAGCGTTCAAGTCGTTACCTAGTAAAATATAGACTTCTCCAAGCCTTTGTTGCTTTATTTTTATCTTTACATTCTGAGCAGGTTTTATCCCATAAACAGAAGCTTTCACTAAAGTTATCATCAGTTTAATATCTATCTCCTTTTTGCAATTTTCGAAGTAGGTACTATGCGACGTGACGATAAATTATATGGAGACAACACGATGTACGCGTGCTCCCTCTATGGTTGTACTTGGGCTATACGTCTCACATCTGTGAGCCGGTTAGCCAGTAGCCGGCCATGTGGTGTTTCACCTGAGGATCGGTTACTAGGTAAAACGAGCCAGTGCGTATAATAGGTCCCTAGAGTGCCATACACTACCTCGTTGGGTAGCCCCCACTACCCGGTAGCCGGGACGTATGAAAAGGCTTTTAAAGCGGTATAGGCTTATCCCGGTAATATGCATACATTTTTTAGAACTAAAGTATTTAAGCCTGTGGGTCTAACTTACCTTATCCTTGCGTATAAGCTAGTAGACTTTAAGAACTATTTACAGTAAGTGGCAAACCTTAACTTATTATGTTAGCTTGGCGAGCGCTTGTTGTGGAAATAATTTCTTAAGTATTGAATCATATAATATTATATTATTTCTTAGTATCGTACGGTAGTATATTCTCAAGAACTGTGGCAAGGGAGAATGATAAAAAATATTCAGCCATAATTTCGAAATGTCGCGGCATTTCAAATATTATTTATGAACTTCTGAATATATTGACTAGTCTAGGCCAGGCTTTTACTTAAACTACTTTCGGTAGTAATTAAATCAGTATGGGCAACGTGTTATTAGGTTTTTCTGTCAAGAAATTAGCATATCATATCATATATTATATTATATATTTGTTTACACAATTAAATGTATTTTGTAATATTGTCTTATGTTTACGCGAATGTTATACACTGAAATTAAACAAACTTTATACGGATTTTATCACGTTGTTTATTTTTTAATAAAACACTATTAATACATAATTTTGTAACTTTTAACTACTATTGTTAAACACTTTTACTAGTTTCAAAATTATGTAATAATAGTGTTTATAAAAAATAAACAACGCCATAAAATCAGTATAAAGTTTGGTAATTTAAAAAAAAATATACTTTGTACTTGTTTCAACTACCTCTCCAATTATTGAGACGGATTTCTGATTATATTTTATCACAAGTTACAATCCAATTCATAATCCATTTGGGTGCCGATTTAATACGTTAAGGCAAGCTTCCAATTTTTATCATTAAAAGCTATCAAATTTGTTTTTGTCTCTCAGTAAATTCACACGGCACCTACTTTCTGAGCCTCTTTGTCTTGCCAATTTAATGTACATGATTCAGTTATCGTTTTGTCACTTGCGTTAAAGGCTATTGCTAGCTTGATGTGGTTTGAGATGAGTCTGCTTCCACTAAAGCTTTCAATGGAGTATATTAAAGTTAGTTATTCCAGTGACAACGAGTCTTAATTTTTGTGGGGATAAGATATAAAATATAACACTTAAGTACGAGTGGGACTTACGAACCAAAGGTTTAAAGAAAACGTATAAAAAGATACATGTCTAGGTATACATAGTGTCACGTCTGCATTCTCAAAAGAGTAAGCAGAGATGTATATCACCCTTATTCCACAGCTATGGTTGTAAGTACCGTGTAGTAGAGAACGGACGTATTGTCGTCTACTGGCCATAGTTCCAATATCTCCATGCTCTTATTTTTGTCCAGAAAAAACCAATGACGCTTTGCTTTGGGTCAAACCTAAAAATGTTATGGAGAGCAATCGTTTTTACTACCACTGCCTTACCGACACCATATCAAACATTGAACTTGAAAACGGTGCTAGTAAAATTATCGTTTTAAGTTTCCTATAAATATTACATAAATTTCTATCAATATATTTGTTTGCCTCACCATCTTCAGAATAAGGATGTCTATCTTTACCTCCGTAGAAGGATGAATTTTGTCCTTTTTAACATTAGTCAATAACCGTGCGCAATCTTTGTAAAATATATTTTTTAACAAGCTCCTTTATTATATAAGATTGATCTAGTAATCCTATTTTAATTTTAACATACCCTCTTTCGACCATGTTTAAAAAAACATAAATACACCTATTTAATGACATTTTCATTTCAAAAATAGATTAGCGTATGACTAAATCAAATTTCAACTGAATAACAAATAGTAGTTTGAAATACTCAACTGAGACAGACAGATTAATAAATTTAAAAAAGTTATTATTTATTTAACAAAAATGTTCCTGGTATTTCTCGTTTTAATCGAATCGATCAAGGAGATCCTGGCTAGCACCTTCGAATACACGGGAACGCCAGTGAGGCAGATTACATTGGGCTAGGCAGCGACAAAACGATGAAGATGAAGAAGATGTCTGGCGTAATTGTCTTTTCGTTGACGAAACCCGGATTACTTCGCACCATGATAACCGATGTGTCCAAGTTTGAAGTTGGCCTGGGAATACAGAAAGGCAAAGAACTGCCACTGAAACCATTCAGCAAGGCGGCAAATCAGTATCTTTATGGGGCGGAATAATGACTGGAGCTCGAACGCGTTTGATCCATACCAAGGCTCTATGACAGCTAATTTGTACAAGACAGATGTTATTGATGGCATCATCAGACCATCCTGGATAAATTATGATAACCAATTCGTGTTGGTCGACGATAATGCGCCGGTACATCGAACTCAACGAGTGAGTGCTGCTCTCTGGGAGTATGAAATCACGCGGTTAGACTGGCCTGCCAGCTCTCCGAACTTAAACCCAATCGAGCTCGCACGGGTCGCTCTCAAGCGAGCTGTTTGGAGTCGTCAGCCACTTCCAAGAACTCTGTCAGAGATCAAGGTAGCCGCCATTCAAGAATAGGATAGGTTACAACAGTAAATAACTTAATCTACAGCATGCCCAGGAGGATTTCCGTATGCATTCAAGCCAGGGTATGAGTCATTTTGTATTAAATGTATAAAATAAGCATATAAAAATGAATAAAATTATTGACTTTAATCAAATCTTATTTCGCATTAATGATAATCGCATTTCTTTGATTTACAAATTTCACAGAGATTGAAAAACTATTTAAAAAATAAAAAGGAAGGATATAGAAATTTTCATATTAAAATTTAAATGTTAAAGCAATAAATAATGCATTCATTAATTATATTTTCACACGAGAAAACATAGCTCAACTTTTCCAAGTGAACGCGGCCTTTTTTTGTATGTCATTAAAATTTGTTGGTTATAATAATACTCGGCCATTATAATTATGTAGTAAGATTCCAAAAATAATGAACACTATAGTACATTAATGAAGTTATTTGAATATTTGGTGAACCATGAATGATCACTTTTAAGTTTGCCGCTATTTTGGCTTGTCATATGCAGGTACTGGAAATACAAACAAGGATAACATTATGGAATGCAATCCAATATTGAATATTAAATACCTATTACGTATCGTATTGCATAACTTCGTCCTTACATTTATGCAACATTGAAATTGTTATCCACCCATCTATATAAATACAAATTAAATGATGTTTGTGGGTTAGCGCATCATTTAATCACAAGAAAATATGTAAAATTTAAGGCTATTTAGAAAATACGGGCAAAACTAAAATAGGTTTTCCATTGAAATTTGACAGGACGACGTCTATTGGGTCAGTTAGTAATAAATAAATAAAATAGTAATAAAATATTATAGTATATTCAACCTAGCTTGCTATGAGATCATACATAACGTGCACATAAATTTGAAAAATTGATGGCAAGAAAATATCGATAACATGTAATTTATTGTTAAACACATATTAATTTTATATCAGGCTAGCCTTATTCCTTAACGCTACTGTGCACTCTTGTCCTGTAGAATTATTGATTTGAAACGCCTTATATTGAATCATACACTAATCCGTATCATCTGGTTTCAAGCAAAGATTCTCACAGTCAACTTGTGAAGGAGGATGAGTAACTGATGAAGACTAAATGAGACTAAGTGATATCAAGATAATTTGGTGTACAACATATTGTGGTTCGTAGTCAACTTCTTTGTGAGAATACAAATAAATACAATAAAATCGTTTATGTTTGTGGAGACATAAAATAAACATATACAAAATGAAAATAAAATATACACTATTAAATCATATAACCCATATAAAACATTTACTGTACTACCAACAATTCTGTCAGTCACAAGTAGAGTAACCGTTCGTGTCACCTCTTAT
Source organism: Catocala nupta (assembly GCA_963675205.1). Lineage (NCBI taxonomy): Eukaryota > Metazoa > Arthropoda > Insecta > Lepidoptera > Erebidae > Catocala > Catocala nupta. The sequence continues at coordinate 10,100,555 of OY776081.1, forward strand.
TTTACAGCAGACAGCAGTTTGGCTATTCTAGATCTTCTGCAAATCTAAGAGAACACGGTTATGAAACGCTTATCATCAAGTAAGCTGCTGGATTGCCTGCCGCCGGCAATAAAAAAAGACTTCTCGCATTAGCGGTAAGATGATATATTTGCTAACACGAAACATCTTCATAAATCAGTGATTATTCCTGCACTATAATTACTATGGACTAGCTGTTCACAGTGGTCGAAAGAAGTCTACCCAAAATGCTACGAGTAAAACATTTCATAGCGAGCTCGCTGTTGTCCATTATTTGGTAAGGGCGTACCGTCGCCAAATAATGGAAAACAAATTTAGAGTCGGTACTAAATAAACAATAAACAAAGATAATGCAATTACTTGAAACCGACTCCACATTGGTTAGATTCCGCTGAGAACTAGCTAAGTAAAGGCTAAAATTGTATGACTTGTTGTTAAGTGTTGTTTGGTTAGTTAATATTTTTTATTAAATAGTTATTATGTAAATAGTGATTGCAATAAAAAGAACTATGTTCACAATCTGAATTGCATATTAGCGATAACAATATTTTATAATTTCCTTTTGTTATTACGCAATAACAAAAGAATATTATATGTCAGTACTATTAGTACCAATCAATTGCATAAAATATTAATCGCAAAATATTGTCAAATAAATAGCAATTTCAAAACCTAGATTTTATAGACAATCCGGGCATAATTATTATTGCTACCAGACCCGTTGAGAGTTAAGAATGTTTACTTTATTTTATCATAAGTAAATTTATTAGCGTAGAATTTTTATTACTCATCTCTCGCTTTATGATCCTCCAAATAAGTTGGCAAATTTTTTATTAGTTTAGTTGAATTACGAATATGCCTGTATGCTTAGTGCTTTATTAGCTTAATACACTTTCTAAGAGACTAAATATATGATGTTGATGATTATTGTAATGAAATAAGTGTAGTTAAACTTTATAAATAACCAGAACTTGAGTTTCATAATATTGATTTTTGTATGCAACTACAATACGGTATAAAATACTTGCATCATTTACAATCCATTGCAATTTACACAGCATTTTTACAAGAGCACGTATCTCTAGTAAAGAGTTTTAAGCAAATCTTAAATCACTTGTTACATAAAGCAACTGAACTTCTAAGGAAGACTCCTTGCGAAGACTTCGTTCCCTGTAGGATTGTCCCTGTCATAAACACTTTGTTTAGCATATATTTTATTTTTCCACCATTTTTATTTCCACCGTAGTATTTTGTTAGTGTTTTAATACAATGAATAGTTTGTCTGCCAAACACACAAGAACCAGCTGTGTTGCTTTTTTAACTTTCACCTTACTTCAGATACACTTGGGTTCAAGTTTACCTACACTTTATTAGAGGAAAGAAGGTAAATTCGACCTTAGGAACAATACAAAAGGTAGGTTATTGAGTGTGATATATTAGGTTCTTTGATACAAGGTACCTTTGTGAATTCGAGAACAGGGACTCGCTAGAAGTTAAAAGTTACAAAGTTTATCCGACTTAGAAATTATCTTCGTATTATGTTACGTGGAACCTTACTTAAACGTATTTCTTATCATTTTGAATACACGGCATTAGGTATTTATTCTAAACCTGTACGATATGTAGGCGTCGATATAATACATTTTCGCTGAAATCTTATATATTATTTAATATAGAAAAGTACATAAATGTTCTAATAATAACAGTTCTCGGTGGTTAAATATAGTGGCTACGGTGTTTTCGCATAGTGGCTAGCCTAGTATGCTTATTGCTTTCTTTAAACCCTACACTTTTGCCCGACTCGGGAATAAAACCCGAGACACAGCACAAAGCTGTCGAGTTCCCTACCGCTGCGTTAAAAGTCTTTACCTATCAGGTATCAGGCCACAACATTCTGATCTAAAAAAATCAATCTACGAGGTTGATACTGAGAAGATTCTTCAGATGTCATCTTAACATCTATAAAAATATTTGAATTCAATCTGTCTACCTTACCGTTGCAGTTACGGAATTAGAAATTAAACTAAAATACATTTATTCAATTGCATAACATAATTATGAAGTACTTCCAATACATCCGTCTAGTAGATAGATACTAGATGGATGTATTGGAAGTACTTCGTACTACTACTACTATTAGGTAGCCAGGTCAGAACTAGGCTGGATACTACATAATCATGTCGGGAGCCACGGCCTGACGATAGATGTCGGAAATTTGTATGTAACGCGTTGTGTAAACTTCGTTAGCGCGGTGTAGTGCTAATACAATTTGTATAGATCAGCGTACATTTAAGTACAGCGTCATCTGTTGTTACTACCTGTAACTTGCTTTGTTGTGGATATGCCGTGCGGGGAATGCCCCACACACTATGAACATTAATTTTAGTCGTATTAACTTATAGCTGTGAATATACACTGCACATTTGTGAACATGTGTTGTGTGTTTAGCAGAGCACGGAAGTTTGACTTCTGAAAAATACTCGCAAGCAACTCGAAACAATTTCTACAAAATTACTTATTTTACTAATAAAATTAGAGGGCCAATAATAATTCTCGCAATTACAAAGATTCTAAATAGAGTTTCGATCTAGTATAATAAACGTGAAATGTTAATTCAAAGGCCAATTAACTATTGAATTATATACGTACTGCATTGAAAATTGAGAAAACTATGTGTGATATTTTTGAGACTGATGGTTCAAGCAGTTTTTATTACAAGAATAGCCCTCTATTAAAAACTGTAATTATTATGTTTATTATAATAGAACACACTCGAATATATGTAGATAAAATAAAATTACCACCGTGTATACAAAAACAATAACGACACACGTCAATATTATAGTTAAAAGTGCAAACTGTTATCATTAATAACTGTTAATAAATTAATTACCAAAATGCACAAAATCAAGATGAACCAATGCAATAAGTAGCACGAGTAGGATACATGTACCTACCAGTTCCTCTCGCCTCTCAGTAAAGTGACAGCAAATTGTAAGCTGGCACGATGGGTAGACGTAAACCAGTTGACGATGAAACATAGATACGGTGAGTTGACTACAAACCACGTGATTAGCGCATCCGGAGACAAGGTGGATGGCGTTACGATGCCAATTAGTGTGCATTGTACTGTGGAGTTCCATCTAAAGAATTATAAGATCCGCAATACCAATCATAGTTTAAAGCACACGTCACACACAACATTTTTTACGTTGACTCTCTATAATGTAACACTAGTAAACATCAACATTTTATAGCTAGTGAGATCTTTGATTATAAAAAGTGAGTATAATAAGATTTTAAATTATAAACGAGGAAAAAGACATTTCTTCAAGCAGAAATCGTTAGTCTAGTCACCTTTAATGATATTTACATGCAATATGAGACCATCACAATTGGTGAATATCTAAAGATATAAAGTTTATCAACATTGTCACGAGCTAAGATATACTTAAAACTTTGTACTGTCGTTGTATAACAAAAGCCAAATACGCCTGCTCACAGGAGCGTTCACTAGCCATTTTGGCACCAACGACTTCCTGTGCAGATTGAGATTGGCACACAGTTCGATCTGCAGAGCCTGTGGTGAACAGAACGAGTCCATATCGCGCCTACTGTGTGAATGCAACGCGTTGGCTGGATTGAGGATGGGTCTGATAGGATTGGCATATCCACACCCTGAAGACTTCAAGCTTCTCTCTCTCTGAAGTGTACGCTGCGGCTGATGCAGTACATTCATAAAGAGATAGCTAAGAGATAAATCTTGGGGCTGACACAAAAGATCCCACTGGGTCGAAGTGTCGCCGGTCTGTACTGACTGGCCCCCACACACATGATAAGATAAGATTGTACTATCATTTAAGGAAATATCACTAAGAGTTTGTTTGTTTGTTTGGTTGAACGCACTAATCTCAGCAACTACTAGTTCGAATTGATTTTGGTGTCGGATAGCCTTTCTATCGAGGAAGGTTATAAGCTATTTATGTTGAATATATATATGAAGGTTATAGGTTATAGGCACAGTAATAAAATAAAGTCCCCCGCCCCGTCCGTCTGTTCGCGATAAACTCAAAAACTACTAAACGGATTTTCATGTGGATTTCACCAGCAGACAGAGTGATTCATAAGGAAGGTTTGTATGTATAATTTGTAAAGGTATTTTACTACCCGTGAAAATTCGGGGCGGGTCTAATATTTAAAATAATGCCATAGGTTATGTTATTGATATAAAACAGTATTCTTTATCAGTCATACCATATATAAAGTATCATTTTATAAGAGGGTTTTCAAATTTAGTGCTTAATTACTTGAACTTTAATCGTTTACGTAGCTTTGTCGTAGACGTCATTCGTTATTTTGAATATTTTCATAATGGATTTCATTATTTTAACCTAAAATCCAAAAAATTTAATTGTCCTTAGTGATGTATTGCGTCCCACTGCATAAATAATTCTAAATGGTTGTAAACTGTATAAACTGCGATTAAAGTAGTATAATATATACATCCACATAATTATGTTTATACAAACATGATATATCGACTTTAAAGAGAGAGACCCCTAGCAACATTATACAAGTGATTTAAGCTATTAAGTGAAATTATTATTGATGACCTCTTAGCTTTTATATTTAATACCTATGTGTAATTTCGTACATAATTTTACACACAAGAGTTAAAAGCAATCAATTTAAATATTTTTGTTTAAACAATATTAAATCAGTTGCAATTAAGAGAGTAAGTAATATTTCATATTTGAATATAAGAACAAGTGAGTTAGTGGGATATCTCGCTATCACCCTTGGACAGCTGGATTTAAGTAGCGGATACGTCACCGTTTGTATCGTACATCCCTTTTCTTTATTTACTTTGAGTAGATTTGACTAATTATTTTTACGACAGCTCTTGAAATTTTATAGTTTGGTAATATAACTATTTAACTTAAATAATAAAAAATTGTTAGTGAACTACCATACTAAGAGTGGGTTTAGCTCCGTATAAATTTGCTTGTAAACTTGTTAAATTTTTTTTGTCGGTACATATCTTTCATTTGAGGGAGTTCTCCTCGTAAGCCTCCTTCCCCGCCGCGTGTTCCTTAAACTTTTAACTCACTAACCTCGCGGTATCGTAAACGCCGTCAACATGTTTAAACTTTTTAATAAAAGCCACAAAAAGAATTTTAATAGTTTCACTTTAATAAAGGAACGGCGATCCGTACGCTTGATCTTTTTTTTTATCGTGCCTTTATTTATTAATTAAGGAACGCGATGGAATAAGAAAGGAGTGGATGCGTTGACGTCATCCATCTGTAATATTGTAATATCCTGCTTATATTAAAACTTTGATTTACTTATTCGTCTATATATATATATATATATATATATATATATATATAGATGAATAAGTAAATATATAGTAAAAGTATTGTAGCGTAAAACAATTGTATTACAATATTACGGAATTATTGATGATGAAGACAGGTCTTTGCCTTTTGCATCCAGTCTTCACCAGTAATTTTATTTTTTAAGACTACCACGATGTTCTTTCTTTTATTAGGGTAAAGTTGATGAGGAGTAGATGCAATATAATACATTTTGGTTGGCTGTTATAGAAGGCACCTGCCAGTTAGCTATACCTTTTGCTGACTGTGCTCTAGGACTCATTTACCCCAACGGTTTTCAGTCCTTCTCTGGCCAGTCTATTATCACTACAGTTTGTTAATTCTCCTCACTGTTTACTGACTGACTTATATGTATGAATGTAATTTTTGTTAATTTGAACCGAATGTCATCAAAACAACTATATCCTTTATAAATTGGTTCCACAATTATATTAGTTTACAATGTTAAAACACAAAATCATGCAGATCTGTACTAATATTGTTAAGAAATATTTTTTTGTTTGTTTGTAATCCATTTACTCTAACATAATTATTAGAAAGCTATCTTATACAGAAGTTATAAAGGCTATAATATAATATCATCACGCAATAAGCCGTGGGAACGGAGCAGTATTCATAAACATAGGCAAAACGCGGCGACAGCTATTTAGTATAATTATCTTAAGGTTTAGTATAAATGTAGTCTGATACTTCAATCATATTTTATTCAAACTCATCTTGAAAGTAAATTATATGCTATAGTATGTTACTGTAATATATTGACTATTAATTTAAAGGTGTAAATCAGATTTTTTCTTGAAAAGTTTATAGTGGACAGATCTACTTCTGCCTATGCAGAGGCAGATATCTTTTGGACTATTCCCAACAACATCATAAACTAACAAAGACGGATAATCCAGTTTACACAACTGTTCGAAAAATCATCAATTCACAAAGTGTTTCTTTACACTTTCGTACTATCATTTGTTTCCATGTAAAAATCCAAACACTTGTTCTTTTCTTATTGTCATTGTTATTTTATTATATAGGTATATTTATAAGGCATATGAGACAGTGGGCGGATAGCGCGTAAAGAAATGACAAGCGCAATCTGTGTCGAGCAGTGTTATTTCCCTGTTTGGAAAATCTTCGAAGCATCACGCAGTCTAGCATTGTGCCCAGTAAAAGGCATTAAGCTCGTGTGAGACGTTTCCGTAGCTATAGCTTCCGTAGTATAGCTGGCGAAATGTGGTTGAATACACCTCTAGCTAGATCTTCGGGGATATAGGAGTAGGTCGTCTTAGCCTTTATTATATGCCATATAACGAGCACAACTCTAGAAGGTTCGGTATAGTTTTAAACCAAATATTCGTCCGTAGTTCGGCGTCGGTGTAACCCAAATTCGACCCATCTCAATTAATATTCTAATGCTATTTTAATACTACATATTCGGATATGATTTGAGATGTATGTTTGTAGAGATAATTTTGGTGAAATTGGTTGCGGTCAACATTCGCAATCGGGCAAACGCGTCAGTTAGAACACGGACAATTGAACATTGAATTGTATTGGACTTTATTAATTAATGCTACCAGAAGGCCAATTCTTGAAATAAAAGCTATAAAAAATTGAGAGCTGACGTAGTACGATAAAACTGAAAAGCAATTGACGTTTTCATTTGAATTTTGTTATTATTTAGCTGAATAACATTTGTGTTATTTTTGTAATTGAGACTAGATAAACACTCTATTTTGAGCAGTTTATGTTCCGTAAATTTGCTCTCTGTTTTGAATGCCGCATATCAATGGTGTTCCGCTTTGAGCAAGATATTGCGTATACATTTGAAGTCAACATTAAGGAATTGCTAGAATAATTTTGTTCATAAAAATTTTATTACGCGTACGGAGCAAATGTAGTAATTTATTTTTAAATCCTAGGAAATTGAGGTAGGAGAAATGCCAACACTTCCCCGGCAAAAGTAACACATTAGAATAACCGGCTCGAAATACGAGTAAAATTAATCTATCTAAAACTGACTTTAAAACGCGGCAGCGTTAGACTGAGCCTCGCTTGATATTTCAGGTCATTTATGACGACGTGACTTATTGTCTCGGTAGATTATATTATAGTAAATAGCAATATTTGAGTTGGGATTCGAAAAAAGGGATGCTCCAATGCCGGCCGCATTTGTTTCTTTCTGAATATAGATGAACATAATCGTAGTATAAACCGATGATATCAACACGAAATAGTAGGGTTAGTAGATCTGACTAAGTAAGAATATAAATAATCATAGGATACCACTTAACATGTGTCATACTTTACGTTACAAAAGATTTATTCTGAATACGGGTCATAAAAGAGAATTAACTTCCTTACATTTATTTTTCGGCCTAGGAATGACAGTCAAACAGTGGCGGAGCAATTTTATCAACTCCCTCGATTCTGTATCAAAACGCTAAAAATACTCACCAAGCTTTTGTATTGACTTTCCAGGCGAATTTTTTTTTCTGGTCCATCGTGACGTTTACACAAACACTATGGCGGATATATTGTGACATGGTACGCAGAGTACTTCCCGTACGCAGAAATTGCTGTTTTTGATTGGAATATAGTAGTAGCGAAGAATGTCTATGACTTTGGATTACCTAAGGCATGCTGAATAATAGAAATATACGACGTATCTGGTATGGATAGATGCTAAAAATAACAAAAATCAAGATTAATTTTAGTATGAAGCACCTATAACGTGTCTGTATATTTATTTAACATACGTAATGGAAAAGACTTAACATCAATTAAACTGAGTAATATGCTTAATATTTGTATCGTTATTATATTTAAAATTGGCTTACCGTCACCTATCATGTTATTAATATACATTGTATGTAGCTGTAAGTTTTCCGTAAGGTAAATAAATAAATAAATAAAAAAATAAAAAAAAATAAACAAATATTTCGATCTAATAATAAAATGAGTGCCTTATCGTAAAGTATTCAACTCTTTGTACATTTACATTCTATCAGAATAAGAAATCGCGTGCGCAGCAATGGAAGCTATACTCACACACACTCTCACACATATAATTTCAACCATAAAAATATTTTCATATCAGGTCAGAGTTGAGGACCAATTCTAGTAATAAAAACTTAAATTAAAATAAACAATATTCTCTTAAATTAAAATGAACGTCAAATGTAAACATTAATTAAAATGCGAGCATTTCAGTTCACATTTGACGTTTATAAGACTAGATCCGAAGTCTATTTTAAACAGTTTATATTAGGAGAATTGGCCCGCTCTTCGCCTAATATGTAACGTAAACCTGTGTAAAATCCTACTTGAGTATACTGATACCTATAACTATGCGAGGATACGATAGCTATAAGGTGCCGAGGTTTAAGGTAGAAGTATTCCTAGATAATAATATTTAGCCGGAGGGTACGAATACGGTAAATGTATGATGTGTATGTCTAGATGATATTCAGACCATGCGTACATTTTATATACAGAGAAAAACGAATGAAATAGGCATCGTAACAGTAAGAGATAGATATGAAAATGTTAATCACTCTTTAAAACGCTGTTCTCTGCGGCACTCTCTTAATAATATATACAGTTGGTAGTGCTAGGTTTGTTGCTATTGAAGTGAATACTTTGAGATTAGTGTGCCCTCGAAATAAAATGAAAATATGTCTAAATTTAGGGCACGTTTGGCGGCAATCGAGCACGTTAGGGTTGAATGTGTATTTGTATTAGATTTTAATGTTCATATTGGTGAACCTTTTTGTAACAAGTTATTAAGCTTTTGTGCGGACTAGATGTGGCAGTGCTAAGTGAAGATCACAGTTCTAAAAGGTAGTTAAGTTATCGCGTAACAAGTGCAGCAGCATATTAAACTGTTATAGACATAAAGGTTATACAAAGTGTAGTTTTTACATTATTGTTAAATAGTACAACACTGCTTAAATTATGCTAGGAATCATATCCTACTAATAATTATTATACGCGAAATTTCTACTAATATTATAAATTTGGAAATTAGTAAAGGCGTTTTGTTATTTGTTACTATTATTTAACCATTAAACATATTTAGATGATGCTTGCTGCACAGGTAAATTATTTCCTATATTGACACAGGATACTCTTATGCATTCCCGAGACAATTATGCGAGCAAAGCTGTTGCCAAAAATTACTACTAATTTAACTTCAACGCTTCACAACTTATTTCGAAAAGTATTTGCCGGGAGTAAAAGTAATTAGCCGGTGTGCGCCTAACTCTCAGTAAAAATGGAGAGGACATAAAAAATAAATATACATTAGTGTATGTGCTTAAGTCTTTTAGCTTAATGGCTAATATAATAACTAATCGTCGTGACATCATCAATATCATTATGTTGCCTCACACAAGCATCGCAACATATACTTTTACAATTATATTATAAAATAATTAACGAATATACTGAAAATTACGGCATTGCGGCAGCTCCACTTAAATCAGGAACATCGATGTACTTCCTGCCTTTGAAGATTGTAAGCACCTTTGTGTTAATGACCTGGAAGATACTAGGAAGGGCTATTAGACTCCTGGACGAGACGGTGTGATGTCAGCAGATTGACCAGTGCAATTTTTTCATACGCTGGCTGGACAACGCCCATTTTAAAGGATTGGTAACATATGCGAAGCGATACGCTAGATTGCAAGCAACCACTAACTATTTTTAACCAATATAGATTATGGCTATATTGGTAGCATAAAAACTGATTTATTTACCAAAAATAATAATTATTTGGGTATTGTAAATAGTAAAAAAACACTACACGGTCTCTTGTAAACGAAAGTTACCATAAATACTGCATAAATACGATAAAAAATTAACAAGTATAAGCAGTATAAAATTATACTTCACTGTAAATGCATATTGTAATGTTAAAATAGCTACAGCCATATTAAATTATACAGTCCAATCCTTTGCTTTTAGTTTATGAATAATTTAGAGGTCGTATGAGCGACTATGACGAAACGATACCTACTAATCACATGAAAATTACTGAGAAACTCCGTGTATTCAAATATGCCTTCTCCCTGTTTCATAGCTCCTTTCTTACTACTTTATTGCATATAAGCCAACCGACGCAGATGTCTCGCTCTCTGTAATTGCCACTGTTCCTGTCCGCACTCTCAGACGTGCCAGATGTTTACAAGTACTGTCTTGTGTCGTAGCGCTGTGTATTTTTTTTGTATTTTGGTGGTACTCATAATACGTCTATGGGTTTTGTAATTGTTTGAACCATAAATATGGACTCTCTACAAATAAAAACAATCTTTATTGATTTAGAATACGTTTTTCAAAAGGAATATTATATATTTTGTACCATAAAGCTAATATTTATTGTAACACTGAAAAAAAGCGCCCACATAATCATACATATAATATTAGATTTGTATAGAATTCGTCACACTGCACGGCACGGGCTTCGTCTCAGTGTGAGAAGAGTTAGCCTATAATAAAATGGGTGGAATAAACAAAAAAAGAAAGTTGTAAGGAAAATAATGGGAGAGGCAGGTAAATAAGTCGTCCGAACTCAGACTGACATTGTTACTTTTAGTCGTAAACGTAGGTTTCTTGTAAGAATGTGATGTAATTGCCGATGAAGCTGGCTGGGCCGGTTAGAAATTAATAGTTTAACCATATTTGAATCGTGGTCGGCCATTTATATATTTGTTTATTTAGGCTTACGAACAACTACTTACACTAGTACACTTTTCTTTTACATAACAAATAAGTACATACTTATATAGTAGCCTTTTACAGGCAAGCACAGCATGCACAAGTTTACCTAAGCCATTCTGACGATGTTCTTAAGCACTGTGGCGACATTGATGCCTTCTTTTTAAGTAGTCTTCCTTTTATACTTCCTGAGCTCTTCCCATACTGCATTACGATATTCTCGTATATGCGGTGATAATCTGATGTTTGTGGCCTTTTTCCTAATATTTCTACGCACCCATGCCAATGTAACGCGTGCACAAATCAGCAGTATCTATTTTCATATGGCTAATACGTTTTCATATAATCAATCAATGTTAACGATTAATGCATTCAAATAATTATCAGTGTTTTAAATAGCTTCAGAATTCGAATAATTCGTGTTTTTATTCGATAAACGCACATCTGTAATTATAACAAATATTTCAAGTCTCGTCTCACATGTACTCGCTTTTCCAGATCATTTCTACCGTAGTTGCGCTAGGAGAGAAACAAACTGTTGTTGTACAATTTACAATTTTCTTTCAGCCAATCCTCTCCTCGCTTGTAGAAATACACTTTTACGACCTTGCCCTGTCAAAGCAGTTTCCTTAGTTATGGATAACGTGAGCTCATTTTTAGCTTACAACATGTGTACGCTCGATTCATAAAAACGACTTCAGATATTAAAATTAAATATTATTTGTTTAAATTTCAATATAAATATAGCAAAATAATATTTTCTTCGAAAATTGTACAGCGGTCTTCTTAGGTTTAAAGATATTTATTTCTCAAAAGAAATACAGTTCACTTGTATGAGATTTATACATTCTGTTACAAACTATTATATACTTTGGCATGCATTATAACTAAATGTATATTATAAACATATTGTAGGTATCTTTGTAAATATATAGCAGGCAATACAAGTAGTTCATTCATATTGTAACAATCTATTAATAACATGCCGTAGTATCTGTGTAGTAAGTACATACATATAAAGTGAGTGCGTTAGTGTGTGTGGCGCGCGTGCGCGTGTGTAGGTGTTATTACGATTTAAGTTTGTGAAGGTTTAATAGCAGCTTAGGTTTGATTCAAAGTATATATAACTTTAACTTACTTTTAAATGCATTAATATTCGTACAATCTCTGACTTCATTATTGTATAATTGTGCTGCTTCAAAAAGTATGTTTTTCTTACTATAGTTTAGCGTACGCTGTCTAATAAGCTGTAATTTATTCAGGTTTCTCGTATAGAGCGTCAGTGTCTTTTACGTAAAATTTATGTCATTTGGATCGTTCCTAAAAGAATTATTTTGATGAATACGCAGGTGTTATATTCATTCTTCTTGGTAATTTTAAAATGAATTATATTTTACCTGTTACGCCCATTAGTTAAATATTTGAGAAAATTATATTGGAATTATAACAGAATCAGTTTAGCATCCATATATTACAAATGCGAATGTGAGTTTGTTTGTTTATTACTCTTTCACGCCTCAATTACTCGACCGATCATCATAAAATTTCGCATACACTTTGTTAGTTGTATAGAAAAGGTCATAGAGAATCAACTCGCATCCAGAAAATAAACTGTAGTGTTCCCAAGGGATAGAAATTTATTGTCAAATTTAGATTAACGCGAGCGAAACCGCGGGCAAATCTAGTAAACAATATCGTATACAGATAATATTGTGGATTCAGGAAAAGTTCCTCTACAGATGCGGGTTGCACAGTTTTAAAGTATATTACTTATATTTGCCCATTTCACAAGGTGTCATTGGTGTATTGTGTGATCTCTCTAAATCCTTCTATTGCGTTGAACATCATACGCTATTATAAAAACTCAGGCATTGCGGAATTCGAAATACTGCACTCAATCTGATTGGTTACCTAAGGCTTCACTTACGGAGACGCGGGGCGTCGCACGTCGCGTATGGCGTGGCGTCTCGCGGTGCGTCGGACGTTTTTTCTGTTTACGATGCAGCGGCGCTTGCTGCACTCATTAACGCATGTGTAAATACAAACATAGGGCAATATATGTTGTTTATAGAGATGCGAGGCGGGTTGATTGGCATTACCCACCGCTGCGCCCGCGGCGAATTCTCAAGCGTGAAGCGAAGCACGCGGCGACTATCGCTGCGTCGTACGCATTTCTTATATTTAATAATTCAATTTTAACATAGAATTTACTTCTATAAAAAGTCGATCATATCGCACTCCATTGCGACGGTGACTTATGTCTGCGTTGTGCGAATTCCAAAAAAGACTGGCAGCAGGCTCCGCCGTGGGCATCGCTTCATCGAGAATTGCCGCTGCATGCACCGCCGCTATAAACGCTGCGTGAGACGCGTCGATGCCATCCGCGGCATCAGCCACGAAAACGCAAACATTTCAGAGAAACGCGTGTAAAATCGCTTCTCCAGAAATGCACTCATACAACGCTATATGTTTGAATTCAGTGCAAACCGCGCCGCGTATCGCAACGCGCGACGCTCCGCGTCTCCGTAAATGAGGCTTAAGTGATAGACTATGGTATACATTCAATATACATATATTATGTAGTATGGTTAAACTACGGATAAAGTAACTGCCTCCGTGGCGCAGCGGTAGTGAATGCGACTGCTGTGCATGAGGTCTCGGGTTCGAATCCCGGGCCGGGCTAACAAAAAGTTATTAGGTTTTGCTATTAAGAAATCTCAATGGCAGCCCGGAGTTAGGAGGCTGGCGATGTTAGACATACCCGTGCCTCGGAAAGCACGTAAAGCCGTTCGTCCTGCGCCTGATCTCTCTCCGGTCATATCGGATTACCGTCCCATCGGATCATGAGAGTAAGGGAACAGAGTGCACTTGTGTTTGCGCACACACTTGTCCACTATAATGTCTCCTGCGCACATGGCCAGTCACCGTTAAGAACTGGTCACCGTAACCGAAATTCGGTCTGGAGGACATTATTATTAAGTAGTATGGTATATATTCAATGTTGTTTCATATTCATATCTTTATGATGTTTGTCCGTTGATTTGTCATCTTACACCTGCTATGAAACGGTAGTGAATGCGACTGCTGTGTATGAGGTAGCATTCAATTCTCGTATAGGGTAAAATATGATTGTAGCTTTTTTGTTATATATTCTCAGTAGCAGAATTTCGACTTAAAATGAGCCTGGTAAACGATTAAAGGCTTGCCCCTACTTCTTATGAACTAAAACCATAGTTCACGAAATGTTGATATAGTACAACATGGATCCATATTTCGCAATCATATAATATCTACATTTCGCCTAGCGAGCGCGTAGCTCTGCCTACCCCTTCTGAAATTAAGACGTAACTATGTATGAATGATTTTAATGACATCGGTATGAACTTTTGCTTACGCTTTCACGTCTGTACGATACAACCGATCATCATGAAGTTTGCACACACGTTATCAGGGATACAGGGCAGCAAAAAGAGCACATACGGTACTTTTAATCCAGAAAAAAAGGTCTGTTACTAACCTTCCCTAAACTACATTGACGCGAGCGAAGACGCGGGCAAAAGCTAGTTCTTAATAAAGGTATATTGGTACTTATATTTACACATACAGCAACACACATATCTACATATATCAAATATACCTAGTAAAGTTTTAAAAATTCACATAACTTAATATTTCATCATTTCTAATGGGGATTATTATAAGAAAACTCAGCCTTGAAAGCTTCCAAGTATTTAGATATAACAATGACGCTGCCATATACTCTATAAATTTTAATATTCTTACTGAACGCTTTCAAGATTTTATTAACACTCGCAGCTTTTAGTTCACATTAATAAGTAAGCTATGGAAAATACACAATCTGCCTTACGATTGTCCGTTTATTACTTTTTTCCTAATAAGATGGTTAGTAAGCATACGGCTTAGCTCATGGTAAGCGGGAATCGTAAAACAAGACCTCTTAAACAAAATTATCTTTCTCGTGTTTCCGTTTCTAGTGCCATAGTTTTCGACTTGATGATAAATAATCTAAAATATATCAAAGCCTTATCTCCAAAAGTTTAGCGAAGAGAACTCTTTAGAACTAGTTTCACATTTTCTATGTATTAAAATAAACTACTTAAATAATTTCTCATAAGGTTCGCTTCATAATACACTCACGTGTCTTAATATAAATAAATAAGTATTCTACCACAAACACACAACACCATCTAGCCCAAACTAAGCAGAGCTTGTATTATGGGTACTAGACAATGGATAGACATACATATATACTTTAATTTTTGTAAATACATACATATTATACATAGAAACACCCAGACCAAGACAAACATCCATGTTCATGCACACAAATGTTTGACTTGTGCGGGAATTGAACCCGCGACCTCAGGCGTAGCAGTCGGTTACACTAACCACTACGCCATCGAGGCCGACATATCATATTATTATACTTTAAAATATATCTCAATATGACATCCTGACATAACAAGGTACTAAAAATATCATTGACATTTTGTGAAAAGAATCATTTATAAAGAAATTGTTTATATTATTTATTTATGAATATGGGTACTGCTTTCCATCCAAAATATTTGAAATTAAACAATATTCCATAATGTTTTTAATGGCCTAAAAATTTCCCCACAATAGCGTAGCATGGTTCAATTGAAAATCACGTTACGAGGTAGACATTAAAAATATACGTATAATATTGATTTGTAGGTATACTTTGTTTATGGATAAGTAAGTACTACTAAATAGATTAAATTTCATCGTCTACGAATTCCGGTCATCACTATGTTTTTTACATGAAATAAAAAATATTTGCAACACTTATCCAGGACGCTCTTTTTATATAATAGGGTTAACAATATTGAGAAAGGACGGGTCAGAGAATAAGGACGAACTGTTCACTCGACAGAAAATGTTAATGGATATTGGATTATTGCCGGTGTAAAAACAACAGGATATTGTTTTTGCTTTCCTAATCTGTTCCCCGTTAAAAGTAAAGAGAAAACAGTAATCCATTATCATTATTTACAGTTGCTTTAGGTGGATAAGCGGTGACAGATCGATCGTTCAGTCTTTTGTTCTGTCGATAATGATGCGGGGCTACGAATTAATGAACAGTGTTATACTTCGGTGAACACTAAGCGATGAAGCAATACGGGAATGTTTGGTGACAAAAAATATATGAAGCTAATATTCTTTTTGTATAAACACAAATACTTACAAACATTTTACAATTAAAACATAGAGAAATGCACGTGCTCTTAGAGAAATAGCAAAAAGATAAATGAGCTATCCAACACTGAAAGACTTTTTTAATTCGGATCAGTAGTTCCTGAGATAAGCGCGTTCAAGCAAACAAACAAACTCTTCGGCTTTATTATATTAGTATACATTAGTTATAAGTTAGTTTTAAATAATTGCGTATAATAATAATATTCATTAAAACATAGGTGAGATTGAATTCAACGCCACAGTAGTTTAATGCTTTATGTAAGCAGGCTATACTAGTGGTGCTATTATTAGTCTATTAATATAAGAAAATACTTCTTTTTAAGTATTTAACCTGACACTGGTTATTATTTTGCCATTATTAATCATATTCGGTACGAATGCGTAGGCTTCAATTATGGAATGCGTCGGTTTATAAATTTGTGAAGCATAATGATGACTAAGAACATTCGAGATCGTTAATATGTTGAGAAATGCAGACTTCTCAAATATGTAAACTTAAGGAAGTAAGATAGAAAATTCAAATTTAATTACTTATATCAATGTCGATATATTAACAAATTCGCCTGTTGAGTAAATTTGCCATGAGTGCAAGTACGCGTCTTCTGTGAGGCGAGATCTCGGAAAAGCGTATAGTCAAGCGTGACACGGCACTCATTGAAGGTAGGGTGCGGCTGCGAACAGGGCATGACCACATGACTTGAATGTTAGACTATTTACTTTTTCAAGGTATTGAAAAGAGAATAAATACAGGAAACAAATTGAATTGCCCTTCATTCTTTTATGAGCAGCTGAAATATCTCAATAAGCATTATTGGCTATGTATAGAGGTGTATTGATATTTGCACTTATATGACAGCTAAAGTTGGGTATAGCAGAAGAGATGAAAGTAGCAGCAATGCGAGCATTAAAAAGTATATGTGGTGTACAAAACTATAATAAGGTTAAGTTGACTTTAATAACTGTTCTTAAAGGACGGACACGCCACGATCGTGGTGGTAAGTTCCGTGTTTGAGGAGTGGCTGGAGAGGCGGCATGGTGCTCTCACCTTTCGGCTGACACAGGTAATGACTGGTCATGGTTGTTTTGGCCAGTTCCTGTGTCGGATAGGCTGACAAGAGACGCCCGGTTGTCCTGCAGTGACGTTGTTAAGGACACGGCGCTGCACACTTTGGCAGATTGCCCCACCTGGGCATCGCAGCGCTGTGAGTTAATCGTGGTAGTCGGATTGGTTGCCCTCTTGCTCCCGTAGTTCAGTCTATGGTATGGAGTGAGAGGTCGTGGAACGCCGTCGCCTCCTTCTGTGAGGAAGTCATTTCCATCAAGGAGGCGGCGGAGCGGGAGAGGGATCGCTTAAACCCTCTCCCCAACCGCAGAGCCGGGCGCTGGAGGGCACGAGATGACCTCCAGCCACCCTGAAGTTTGACCTGGGGGTTGATGAGTCAGGTTTAGTAGATATGACAGTCGTAATTGTGACAACCTTACATATTCTATATATTTATTTGTCAGCTTTTATTCACCATCAAAGGAGATGCGCTACTACTTAATTATTTATAATACTCCGTCAAAATTGTTTCTTTCACTCATTGAGTTATTAAATCAAATCAAATCAACTCGAAATCTTTATTGCATATCGTCTATATTTTAGATATTACAATTTGAAATAGTTCAGTATGCTCAAACTCGTGTTACAAAAAAATTACTTGACATGTCTCTTTTAGTACGCAGTACATATTAACTCAATGTATTTTTTTACACTACGTTTTTGTACAAAATATCGCATGGTTGATATTCGCATACTATTAAGAGCAACTATTGCAATTGATTCGGTTGCTGACTTTGCGCGATCTATTTTGTAGGTTTCGTGTATCCTATAAATACACAGTCGTACACAGCCCAGGTCAGATTATAAGTAACTCTCGGTATAGACGCTACCTTTATACCACATAGTAATTTGGACCACTTAACTAACTTGTCCGCCACACCTAAACAATTACGGAATTAATTGCCAGCTAAGTGTGGCAGGCCCATTGACTAAAGTAGTTTTTACAAAATGAGTGTAACGTTATGAAAAGTTTATGCAAAATGATATGAATTCAACAGTATAAAAAGTTGCATAACAAATTAATGAAATTAAATATTAGTTGTTCTGACGCAAGAATTTGTTAAATTGTTTTGCACGGATTGTGACTGTACGGATGGCGTAATCGTTGAAGCGGTCGTCTCGCCATTGCCACCGCGCCGAGTGGTATAGGTTCGATCCCCACACAGGACAAAAATTTGTGTGATTCACATTTGTGGATCCCACAAATTTTTGTCTGACACAAAGTTATTCCGAGTCTGGGCGTTCTTAGTGTCCGTTGTTTGAATGTTTGTAAAGTCCCCCGCACACAGGAATTATTCCCAGTGCGAGAGATGTCTTTTTAAAAATAATCAAAAACGTATATCTACTTGGAAATGCTTTTCCGTGTACAAGATAAAAATAAACAAAACATTCAAACTGAAACATGAAAATATTAAAACCAGTGCACGTACAAATAAACCAATAATGAAAGAAATACATCGTACATACGTTAAAAGGTGAAATTTATTTTAGGAACTAAATAAAAATACCGAACCGCTTTGTCGATTTGTTCCATTTAATAACGACTCTAGAATCCTTTAGGGTGTGACTAGGGTAAGTTACGACGCGCCCTGATGTATTTATGTGCGAAAAATAAAAGTTTAAGAGGAAACAAAATACGAAACATTTATTTATTTGCGTTTCATTTAATCTATTGTCGCTTGTCAGCTACATTCTATTTAGTCAGTTGTTTGGTAACACTATTGTCTGAGGCAATTGTTTTTTCGGCAAGAGAATAATGTAGTTATTTATTAGTATTGCTGTACAAGCACCCTTATAGTACTCGTATTGTGGTGTAAATAGATACACGAAACTGCACCGATGACTAAGGAATTAAATAAAACCACTGAGCCTGTTTTGAAACGTGCCTATAAGCACACACAAAACATAAAGTTCATGGACCTTATATAGGTTGCCCGTGCAACAAACGCTTGCGACTTTTAATTTTGCTAGTAGCGCCACCTATTAAGTGGTAAGTCGAACTACTAACGGTATAACGATACATAACAATTGTATTAAGTATTATATATCTACTTTATAAACTATCATATTTTCGGTTGCACCATAATCGTAATGGTGGCTGGAAAATATTTAAAATCTCAGATAATATATAAATATTAAAGTTATAAACAATGAAAAGAACTTGGCAATATGTTTGCTAAAATCGTTGGCAGCTAAAAATAAAGCAACATGCACTGAAAGGCAAAAAATGGACATAATCTATGAAGCGCTTTTAAGTATATATGATATAATGTTTAAATATTAAATATTATAACATTCATTGAAATTAAACTACTATATACGGATTATATCGCGTTGTTTATTTAGCACTGTATTACAAAACTTTGAAAATATTACACTACTACTGATTTTATTTTACTAATTTATAAGCTAATAAAATTATTTAAACTATTAAATCTATTTATTTTTGGTTTACACTTTCCCCGACGTTTCGGTTGCTTTTCAGCAGCCATGGTCACGGGCTCCCCGTGACCATAAAAAATAACATTCACGTAAACACAAGACAATATTATATTATAACATTATTAAAGCAATAACTTAAATGTTTAATAAAGAATAAAGGTAGACAATTAATTAAAATTAAATATACCTCTCGCACCCGCTTCCGGCCGCAACGAATACCCGCTTTATCGAGTGGGTTATAAATTGAGGGTTCGAAAGTACATTTTTAAACACAAAGTGGAAAAATTTGAAAATGGAACGGCTCTTTGGGCATTGCTAATGGGGCATAGTTAAAATACAGTGATGTTTAAAGGAAAAATGAACAGTATTTTTTTTTCTACCTTCCTTACTAGACCTTTTGGGAGTTATCCCGTATCATTCAGGATTGTATTAAAAGCTGAAAACGCATCTTCTTTTACATTGTCATTTAACGAAGGCACATAATATAATGTAACTAGCTATTTCCGCGACTTCACCCACTCGGAGACAGATTTTTATATGGATGAAAAGTACCCTGTGTCCTTTTACGAGTAAGTACCCTAATAACGTGTAACAAACAAATAAACAAACACACATTCGCTTTTATATTATGAATAAATAATTCATGAAACACACACACACTACAAATTTAGTGTAAAAGTCGTTTAAAAGTCGAATATCGATACATTTTCTACAAAATCTTTCTGGTCTGTTAAATAGGGAATGTACGTACTCTCGATTCTCTAAGTTCATTTTTCAGAAGCTCCATTCCATGCGCAAGCTTCAAGTATCTGTACTAAACTTATTTCTAGGTAAATGAGCACGGGTACACCTATTGCACAAGAGTCAAGCAATCATGATTATAATGACAACAATCGTCTACGAAAAGCACTCTAACGGGTATAATAACATAAAATAAAATAAGATGATTCAAATTATCATCTATCTACTAACAAGTAGACATAGAGTGTAGTAGAAAATTTACGAACACCTACCCACGGTTAACACATACATTTGTAGATATTACTAAAGATGTCCACAATGTAACTTAAACTCTACATTTTACATCATAATGCTCAACATTGCTTGCAAAATAATTAGATCGCACCCGCACCCAGGCAGGCGAATGCCATGTTTTTAAAAAAGATTATAATTTGTGGTAACATTTTTGTTTGTGAATTATTTTGGTAGACCTAGTACCTATAAGTGCTTATTTTTAAGTGAAAACTTCTTTGGGCGCGTTGAGCACTTTTTGGGTGAACAAAAATCATGGAACTCGCGTCATCGTCACCGAACGCTTTCCATGAGCTATATGTATACTGTGTATATATGTGTTCTTTTTGGGTAAACAAAAAGCGTGAACCTCACGTCATCGTCACCGCACGCTAGTTACTTAGTTTTCACTTCTATCGGCAGTCCGCAAAGACTGCCCCGCATGTTTTTTTTATGTAAGGGTACCATATTAGATTTATGTATGATAGTAAATATAATATAAATGGGTAGATCAATACTTGTTTCGTTAGTCGTATTTAAACAAGGTAGTCCAATATAAGCTTTAGATCAAAGCACGTATTTAATTAAACACAAACATTGAAAACAACATAATTGACAAAGAACGCTCAGGTTCGCAACGAATATTTGTGGATCAAAACAAATTTTTAACCTGGATTAAAACTGAGTCTATATATAATACGACCATTTAATCCATATAATCGGGTTAGCAGAAAAACCAATTAACAATTTGCGCTATACGGGAGTGTGAAAAATGTTCCTGATAAACAATAGCTGAATCAGTCAATAGCTTTTTACAATCTTGAAACAACCGAAGATGTGTGGGTGTAATTTACTTCAGTCTGGCCTCCAAAGATATGTAATTTTACTTAGTCATCTTCTACTCTGATTTTAAACATCTTACAGGTTTATTTATTGAAATGCCAATATTGAATAATAAATATATAAAAATTTTGTTCAACCATGCCATACATAACGTCTTTTAACATTATTTACAGTACATTATTTGCAGTATAACATAAACATTGGAGATATCTGCTTCTTCCAAATTGATAATATCTTATGTGACTTCACTTCATATTATAAAACACAGTTCCCCATCGCGTCTGTCTGTCTATTCGCGACAATCTTAAAAACTACTGAACGGATTTTCAAGCGGTTTTCACCAATTAATGAAGAAGGTTTAGGTGTGTAATAACAAAGGACCGATTCTCGTAATGAAATTAATTCAAAATAGAATTTGATCTAGTCTAATAAATGTCAAATGTGAACTAAAATGTGATTTATGTTCACATTCTCAGAACTCTATTTTAAACCGTTTTTATTACGGAAATTGGCACGAAGGTTTTTGAGATGTCGATTATTAATTAATTAGGTATTCATACTATACTATATTTTTTGTGACTATCACTTGAGTGCAGTGAACCTAATTAATCTTCAAATTACAGTTTTAATCGAAAACACGTGGACTAAAGTTAACTTCATACTTCCTTTTTCACGAAGCTTAGACTGCATACTTTCAAGAACAACGAAAAAGTAGGTCCCATCCATTTAACAAATATACAGACTTATTTATCTATTCAAATAGTTTAAAGTATATTAAGTAACTGAATATCTAAAACTGTATTTTTCATTCTTTAATACTTTAGGAACAATTGTATGGTCGCCGTAAGAATGTACGCATTGCATCATTACGTTAAAAAACCTGCATGCATATTTCTAAATCGAGGCACACATGAATGAAACTGCTACTATGATAGACATAATTATGTAGATACCAAAATGTTTCTTGTTCTGCAAACTGGTTCGATATACAAAGTATTATTACTCTTAAGTTAGTTTTATGTGTCTTACAATTTCACCATTAAAATGATAGGCAAGGCTGGCATACTACACTATACATAACTATGACCGTAAACTAAACGGAACAGCACTTACAAAGTTATCATTCATATACGCCAAGCGTAATATAGGCTATAAGTTTAACTGCGCCGACAGTGCTACATTAGACCACCAATGACATCTTTCCTACTTGCTCTGCGGTTAACATTTATAGAGCAGTGCAAACTTTTTTTAACATTAACGTTTTTCCTATTTTTGTAGTATTTCTATAAAGTAAGCCCTTAAAATCTTTACCTTATATCGTTCTGTTAAATATTATGATGCTGCAGGAGCTTTGGGCTAAAATCAGCACAGATTGGATCCCAGACGGTGCTAAACGGCAACGTGGTACACCAAAACGTCGATGGCGAGACGAATTAACTTACTACAGAAGAGACTGGCGCAAACTAGCGCATAATAGGGATATGTGGAAAAGCGGGCGGGAGGCCTTTACCCTGCAGTGGGACAAAGCAAGCTGAAAATAAAAAATAAAAATAATATAATAAAGATTCCTTCCAAAAAAAATCGTAAGGAATAAATTGTTTTCTTATTTCTGCAAATATTGTTTTATTATAATATATTATCTATTCGTCATATTCGCATGATAAGCTGTGCCTCACGGTTTCACCCACGCTTATGATTACTGTCCACTCCCGTGGCCAGAAACGTAATGTTATATAGCCTGTGTTACTTTTGGATAACGTAGCTTTCTAATGGTGGTGAAATAGTTATTAAAACCGGTCAAGTAGATTTTGAGTTTATCCATTATAAACAAAAACAAATCCTCCTTATAATATTAATAGAATATAGTATACATAGATATATGTAGTTTCAATTCTCTAGTAGAATCAGCTACAATATTCAGTACTGATGACTTAGTGTGGTAAGTGTTGGCTGTGTAGGTTATGAACGGAATAAATGATCGATAATGGCGATAGCTAATTTCCGGTGTCGAGTATTTCTGACTTAAGTAAGATAGGGAAATCAGTTTCATCAAATATTCTGCTTCTAACCTTAGGATATCGATAACCAATTGGCTTGTCGAGGTCAGATATAAGTCACTCCGTAGATAAATGGATATTTAAGCGAATCTAGTTGTATCAAGTTACTAACTTCAGTATAACGAGAACATAAATTGATAAGCAAGAAAAGTTTCTTAAAATTTTAGGCGTAGGTATACTCTTTAGAGAGCGCGGCGTAATGATAATTCTCGGTCTGATGTAGGACTACATAGTCAGTTGTTAAGCTTATTATTACAATATAAAGCTTTAAAATAATTTTAATATAATAATGTTATTCTAATATATTACAAAAGACACAACAAAAAAAAAGCCATTAGAATATTTTTCACGACATAAAAACAGCGATATTTTAAATATTGAATTATATGAGACAACCTACTATAAATTACAATAAGTTCATGTCAGCATGACCAAGAAACTAATTAAACTCCTAGGTTAAACGCGAATAAACAGAAAATAACGATTTTAATTATCGACTTCTCGTGTCAACATCACAAACCCGCTTGTCTTAGTAATTTATAAAAGACCAACACACAAGCACGCCGATTACAGAACATTAAAGTCGAAGTTCCTTAATTTGTGCTCGAGTGTACTTATAATAAAGTCAAGTGCTGTGTGAATTTCGTAAAGAAATTTGTTCACCGTCAAATGATTTTAAGCCTTACTAGCTCGGTATCTGAGTCTACAATATCATAAGTGTGAATATTGTAGATTTGTGAGGTAGGGCCCCATATTATGGGTGTACAAAAGAGCTTTTGATGCCAGTTAATTACTTGAACAGTTCGTTTTGTAAAGTACCTGCACGGTGAGCTGCAGACCTTTTGGCACAATTGTGTACATACATAGATAGAAAGCAACATTAAGTGATTTGTAACAAATTAAACAGTTGAGTGACTTTAGGTTCTTAAATCAAATTCTACCTGATATTATAAATGTGAATGTGAGTTTTTATATTTATATTTCTAAATTTAAACTACTCGACCGATCAACATGAAATTTCGCATACATACATTGTCAGGGGTATAGAAAGGACATACCTTTCATACAGAAAAAAAGTACAGTTCAAGAACAAAGCGCAGGCAAAAGCTAATCCTAAATAATATTATGAATGCGAATGTGAGGTATTTTTTTGTTTATTTATTTATTTGTTACGCTTACACGCCTTAATTACTCGATCGATCTTTATGAAATTCCGCATATACGTTGTCAGGGGTACAGAAAAGGACCTTTTAACTAGAAACAAAGTACAGTTCCCGAGGGATAGAAATTTATTGACATAACCTACATTGATGCAAGTAAAGCCGTGAGCAAAATCTAATACTAAATAAAGACAAAATCTCAAGTGTCAAATAAAACAATGCTTAGCTGTGTTACATCGTTTTTTCGTATACGATTATACATTATTCTGTTTTATGATTAAAGTGTGCACGCTGTCGATGATACCTATTGTCGTTTGTTTAATACGAACCCCGTAATTAGACATATTAGTATTTCATAGCTTCGGGTTTCGGTATAAAAAGAGTCCTTGCGATAACCCGGCGATAAGTTAAGTTTAAAATTCATGAAGAAAATCAATACTCAAATGTACAATAGAGTTCATTCACGGCGGTAATATCTGTGAATAGATATTTATTACCGTTAGACTGAAAAACGAATACAAAACGAATACTTTAAAGATACTCTCTATAATAAAAATTTAAATTCAACCTAAGGTAGTCAACAACCCAATCAGTAGAATTACACAGTAGTAACGATGGGGCAACACCTCGATATTAACACCTACATACAATACGTTAACCCTTCCGTATCAACGGGGGTCGGGCAAACCAAATTAGATTCACTGAGTTATATACAACCTTATTGGCTCGGACTACCTTGGACCCGGTTGATTAATGCCTCTGTAGTTTCCGTTATCTCTTATAGATTATAATATATTTTGCTAGCGTAAAAGAATTTTGTTGAGATAACCAATTTGATACTACTAACGTAAATTAGTGCTTTTAATTCAACACTGTTCAAGTTAATAAGATTTCTTAATGCAACGACGAGTCGGGTAGTATAAAGAAATCTATTATTAATTTGTCTAGCCTGGCTTAGTGTAAAAGGATATGCTGGCTCATAAAACTAGCGATTCCTTTGACGCTAAGTACTAAGCTTTTTTTATCTTACTGTCAACGTCTAGGAAAGAAGTAAATTAGTTGCGACAGATTGTAACTATGATTAATATAGGCGCATAATTTCTTTTATAAATAATTATACATGACGTGTTAGTATAATTAGAATGCTAAGGGATGTACAATGTATTGACACACACTTACTGTGACCAGTAATAGCGCAAACTGTGTCATCGAATATCGAATTGTGGTATATATTCAATTATATACAATTGACAGGTTCTAGTTGCTATTGGAAGTCTAACAAGACCCCTCTACTTCTGTCGAACGATTACCAGGAAGACTTTAAAACAGACTCTGGTGGCAAGCTATATCTAATAATCGAATGGCGATATCGCATTCGTATCGGCTTTTAACCATATAATAATATAATTAAATAATCAAGTAATATCAAAGTTTACCGCATTCGAATCCGGCCAAGTTTCGAATATATCGATCAATTTAAAAATTCGAATAATTGGCATTTTAAATCTATAATAAATTGCCCGTTGCTTCTTGGTGGCATATATCAATGGTTATCATGATGATGATGATATCCATTAGTAATCTAAGGATAAGGTGTTAGAGTTTTGACTACTGATGTTTAAATATCTTCATATTGTTTGAATTGACATAATCACTAGGTAAGTAACAGCTCTAGAATAACACGTAGTAGTTTTTAGTGGTGAGCAATAGTTAAATCGATTAACGGCAACAACTCCTATTCTAATTTTGTAGAGAAATTTCACGTGCATACATAGAGACAACTGAGAAGGATCGCTGGTTTTCGCGTTTAAATAAATAAAAAGGTAAGATTGCGTCGCCGTAAGTATTTCCAGGGATGAGTTTCGACTCATGGTGGTAATCTGCAAGTGTTTGAATTATCCTTGGGACAGTCCGATAAAGAATAGCGTTAACATTCTAGCATTTAACTAGTAACTTTTTCGGGCAGTTACATAGTTACTAAGATCAGTTACGAAGGAATATATTTCTTTATTTATAACATTTGATATAAAACTTTACAAATAAACACTTAATGTAATTTTGTGATTGTGATTGTGTGATTGAATATATATTATGTTTATAAAATTAAATAATAAAACCATTTACAAACCAGGCCATACAGATATGAAAATTAATTATGTTTCCAATTCTACCTAGTAACTTTCGTGTCAAAATGATTAGGTTCAGCCATTTTTAATTCCCAATATCCGAAATTTACTCACAAATCATATCAGTCGGTTTTATCCTACCATAACGTATACCAATGTTGACTTTCATTGGATTAATAAATCGTCAGTTGATAGGACGTAGAATTGGAGAATAAGCCTGAAGCGTTACAACAGATTGAATTTTTATTCATTGTTTAATTTCTCATCCGAGAATAAAATCGATATTTAAATTATGTGAACCATTTTTAAAAACTCATCGTATTCCTTTATAAAAAGAATGTTTAGAATGCCAAAGTTAATAAAATTGTTGAATATATGTGCTATTAACAAAATTAACATTTTATATAATTGAGTAAGTAATATCCCTAAAACGAATAAATATGTCCTAACGTTTGTGACTATTTTTATGCTATGAAAGTGGTAATAATACTCTATCTGCCTGATGATGAGCGATTACTTAAAACCAAGATCATTTACAATATCAGCGGTATCACACTTGCTAAGGCTAGAAAAAAAAACTAAGAAAAGAATTCAGACAGATAGGTATGTTTTTAATTCTTAATTGTCGAGTAAACTATGTAACAGTATTAGTATCCTATTTTTATAATTTCAGAAAACTGTTTAAGTTCTCCACGCCAATTCATAACATATTAACCACAACGACAACACTGTGAGAGTATTACAGATTATATTAACTGCTAAAACGCAGTTAATTTGATTTCTACATCACGGCTTTGAGCTCCATTGTGGTATTATAACGTAGACTACTAATGTGTATTCTGTGGTATTACTGTCAGTTTTAATCACACTCAACCGTACGTGTGTATTATGAGTTCATCATATTTACGTACGAGTTTTTACTATTTATTATTGTGTTAAGTGGCTTCGTAATGTAATAATAAATAGTAAAAATACGTCTTACTAGATTTAATGAGAGATTGCTCGACTGCCATGCAATGTTCTCGAGTTCAATCCATAAGGCACATACTTCTGAATTTTCAAAGTCATGTGCATATAAATTATTTCATTATCAAATAATGTAAACATTGTGAGGAAACCTGCAAGTCTGAGAGTTCTCCAAATTGTTCTCGAAGATATGTGAAGATAGCCAAGCTGTATTTGGGCAGCGTCGTGGACTATGGCATAACCGTGCTACAATAAGAAGAGGTTAATGCCAGTGCCAGTTAGTTTATATACAACCTAACTGCCTAACTGACTCCGTGACGCAGCGGTAGTGAATGCGACTGCTGTGCATGAGGTCTCGGGTTCGAATCCCGGGTCGGGCCAACAAAAAGTTATTGGGTTTTTCTGTTAAGAAATCTCAATATGAGCCCGGAGTTAGGAAGTTGGCGCTGTTAAACACCCCCGTGCCTCGGAAAGCACGTAAAGCCGTTGGTCCTGCGCCTGATCTCTCTCCGGTCGTGTCGAATTATTCGTCCCATCGGATCATGAGAGTTAGGGAACAGAGAGTGCACTTGTATTTGCGCACACACTTGTGCACTATAATATCTCCTGCGCCGATGGCCACTCTTCGTTAAGATTGGCCGCCGTGACCGAAATTCGGTCAGGAGGACATTATACGAGGCTAATATTATTTCGATTGATAAATCTAAACATTTTAAATATTGAGAATAATATTCACAAAGCTTCAAATTAAAATTTTCTTTACTCACATTCAGTGCTCGGGGCAAATATTATAAATCCATGCCCATGCAGACATAGACTCACATACATATATACCCAAAGGAGCAGACACATATAATACAACCATATTTTCTCAGCTATGTTCCAAGTTCCACGTAGTAGTGGGCGGGCTTATTGCCGTTTACCGAGCATATTGCCTGACTTCATGCTGTTATTGAAAGTTTGCTAACAGAAAACACAGTAATACGTTTGTTTGACCTGAGCATTAAACTCGAGATCTTATAATCGGATGCAAACATAAACTTTAACGTATACACCGGGTATACTAAGCACTAAAAATCTATATATTTCTGTATAATTCACTATGAGTCCGAAAAGCTATAAAGTATTAAGAACGACGATGACGGTCGCATTATACGACCGTCATTTGTCCGGATATTTGGGTAGTTACCGATAGTTTGGATCCCAGGCGAAGTCGCTGGAACAAACTAATCGTCATTAATATTATAAATGCGAATATGAGTTTGTTTGTTCGTTCATTTGTTTGTTACGCTATCGTGGCTTAACTGCTCGACCAATAATCATTAAATTTCATACAGGTTGTCAGGGGTACGGAAAAGGATATAGGGTACTTTTTATCTAGCAAAACGCGAGTGAAGTCGCGATGAAAAACCAATTATATATTTCATCCATTTCATTATTCCATTAAGAAAAGACAAATTTCGCACGAGGAATAATTCCTATATCACGGAGGACTTTATAAACATTTAAACAACGAACACAAAGAATATCCAGAATCGGAACAACCATTTGGGGCTCACAAAAATTTTTGTACCGTGTGGAAATCGAACCCACAACACTCGGCGCAGTGGCAATGTCGATGGCAAGGCGACCATTTAAACCATTATGCCATCCGTATAGTCAATATATTTTTGTAACTAGTATCTACTGGCGGCTGTGCTTATATAAACCCTACGGTAACACATACTGGGATGAAAAGTCTTATGTGTTAATCTAGAACATAGTCTATTTGTGAGCTAAGTTTTAAATTTTATTACCAAATCCATTCAACAGTAACCTGTCAGATATAATTGAAACGCTCAAGAGGTTAAGTAACAAACTTCTTTACAAACTTTTACATTTATAATAATAATACAATACTGCAAGAGCTACAACAGCCATAAACAACTTGATTTTGCCACAGAACAATACACAAACCACTTCTAATTCGATTTCAAAATGGTAAACAAAAGTTTGTCTTGGCTTAATCAAGTCTACATTTCGCCCATAGCGAAGCCACATTTTATCGAAGTGAGACGTTGCTTGCATTATAAATGCAGGACAACATCGCAATTAAATTATCTGAATACGGAATGAATGAGCCAGTGAAGCAAACGAAGTAACTATAGGATATCGTTTGGCATAGCTTAAATATATACTATGGGATATTCTGTACTATGCAGAACTGAAACGGTCTATTCGAGGATATAAAAATATATTCTACCGTCATGCCATCGACCGGGCACACATCCAAACATTGCACTGCTTACTGTAAAATTTTTGACAGAAATATCTAAAACAAAACACTTTACCCAAGCTGCGAATGCAATCCACATGTACAGCAACAGTAGTTACAACCGCATTTCTAGCACATAGCATTTAAATATAGAATATCTAGCATTTAAAAGCTTATTGAAAATTCGGCGTGCAAATAAAATATTTTATAAAGCTTTTGAATTTAATACCAAATACTCTCTTAATTTGTACTAAGGTTCTCTAGGCCAAATGTCGGTCACGGCAGCTAATTTTAACTGAGACTGGCCATCTGTGCAAAAGATATTATAGTGCACAAGTGTATGAGTAAACACAAGTGCACTTTCTCTTACCTAACTGTCACAGACCGATGGAACAACAACTTGATACGACCAGGTGATTACCGCACGGGAACGATTACAGCTTCACGCCCTTTCCCAGGCAGAGGGTGTGCAACTGTCCTAGTCCGAGCCGCTATTGTAAATTCCTCCATAGATAAAACAAATAGCTTGATGCTAGCCCGACCGGGACTCGAATGCTAGACTTCATACACAGCAGCCGCATTTACTACAGCTGAGTAAGTTTATACTATTAAGGTAACAAAGACTACGTTCTACTTAATGGTCAGCTGTTGCAAAGGCGCAACCTTGGGATACTCGCAATGCCAGAAACCTGCTGATACTGTGTTGTCAGCGCAAGAGGCAAAAAATAGACTTCATGCAGGCAGAAATGGTAAAGCGTAAAAAATACAAATAGACAAATCATTTCATTCATTGTTTTCTATTGCTATTTACTTAAAAGAATAACTATGTAGGTAATAGTACTCTATGATATAGTTATTCTGTATTTATGTCAACTAATAAAAATGTGTTAAAATCTAGTATATTTTAACATATTTTTATGCGTGTTACTTTATTTGTAATGTGCTAGAGAAGTTGTACTCTACACTCTAACACACCTTTAAATACACGTCGATGTAAATTCACGTGTATTTGAAGGTATGCGATTGTGTTGAATGTGATTTTTATACGTGTTATTTTAGGTATGTTAAAATTTACCTACTAGAATATATTTAACACACCTTCAAATACACGTAGATGTAAATTCACGTGTATTTGAAGGTTAATAAAATATCTAGTGATTTCCTACTATATATTTCATGGCAATTTGTATAAGTAATAGTATCTGTTAAAAATCAGAATATCATAAATGGATTAAGACAAAACATTGTTAACGTAGATATATGTCACTGAATCATATTTTACCTTTCAAATTGAAAAGGCAATTATAAATTGTATCGCGTCCGACCGAATATAACAGGTGAATTAATTGAAAAACCCGCAGGTATCATTCAAATACAATATTAAAAATACAATTATTATACTGGTGCCATAAATCATAATTTCCATGCCATGTCGTTGCGACTCTCCGCGGGCACGGACGACGATAGAGCCGTTGCTTGCAATATTAAATTCAATTTACTCGCCTTGATTAGTTTTGTGGTTATAATAGTCTGGTTGTGTGCAGGCTTCTTCCTTCATTGTCATATTAATTTGGGAATTGGACATTAGTGCACATAACAGCCTGCAGCTTCAATTCAGCTGCATTCATATTGTCAATGGACTGCCACCTAGTACGCTGGGTATCAACTTAATTACCTATTTATTTGTGTGTAAAGAAATGTAATATAGAGCATAGCTGTCGTTGATTTCTTTAGCAATCTACATATGCTTAAAGAGACTTGAGTACGCACCGCCATGGCCATGATACACTTTTCACGTTTCTATTAAACGCATAGTTGAATTTAATTATTGTTGCAAATAATTTCAAGTGATCACTCGCCTTTATTTTTGCATTTCATTCATAATATAGGTACTGTAATAGCAAAGAGTCGACAACCTCAAATATAATGTGTTTTATGAAGTTTCAAATCTTGATTGCAATGGAAGGCGTAGGGCAAGCGTCTCCGCAGATGCTGCGCCGAGTGAAGTGTGTTCGAATTCCACACATGACAAATAATTGGAGTGATTCAAAAATAATTATTCTGAGCCTGAGTGTGATTTGTGTCCCTTAATTATGTCTTTACATTATTCTGCTCCTTGAAGCTATTGGTCAAAAAAACAAAGTCTAAGAAAAAATATGCGTAAGAATTTCTTTCTTACGCATATGTAAATATAGCCTAACATTATTCTATAATTTTCTTTTATAGGTATTCTATGTATTCTTTTTTCTATTCAACAATTTGTTGTGAAGATTCTAAGTTGAGATAGTGGTTATTGTTTCATATTTCTGAAAACATCATTAAATACTTTGATCATCATATTATTATAATATACATAATTATTTTAAATATCTCTATATAACTTTATTTTGGAGCATTTTACTTAATCTTTCAACATTTAGAAAGTTTTGGGTGTACCTCTTTATAATACTTACTACTTCCCAAGTTGTGTCCCTTCTCTTCTTTATCTCGTTTTTGTTCTTTCCCCAGTCAAGTCTGTAAGTATGGTTAATGTTCAGCTAACACTGTTACCACGATTTCATCCATATCTCGTATAAATTCGCCCACTCAAAACGAAACCGAGATATTTTATGCAGTGTAATTTTAATAACATGGACTATTATAAGCTTTGCGAGGATGCTTTCAACATAGACTTGAAAAAAGGATGGGATGGAGCTGTAATAAAGTATTTTCACGACATGATGTTAAACGGGATTTTACACTTACTGAGATATAATTTAATGCTCTGCATAATCTAAATATCATAATATTACCACATAAATAACTGCTTAGGCAATATTTTATTTCCTTTGTATCCCTCTGTTTAGAAATGTGATATTACTCAACAGTAAGAAGAAAGAAAATACGCTTTCTCCTTTATAGAAAAATAAGTAGAAAAATTGTAAAGCTCTTAATAAGTTGTTAATAAGAGAATCCTTAGCCATTAATATTCATCAAGATTACCATTCATAAATATGATTTCTTAGACGAGATAAGCCGAATAATGATCTTGTAGAATATATTTTCCTAATTGATTAGATGTTTATTGTAGCTTTATTTCTTTGAATATCTGGTACCTGCCCGTTGTGAAGGTTCAATCAAAACTCATCACCATAATTACTCTCTCGCTGAACTTTTTCAAATGTATAATTTTATTACTTTTGCAATGCAGGCCTTAAAGTTTATATTCTTGAAATTGAAGAGGATATTAGATCAGTCTCTGCATCTCAATATATACATTAATTTGGGTTCTTACATTATAAGATTTTGGTGGAGTTTTGGTGTACTAAGTAGCGAAAACATTATTAATACTACTGTTAATACGAAACGTATTTATGAGATTAATATAACATTCTTAATACAATATTCTGCATCACTTGATCAGTTTTCAATACACTTTGTAAAGCACTTAGAAATAAATATGTTTTAATATTAGCTTAGTATGTATTTTAGTTGGTAAGCCTTATGGTAAATAAGAACAATTTTAAGAATAACATAAAGATATTTGATGAAGCTTTCATCGATGTCATGTATTGTCAATAGGAACTTCTTATCGCACTTTATTAACTAGATAATAATTGCCGTGTATTCTGTACTCAAATTGTCCTACCGGTTAATTTGTATTGTTTTAGTGTGTTCCGGAAGTGGTACGATCATTAAAATTTGTCATCAGTGTAATCAGTTTCAGATGATCTATTGGGTAAAATTAATGTCAGTTTAAGCCTAGTACAGGGGTCATAATTATAATGATATTTTAAATGCACAAATGGTGTAATGGTTATGTGATCTATTCTCTATTTGCGATGTGTCTAGTGTTCAAACTCTGTACAAGAATAAATGTGTTTTTAGGAATGATGACTTTTGTCATCATACTAAGAGTGCATTTATTTTGATATACGTCAAGAAAATCTTTGCAATGTTCTTTAAAAATTGCTTATACATGTTATTTTCTTTATAATGTCTCCTTTGTAAGTGCTGGCCTTGCCACTGACATTGCGTTGAGGCATTTGATCTATAGGCCTGGTCCTGGATGGAAGGTGGCACTTCGACGAGCACTTCAGACGGCTCGCTCCAAAGCTTCTCGGCACTGTGGCTGGCCTTGGGCTGCTATTGCCAAATTTGGGCAGGGCCAGTGTCAGTTGCCGGCGACTCTACACAGGGGTTATCCGGTCTATGGTGCTTTACAGCGCACTGGTGTGGGAGGACTCCCTGACCATTCAGTGCAAGACGAGACCGCAAAAAGCCATAGCGGTCAGGGTATTACGTGGATACCGCACGGTGTCGGCCGACGCAGCTTGCGCTTTGGCTGGGACACCCCCGTGGGGTTTGGAGGCTGAAGTGCTCATCGAAGTGTTCACAGTGAGTGAGACGGTGCGAAAACAGGTTGTTGTCCCCTCCCGGCAGTAATAGAGCACGCGCGAAATCAAGCCCACAAAGGCATAATAGGAAGGTGGAAGGCGCGGTTGGATTTTTTCCTTCCGGCTGGTGCAGGTACTGTCAGAGCACGGTTACTTTGGCAAATACCTGCACAAGGTCGCTAGGAGGGAACCGAGTAGCATCTGCGACTGTGAGTAGGACACGGATAGCGCAGCACAGGCTCGAGCAATAAACTGTTTGGGCGGTGCAGCGCCGTGAACTCCAGGACGTAGTGGGTGAGGACCTCCAGCTGCCGGCTGTGATCGGAGCCATGATCGACAGCGAGAGGAAGTCGATAGCGGTAGCATCCAGCAAGGACGTCATCTCGCAGAAGCAGCAGTGCGGATCCGTGAGGAAAATATCCTGGTGGATCCGTGCTGCCACCGGCGTACCGGCGTACCAGTGGCGCAGCTCCCAGCCAATGAGTCAGAGCGACGCTCTCTACCATGCCGGGGCGTCATGCAAGAGTTGTTGCTCGCAGACCTGTTCCTTTTCTGCATTGGGCCCTGCTGGGTGAGTCGCTGATGTAGTTATAGTTCCAGCGACCCACCCACCTTACAAAGCAGCGACTTGGCATACCGTAATGGTTTTAGTCGGTAGGTCTGAAATCTTGGGAGAGCCCGACATAACCCTCTCGCTTCCCTTTATGGCGAGGGGGCATGCACAAGGAGCATTTCCGCACCTACAAAAAATGCATTTTATCCTGACACGGGGCAGGACGGATACATTTGTGTGATCCACAAATTGTTCTTCCGAGTTATAAAGTCCTCCGAGATACCTACAGGAATTATCCCTCGTGTGGACGTTATCTGTTTCATATAACATTATATGACATGATATAGAGGACTATGGCCTACCCTACTCATAATGTCAGGCAAAAATATTTTAAACGGGGCTGATATTATATTTCTGTATCTTTAAATATCATCAGTATTTTGCCCGATTGTTGTCCTTGCTTCCTTAGCCAGGAACAACGCATAAAAGTAAGGAACCCGTTTTGTACACTTAAATATAATTATTATAACCATATTTATATAAAAAAAATTAAACAACATTTTGCGAAAGTTAATTACAAAATACAAAAAATGCATTATTAATTGCGTTGTTGATAAATACCTAATTAAAGAAAATATCCAAAAAAATTCCACGCAAACCACAACTTCTAACAAAAAAAAACAATTACTCACCGAAAACATTTTCATACTTTAAACAAAAATTCCACTCTTCGAGGCAAAGTTATAATAAATTAAACTTTCGCAAATCGTTGGCGATAACGACTTACACTGGTCTTTAAACAGGAGCTTAGTGGGTTCGCTTCAGCTTATTTCATCACACAGCAAGACGGTTTGCACAGCGTTGCCTGTGAAAACGTCGACCTCGGCGAAAATTCAATTTTAGGTCGTAATAACTTGAGCCAACACATCTCTATTATCGAAGGTAATGTCGATAGAAAACATTATTATTATGTTAACCGTGTATATATTTTAACAATGGAAGTTGCAGGCTGTTAAAGATATTGAATTCTTCTGTTTTGTCATGCTAGCAAATATTGATAAAATGAATGTGTTGGAGTCGACCCTTCTTTCATGCTAATCAGTTGCCATAATATACGTTATATCAATTTCTTTTATACAACTTAGATGGAAAATCAGCACAAATCATGAATGCTTGTAACATCCAAACTAATCCTATAATGCGAACCCGAGTTTGTTTATTTGTTTGCTCCACTTTCACGCTTTAACTACTCCACCGATCATCATGAAATTTTGCAAACACGTTGTCATTAGTACAAGAAGGTCATAATGGTACATTATCATTCAAAAAAAACTTGAGCTGAGCCGCAGGAAAAGGTTAGTTAAATATAAAATTTTTGCTATGTCAATTCAAAGAATATTATTTTATATTATTTGTATAATTGTTAAAAGACAAGTGTCTTTTAACAATTATACAAATAAAATGTATTATAAAATGGTTATAAAATGCTTGTAACGCTAAACATAAGTTTATGGAAATTCAGGAACTTCTCTGCTACTTTTGCCAAAGGGTCTTTAGCATGTACTAATGTGCAATCGTGCTTCAAGCTCTGTCATTCGCTGGTCAAAGCGAACCGCCGGGCTCTCCTTTATGAAATTTCAAACTTCTGCAGTTGACATATAATGATATACGTAGTGTGTAAAGATGTAAATAAGACATAATTGTATACATAAGTAAGTTTTGGAGAATTTTATCTTACTTAGACACGAAGAATTAGAAAATGATTTTTAAATAAATAATATTATAAATTAAACTAAAACCTCTCTTTCATAAAAGCACGAAGTTTTAATTTATTACAGTTAAAGTCTAATGTTTTTAGCATAATTCAATAATAATAAAAACATTAAGGATGCCAACATTAGGTAAGAGTATGTTACTATAGTAGGTATATATACATTCTGTTGGATTACACGTCTTAATTTCCAATAGTCAAACGGTTAAACCTTTTGTTGGTAAGGAATACAACAATTATTTTAGTATAATATTCGCTCTAATTAAATAAACACTGTATACATCGCTGCCTTGTTAAATATTTCAATTATATTAACAAACGTTAAACCATGATTTAATACAATATTTCCATATGACATTCTCAGTATAATACGTTTTCATATTTTGAATAAAAAAATATTCTTAAAAATACAAATAAGTCTTAACCCGTCGAGCGTCTGATTAAAAAAGTGAAAGGAAGGCCTTGGCGGTTATGAACGCCTGGTGTTCACACGACACATGAGAGATTAAGCAGCAACAACTGCTGAAGAAAACTGTAAGTTCATAGTTTAGTAACTTAATTCGTAAGTACTAGTATTACTTAGATGGTGAAATGTGTATGTTTACCTTTGCCTACCCTCAAAGACCTATAGGCATAAGTTAACGTTTCTAAAGACAAAATAAGTTAATTAGAAAAGAACAACATTGAACATTTGAAGAATCGAACTTATTTGAATCTAAAGATGACAGCAAAAAAGACAACTCTATTTAATTAAAAACTAGGCAAGTTCAGTTCAGTGCGTTCAAGAACAACGTCAGGAGAGCGCCAAGTTTCGAACAAAGTTCCACTGTGGAATACCTACAGAAGTTAATCGGACCAAGTTTGATGTGAAAACTATGTTAATCAGCCAACCAAGTTTGATTGCTGATAGAACTGACAGCTTCTGTTCTCGATATTCTGGGTGAATTGTTCATTTTCACAACCTTAGCGTTTGATTAAAGCTTGCTAACTCCGTATTGGTCGTTTAGTTATTGAATTTGTCGTGGTGTGAGTGCTGTGTCGTATTACATGCGTAGGGTTGTGCCAAATTCTACAGGATAATGCAAGTTATCTTGATTAAGAATTTAATCTTACTCTGCCGGTGTCGTAATTAATTGTTTGCGTGTAATTGTGAAACGAAATATTTGTTTTGAGGGATAAGAAGCCGGTTTGACGTCTCATAAAATGACAAGAGAACTTTACTCTCTATGTTTACTCTACATAATTTTTTTGATGTGTACACATTTAGTGTAGTGACTTCTTATTATATTTATTCATAAAAAAATTGAAAATATAAAAAAATTGTTTTATTGTCATGAAAATGGAGTATATTGTGTGACTTAGAGTTAGCACAATACTTACTAATACTGATTCCCAAACTAGGCTATGATCTGTAACTTGGTAGGTAGTGTCAGTCAAAACAATGCAACAAAGACACTAAAATTAATTATTACAATACCAACTTAATTTCAAAGGTTAGTTTAATACATATACATGTTTATCTATCTGTTAATTATAATAAGATTTTAAAAATAAAAGTAATTTAAGATATTTATTATTGAAATATGTATGTTGTAGATGTGTGTGGATGTGTTGTGAGTATATGAATATAATTAAAAATATTTATCAAATATATTTGGGAGACATACAGAATAATTTTAAATATTTGACAATGATAAATTAATTATACACTATCCGGTTAAATTTCTACTGATAAACAATACATTTAGTAATGAATCAAAATAAAAGTAAATTGTGTATGAAATTTGGATTTGTCTACAGATATAGCCGTAAGATAACAAAATTACAGAAATGAACAAATAATTATATTTCAAAATTATAATATAAATAATGTAATCCTTTATGAGACACTACAACAAGCCCATGGAGTTTAGGTTAATATATTTATTATAGAGGGGATGTGCAGTCGGCCAAAAATGTGGTCTGCCACCCTACAGTTGTTTTATTTGAACGTCATGAAACAACAAGGTCGAATGTCCTATGCAATAATATTATAACAGTGACCATTGTTCTCTTTTCCATGTAGGTATTATATTTCTGTCATGCCATGTGTAATGTTAGAAAAGTCAACGTTAGCGATAATTAGATCTCCAAGAAACTTTTGTCAAAACTGGTAGACCACTTCTCGGTTTTCGGTGTAACATTACATACCTAAATGTTACAAGAGCCCTTTCACATAAGTGTTTCGCCAGCGTAGTCATTTGATAAACGTATGCGCAGCGCAGAATCCACGACAACGCAACGTACAAGTTATAATTACTTTCGCATTATTAGGGCCCCATTATATTAGCGAAGCATTCCTAAATGCGAAACTATTTTGCCTATTCCTTTTATGTCAATTAGCCAACGGCTAGCAATATTAAAATAATAAATTGCTTACTTCTAGTTTACATACCGGAAACAAAAGTAGGATTACTTTTATTTCAAATAGTGCTATTATGTAATTTGATTGAGTTTTATTTTATTTAATAGAATCACAATAATAATTATCATTAAAAAAATATTAGGCGATATTTGGATGGATTTGTTAGTTAAAATATAATATTTCTAGCTAATTATACAGTTTCATATACTTCACTGTTAATGTAGCGTCCATAACCATAAGTATTTGGCAACCTTTTAACTTCATACTTACAGCATTTTATAACATATCTATTATATATACTAACAATGGTTACAGGTCTTATTTACATAAGATTATTTTATATTATATATTATTCTACTACATACACACAACACCATCAAGCCCAAACTAAGCAGAGCTTGTGCTATGGGTACTAGACAATGGATAAACATACATAATATATACTTTTTTTTTTGTAAATGCATACATATTATACATAGAAACACCCAGACCAAGACAAACATCCATATTCATGCACACAAATGTTTGATATGTGCGGGAATCGAACCCGCGACCTCAGGCGTGGCAGTCGGTTACACTAACCACTACGCCATCAAGCGAGCCTATTGCTGTATTGTCTACCGGACGGAGTTTCAAACGCAGTGCTGCTACTGGAACTTTCTTGGTTTCACTCTACCAGTTTTATTCATAGTAATTTTAATTTGACTGCACGGTTGGCATAATTGTTTAAGTGATCACCTCACCACTACCACAGCACCGAGTGTTGTGGATTCGATCCCCACACGGGTCAAACATTTTTGTGATTCACATATAGTTGTTCCGAGTCTGGGCGTTCTTTGTGTCTATTCTTTGAATGTTTTTAAAGCCCCCCGCGGCACAGGAATTATTCCTAGTGCGGAAGTTTTGTAAGTTTTTTAATAAAGTAAACAACTTTCACATTAGGAATATTTTTTCAGGAATAAGAGAACAAAGAGAATAGTTCTTCTTTGACAAAAACACGGCATAGCTGATATTTTTAAATCTTAAAACTTCATACTATTTGAGAAACACACTATGTGTTGCTAAAAACACAGAATATGAAGGTTACCTGTGCTACCCATGCCTCTATATCACCCTACTTATGCTCCGAGGATTTTAAAATCACACTGATCCCACGATTCGTCGAAAAGATTAATTTTAAAACTAAAACCCATTTCTCCCATAACAGAACGAAATTTAAATTAACTATAACATTAGCATTATTTAATAATAATAAAAAAATTAGGGCTGAAGTTATTGGGATACTCCAATTCTGCTCGGTCACAAATCCCATTTTCCAAAGTAATACAACAATTTTAGTTTAATATTCACTATAAAAAAATACATACATAACATAACACAACCTTGATAATCTCTTTAATTTTTAACAAAGGTTGAACCATGATTTAATAAAATATTGTCCGATGACATTCTCAGCATAATACGTGCTAATAATGTTCACGAGAAAGAGTACGAAAAATCTCTTATGAGTTACGACTTCAAAAGTTACGATTATTTTCCCGACTTAGGAACTCTCCGCAATCAATAGGCTGAAAGCTGACAAAATTGGAAACGAATAAAATATTACTGGAGTCATGCCGTACAAAGAACTTCCAGTGAAATTGTCTCTTGTGAAGTCAGTAACTTTACAAGAAACAATTTCACTTTTATTATGT
Organism: Catocala nupta; assembly: GCA_963675205.1. Classification (NCBI taxonomy): domain Eukaryota; kingdom Metazoa; phylum Arthropoda; class Insecta; order Lepidoptera; family Erebidae; genus Catocala; species Catocala nupta. Next base: position 10,141,684 of record OY776081.1, read on the forward strand.
AAGTTTTTCTCTTTGACATATTGTAATTTAACGGAATTTCCATAAAGCCATATTGCTGTGCCGTAAATAGAATAATTTGCGTATACGAGTGTAGTTTAACCAACTGATTCTCGTTTGTTGAGAAAATTGATGAAAGAAATTGATTATGAGAAGACCCTTCACTTGTTGTTGTGGGTTCGAATCCCATACGAAACAAAAAATTGTGTGATCCACAAATGGTTGTTTTGAGTTTGGGTGTTCTTTGTCTCCGATGTTTGAATATTTATAAAGCCCTTCGCTACATAGAAAAATCCTACATCAGGAGTGTTTTTAAAAATTTGGCCTAATTAATAAGATGAAACAGTTACCTTAATAATTGCGTAGTTCGGCTGTTATATACAAAGATTCACATTCATCTAAATTCATGCACGTGTATAGCCTAAGCCATAGGTGTATTCTACCCTCATTAGTCTTCTGGGCACACTACCAGTCGACTATGATGCGGAGGACTGCTATGACGCCTATTAGATTTAGTTTCACTTTTCTTTTTTATTTCTGTTTTATTATATTTTAGGTATAAGTTATTTTCAAATAATCGTGCAAATTGATAGTATTAATTAAATAACTAATATCCAAATTTAATATGTGAAATTTTTATTAACGATAAAATAGATAAATCTTTGGCTTTATCTTTATCTTTGGCAAAATTCAATTCTGTGGCTCCAAACATAAAAATTATTAAAAACGATTATTTTCGCCTTCTTGGGAGCGTATTGGCGGAGGCATTTATATATGAGAAGAACCAACATGTCTGTGAAATTTTAGACCGGCTACTCAAAATTAATATACAATAACTCATTATTGCTTCTTCGTTCCTAAAAAATTAAAATGTGAAATTTTTATTCGCGATAAAATAGATAAATCTTTGGCTTTATCAAAATTCAATTCTGTGGCTCCAAACATCAAAATTATTGAAAAAGACTATTTTCGCCTTCTTGGGTATAATACGGGAGCGTATTGGAGGAGGCAGTCGTTTATAGATGAGAAGAATTGTCGGCCTCGATGGCGTAGTGGTTAGTGTAACCGACTGCCACGCCTGAGGTCGCGGGTTCGATTCCCGCACAAGACAAATATTTGTGTGCATGAAAATGGATGTTTGTCTTGGTCTGGGTGTTTCTATGTATAATATGTATGTATTTATAAAAAAAAGTATATATGTATGTTTATCCATTGTCTAGTATCCATAGTACAAGCTCTGCTTATTTTGGGCTAGATGGTGTTGTGTGTATGTGGTAAAATATTATTATTATTATTAAGATCCAACATTTTTGTGAAATTTCAGACCGGCTACTCAAAATTAATATACAATAATTCATTATTGCCTCTTCGTTCCTAAATTCACAAATGCCCTCCGATTCTCCCAATTTTGGAAGCATTTAATACTTTTGGAAAAAATCGATGGTGCTATTCGGCATACACCTAGCAAAATTTCAAATTTGGCCATGAACGACCGAGTGTTGCTCCAGGCAACCCTACCAGTTCGCTTGGGTGGCCTCTGCGTTCGCAAAATTAGTGATGTCAGTTTACCGGCGTTCCTGTCTTCGGTCCACTGCACTGAAGAATAGACCACGAAAATTTTAGTTCCCACACTGGTTAATTCTGAAGTGTCATGCACGTCGGACGCAGTGAAGGCTTGGAAAATGATCTGTTCAAGCTCTGATTTGCCATCCGATCTATTCTCTCAGAGTTGGTGGGATGGGCCGCTTTGTAACATGGTGAGAGAACATCTCATGAACACATCTCCTAATGTTGCTGAGTGTGCCCGTTTATTGACTGTGGGTGAATGGGAATGGGGTCTTTGGCTCAAAGCACTCCCATCGTCCAACATAGGTACTATGTTGGACGATACAACGTTCCGCATCGCTTCTTGCCTTCGTTTAGGTGCTCCATGTGTTTCTCCGCATCGATGTCACTGTGGTAAAGCCGTCGATGGTCTTGGCCACCATGGTCTATCATGTAGCAGGAGTGCCGGTCGTTTTTCGCGGCACACCAACCTTAATGACATTATCCGTCAAACTCTTGCCACCGCCGGCGTGCAAGCTTATCTTGAACCTAATGGTTTGGCACGTGATGATGGGAAGAGACCGGACGGTATGTCATTGATGCCTTGGAAGATGGGTTGGCTCTTGGTGTGGGACGCAACGTGTGTCGACACCCTTGCGCCATCACATCTTCCCAGCACGGCGGGTTGTGCTGGCGCTTTTGCTGCATCCACGGAAACTCTCAAACGGCGCATACAACATGGAATTATGTTTTTGAGCCGTTTAGGGTCGAAACGCAAGGGTCATGGGATCTCAGTGCTCGTGCTCTCTATAGAGATCAGAGGGCTGACCTTTATTTCGCGGAAAGAATAAGCATTGCCTTTCAACGGGGCAATGCTGCCAGTCGTCTGCGATGCGCAGGAATTCCATGACGCTTATTAAAGGGGTTTTTGTCTACTTTTTAATTTTATTTCTGTTTTATAATTTTAGGTATAAGTAAGTTTTAAAGAATTGTTTTTATATGTACAAAGTTAATAATTTAAGAAAACCGTTTTTAAAATTTAACACATTGTAAAAAAAGGACAACAATGTTTAGGTTAATTAGGTGATATTACTTCTAGGTACTTTCAAATAAATTTACAATTGAAGACACCATAAAGACTAACATTTTTTATCTCGCTGTGCGTACACCACATACAAGTGAACTGATTTCAATAACTACATAACTCGCCTCACCTTTAGTGTGTGTGGGTAATCATCGTAGGGATGTGATTATCAAGCCGGACATGGTTGCCGCTATATGTTAGGAAAGTGTAATTATATAATTTGAGTTCTAATAAAGTAAATAATAAAACACTATTTAAAACAACAAGCAAGAAGTAAAATAAAATTACAATTATCATCATCCCTTACTTAATTTTTATCAGCAGGTATCATATTTGTTTTTGTATTTTCTTGACATAACACAGATAATATGAACCATTTAAAAGTAATTTAAAAGTCTGAAATTGAATTATCGCTAATTAAAAAAATATAAGTTTAGTGACAATCACTCAAGCGCGCACAGTGCCAAAGGCATGCCACCGACTGCCAGACCTACTTTTACGTTACGGGGAAGAGGAGTGTTTAGTTCTCATTCCTTGATATAACCATGGCTGCTAAAAAGCTTCTAAAATATCGGAGAAAGTGTTAATATCTATTCTAAATTTTAAACCAATAAATCCTATTATAATTTTTAAGACACCCTTATTGCTGTGTTGCGGGGGACTTTACAAACATTCAGACAATGGACACAAAGAACGCCCAGACTCGGAACAACAATTTATAAATTACACAATTTTTGTCCCGTATGGGGATCGAACCCACAACACTCGGCGCGGTGACAGTAGCGAGACGACCACTTAAACCATCCATGCAGTGCAGTTTTTGTAAGTTTGAGATTTTAAAACTGTCTAAGGTGTATCTCTTCGAAAATAAGTATAAGACATGTACATATGTAAGACATAATTAGGACTTAACGTTTTATGCAAAGGTGCGCCATTTGTGACATAATTTCTACTTTAAATAAAAGCGCATGCGCACTGCTGTCCAGGGCCTTGTTTAACGAAACCATGTAACGAGTCGTGATATCTACTATGCCGCGCTGCGTATGTGAGGCAGAATGCGAGCTAACTGTCGCGACTTAGGCGCCACATGACTCCAATGTTCGGAATCGACATGGGAGTGACATGTGTTGCCTAGAAATTCCTTTGACGAAAACCCACTTTAAGCATATTGGAAGTCGGACTGTGATGGACATCGAGCCGTGACAGTACGCATTTATCGTCTACACTTATTAAGCACCACAGAGAAAGGGCAAAATGTGTTTAAGGAATATTTTTAACTAATCGTTTTAAACATGCGACGCATGTTTGTCATGGCCTAAGGTGTCGTAACATATCATAAGGATGTGGACTCGGCTTTATAAATAAAACATTTATGTATTCCGTGCGTCTTAATGAATAGTATTTGCTGTAAGCGTGTCCTATTGTTTCCTGACTAATCAACTGATGCTTGCAGTTCACTGAATTAATGCAATTACATCAACATAACAGTTGACTGTGTTTACCTAATGGTTAGTCGCACTGATCTGAATATGTATCAGTTTATATCTTAAGTATAAGAAATAAGTATACAGTATATTGGTATCTTTTGTATATTTGATTTGTTTAAAATTGCACCATTTTTATTCACGAAAGTAACATGATGAAAATGTTAATATAATTTCTTATTTTATTAAGAATTCCCCCTTTTTTTATCTGCTTTTTATATGTCCTACTATAACTGGGCAAAAGCGTCTGTCTCCCTTGGACTTCCAAATCACTCTGTTGGTGGATATTCCCTGCCAATCCCTATCAAATGCGTCTAGGTCGTCCCGTCATCTCCGTTTAGATCTGCTCCGTCGCCGTAGACTGTCTTATGGCAACCAATTGGTGACGATTGGTGCCCACCTCTCTGGGTGCATGCGGCAGACGTGTCCGACCCAGTCCCACTTCAACCTGGCGAATTTCACAGCTATGCGTGTTTTGGAGCGCAGAGTAGTGTTTCGGACGTGTTCCGTTCTTTTCACTGCGAGAATGCTACGCTCCATAGCCCTCTGGCAGATCTTCAATTTAGACTTCTGATTCTCAATCAGGGAGCATGTTTGGGCAGCATAGGTAAGGAAAGGCAAGATACACATGTCGATAAGCCGCTTTAGTGTCATTGGAAGATTACCCTTCAAAAGCTCTTTTATCGACCAGAAGCTCCTCAAGGTGATGTCGATTAATCTGTTGATCTCTTTATCCTGTCTGTTACTGAAAGAATCTGGCCCAAGTAAATGTACTCATCGATATATTGTATAACGTGCCCGTCTACCATTACGTTTCGTGATATTGGTCATCACCTTAGTTTTTGTTAGATTCATTTGAAGTCCAACTTGAAGACTTGCGGAGCTGGGGTTTTGAAGTATTACCTCGAGTTCTGATGCTAGGGGGCAAATATGAAAATGTCGACGCGAAGTGAAGATTTGTCAGTCTACTGTCGCCAAAAACAATGCCTCTGTTTCCATATGTTCCACCAGGCTCTCCCATAATACTAAGGAATAATTCATGACAAAATCAATAGTAGTAGTAGTGTAATAGTTTCAAAATTTTGTAATACAGCGATAAATAAACAACGCGTTAAAATCCGTATATAGTAGTTTAATTTCTATCAAAAAGAAATCTATCCTAACTACTACCTGAGATGTGTTTTTTTTTAATTACCATGTATAACTTTCTTGTATACTACGACCATAAATGAATGAAATCCATCGGTTTTTTGTTGTTTTATTATTAAACACTAATTATGCTAATAGATAGACAGTCAAAAGTATGCTATGCCAATATAGATTTCACTGTTTAATAAAAAAAAAAATTAATTTTTTATAATTTTTTTTCATTTTTTCTGAACGACCTTCAGTTCTACTATAAGATATTTCTAGGTTATCCATTAATTACCGGACACCCTGTATATGGACCTCAAATTGTTTTGTCCCGTGTGAAATTCGAATCCATATCATGCAACGCAGTTGCATTAGTAAGGCAATATCTTCAACGACTAGCCATCTGTGCAGTTCACACACATTCTACAGATATGAACAGCATAATATTCAATAGTAACCTAAATAGTACACCCAATGTAAAGTAAGACCACTTTATAAAATTTTAGAAATCCACATTCAAGCTTTCACGTTAAATTCAACCTTACACTTAACTAAGAGCATCTTCTTGTTACTACTCTAAAGCAAATATTTTCCTTATTCTGAACAGTGAGACAAGAGACAGGAAGTTAGTGACGCAAAAAGTATTATACCGAGAACGTAGAACGTGCTACGAAACGTTAACCGAGACAAACAAGCTCATTACCCGCGCGGTCGACCGACAGGGGTGCGGCGCGCGACTCATCAGATTGGTTGTGTTGGCACTATCTGTAACGATTTATGTTACTGTAGTACACAAACATACATATCCTTAGCTTACGTCCCCTAAGAGGTTGGTGTGCTTATCACCAATGATTAACTAGCTACAGTTTCCGTCGCACGTATTGACAGCCTATTTTCGTCTACTCGGAACAGTTCCAGACTCCGTGGTGCTACTTAATCGAATTGAACCCTAGAACTAATATACTCACAGCAGTTGCAGATACTACCGCTGCAACACCAAGTCACAATCGGCAAAATTTTACCCGTGTGACGTAGATTTATATGGGTTAGGAATCCCTTTTTATTGTTACAAATGGGATTGTTTGGAATGTTGTAATGAATATAAATAACTACCAATTATTAACAAGATAGCTGTTATAACGACAATATACATATAAGACAACAAAGAAATGATTGATGGCGTTAAAAAACATGTCACATAATATAAATAATAATTCACATTTTGTCTGTCACACTTTGTCAATATCACAAAGGAAACAATATTCGTAAAATTGCGGGGTAATGCGAGAGGTCCCGGTATTGTTCGACTCCCCAATACAGATCGGCTGCGAATCACATAACACAGCAGAAAATCAACTTCATCTTACTGTTCAAATAATGTCTTTTGCCGCTAGTTATTATATGTATTGTTTGTTTACCGATTCACTGATTGTATTTAATTTGGGCTTCATTATTTATATTACCACCATATTCCATAGTAACGGATCTTACAAAAATTCACAGAAAGACCAGTGTCTTGCCGTCGTTGATCCTGTGTTTATTTAAATCCGAATTATTAAATCATCGCTAAGTGTTAATATTAATTTATATCGTCAGCAATTTTCAATATTCGTTATTGTAGATCTATATTCTAATTTTGAGATACTATTGTAAATGTACAAATACTTTTATTTATTGACGCTACACGACTTTCACTTTACTAATAAGCCATCTGTCCATGCAGTAATTACTAGAGATATCTCAATTAATATTTAAGTATTTTGTAATATGACGCAATAAAAGTAGTTTCGCACCATAGTTTAAACGTTGATTTATCCATATTACCGTCTACAGTGATTATAGTCAAAACCATAGCTAGTAAATATTTCTAGACCAAAAATATAAATGATAATTTGATAGGAACTCCAGAACCTTACGTTCGCCAAAGGTGTAAGTGCCTCCAAGCTTATTTCACCGAACGAATGTTACCTAAAGTAAAATATAATAACTTGAACAAGTTACTAATGGAAAGCAACTTTTATTTTATTATTCTGTGTACATCATCTACTAAATAAAAACAGATAATAATAAATTGTTCATCATGTTGATTTACTGTCCTTTTTTCCACTTGGCAAAGTCTCAAAAACGAAACGAGGATGTTGTTAGATAGCAATCATGCTATTTTGTATACACAAAGAACTCATTTTGTCCTTCACAAAGCTACTTTGTAGTCCTGCGGCGCCAATGTCTCCGATTTTCTTCGGTTTCAGTGAATATAGTAAGTCAGTAATATGTTTGGCAGTATATAAAAATATAATTGCGGCCATAGCATAACGAATGTATAATTAAAATATTGAAGGTGACTTAATTACATGTTGACTATAGCATCAAAGTACTACTACTCCGAAAATTCAATGTGAATGTACACAATACGGTGAGCACCAATTAAATACCCACCACATATTTTTGTTTGTTATCAATATTTGCTGATTCTTTAAAACTGTGTTAGAGAGACATTTTTTTATTTTCCAGTAAGGTTTTGGCGGTCGTTAAATCTAATCGGATCACAAAATTCCAGTTCAGTTGACTTCGATTACAGAATACTATTACATCTAGTAAAATCAAACTATCTTAGTCGTTAACGAATTTAAGTTCCATAACCTACAAGGCAACAAAATACTATAACCTTATTCAGTTTCCAAAACAAAATAAATTACCAAGTTAAACGTAAATAATACCACATTCTATTGCGTACGTTTCAGCTAAGTGTCGGGCTAGTGAATATTTTCTCTGTCAAGTTTCGGGTAGTCGACCCGAGTATCCGACAACGTATTGATATTACCTCGCCGCCGTCGGAATTCGCAATTGCACAAACGTGTAGCGGCGACGTACGGTAGAATGACAATTGTTCAAGACCGTCCGAAGCGACAGTTCAAACGCAATAAACTACGTGAAAGTTACCTATTTGAGAAACTATTTGAATATTTCTATCTGCTACAAAACGGATTATGCTAAGAATATCTTAATTATTGTAATTTAAGTTATGCAATGCTTTACAAATACCTTACAAAATACTTGTATTGGCATTTTTATTTTTGGATAGAAATAATTTTACTGTTCTAAATATGTAGTAGTATTTATTTGCCTATAAACACGTGTTGCTATATCTCGGACTTGCGATGATTATTTCATTTGTGACATAGGTTTTAAATTTACAATAGATGATAACCTATCTATTATAACTTGGAAGCCTTTGACAGTATGCTACTTTCTTACTGGTGGACCGATTAATGTAATTTTTTATTTATAGTCTGGTTAAATTAAGTGTGTTAGGATCGAAGCAAATGCAAATCCGTAGTCTCCGCCAACCCCTCTGGGAAACAGGCGTGAATCCATGTATGTAAATGAAGACGATTATAAGCTAAGTTTTATAAAAATATATTTTATAATGAAGTTATGATGAACAAGCATCGCTTAGCGGAAATCTGTTTTAAAATGGTAATTGGGAAGAAAAAGGTAATTCGTTTCATCCTAATTGTTATTAGTTATTTTATTCAATAAAGTGTATTATGCCGTCATTAAAATTGTAAAACCCGTTATTTAGGCAATTAGAAAGATTTTTAAGTCAATCATCATATATTTCTTTAACACAAAGTGACATTTAGATATTTTTAATGTGCTGACATCCTAACTAGTATTATTATAATTGCGACTGAGTTTTTAAGTTACGCTCTAACGCCTTAGCTTCTCAACCGATCATCATGCAATTTTCCATACACACTGTCAGGGATACAGAAAAGGATAGGGTATTTTTCATCAAGAAAAAAGTACTGTTCCCGAGGGATAGAAATTATTCTACAAAATTTACATTATCGCGGGCAAAGCTACGGGCATAATCTAGTCACTTATAAATTTTATTCTTCTTTATAATAAGTTATTTAACCCTAGAATTGAATTGAAATATTTGCACCCTAAAAGGGGAGGATATGGACAATATACCCTTTTGTTCATGCAAATAAATGATTATAATTCTACCCAATATTATAAATGCGAATATGAGTTTGTTTGTTTATTTGTTACACTTCCACACTTTAACTACTCGACCTAGCATCATGAAATTTCGCAAACACATTATCCAGGTGTAAATATAGAGTACCTTTTATCCGGAAAATTAACATAACCTTCATTTACGCGAGTGGCGCCGCGGCCAAAAGCTGGTTTAGTAGTAATAAATGTAACTTATTCTGCCATTTTTTGTATTTACTTAATAATATTATATTACCTTGATACCATATATACTATGAGTGTGATTTTGAATCGACAATCAATCTACTTGCGTCTCAGTAGAGGTAGAGTTTATGAGAGTTGACTTTCTTATTTATGTATTAAATTTACAAACTCTCATATGCAAACGTTCACTAAAACAGCACAAGTAATCAACTTACTACACTACCAAATCAAAATACAGTCGTGGATTCAGCATAATTTGGTACTCAGCTTGAAATCCCTTGTAACAGCGGAGCCGTGAAAATACGGGCAGGTGCATCCACAGAATTACGCGGCTTTAAACTTAATGGGTGTACGAATGTACAACTGTATATGTCACGTGATGTAAGACCTTAGTGCGACGTGTCAACGTTTGCACCAAGTGGAATTCGGAATTACACCGCAAAGGAAATGGGTAACCGCGTTCGTTTTAATCTGACTCAGTGTATCTTCTTATTTATCTTATATAGTCGGAATCGCATCAGTTGTATATCTAACTGAGCTGTGACATCACAGCTCGGTAAGATACGATGCGCTGACTCACTAGGAGTAGTAACTCCTAGTGAGTCAGCGCATCACCTTTAGAACTCTCTTACAACTACAGAATTTAATTCAGTATTACCTTTACTTATTACTTTCACGTTGTAGAATTTTTGTAAAAGTTATTGGGAGTAAAGCAATCACGCTAGTTAGTGACGTATATTTTCCGATCTTGACGTTGCAGCCATATTTTACTGGCCATACAAACTTTTTTCTCGTTGTACCTTTTTGTATGGTGGGTGGGTCGCTAGAACTGAAACTATATCAGCGACCTACCCAGCAGTGCCCAATGCAGAGATGTTATGTCTGCGGGCGACGGCTCCTGGACGATGCCCTGGCACAACAAAGAGCGTCGTTCCGACTCAACGGCTGGCGAGAGGGAGATCCCCGTTCTCCCACCCGCGGCCTTCACTATGGCGGCATAAGGCGCGCATATACGCGCCTTCACCGCCCGTTTGACCGGCGATGGCTCGGATCCGCAAGGATACTTTCTTCACGGATCCGCGCCGCCACCTCCTTCTGCAAGATGACGTCCTCGCAGAAGGACGCGACCGCTGCCCACTTCCTTTCGCTGTCGACCATGGCTTTGATCACGGCCGGCAGCGAGAGATCCTAACCCACGACCTCAATAAGTTCACGACGCTGCACAGCCCAAGCAGGAAATTGCTCGATCTTGTGCTACGCCGTGTCCTCCTCACAGTCGCAGTGGTGGCAGATGTGACTCGGTTCCCTCCTAGCGACCGTGTGCAGGTATTTGCCAAAGCAACCGTGCCCTGACAACACCTGCACTAGCCGTAAGGAAAGGGTCCCATGCTGCTGCCCTGCGCACTGCCCGCGCTCCAATACCGGCTGGAGGGCCCCAACGGTTCTGAAACCGCCATCAGGCGCCTCCAGCCGCGCCTTCCACTTTAAAATCATGCCCTGGTGGGCTCGATTGCGCGCGCACTCAATCACTGTCGGGAGAGGACGACAACCTGTCTCCTCCCACACCGCCTCACTCACTACAAACACTTCGGCGAGCACTTCAGCCTCCAAATCCCAAAGGGGTGTTCCAACCAACGCGCAAGCTGCGTCGGCCGACACCATGCGGTATCCACGTATTACTCTGACCACTATGACTCTCTGCATTCTCCGCAGGAGAGTCCTGCACTGAGCGGTCAGGGATGGACGCCCATACCGGTGCGCCATAAAGCGCCATCGACCGGATAACCCCCGTGTAGAGTCGCCGGCAACCAGCACTAGGCCCGCCCAAATTTGGCAATAGCTGCCCAAGGGCGGACGCAGTGCCGAGAAGCTTCGGGGCGAGCTGTCTGAAATGCTCGTCGAAGTGCCACTTGCCGTCCAGTACCTAGCCCAGGTATTTCATGTGGGCCTGGATGGGAACGCGCGTCGAGCCCACCATTATCGAGGCGCCGTGGGGTGGACTGCGACGAGGCCTATGAAAGACCAGGGCCTCCGTCTTGTTAATAGCCAACCGTACAGCCAGCGCCTCGATACGCCCGACCACCTGGGAAACCCCCACGGTGGCCAAACGGGCCGCCTCCTCGAAGGTACCACGGGCTGTGACGAGGGTGTCGTCAGCATAACTGATGACTCAGCCCGGGGGTAGGATAGCACGTAGGGCCCAGTCGTATCCCATGTCCCACAGGAGCAGACTAAGAAACGATCCCTGCGGGACACCGCACGACATGGGCCGCCGCCAAACATCGCCTCGAACCTCGAGGCGGACACTGCTGCCTCTCAAAAAGTCTGCCACCAGCCGCCCCAGGTAAAAAGGTACCCAGTGATATCAGAGTTGTATGGCAGACTATTAAACGCGTTGACGATGTCTAAACAAAACCGCCAACAAAACACCGCCGCCGGCGACCGCCTCCCCGGCCACGACCTTCAGGCGCATAATGGCTCCAACCGTCGAACTTCCTTCCTGGAATCTGAACTGAGCGTCCGACAGGTCGAAACCGACCGTGCTCAGGTGCTGGACGACGCGGGTGGCGAGAATTTTCTCAAACATCTTCCCCACCTCGTCCAGCAGCACTATGGGCCTTTACGCCGCGGCCAACTCTGGACCCTATCCCGGTTTGGCTAGCAGGACCAAATTCCCTTTCCTTCCGGCACTCAGGGAATCGTCCCGACACCAGGCTCGCGTCGAAAAGTTCCCTGAGGCGGACATCCAGGTGATCGAGGGCCAGCGCGAGAGCTCGCACCGACACACCGTCAGGTCCAGAGGCGGTCGTCTTGGAGCGGATCCGCAAGACAGCCGCCCCTATCTCCGCATCTATAACTAGGGGAGCACTGAAGTTCGCCTCCCGATGTCGGCCTCCCGATGGGGCCAATGCCGGGGGCACGTGCTCTGCCCAGTCAGGAAATAACTCTTCGATCACCTCGGAGAGGAAGCTGGGCTGGAGGGTCACGGAGAAACCACCTCCCATATCTCCAGTATGGTGCCGTAGCAGTATATGTTGTAGGGCCACTCGTTAGTCACGCGGAAAAGACAAAGAAATATAGGGAATTCGTTATGTAGCATGATAGACATGGAGATTGCAGAAACAATACGAGCCGTACTTAAAAAAAAAGGTAATTGCTATCGTCCGAGGCAAATATAAATCCTCGCATCGCGCACATGATCGATCGATCGTATCGACCACGACCTATCCACCAAATCATGGTTCGTATTTTCGTTTATGATTCTTATCGTAATTTGTGATGACCAATTGATCAATATTTGGTTGCGAGATCGTCAATTTTCCAATATTTGAATTCTGTTTTCGTCAAAAGTTCCGCGAAATATGGTGTCCTATGTGTTTACCCAGTTATAGTGTATTCGAATGTTAGTTTCTATCTAGATTCTAGTAATTGAATAACGAATTAAATAGGACCTAATGCGATATTCAATATTAGGCCAAGCTTTTTAAATATAAATTAGAAAATAATATACGCATGAATTGCCTCCTTTCTGGTTACAGAGTTAAACATTGTAAGCTAGGCTAGCTTAGCTATCAAATGTGCTTATACTATAAATCTGGTATTCTACTACGGGTCCCATCTTTTAACTTAGGATATAGAAAAAACAAAAAGTAACTCTTTTACTAATCTTACACTGCCGAGCTGGTTTCCAGTTGGTCTTGAGGCTGTTTTCGGACGGCTACCAAATAGTTGGCAACAGTGCTTGCAGTCGTTACAATAATCGACAATATTATATAAAACTAAATAAACTCATAATACCTTCTAGATCCATTAAAATGCAGAAAAAGGACAATATAACATAATATGAAGTACTGTTATGTACTAAGAGCAAGATATTATATGAAATTTAACGTAGACTTTACCTTTTGATTGTGTTCCCGGTCCACATCGTAGCACTTTCACGCAACATAATAATATTATCTTCTTCACTGACTTATCAGACTATCCTGTGTTACTATCCAAAGCGATGGTGAAGGTGATCGATATTCACAGAAGGCTTCCTGCTGCTTTACTTTTACTAAGCGACGCTAGTACCTCCAACGAGCTAGTGTTTAGTAAAACGAAACACGTAGCAATACAAAGGCAAGCCGGAGACAAGGCGTTGGCCGGCTGTCTGAGGCATTTGGGCCCACAGCATGTGTAAGCGAGCCACTCACATTTAGCTCGCCACAAGCTTCCTGCTTTTCATTTACTCTTGTTATACATTTCTAAACCAAAAAGCATGGCCGACTTTTAAAAATTAGGCAGTTTTCAATTCAAAACATTTTTTTTAATAGTCGTATTTAATTTCAAAGGATGAGCATAGTATCGCTTCTTCTTGAAGCTTCGTAACTCACGTGCTTGTTAAGCTTGACAATTCCAGTCGTCTACAGAGGCTGGGTTGTTGCCAAGTTTTATAACTAAAGACATCACCTATTGCTCTATCAGTTAGGAAGTACCGCGGTATCAACAAGTAATAGACCGATTACATGTGTAGCCAGGCTCAACCAATTACGTACATCCATTTTGAGAAAATAACATATTTGTTACTGCAATACATACTTCGAGTCTTGTCCGATTTGATATAGCCGTAAATATACTCAGGAACTTTTGTTCAGAGACATGGTTATTATTACAGAACAGGTTCAAATTATTAAAATATTCGTTGGTGCTCGAGGGTCCATGGTACTCTTTTGGCTTATGTATATGGTTAATCTTTAGATCCTTACCCGAGTGTTTCTGACCGGGCGAAATGCATTCTCTATATGTGTCCTGCAGATGGCTATAGATTGGCGTTACGTATCAGAGCTTTAGTGCACGCCTGCCTGGTGTTATATTTATACATAATTCATTATAACAATGTATATAAATATGCATATTTATATTCTGTATATTTTTTGAAAAAAAACTCTGTCAGTGTAATCATGGGCCGCATATATTTATCTCTTGGAAAAATAATATAGTCCTAAAATTTGTGAAAGAATCATATAACACTGTGTATAAGTGCATAATAATCAATAACTATCGTTTGAACACGTGCCATAAGTTTTTGTGAAGGAAAATACACCGATTTTATATTCTCACACCAACAGAAACTTTGTGCAATTTGTATTACAGTAGCTGTATTATACCCAAATCGTAAGTTAAGACCTAAAATCATATCATCAGTGCCAAGTGTGACACTACGGTAAAAATTCAAATGCAGACATACTCCGTGGCGTAGTGGTTAGTGTAACCGACTGCCACGCCTGAAGTAGCGGGTTCGATTCCCGCACAAGTCAAACATTTGTGTGCATGAACATGGATGTTTGTCTTGGTCTGGGTGTTTCTATTTATAATATGTATGCATTTACAAAAAAAAAGTATATATGTATGTTTATCCATTGTCTAGTACCCATAGTACAAGCTCTGCTTAGTTTGGGCTAGATGGTGTTGTGTGTGTGTGGTAGAATATTATATTATTATTATATTATTATTATTTACCGTTTATTAAAAAGATTTCAAGTTTGTACCAAAACAAAAACGATAGATAACCATACCACGCCAAAGACAATATTAGTGTTGTACCGTTAAAAAAAAGAACGATATGTCATTTAGTAACATACCATAGCCAATAATCCCCTGTTACATGAAATTATTCTTTAGACATATAAATTTGATATTGCTACAGTAAAAAATATATTCCAGAAACAGAGAAAATTAACAAGTTTTGTCGTCGAATAAATAAAGACATGAATATGGATCCCGACCAAAACGTCACACAGCGTGCTCATAGACTATAGCAAACTGGCTCACTGGATAATACAAATGTAGATGTCGACCATGATGATTTTAACTTCGATTAGCGATGACCAGACCATAGTCGATCTTTATGCTAAGATACAAGCCCTCACTGACCAGCTTGCGAGTGCCCATCAGGAAATTGAGAATCTTAATAGTGAGAATTCTCAATAAAAATTGGACCTAGAAAAGGCATAAAAATAACTGAAGCATACAAAAAGGTGACATCGGACAGTATCGCACATTACGACCAGGTGTTACACCTGGTCGTAACCGAAAACGCAAAAGTCAGCACAGCACACCATCAAACAAGACCACTGCCCAAATTGACTATGTCTCTGCAAATATAAGCAAATGTTCCGGAAGTACTAATATTGAAAGTTTTGTAGACTCAAATTCAAATTGCATCGAACTAAGTGATGAAACCCTACCAACTTCATTGAGCTATGCCGAATCATATTGCTAATGCTGCCTTACCAGCACGGGATAAGATAGCAAACAATAAAAACATCATAATAGCTGATGACCAGGGACGTCATGTTCAGCGAACACTACAGTACTTGATAGGTGAGCGATTCCAGATTTCCTTTTTCTGGAAACCGGGAGCTACACTATAGAATGTCCTTGTCTCCGAAAGTACTCTGATTAGCTCACTAGCCGATAGTGACAAGGTTGTTGGGTAATTCTACAGATAAGGAGATTGCTTTCAAACAGCAAAAACGTTGTATAAGAGCAATGTTTGGTTTACAAATAACTGATAGTTGCATACCATATTACAAAAATATAAAATATTGACGCTTCCTTCATTGTATATTCTAGAAATCGCAATTTTTGTCAAAACCGATCCGCAATTGTTTCCTCGCCTTTCAGACGTTATAGTCCGAAACAGACGGGACAATAAGAGACTATGTGTGCATCCTGCAAATACTGCTCTATTGGGGAAAAGCATTATATGTATGGCTCCGAAAATTTATAATTAGGTGCCGAACTTTTATAAAGATTCAAACATAAATTAATTTAAAAACCACTTGTCGAATCTGCTGATAAGTAAATGTTATTATAATGTAAATGACTTTCTTAATGATAAACTATCTATGTCTTATGTTATGTATGTAATATTATTATTAATAATTTGATACTAATATTTCTATTGTTTAATTAATATGTTTAAAATGTAGTCTGATATTACATTATTGTAATAATATATGTAGGTAATTGTGCTTTTTTCGTTATGTGGTTGGCTTTGATTTGTTATATTATATCTTATACGTTTTAATCTCATACAATATTAAATAACACTCATACATTAACATTATTATAATAACAAATGTCTAAACTAAAAATGGGCATAATATATACACAAATTATTTACAAGAAAAATATAAACTAAACACAAAAACAAAACTGCAAAATCAGAAAGCGTCATAATATTCCTCCGCATCGTCGTCAATTGGCAACGTGCCCAGAAGACTGGCAGCATTGCCACGTTGAATGGCAATACTTATTCTTTGTGCAAAGAAAATACCAGCCCTCTGGTCACGCGAAGTGTCGATGAGCCGCTTAGCTAGGTCTCTATAAACAGACCTAGCACTTGGACCCCATGGCCCCAGCGTTTCGACACCAAACGGCTCAAATATGTACTCACCAATAAGGTTTTGATATTTACGCCGTTTGAGCGTCTCCGCTGATGCAGCAGCAGCACCAGCGCAACCCGCTGTGCTAGAAAGATGTGATGGCGCAAGGGTGTCGACACAAGTTGCGTCCCACACCAAAGGCCTACCCATTTTCCATGGCAGTAATGACATACCATCTGGTCTCTTGCCATCGTCGCGTACCAAGCCGTGAGGTTCAAGCTGAGCCGGGACGCCAGCGGTGACAAGAGCTCGACGGAGTATGTTATTCAGGTTGGCGTGTCGTGATATACGACCAGCACTCCTGCTGCATTATAGGCCATGGTGACCGAGACTGTCGACGGCTTATATCTTATACTATATTTTAAAATGACTATTAAAGTAGAATTATTATGATATTGTTGAGTTTGCATGTGGACTGAATTTCTGTTACTTTTACAATGATAACAATGACTAAATAATTAATGTTTGTATGTCTAAAATAAGAGACCAAGCATGTTGAAACCAAAATTATATTATGTAACATCAACTGGCACGTGTTTTCACAAATAAACGTATTTTATCTTATCTTATCATCCCGTTGCACTTTTTAGTAGCATACAAATATGTTTTATATGGTATAAGAAGTGCATTTTAAAATAAACTGCGATGAAATTCGCTGTTCTTTATTAATAAACAGATTGAAAGTCTGTTAGTGCTGAATTGAATATTATAGTTAATTTTGATAGTAAATAAGTTTTTGAACATATTACATGAAAGTACCATCCACCATTGTGCTAATACAGTGCGTTTCAATTTGTGCACCAGTGAGATTTAGATGCTTATTTACAAAATCATTCATCCGCGGTATTTTCTACGCATTTGAATCATAACGTCCGTCTAGCACAAATTTTTGTCATACACGTTTCCCCTTAGAACCGTACAGTTGGCAATATCAGAGGGTATTGGTGTGTGAAATTGCATAGCGGTCCAACGGACGTGGTCGATGCTTGAGCGACGATTGAATCGGTGAAGTCAACAGTAGCGTGAGACTGATTACATTTTGATAATCGTTACGACCCGAGTGGCGTCTCGGACGTGGTCGACATTCCTACATGTGTAGAACTTAGGGTTAAACTTGTGTACCGTTCTCTGAAGGTTTAGCAAATAATTTTTATATAGCTTATGAGACTGATACAATAGGCTTTAATTATATAATGTTAATTTTACACGGATATCGTAAGAGCCAACGAAGGAAATATACCTTTACACTTGAAACAATGCCATCTGGCCAGCATGACATAGAAATACAAAAAACTTCAAAAGGATTACTCAATCATGTAAATTGACTCAATTTCTCTGTTGTTCACATGCATAGCTACTCTAGTCACGTTGGTGGTGTGCAGTACTGAGCTTCCGTTAGATCTCTATTATTTTGAGTTTAGACAGATGGGAACTTCCCAGCTAGGGCAACCCACCTGACTAAACTCAGAATTGTAACTCGAGATATTCAAAGAAGTCAATCATTTTTACAGTCATAATATATGTACGTATCACAGATGGCTATAACTTCGTTACCTAGCCGCTATGACCACACAGCCAATAACGCGCCACTCTGCTGAGGACATTTCAGTTATTAACTAGAGCTTTCAAGTAACTTAAACGTTAGAAAGATTTCGTTGTGATAGTTTTATTACTTTTTGTAAGACGCCAATTGTGCTACAAAGGCATAAAATTCGACATCCAGCAGTTAAGAATATGTGTTGACTTAGCTGGTAAGCACGCGAGCTTGAAGTTATACTTGGCACAGCTCCAAAACTTTTGGTAGGTATAAAGATGTGGATTAGCTGTCACCCATGGGATCTTAACTATTTTCATTGTTTTAATTTTACTGCTTATAATGCTTATTTTGTTATAAAACTAGCAGCATTGTGGTATGAAAAGTCAGATGTTTCTCATGCATTTTATGTTATCTTACAGTTTAAAGTTTATTATAACATCAAAAATAATCTTCAAAATTTAAAAGATTGCCGTTACCAGCAGCTGGAATATTTTGACCGTATATTTAAAAACCGAAAACAAAGACCAGGTATTGCGAAGCATTGAAGACAACACGGAAATCAAGTGGATACTTCAGGCACAAGCCTTGTTAACGCTTATGACTGTTTCGCACTAGTTTCATTTGGATTTTAGACACAAAGAAAGACTTGCATGCATTTTATTTACAAAGTAACTTTCCAGGAATATAAAAGCAATTTATTTATTTAAACTTTTATATAACTATCACAAGTATTAGTTTTCAAATTAAAATACGTTTTCATTTCTTACGTTTTTATTTTCGTTGCTCCGAAATATAATTCTCCATTTTGATAATATACATTGAATTTACGTTTAAGGAATTTGCGGTTGATTTATGGATTTAATGTTATACTACGTTTATACCCACAGCGTAATACCTTTGGTTTAAATAATTTTAATGTATTACTAGCTTATTTTAAGAATCTTCCAAGAAGCTTATTTGTGAATCTTGATCTTTAACGTTGAATTTCTCTACCTTTGCTTTATTTTCAACCAGAGCTGTTATTCTAGCATGTTTTCTAAAACTCTATTATATTATGCCTCATGTAATGAGCAGCGATTAAAAGTTTTCATGTATGTATTATTATGGTTATTCAATAATTATAACGTCCAAAAAAAAAAGCTACACATAAAGTATTGTACGAACGTAATGCCTTTGAGCGCGTGTGAGCTGTTCCGTCTTTGTTCCTGCTCTCCCCTACCGTTATTCCACCCTAACAAACTCGCATCGCAAAAGGGCGTCTAAGCGCAGATTGCGAATCGTGCTTCGTGCCTTGATTCTTTTTTCGTCGCACCTTTGTCTATTTTTGCAAAAAAGACTACAACAGCTTTGGTGTCATTTTAAAATAGAAACAAGTACACAGAACGTTTAGTTTGTATGGCAGAATAAATACTGGTTTTCGTCATGGCATCACAGAAAAATTGACGATTATTATTAAGTTTTTGGAGTTTGAAAGAGAGCCATACTAAAAGTTAAAGATTCCCTACTAAAGAATTGCACTGAATAACTAGAATACTGGGAAGGCGAAAATCATATATTTTACGAGTAATTATTAAACAGCTGGCAATGTTCCATACCTTACGATCTTAGCATTCTGTGTAGTATAAACCCACGGCGAGCTCAATTCGGTAGAAAGAGTTGATTGTTATTTTATTTCAAATTTATTTTTGTTGAAGTTTAATCATACTTGTTATTTTATGACGTCGATAAGCATGAAGTTTATAATAAATATATAGTTGCAAAATGCGTCAATTTAAGTTCAAAATTACGAGAAGTTATACACTTCTGGTAATTTTTAAACTTGTGACAAATTAAAACTGAGGTTGGTTGGCCCACATTCTTAATCTTTGCAAAATATTATTTTTAAAAGGATAAACTTTGGTAAGACTTTCTATAAATTATTCTTAGTGGCCACAACAGCAACTTGGCTTATCTTAACTATAGTTGCAAGCTAGTCCAGCATCGTTTATTTTCAATCCTCGTGCAAACGTACTGCGAGTTAAAATTACTTTTTCTTAAGCAAAGATCGGATATCAGCGTTCATTTTTGAATACTTTTATAAACGAGCTCTCGCGGAACTTTTGTAATTAGGTGTCTACTTAAAAACTCGTTTTATACCTTACGTGTTTGGTGTAATCGAATTTTTATGGAAGTAAATTAATATTTAATTTTATTTTCGTTGGTCCATTGGGTTTGTTTGTTTATATGAGATTGGATAATGGATATTAGGTAAAGATAATGAGTAATTAATTTGGTGATTAGGAGTATCTGTGTAGCTATTTTGTACTTATTTGTTATTAAATCTGCAATATCAAAATACTTAATACTTATTTATATATTTTAAATTTGTAATTTCTTTTTTATAGAGACTTCTCTCGCACTAGAAATCAATTCTGCGTCTTTAAAACTGGGTCAAATATTTGTGGATCACACCATTTTTTAACCCATGTGGGGTTCAAACCCATAACACTTGGCACACGAGATGATCATTTGTACCACAACACTACACCATCTGTGTAATCGTTTCTGTATCGACAGCAAATATTAACTATCGCTCACTCAAAGGATTAGATTTGTTAGTACAAAGCAATGTATATGTCAGTATAAAGAACATGCTAATGCACATACAATATAGTTATCTTCCTTGATATTAATTATATCTTATTAAAAATATATGATTAATATTGAATACACCTTGCCTTGAGTCGTGTATTAAATGACTAAGTGAGTTTTCCATTTTATATATACATATAGACGATGAGGCATATTAGCATTGGGGCTCCTAGAATAAGGTTTTATTAAATTCAATTTATAAAAAAAGACATCAGCATATTGCCGATCACATTTAATAAAAAGAGCTATAATAATTGTGGCTCGATTATGCAACATGAATTATTGGATAAAGTGCCAAATAAATTAAAGCTGTACAAATTATTTCAACAAGCATTGTGCAGCTACCACATAACAATATGCTAAAAATAAAATTATTGTTGAACCGTATTAACCGCATTGACACTCAGCAGAGTATATTGAACGTCAGTTCGTGTACAGTCAGAAACACAACCCGACAAAGAAAAAGTTTCAGATATTTTTCATATAATAGACACTCCCTCACAATGAATATTTCCTGTGATACGGGTGACTTTACAAACATTCAAATAACGGACACAAAGAACACCCAGACTCAGAACAACCATTTGCGGATCCCACAAAATGTTTGATCCGTATGAAATTCGAACCCACAACACTCGGCAACCACTTAAATCACTACGACCATCCTTGCAGTCATTTGGAATTGTTTTATCATAACCAATAATGATAATTGCTAATCTTATTCAGGAGTGATAGTTAAAGAATGCCTATTTTAGTCACAATTTGTTTCGTATACAAATAACTCTTACAAATTTATTGAATGTATAGCTACTTATTCTTTGTACGTATTCTTATTATTGGCTAGGAAAACGAAAATAAGTAATTCTCTTATTTGTATTCTATAAAACTTGTCTCGATATTTATCATTGCACAATTACATTAATTTTAACGATGATATATCCATAAAAATCTGAAAGAATGATATAAAACTCAGGGTACCTTGAACTTATTGAAAACTATTTTATGTTGTATAATTCTTATTACTAAGCAGCGATAGCTCAGTGGGGAGACCAACAGACTGCAATGCCCTCTGCATTGCAGTCTGTTGCAGTCTCGGGTTCAAACCCACGTCACGCACCTCTAACTTTCGGAAGTTATATGACTTTTCGAAATTATATGCGTTTTGATTGACAATTATCGCCTGCTCCGTGCCTCGGAGAGCACGTTAAGCCGTCGGTCCCGGCTGCCATGAACATCTATGGCAGTCGATATTGGGAAGTCAGTGCCCTATAATATCCTGACACTGGTCTAGCCTTAGGGTATCGTTAGCCTTCGGGTTGCGGAGGTCAGGTGGCAGCCGCTCCGTGTAAAAACTGATATCCAGTCAAATTCGGTTAGACCAGAAAAGCCGATCTCAAGTGACTTGAGAATAATAAAGGCTAGGAAGAAGAAGAGAAGATTCTTATTACTAAGCAAAACGAGCTCGCAAGCCAAATTTTACTTAGCTGCGTCGGTTTACAGTTGTTATCATATTGCGTTATTACTAGTTATGTTGAACCAAGCCGGTTCAACATAACTAGTAACAACGCAACATTCAATGCTAGAGTTATTAAAATATGAGAAATGCAATGGGTGGAAATCTTTTATAACTGTTTTCTCAATATACGTTTATGTTATGTTCTGTCTATGTATGCCTGTATCACGCAAAAGCCAAGGTATGGATCTTGATATGGCCTTCATAGCTTTAAAGCCTGGGATTCAATTTAAAATCTAAGCTGGTGGATATTGTTGTTAGCCTTAAACAGAGTCGCGGTAAAAGCATGTTTTTTATTGCTACTGTTGGCAGACGCGCCAGCGATCCTCTGTAAGCGGTAATCGCTGCATGGACAAACAGCAAGGAAACAACCCAGCCGTTGTCTACCTTACATAATAAATATAGGGAGAAACAAGCATACGGCCTGCAGCTTGGTGGTAAGCTGTTAGCCTACATAAAGGGAGAAAGGGGTACAGGAGGAAAAACGGACTGAGGATGTGATAGAGCCTCTGAAACTCTCACTCACCAAAGGAAGTGCAACAGTCGGTATACTGCTAGTTTATGTCAATATATGTATATTCTGTGAGAGGATAGTACTTCTCAGGTCATATCGAGCCATTCGCACTGAAATCAGCAAAGCTACTTTATCTTCCATAAGAGTAATGTAAATTTAGTTATAGGGAATGCTATATCTTGTAATATGTAAATGCAGCCATCTACAGATAAGCTTTTGGCGCGAAAGATTATACATATATTAAGTATTTGGTTAGAATAATAAAGACAAAGAGCATTCGAGGGATAAGAATGTAAACAATATTACCGACTAAAACTTTTTATTCTAGTACACAATTAAATTAAAAACCATAGCCGGTGTGTAAACAGTACGAAGATTTGAGAATGTGCCAGCGTTCTCTCTACTCTTCGCGTATCAACAAGCTACGCAGTTCTGTAAGACGTCAATAGATGGCGCTGTAATAAATTATTAGACGAAACTGCGAGTCTTCCCCACAGTGCCGATAGATGGCACTGGCTGTAACAACATAAAAGTATAAGACTGATAATAATAAAACAGTTTCAAAAACATCCGTGATAACTCAAAGTTGTCATAATTTTGTCATCATCGATCTATCTATTCATACTATTAGAAATCTGTAAAGAGGCTATGTCCAGTATATTAAAGACTAGCTTTGGCCCGCGAATTCACTCGGGAGCAGTATATTTTAGATGAAAGGTATCCCTGCCAACGTGTATGCGAAATTTCATGATGATTGGTTGAGCAGTTAAGTCATAAAAGCACACATGCAAACAAACATGCAAACTAACATTCGCATTTATAATATTAGTAAGGATATTACGTCACTTTTGGTTTAGCGAAGTCTGAACTTTAAGCAGAATTGTTTCGAAAACTTGTTGGTCTCCATCTCTGACTATCTGCTTGAGCAGTCACGTCATCAAAAACCACTACATATTATGAAATGGTTTTAAAGTTTAGTAGTAAATTTCGGTAAATAGAAACTAACGAGTAGTAAAATAATGTTGCAGTAAGTTAAAAGGTATATTTTCATCAGACAAACTCTAGTTCACTTAAACAAACGCTAGTAATGAATAATTATGAGGTATTTATCTTCTTTCACTGTACGTAATGGAATATTTCGTGGGCCTTTTGTTTATTGGGCATTCGTTCGTGATTCAAATATTCTAATCATAATTTCGTAACAATAACAAAATATTATATAATAGTATAAATAATTGAACGACTGACTGACTCGCCAACCACGCAACGACCCCGTTTCACTTTATGAACTCAAAATGTATAGATGTGGTTCGTTATAGATGCTCTCCTAGTAGACATGAAGTAGCCTACCCCGATTAATACACTGAGATCTCATAGCAGCCAAATTGTTCAAAGCTACGTTCCTATAGCAAAGCCATGACGACTTAAGGATCAAGATCCTAAACAAAAAAAGAATAACGCTAAGAACTTGTTATCATTACATAACATTCACGCTTCTAGCTATGATAAGTTATATACCGATCCAGAACGAAACGAAATTGAAAATAAATCTCGTTTTTTATCGGTTGGCTTACTGTACCTATACGGTAGCAGAAAAATCCGTAGAAATAATATATTCATTATCTTTGACTTGGATTTTCAAAGCTTTGGCGACTCTATTATATCTTGTTTATTCATATTTATTTGAAACCGATCAATCTTAGCATTATGTTCTGTACTCGGCCGCGAGAAAACAAATCTTTTGTAAAAGTTTTCTCTGCGGGTTAGATATTATTCACGAGGGTGCCAAACCTTTGATTGATGGCGTTTGTTGAAATTATAAATGATGAATTATAAGCTAGAACATGTTTGCGCAGGTAACAAAGGGACTCTCATATTTTATTATATTACAAACATTTCAATGTACATAGAAACTACATGTACTGTATAGTATCCATTTATTAGTAAAATATATTTTTAGTCACGCATATTTTCTAAATATATATTTTGTTATTGTTTTAAAAACATATTGAAAATAATTAAGAGATGCTTATCCCTCGTGCGGTGGAAATCGCGTTCTGGAACAAAGGAAAACAATCGCGAAGCTGTAAATTATTATATTCAAGTATTTAAAGCCTGCTAGTGCAAATCTTTAGCAACTTTTCCGCAAATTTGCTTAGTAATATTTCGTCATGTCTATACAAAAATACATGTATTATAAGTTGTATTAGTGAGAATTCTGCTGGACACGGGCCTCTTCCTAGAACTCTACGCAAGAGATATGGTCAACTTCAAGACATTCGGCAGCAAAGTAATAGATTATTGCATTCTCTAGCAATAATCTAGTTGCCTTAACTTAGGAATAAAATATGCTATATACGTGCATAGCCTCACGCCTGATTACCGAAAGTGTGAAGGAAAGTGTGTTTGAGAAGGGACTGTAAATTTCCTACATAAAATTGTATTATAGATTATATAATTGTATTATAAATTTATAGATTATAAATCTATAAATTTAAAAGTTCGCTTGCCAATAATCCTTCACTATAGTTAATAATGCATATCATGTTATAGATAATTATATTATATTGTTTTCCAAATTGTTACTTATCCTGTTTTGTTCTTTAATCTCTTAATACTATTTTAATATCCGTCACAGAATGTAAAAGCAATGTGTGGAAACTCTTCTGGATTATGTTTTATTTGTATCTTACATCATGAGACTACCGCGATATCGGAGGGCACAGTACACTAGCTTTAAAACTATCACCTTCGCCTTGTGATATAAATAAAAAATGTATCTCCAGGTTAAATTAAAGCGCACAAACCGCAGGGCAACTTGTGGCGGGCTGAATGTGAGTGGCGACACTGCGGTCCTGCATGCCTCAGAGAGTTGGTTAGGGCCTCGTCCCCGGCTTGCCGTTACTGGTTGGCTGGGGTGGAACTTCAAGAGCGCCCGTAGGACTCTCAACTCTGGCTTGCCTTGGTCGGCCGGTCAGAGGGGAACCGCTAGAGCTATATGCTTGAGGGTGGAAGTGTCATTTTCAAGGGCATAACTACGGGGAAATCCGCTCCGGGTCTCCGTTGTCACGAGACCCGTGATGGTGAAACCGGCGCCGCACCGCTCGACACCCCTAGCCACTCGCACCTGTGTTGCCCTCTGCTGCTGGCTTGTATGCCTATAGTGGCTATTCAGGGGGCCTATCTAGTGAGTTGACGCGTCATCGTCTGCCCGTTGCATTGATGCTATTAGAGTATTCAGGGCAGACGCCGTTTTTCATCCATAGTTAGCAATATACCGGTCCACCAAATACCCATATCTATAGCCCATATATTAGAATCCATACGTAGCAATAGTCCTACGCCTGCTGCGGCTAGTGCCGATGTAGGTGTTCCATCACACCTTTGATTAAAACTCTCGAAGGGCCTCTTCACGTTGGACCCATGTCTCCGTGTAAGCCTCCCAAAGGGCCAGGTGTTTTCTAATATAATATGTTAGAAAGTACCTGTGATAAGAGAAACATAATAATATTATTCTACCACATACACACAACACCATCTAGCCCAAACTAAGCAGAGCTTGTACTATGGGTACTAGACAATGGATAAACATACATATTATACATAGAAACACCCAGACCAAGACAAACATCCATGTTCATGCACACAAATGTTTGACTTGTGCGGGAATCGAACCCGCGACCTCAGGCGTGGCAGTCGGTTACACTAACCACTACGCCATCGAGGCGAGGAGGTAATAATTAAAACGTGCTCACTTTTGTAGCGAGAGACTCCCGTCACCTTCGATAACATCGACGTCATTAGTCTTTTAAAAGACATCGTCTCTTTAAAGGCAAGTTTGGCAGAAGTGCAGATGAAGTTAAGTGCATCTGAGGTCACTGTTGCAGATTTTCGCATCGAACTAGAGGCTATTACTCCATAAGAATAACACTTAATCTAGGTACAAAATTTAGGGCTTAAGGAATACATAACAAACTGGCGACCCTGACTTCTAAACTAGGTATGGACCTGTATCTTAGAAGCCAGTGTTACTTTCTGATAGTTACATTTATATAAGCCTCACAAATGGTTACAATCATTGATATTCTCATAAATAGAAAAAAAGGTCTAGTGAAAATTGACATGCAGTTGAATAACGACTACCGCAAGAAACTTAATATCGGTCAATAGCTGTTTTGACTCGCGTACTGAGGATTTCGGAAAGACTCGGGTCTTAGAATAAAATATACCAATAGAAAGTAATTTACTTAAATTCGTATATTTGCTTCGCTTGTATACTATCTACACGAGAAAGTTTCTTTATAATTGATATTTGCTGTAGGACTAGCTGTCTTAGGAACTAATAGCTATCTATTAGTTTCTAAGAATACGGCAATCAGATTATAAGTAGAATAAAATTAAGTCTCTATAGATATAATTTCACTTTGCTTATAATCTTAGCATAAAATTTTATAAATAATAATTATTTTAAGTATCCTGCTTTATGAACTAAGAAGATAAGGTAGGTAAAAATTATATTTGCAACGTGTGAAGCCACGCCGCATTGTGTTTTGTGTGCGGCGGTGGGCAAACCAGCGGAGCACCGGGCGGGTGGCAAGGGGTGCACCGCCACCAATAAAAAACTGCCGCCAAGGTCGCCTGCCTCATCGTCGGCGACATCCAGGGTCGCCGCTCCCGCGGTCGGAGGGGCGGAGGTTAGAATGGAGACATAATGTCTCCACACCTCCGTCTCCTCCAGAGTAATTTAAACCACTGCGCCAGGGCTCAGGACCTTCTCCTCCAGAGCATGGCGCAGTGGTCAATACATGTCGCCGTCGTAGCCGAGCCCTATTTCGTCCCTCCCAGGGCTGACTGGGTAGGGGACCTCGATGGCTCGGTGGCGTTAGTTTCGCCGGCCGCCGCCGGCACCCCGTCCTTCGAGAACATCGTCCGGGGACGGGGCTGCGTTGCAGCACTCGTAGGAGAAGCGGTTGTGGTGGGCGGTTACTTCTCACCCAACCGACCTCTCGCCGACTTCGAGGAGATCTCCTCGAACTGACCGTCGTCGTCGCTCGAAGCCACCCTCGGCCCGTGCTCGTCGTCGGGGACCTCAATGCCAAATCCTCGGCTTGGGGTTCCGCGACCACGGACGCGAGGGGTGAATTGCTCGAGGAGTGGGCCGTTGAAAACGGCCTGCTAGTCCTCAATCGTGGGTCAGTGCACACGTGCGTGCGTCAGCGGGGCGGGTCAGTTATTGATGTCTCTTTTGCCAGCCCCGCACTAGCACGCCGTGTCCAAGGCTGGCGCGTCGTCGAGGAGGTGGAGACGCTGTCGGACCACCGCTATATTCGGTTCGACGTCTCCGCCCAGACCTCCGACCCCCCAGCCCCAAGGGCCCCGATTGGGGGCGGTCCGCGTTGGGCTTTGAAGAAGCTAAATCGGGAGGTCCTCCTGGAAGCCTCCATCGTTCAGGCCTGGGTGCCAGCACCGGCCAGGCCTGACAATGTTGAGATGGAGGCCGAGTGGTTCCGGGAGGCCATAACGCAAGTTTGCGATGCGGCGATGCCTAGAGTACCTGCAAATATTCCAACCAGGCGCCGGGTGTACTGGTGGTCGGAACATATTGCCGACCTGCGCCACGCTTGCGTGGCGGCCAGACGCCAGTACATCCGGCTCCGCAGGAGGCGTCGCCGCCCTCCCGATTTCGACGCCAGGGAGGCGGAACTGTACGAGGCCTACAGAGCGGCCAAAAGTACGCTAAAAGTAGCCATCAAGCGGGCCAAGGATCTGGCCCGCCAAGAGCTGCTGGGGACTCTGGACCTTAATCCCTGGGGGCGTCCATACCTTATGGTGAGAGGCAAGCTTCGCCCCTGGGCGCCCCCCTTGTCCCAGAGTCTCCGGCCACAGTTGGTGCAGGAGGTGGTGGCCGCTCTGTTTCCCTCACGGGCGGAGCACACTCCTCCGTTGATGGTTCCGCCTTCCATGGCGTCCAGCGCGGACTTTGACGACGACGTGGTTCCCGAAGTGACCCAGGTAGAGTTGCGAGCGGCGGTGTCGAGACTTCGCTCGAAAAACACCGCCCCAGGGCCCGACGGCATTCCAGGTCGTGCATTGGCCCTGGTCCTCGAGGAGCTCGCGCCCCGACTCAGGGGGCTCCTCAGCGAGTGTTTGCAGCAGGGCCAGTTTCCACGTCAGTGGAAGGTGGGGAAACTGGTCCTGATCAGGAAGGAAGGGCGCCCGGCGGACAGTCCGTCCGCCTACCGGCCCATTGTGTTGCTGGACGAGGTGGCTAAACTGTTCGAGTTTATAATCGCGGAGCGCCTCGTCCAGCGTCTTTCTTCAGTGGGTCCGGATCTGGCGGACAACCAGTATGGTTTCCGCCGCGGGCGCTCAACAATCGATGCAGTTCTGCAAGTGAGGAGCCTGGCGGAGGACGCGGTGTCCCGGGGCGAGGTCGTCTTCGCGGTGTCTTTGGACATCGCGAATGCCTTCAATACCTTACCCTGGAGTTGCATTAGGGAGGCACTCGTTTTCCATCGTGTGCCGACCTACCTCCGCCGCATAGTCGGGGCATATTTATCCGAGAGGGTAGTCGTCTACCCGGGTCACGACGGTTGGAGTCGGCGAGAGATGTCGTGCGGTGTTCCACAGGGATCGGTTCTGGGTCCGCTCCTGTGGAACATCGGTTACGACTGGGTGCTGCGAGGTGCGCTCCTCCGTGGCGTCGGCGTCATATGTTACGCCGACGACACGCTTGTCACGGCGAGGGGTAAGTCGCACCGGGCGGCGGCCATACTGGCGACCGCTGGGGTCGCACAAGTCGTTGGTCGTATCCGGCGGTTGGGCCTCGAGGTGGCCCTGTCTAAATCCGAGGCTGTATGTTTTCACGGCCCTCGGAAGCGGCCACCTCCAGGGGCCCATATCATGGTAGGAGGGGTCCGCATCGGCGTCGAGTCAACCCTAAAGTATTTAGGTCTCTTGCTCGACAGCCGATGGGACTTTACAGCCCATTTTCGTCGTTTGGCCCCCATTCTTCGGGGCGCTGCAGGCGCGCTCTCGCGCCTGCTGCCCAACCTTGGGGGGCCAAGCACCTCCTGCCGGAGGCTCTACGAGGGGGTCGTGCGGTCCATGGCCCTATATGGGGCCCCAGTGTGGGCAAACAACCTGACGGCCCGTAACATCACGGCGCTTCGTGCTCCACAGCGCGCCATGGCCGTCAGGTTGATTAGAGGTTACCGCACGATCTCGTTCGAGGCTGCGAGCCTCCTCGCCGGATCGATGCCATGGAACCTGGAAGCGGCGCTCCTGGCGTCGCTCTATCGTTGGCGCCAGGAGGCGCTAGCTCGGGGCGAGGGACCGGGTTTTGCCGCAATCAAGGCGGCAAGGTCCGAGCTCCGCCAGGTCCTAGTGGCTAATTGGAAGGAGCGACTTGTGCACCCTAGTGCCGGGCACGCCACGATCGTGGCGGTAAGTCCCGTGTTTGAGGAGTGGCTGGAGAGGCGGCATGGCGCCCTCACCTTCCGGCTGACACAGGTTCTGACTGGCCACGGTTGTTTTGGCCGGTTCCTGTGTCGTATACGCCGGCAAGAGACGCCCGGTTGTCACCACTGCGGCGACTGCCGCGACGTTGTTGAGGACACGGCGCTGCACACTTTGGCGGTTTGCCCCGCCTGGGCATCGCAGCGCCGTGAGTTGATCGCGGCAGTCGGATCGGTTGCCCTCTCGCTCCCGGCCGTAGTTCAGTCTATGGTCCGGAGTGAGAGGTCGTGGAACGCCGTCGACTCCTTCTGCGAGGAAGTAATTTCCATCAAGGAGGCGGCGGAGCGGGAGAGGGAGCGTTTAAACCCTCTCCCCAACCGCAGAGCCGGGCGCCGGAGGGCGCGAGATGACCTCCAGCCACCCTGAGGTTTGACCTGGGGGTGGTGGGCTTTGAGGGCCTGCCCACCATCCGTTCAGCACCAGGTCCAAGAGGCGGCGTGCGTGTTCCCACGCGCGCCTCTGTTTCGAGTCCGTCTCCCCTCTAGGGGGGGACAGTAGGGTATATTATAGAAGTGAGTCCTTTGGGTAGGTCTCTTCGCGTAGTGGCCTGCCGTTTTACACGGCGGGCCGTAACCTCGGCGGGGTCGCGACCGCATGCGAAAGCGATTCGCGCGGCCCCGTCCATAGTGGTTTTGTCGAGGAACACCGTGGTAGGTTTAGTCGGTATTCCGGGAGGTACATTATCTTTTCAACATCTTTCTTTTACCCCGGCGAGTCCGACATAATCCCTCCGCCCGCCCCCGCGGAGGGATATGCGTCACTGCATTCCCCCACGTAAAAAAAAAAAAAAAAAAGGTGAAAATTATATTTATCTCATATGTTTCAATATTATATATGACTATTTAGTCAAAGACTATGGAACATACAAACTATTTATGATTTACTACATTTGACTTAATAATTTTAGGTAAAAGATTTTCATCCCCATTTTCGGCCTCTTTTAGCACTAAGCAAAAGAATCAATTTTGATGCCAGTCTTTCGTTTTTCTATTGGATACATTTCGAAGAGTGTGCTAAACTGCAACTAAAGGAACTGCATAATTTGATTCCTCCTTCCCCATTCTACCATCAGATAACCAGACAATCAGACCAGCGGCACAGGTACACGGTGGATATACCACATTAACACACAAAGTATTGATTTTACTTTTATAATGTGTACAGCAAAGGAGTGGAACTCACTACCTAAGTCTGTATTTCCCGATGAGTACAATCTGGGTGTCTTCAAGTCACGAGTGAATCTTCTAGACAAGCGTGCTTCATCGTCGACTGCACTTAACATCAAGTCATCAAGATCGCGGTCACAACAAAATACAATATAAAAAAAATCGGAGGGAGATTAGGCGCAGGACCACCGGCTTATAGTAGGCAGAAGCACGGGGATGTGCAACATCGGTAACTTCCTGACTCCGAACTGGAATCGAAAAATTTGCACCCTTTACAAATTTTAATCTTTTCGAGACGTTTCGAACACACTACTTTTTGCAGAAACAATCCATTCTTAATTGCGTCTGGTTATTAGCTAATATTATATGGCGTAGTGGTTAGTGTAACCGATTGCTACGCGTGACATCGCGGGTTCGATTCTCGCACAAGTCAAATATTTGTGTGCATGAACATGGATGTTTGTCTTGGTCTGGGTGTTTCTATGTATAATATGTATGTATATACAAAAATAAAAAACATGTATATATGTATGTCTATCCATTGTCTAGTACCCATAATACAAGCTCTGCTTAGTTTGGGCTAGATAGTGTTGTGTGTATGTGATAGAATATTTTTTTTTTTTTTTTTTATTATTATTATTAAATTAAAGGATTGTTGTCAAATAAAAGATTATGCATTTTAGTTAGAAGTTGGTTTATGTATATAGCGTACAACGATTAGAATTCCAAAGTAACAAGTTTATAGCATAGCAATCCTCTAAGCCGAACAACAAAAAGACGATGAACTTAATAAGAATTAATGCCACTGTTTTATTTCCCCAAAAAGCTGGATAATACGAAGGTACGCCTCAAAAAATGGTTGTCCATTTGCAAACACTGAAATTTACCAGCTCATCTACTAGGTCCGTGTAATTTAGACCTCAAGAACAGTAGATCAACAAATATAATGCCGTCATTTATAAAAACAGTAGCCCAACGTCCGTTTTTTATACAGTTAGATTCATCACAACGTTTTGAAGTTCTGCTAGTGAATGCCTCATTTAAATAGTTTGTAGGAAGTTTATGTCATTCGCCATAATAATGTGCCTTGTATAATTATGAACCAGTTATTCGCTCAATCTTGCGACGTTTTAGTTGCCATTGCAAAGTTTTCTTAGGATCTTTATTTTCAATTTATTTTGAATTAGACATTGCTTAAATCCTTCTACTGGATTTTAAACCAGTGCACCGACCGATTTAGATGAAATCTTTCATACTATGTTTTAAATTTTTATGATATTATAATTATTTGTCTTAAACTAATTGTTTCTTCGTATTGTAAAACTCATCATAAATTAACGTAATATAGGCAAATTTTAATGTATATAATACTAACCGCTGAGGAGATATATAGTTACAGGAGAGATATCACACGTCTCCGATGACCACAACCACATTTCACCAGCTTTTGTTTTAGATTCCATGTTAGAGGTAAATCTTATATTTTACTTAAACTTATACTTTACTTAAACTTTAGCCAATCCAAGAGTCCAACCTAATATATGCACACCAATCACATTAACTATTGTTGGGCTTTATGCATAGGAAGCAATAAAAAATTAGACCGTTTCCTGATATGACGTAAGGCAATGTAATGCAATGCAAGTCAATATCATACGTGAAGATTAACAGAATATTAGCCACAGCAGGCTAATCACCGATCATACCGTAAGTCCGATGACAGTTTGGCCCATAGGACTAATGGAGAAACCTATATCTAAGTCCAACTCTTTGCTTCGGACTCAAATTTTGATGAAGAAGGCACCCAGACTACCCACCATTGCACTGTACGATAGCTTATTGATCGGAAGCCGTTTTACGCAACGTGCGGTCAGGCGTGAGCTCAAGTTCCTGAACGTTCATAAACTAGCGTGCAGAATGGCGTCCCTGGAGTGGAACTTAAGACATTCAACCAAGAGCTGAACTTTTTTTAACGTGACTTTATTGTCTATGGTTTTATAGACAACTGGCTTTTGCCCGCGGCTTCGCTCGCGTAAAAATAGGTTAGGTTATGTTACGTTCGAGCACGCCACGATCGTGGCAGTAAATCCCGTGTTTGAGGAGTAGCTGGAGAGGTGGCATAGCGCTCTCACCTTTCGGCTGACACAGGTAATGACTGGCCACGGTTGTTTCCTGTGTCGCATAGGCCGGCATGAGACGACCCGGATGAAATCACTGCGATGTTGCTGTGGACACGGCGCTGCACACGTTGGCGAATTGCCCCGCCTGGGCATCGCAGCGCCGTGAGTTGATGGTGGCAATCGAAATAGTTGCCCTCTCGTTTGGCCCAGCCCGGCATGGTTCGGAGTGAGAAGTCATGAAACGCTGTTGCCTCCTGTGAGGAAGTAATTTCTATCAAGGAGGTGGTGAAGGGGGAAAGGGAGCGCTTGAGCCCTCTCCTCAACCGAAGAACCAGGCACCGAAAGACGCTAGATAAACTCCAGCCACCATAAGGTTGTACCTGGAGGTGGTGGGCATCGTGGGCCTGCGACCCACCACCCGATTAGTTGCAGGTCTCAAAGGCGGCGTGCGTGTTCCCACGCGCGCCTCTCTGTTGTGTAGTCTTGCTAGGTATAATGCAAGCCGGAGAGATGAAATTTATCTCCTAATAAGGATAGGTAGTACTGTGTAGTGGCCTGCTGTCGAAGTCGCGATGGCATGTGGAAGTGATTCGCCTGACCCCGTCATCTCTGGTTATGTTGAGGAACAACGTAGTAGGTTATGACCGGCATGTCACCATCTTTCCCCGGGTGAGTCCGACATAACCTCTCCGTCGTCCCGCAGAGAGGTATGCGTCAATACATTCTATCTGTGATCAGATAACGCCAAAACCGCTAAATAAAATTAATTATACTCAGATGCATATATCGCTTTGCTCAAAGGTAACATATATGTAGAGATAATGAATCTACATATAAAGTAGTGATGTTGTCTACAGCGTTTGAATGAGTGCCTAACTATGAACATTGAAACCTAAATATTATTAAGATTATAAGCATTGCCATTTAACGTGGCAATGCTGCCAGTTTTCTGAGCACTGTACCAGCTGACTATTACTGCGGAAGAACGCTATGTCGCCTATTAATAAAGGATTGACTTTTACTTCTTCAACCTATTTTTATATTTTATATTCTAGTTAGTAGATTAGGCTGGGTTATGTTCGTAACAGTACTTCTTTTTAAATAATATATAACCTATGTTAGTCGGTGATAATACAGCTTTCTAAAGGAGATTTTTTTTTAAATTGGATGAGTAGTTTGAGTTAAATACTTACAAACAAAAAATCAAATCATTCCTTTTTATAATATTAGTATAGAAGTATAGATAAAAGCATCGCAATCAAATGCAGATTTATTAAATACGGACTAACTGTTACGCATAAAAGTTCATCTTCGCTCAGCTTGCATTTCTGCATGAACGATTCTAGTCACTTATGACTGGTCTGGAGTTTCTGCCACTCTAATAGCTGCCTGCCACTGGGCTTGTTCTTCTAAATGGAACTGCGTTTAAAGGAACGTCTCAGTAGCTGTTAAAGCTCTCTAGGGTTGAATTTGTTAATTCAAACGGAGTTGCGTTTGATGAGATGTCTCAGTTGTTCTTAAAACTGCTTAGCGTTCAGCTTGTACAACTAAACAAATCTGCGTTTAAAGCGTTTCGTTACCTCTCAAGGCTCTCTGGCGTTCGACTTTGTATTTGTTGGGGCGATAATATATAATACAAAATGATACTACGTTTTAAAATGTGTGCAGCGCCATCTATCGAAATAATAAATGATTATTACTCATTATAATTATATCAAAAAGAATAATATAAAGGGCAAACATAAAACAAATACAATATTATTAGGATTGTGTGTGTCGATATCGCGTTTCAGCGCCATCTATCGAGTTGTTATGATACTAAACGTTAAAGGTACTTTAGTATAAAA
The DNA here is from genome assembly GCA_963675205.1 of Catocala nupta. Classification (NCBI taxonomy): domain Eukaryota; kingdom Metazoa; phylum Arthropoda; class Insecta; order Lepidoptera; family Erebidae; genus Catocala; species Catocala nupta. The sequence continues at coordinate 10,177,416 of OY776081.1, forward strand.
ATATAATTTAATTTGATTTCAACACCGTATAACACCAAACTTCTTACGACAACTTTGTTAATCAGCTTAAATAAGTGAACAGACAGAGCTTAATTAGCTGAATGTAATTATTTTGAGAACTAAACCTAACTCGGGAACAGATTTTTATTTGGGATATCAGATTTCTACCGGGATACAGTAGATCCCCTTTTTCTGTACTCCAGGCATCACGTTGTAATTCATTCATATTAGTAGGCCGAGTTGTTATAGCGGATGACCGTCTAAAAGTAATTTTTTGTATCCGTTGGCAACAATAGTTATTTTCTAGATGAAAGGTACCCTATGCCCCTTGCAACCCTGACAGCATGTGTACAAAATTTGATGATGATCGGTCCAGTAGTTATGGTGTGAAATCGTGACAAACAAACAAACTCACATTCGCATTTATAATATTAGTTAGGATTAGGATAAAGTTCCATACTCCAGAGTACAGGTAGTTACAACAGAGTTCCATATTCACTGGACCAGTTGCATACGACAAAGACTGCAAATATTTTATACACCTATATTCTTAGTAAAATATCCTTGTTGACTCATTGTTGTTATTTATATGTAATTATATCGGCGAAGGACATCAAGTTGGTAAACAAAATTTGCATTCAGACAGTTCTAGATTTTATTAAAAATAATTTCATTAACTGGTGAGCATTATTCTGTGTGACTTAAATTTCGGCTTTCCACCTACCTGGAATGGCTTTCAAAATGTTTGGCGTCACAATTTGGCTCTTAGTTTAAGCACCGCTATATAATGACCCATTAACTGTAGTGAAGGTCTTTTTGTCCAAGACCCACATTTTGTACGAAATAACACAACGCTTTGTGCTGGTGTTTAAGGTGTAAACTGTTTGTTATATTTCAGCTCAGATACGGTTTTGCGCATATTTTGTCATCTGTTTTAATCGCGCCGTATTATTCATAGTGTAAACGATCATTACTGAGATTACATGTCATATGCGGTTACTGTTTTCATTATTTTAGTTCTGATTTGCTTTATTTTTGATTATGTAACTTTTTCCGAATTGACTAAATTTGTATACATGTGTAGAATGTGCAGTTCTAACAAACGTCAAACGTGAATTAATGTTCACGTTTTACTTTTATTTTAATTTAAGAGAATAACAATGTCACTTATGTTACTTTATAACTCTAACACTAGATCGGAAATATATTTTAAACAACCTTTATTAGGAGAATTTATTAGCCTTTAAATCTAATATTGGCCAAAATATTAGATAATAAGAGGGTCCAAACCGTGATAACAGAAATATTTTAATATAGTAATAATAATAATATTCTATCACATACACACAACACCATCTAGCCCAAACTAAGCAGAGCTTTTACTATGGGTACTAGACAATGGATAAACATAAATACATACATCTTATACATAGAAACAGACCAAGACAAACATCTATGTTCATGCACTCAAATGATTGACTTGTGCGGAAACCCGCGCCCTTAGGCGTGGCAGTCGGTTACACTTACCAATACGCCATCGAGGCCGATAGTGTTAATAAATAATGTAGGTAATCAGTTATCACAAAACATGGCGCATAAAATCAGGCATTTTACCATGAGCGACTATTGCATATTTTTACTCGGCGGAGAAGACTTTAGATCAGCTAACCAATACTTGGACATTATACTACAAATTAGAAAAGAATTACAAGAAATGAAACATACAAATATTATTATATGCACGCCTACTTATAAATTTGGATATTACGTCAACTTATATAATTCTAGAATTGAGACATTTAATAATTTACTCTATTTAGACGTGATGACTCACAAGCATGCATATGTTTTAGATTCCAATAAAAATTTGATTTTACCATGTTTGACAAACGCACAGGCGCGATAAATAATGCTGGACTAAGAACTATTTTTAAGGACATATATAGAATGATTTTTGACATACAATCCATTGACATGAATACTCCAAATGACATTGACAATTTTGATCAAGATAATATACATAATGATAATTTTTTTCATCACTGACAAACTAACAATCATGCATCAGAATATAGCGGGTCTTCTAAGTAAAATAGATGAGATATATTGCTCTCTATAAAACCTAAGAGATAAAAAGTGTGATATAGACATAATTTGTCTCAGTGAAACTTTTCTTTTAGAAGGAACAGAAAAAAATGTGCACCTTAAAGGTTTTAGTAACGTAGCACACTATTCAAGAAAACATTCAAAGAGAGGAGGCGTAATGATTTTGATAAAGAATGACATTGAAGTTAAATCGTTATCGGAAGTCGAGCAATTTTGCGAACCCTGTGTTTTCGAGTGTTGTGGAATTGAGCTAACTACATACAAAGTAATCTTATTATGTTTATACAGAACTCCCTCCTCCAATACTAATGAATTCCTTGAGAGGTTTGACAGTTTGCTATTTCAGATATGTCGTAACAAACGCAAAGCTGTAATTGTATGCGGTGACATGAATATTGACTTACTGAAAAGCTCGGGAGAAACTATTGTGTACAAGAATATATTAGAAGCCCATAACCTAACATCAGTCATCACAACTTCAACACGTATGACAATTGATACGATGACTTGTATTGATCACATCTCTACGAATATTATGGACGGATGCGCAACGGTACATGATTTAGGATTGTCCGATCACACCGCGCAAACATTTTCCTGGTCGGTTACCTCACCTCGAACATCTCTTGTAAAATGGTGGTATGAATTTAGGAGAGACTATTGTGCTGAAAACATCAAAAAGTTTTTATATTATATTGCCAAATTATCCTTCCAAGAAGTAATAACAGAAACTTCAGCAAATGAGTCCTTTAAAGCGTTTCACGATTTATACTGTTTGTTTTATTATATGTGCTTTCCAGTTATTCGAATAAAAGTAACAAACATAGACATTCGTAAATCAAAATGGTTGACAAAAGGGCTAAAGATAAGTTGTAATACTAAACGATATCTGTATAACAAATTTAAATATACTCATAGTATTAGCACTAGAAATAAATACAATCAATATAGAGACCTATTAAGACAATGCTTTATATTCTCAAGGAAAAACAGCCATACAAAATATATTAATAATGCTGATAACAAGTGCAAAGCTTCTTGGAATATTATAAAAAATTACGTTAGTACAAATTTTCAAAATAAATCCATATCTAGAATTTGTGTAAACGATTATGTGACCACTGATGCAATGGATATTGCAAACTCTTTTAATAAGTTTTTTATTAACATTGTCAAAGATAACCCGATAATTCAGTCAAATGAACAGGACAACGTAGTGATAAATAAGGTTGACAAAACAATATTTCTGTATCCAGTAAACCATACCGAACTTATAAATATTATTAAGTCACTAAAAAATTCTAAGGCAGTGGGCTCTGACGAAATCCGGACTGATATTATAAAAAAAAGCCTTCTCTTAATTATAGACCCCTTAATACATACTATAAATTTATCTATAGAGCAAGGTATTTTCCCCGATAGTTTAAAACAATCTATTGTAAAGCCATTATTTAAAAAGGGTGACAAAAATAAAATGGATAATTACAGACCTGTGACATTAATCTCGATTTACTCAAAAATATTCGAAAAAGTTATATATAATAGACTCATCAATTTTATTGAAACACATAACATTGTTAAAGACGAACAAAACGGATTTCGTAAAAATCGAAGCACATCACTAGCCGCATTTAAATTGTTAAGGGGTATAACCGAGTGTATTGATAATAAATTACCTGTGTCAGTTTTGTTTATGGACATGAGCAAGGCTTTCGACTTCGTCCATCACAAACGCCTTCTTGAAAAGATATACAGTTATGGTATACGTGGACCAGCCTACGACTGGATAAAATCTTATCTATGTAATAGAAAACAGAGTGTAGAGATACTATCCTACAACGAAGTGTCAAAATCATTAGATTGTATTCAGTCGGAGTATTTAGTTAACGATTACGGTGTGCCTCAGGGCAGTATATTAGGACCCTTACTGTTCTTATTATATATTAATGATTTACCTGACGCAATTGCTCAAGAGTGTGTTCTATTCGCAGATGACACCACAATTTTAATAAAAGGAACCGATAAGAACACGTATAATAAAGAAATAAATATAGCTCTTGAGAAGGCCATTCTATGGATGTCCTCAAATAACTTAAAAGTAAATATTAGTAAAACTAAGTTTATGCAATTTCATACACATAGGTCTAAACCACGTCAATTAAATGTCGCTTATCGAGGAGCTCCAGTTGAAGAAGTCCATGCATACAAGTTTTTGGGCATTACTTTCGACAGATTTTGCGGTTGGAAAGATCATGTAAATGAACTATGTGCAAAATTAAATAGTTTTATTTATCCGCTGAGACGAATAAGCCGCACTGTCTCGAAAAATGCTGCGATGACTGCTTACCATGGTTACGTTGACACAATACTCCGCTACGGTATCATTTTATGGGGTAAATGTGTTGACATTGATAGAATACTAATTATGCAAAAAAAAATGTATCAGGTCAATCTTTGGACTAAGATCGATAGAATCATGCCGACCTGTTTTTAAACAAAATAAAATATTAACTGTCCCCAGTCTATATATCCTAGAGGCATGCTTGTTTGTGGTTAAACATAAATGTCTCTTTCAACAAGCTACTAATTATTACGCTCCTAGGTCACAAAATGCCAACAAATTATATAGACCATGCACAAAGCTGACACTGACATCAAATAATTGTTACATAATGTGTATTAAAATATTTAACAATGTTCCTCATACTTTTAGAAATTTGTCATTTAATAAATTCAAAATACAATTAATTACTTGGCTGACAGAAAGATGTTTTTATAGCATTGAAGAATTTTTTAAATATAGATAAAATGGTATATGTGACATTGTTAATAATTATGTAATGAATTTATACATTTTTTTTTTTTTTTTTTTTTACGTGGGGGAATGCAATGACGCATATCCCTCCGCGGGGGCGGGCGGAGGGATTATGTCGGACTCGCCGGGGTAAAATAAAGATGTTGAAAAGATAATGTACCTCCCGGAATACCGACTAAACCTACCACGGTGTTCCTCGACAAAACCACTATCGACGGGGCCGCGCGAATCACTTTCGCATACGGTCGCGACCCCGCCGAGGTTTCAGCCCGCCATATGAAACGGCAGGCCACTACAAGAAAGACCTACCCAAAATAGGCACTACTTCACCTACTGTCTCCCCCCTAGAGGGGAGACGGACTCGAAACAGAGGCGCGCGTGGGAACACGCACGCCACCTCTCGGACCTGGTGCTGAACGGATGGCGGGCAGGCCCACAAAGCCCGCCACCCCCAGGTCAAACCTCAGGGTGGCTGGAGGTCGTCTCGCGCCCTCCGGCGCCCGGCTCTGCGGTTGGGGAGAGGGTTTAAACGCTCCCTCTCCCGCTCCGCCGCCTCCTTGATGGAAATTACTTCCTCACAAAAGGAGGCGACGGCGTTCCACGACCTCTCACTCCGGACCATAGACTGAACTACGGCCGGGAGCGAGAGGGCAACCGATCCGACGGCCGCGATCAATTCACGGCGCTGCGATGCCCAGGCGGGGCAAACCGCCAAAGTGTGCAGCGCCGTGTCCTCCACAACGCCGCGGCAGTCGCCGCAATGGTGACAACCGGGCGTCTCTTGCCGGCGTATACGACACAGGAACCGGCCAAAACAACCGTGGCCAGTTAGAACCTGTGTCAGCCGGAAGGTGAGGGCGCCATGCCGCCTCTCCAGCCACTCCTCAAAAACGGGACTTACCGCCACGATCGTGGCGTGCCCGTAATGAATTTATACCTAGGCTAAGTTCACATTTATTTTTCTGACATTTATATTAGATTGTATTTTTTTTTTTTATTCGTTTATTTGGACATTTTTATCCATTCATAATGGATCATTGTTTCATAATTATCATCATAATGACTAGTAATATATATATTTTTTTTTTTTGAGATAATTCATTTATAACAATCATGTATGCCAGAATCCAAGGAAGGATAATGACAGGATATATATGAATGATTGTTACTTCTTATCATATTTTTGCATGTCGTTTGCGACAAACGGTGTAGAACAAATAACTCTGTACGACCTTATTGTACCACTGTTTTTCTGCAAATAAATATTTTTCATTTTCATTTTCATTTTCATGAATATTTTCAGTTGAAATGAGTCACGTTATCAGATGATATTAGATACTTGTCTAGATTAGTTTCGAAAGCAATCCGGTCGCTTAATCCGTTGAGACATCCCTGAAATAGCCGTTCTCATGGAATTTTAATATTACCGACATCACTCAATAGTTATAATATGACTTATGTGACAGAGGACAAATACAGTGATAGCCTAGTTGTTAGACTGCCACGCAGAGGTCTCAAGTTCGATCCCAAAGCAATACCTATAAGTTTACGAAGTTATATGCGTGTTAAATAGTTAATTATCCCTTGCTTTAACCTTTCAAAACGCGATGGCCCATCGCTGGCTAGACAATAGATGTTAATAATGTCTGGTATTCTAAAACTTGACAGATTAACTCATGATGTTTTCTCATCTGCAGGTCTGAGAGTTCTACCTAATGTTCTCGAAGATGTGTAAAGTCTGCCAACTCGCACTGAGCCAGCGTATATAGTCTAGCACTTCTCAAACCACACAGAGGCCCGTGACTAGCAGCGAGACAGTTTATTTTCAGTGCTGATATTATTATAGGACAGAGCTAAGCTTTAATACTGGAAACATGAAACAATATCTACTAATACTTGCAAAAAATGCGCGTTTGTTCTATCAACGTTAGCGTGACCATTTTTATAGCGCTGATATTGACTTTTGGAATGAACTACAAAAATGCTACTTTTCATAAAGATCGGTCTTGTAATATTCATTTAATAATGCTTACACTGCGAAGCCCGTTGAAATAGCCGTTCTCGTGGAATTTTTCAATATTACTTTCAGCTCCGTCTCTATAGGCTATAGTCGGCCTCGATGGCGTAGTGGTTATTGTAACCGACTGCCACGCCTGAGGTCGCGGGTTCGATTCCCGCACAAGACAAATATTTGTGTGCATGAACATGGATGTTTGTCTTGGTCTGGGTATTTCTATGTATAATATGTATGTATTTACAAAAAAAAAAAAGTATATATGTATGTTTATCCATTGTCTAGTACCCATAGTACAAGCTCTGCTTAGTTTGGGCTAGATAATGTTGTGTGTATGTGGTAGAATATTATATTATTATATTATATTATAGGTACAACCGGATTAGATAGATAAGAATTATAACTAGTCGATAATACTGTTATATTAAAGATATTCATAAATATTTTTACACCTATATAAGCTAAATATATACTTGCTAGTATAACATACCCTGCATGCCTACTCCTTTGGTGATACCTCCGAAGGTGTAGATAAGCTAGATATTTTTACCCCAATTTCGGCAGTTATGGTTTCAGGGCCCACGTAGTAGGACAAGTCTATTGCCCGGCCTGAGAATTGAACACGAGAGCTCATGCACAACATTCACTTTCGCCACCGCTGCATTACAAAGGCTAGTGAAGAGATTCAAGATACTGCTTCACTGCTCAATAATATGGCAAATAGCGCAATCATTTATAGGTTAAATACGCTAGGCAAATGAAGAAGATTATGTGTGCAAAATGATGTACAGTAGTCCTTGCTTGAAACGTAAAATATAAATGTGGGTATTTATATTTTCCGTTTCACGCAAGAACAAAACGTGATACAGAACAAAATTAAAAAAATACTTCTTGTTGGCATTTGTATCATTCCTATATTATGCAGATATTACCTTATTTCTTTTTAATAATCTACGTAGGTTTTATTGAAATTATGTAAGGATTTAGATTCGAGTTAGCCAACTTTTAAAAAGCACTTGGGAAATATTTCATTTATGTTCATGAACTAACTCGAAGATTAAAGTTTCCTAAAATATATTTCACGGTGAATAAATACAGCTAGGTAGGTATATTGGCTCAGTTATTTTAGCGACCACATATAAAATTTATTAAATTATATAGTGTGAGTTACATACGTGGTATTTTTTTTCGTTCGGTCATGCGGACAACAGAGCGGCTAGAACTCGCTCGTTAATTACCATCACGCTCTCAACAAAAGCGAGTCCTGTGAACAACCCAGTGGCTTTTGTCGTCAGTTTTATCTTAATTGCTTCAAGAAACTCGATATCGTTTGGCGACAAGATGCTTTTTATTCCTTCACTCGGCTCCCCGACGGCAAACAATGACAGAACTTTGAATTAGTTTTTGGCTTGATAACGCTACCATTGCTTTTTTCTTTTCCTGTTTTAACGACAATACTGTTATTACGACCGATATTTCAGGCCGATCGTTGAGATTTTATGGTTCTTTCGATTTATTTCCCACTGTCCGTTTATGTTCGCGGGATGAGCGTGTAACTTTATGATATCAATATTGTGTAACTCTTTTTATCTAAGATTGTAGTAGTAAGTCTTCGTTTATCCACAAAAAACTCTGTATTTGGTTTACAAAGATCTTGGTTAGAATGATACAGTCGGGTAAGTATCATCTTAATACATCATACAAAATATTCTTGAGCCAAATTTTACCAACACTATTTTTATCAAACCAGATCCAGATCTTGTCAGAAAATTGTCTGACATCTACTTATATAATGTGTTGATGCGTATATAGAAACAGACATATTAATTATATAAAATAAATTTTACTAATCTACTTTTATTTTATATTTACTAATGTTTACGGGTTCGTCTCATAACGTATAAACTCATTTGGTCTAATTTCATTTTATTATTGTTCATAAGATATAATCAACGTGAGATATACCAACTGTTGATATAATTTCTTTACATATAACATCTATTTATTCTAAAACTTAATTAGTATAACGCTGTTTGATATAACGTTAATGTAATCGAAAATCATTTGGTCTAACGTTTAATATGTATATTGTTTATTTAATCGAAAATTTTAGGTCTAACGTTTAATATATATAAAAAACGTCATTGTGGTTAACACCCCGACTCAGAGTACCCCGACTCGGATAGGTTAGGTTAGAAGCCTTCGTGGTTATTTTTTTTTAAACCACCTATAAATAGGAGACCTCCGTCGACCTATCTTAGCGCAGGTGGTAATCAGTTACTAAGTAGGCGTTTTCATCATATTAGACCAAATAAGTTTTATATCTTTTGAGTGGTATGTCAAACGATTTCATATTTAATGTATGTTATGTCAAACGATGTTATATTTAATGTATGTTATGCTTATAAAAATTAGTTATTTTAAAATTATATCAATCGTTTATTATATTAACTAATCGCTATATTAAATAAAATTATAGGTTCCGTTGTTATATGTTGTTAATATTAGAGATTTTGTTGTTATATTATCTATTAATTATCCCATATTTACTTTTATTAAGAAAAATGCTACGCATGAGTACAACGCACACCTTGCTATTGTAGCTCGGTGAAGCTTCTCAACGTGCGCTAAAAAATTCTTGCGTACAAGTTGGTTTTGTGTAAGTTGCCCTACACACTACTTATTAATTACGATTTATAAACACGAAAAAGAAAGTAAGTATTTTAGGATAAGTGCTTTAATGAAATCACTTACCTTAAAACACTTACTTTCTTCACACGAATCAATGGATTCGTGTTCAAAATAAGCGTAGTGTCATGATTTCTTATTTTTGTTAATAATTCTGCTCGGAAGTTTTTATTTACCCAGCTGGCAACACAGCCAACCGTATTTTTTTTTAATAGTGGGGTTATTGTAAAATGACTAAAAAGTAACTCGGCTCTCGGCGAAAGATCGCTGGGTAGTAAGGAACTAGCATTCAACCGAGTAAGACGTTCTCAAAAGTCCGAGTAATTGCTGTGAATTTGGTAATATAGCCACATAATATTTTAGACAAGTGAGTTTCATTACAGTAGTAAATATATTGAGAATGCCGATCAACACTTTGTATATTAACATTAATTATCCGCCTCCGGATTAAACCTTCAAGTTCACTTGTAAATTAATTATTTAACTACGAACGGTGTAACACGGTTCATATTAAACTTTTTAACCCCTTACCCCACATGTTCAACTCTGGAAACAAAATTTACGTGGACCGCTCTGGCCGGCTTCCAAATCGCTAACGGAGGTCGTAGGTCACCTTGCTTAATGTGCGGACATACTTTTGGCACGATCCTAACACGGCGTCACATGCAAATTTTATTCAATATGAAACACTTCACATACTGAATTAGTTTGTCTTGTCTACTATGCAAATAATTGGCGTGTGACACCAGGGTTGTTGAGTTTAACGCATATAATTATTTAGTTTGAAATCGATGTTTTTTTGACTAATCGATGGCGTTGTTGTCAAAAGAACCGTTATGTTATCAAATGTATCGGTGTTTTAATGCCATCTGAAATAAAATACAATTAATCATCAAATACAAATATAGAATAGTTTAATTTTAGCCTCTTTCTCCCAAAGGAAAAGCGCAATTTCTGTGGAATGATTACTTGTCCTAGAACCACAGGAACAAGATTAGTTCTTACAATTATTATTTCTGAACAGTGCCAAAGAAACAATATTTTTAAATGATGCTATATTTCATAAAATATTTGAAAGTTACTTGCACACTCAGTCGCGTTTAACGATAAAAGATTACTAAGTAAAATTTAAAAAATACTCGTGTATTCCGATGTCATTTGAAGTTTATACTCGGAACTCTGTTCGAAATATCAAGCATAAAAAAGTAAATCTTAAACATAATCGCGTTAATACCCGGCACGAATTATATTTATACTCGGGTAAATTGTAAAATCTCGAAATCCCCTTGCATTTGGGGCGCTATTGACGTTCGATGCGTTTGTAAGTTCGGATATATTTTAATCGTACAAATAAATATATTACCGGCCATCCGACTATACATCCCTAACAAACATGTATATTGATAGTCTAATTCTGATTAATCTCTTGGCCAAAGCTCGGCTCCGGGACTTAAACACAATGCTCTTTTCACTCAGTCCGGTTTCCGGCTAATTGATGAGTTAAAGATGATAATATTTATTGCTTTCGGCAAAATGTTGAATCGTTTTCCCTAAAACAATAAATAATTATTATGTTTCTCTCTCCGAAGATACTTCCCTATCATCAACCGTTGCGAAAATACCCGGCCACAAGCTGCCTGCGGTTTGTATGCTTTCAATTATCCTCGAGAAACATGTTTTTGCTTATCGCACAAGGTGATGTTTAAAAAGCTTATATACTGTGCCCTCCGAGATTGTGTTAGCAGTTAGATGAGATAACGACTGCCCCAGAGGGGTTCTTTATTATTGTTATTATTTGCGGTTTGAACGTTCTCTGGCCTCATTGAAGATATTCTTCGAATTCATAGAAAATGTATACTTTTGTTCCGGCATGCATTCTTGTCGGGTCAGCTACTTTGCAGCTGGTAGTTCTGCACTCGGCTAGGTATTTTTTTTTTAATGCCAAGTGCTTTTAAATTTTAGTATTTTATTTTTATTTCCATGTTTAAATAGTAATTGGTTGACTTAAGTAATCAGTTCTGTCTTTACCATAATTCTGTAAAAAATCGCAAATTCCGTCGAAAGTTTAGAGATGTGTGCTGTGGAATCGAATTCGACACCTCTGAATCGGAGAGACAGATCTAATAATAACTACTCAAAATGGAGTTCCAATCTAATATAAGTGTAATAAATATCAAAAATATTCCTATAAATTATAATAAAGGTCAAATGTGAACATAAAATGCACTTCAATTAAGATTTGACAAGATCGGCAGTCCAGTTCGAACAGATTTTTATACGGGTATTGACTTGCATGTCCAACTGCAATCTCACTTTATAAAAAGTACTTAAATGGTACTATATTAACCATACAGTACTTACTGGGTTTAATGAACTATAAGTATTTAACAAGTCCAGCTAGTAATTTACTGTAGTTAATTCCTCACATCGTTAGCCTAATTCATATTAAAAAGCACTAACGATGTGAATCCACTTCAGTATACGCATTTATCTTATCTGAAGAGCTTAATACGAATACGTAATCTGAAACTCAAACAACTGATACCTTAAAATTCTATGTGGCCACTACTTCTATAATAAATAGCTAATATAACGATATTAGATATTTATGTCAGCTCCATTTATGTCTCCCAATATTATGTAAATCCTAAATGGTATTATAAATGTAAATGTAAATTTGGTTGTTTGTTTATTACGCTTTCACGTTTACTTGACCAATCATCATGAAATTTAGCATACACATTGTCAAGAGTACGGAAAAGTACAAAGAGTACTTTTACTTTTATTCAGAAAAAGTAAAATGATAGTTGACAACATCTAGAAGCAAAATATAGAATTTTATAAAGTTTAGCATCTTGCTATTACACTATGATAATCTTGATATTTTCTATGCACACAATATGTTTCAATAGGTGTACAAAGTATAAATAAAAGGGCGTCTCTCCGACTCAATGGCTGAACTGCCAAAACATGCGTAAAAAGTACATTCCATACAAATATATAATTTAAATATGTTGTAAATAAACTAAACAGACGTATGTTAATAAAACACAAGACCGCAACTCAAATCACTCAAATGTTATACGAGGCTAATTATTTTAATAAGCATCTTGTTACTTTTATAACTCATTAGAGTAGCTTGAATAATATATTGATGGATCCCAAAAATAAAATCGTATATGAAAATTTACCTAGTTACAGTATGAAGCTTAGAAGGGGTATGAAAATGTAACCATCAACGATTTACACAAATATATATAATTTATTAAAAAAATGTAAAAGCTATTATTTGGAAGTTCAGTTTAGTTATTCCAAAAACAAATTCCAAATAATAAGTTTATTTATTATTTTCATTAAAATTCTATTCGTTTAACAATATAGTTATTTGTTTTTCGGAGCAATCTAGTAAATATCTGAATATAGGTATTTGTTCTGAGAAATTTATAAAAAATATGCCAACATATGTATAGATGTGATGTTTTCTCCGATGTGTTGGTGTGTTGGTCCCAGTCGTATGTTTAGATTTTAGTAATAAAAAAATGCAAATGTTATACCTAATTAAATACAGTCAGTGCACAGTCGAGGCATTTTTATCAAACATTAAACCTTATAAACACACATTTTATTAAAAAAATAAATATAAGAAGACATATAATGTCCTCGTTTATTAATTAACACAAAATATGCCACATTACACATCACCGATTTATTTTATTGTTTGAGCTTTCAAGGAAAAGAAAACTAATATTATAATAATCATATCTGACGACGGCGTAGGAGATGCAAATTTTCAAATTCTTCTATGTTCTACTTAAACTGGCCATAAGTATTGTTACAATTAAAAAAAACACAATATTACTTTTGAATTTGGAATCTGTCAATCTAAGATGAATATTCATTGTGTTTTCTCATTTTTGCGCCAATTGGTGTTAAATATTTTTGTGGTATTAAAACAGAGTAAGCTGATAAAGAGAACCGAATTGCTGTGATAGCATTACACGAAGTAGGTATGGAGCCAAATGCAATATTTTAAACTCTCCATCCGCTTGGTATTAGTTGAATGTTTGTGTTCCTGGCTATTGGTAAGTATAATGAAACCTCCTCTGTTTGTGACTGAATAAGATCTGGCCGTCTATGTATTATTCGTACAAAAAGGCGATCAAAGCATTGAAGGAAAGAATTCGAAGAAATCCTGTCCGAAAGCAAAAGATTATATCTCGGGAAATTAATATAATACCTAGAAAAATGTCGCGTATTTTAAAAGATGACTTAGGACTTGTAGCCTATAAGAGATGCACTGGTCATTACTTAACTGATAATTTAATAATGAATAGGATGGTAAACTAGATCATAAATACTTTACTAGATCATAAAGGTCATAGATATTTTTTTGTAATGACGAATTTTTTTACTATTGATTAATGTTTTAACAAGAGTGAGTGAGTTTATGCCCAAAGCTCTATAGAAGCATTCCAATTAGTCAGCCGAGTACATTATTCGACTTCAGTGATAATTTGGTGGGGTGTTAGCTATCAAGCAGGGACTGAGCGATATTTTTGTGAAAAAGGTGTCAAAACATCGGCACAAGTGTATTATACAAGTGGATACGATTCTTGAGAAGGTAGTAGTTATAACCAAGAATGGTCCTTTCAGTAAGACTCAGCACCGGGTTATAAACCTTGACCCACCCAAGCGTGGTTGGAAACGAACGTTCGGACTTCATTAGAGATGAACACTGGCCGCATCTAGTCCTGACCTTAATCTGCTGGATTATGATTTATGGTCAGTTTTAGAGAGTACGGCATGCTCTAAACGCCATGATTATTTGGAATCCCTTAAACAATCCATAATATTGGCAATAAAGAATTTTCCTATGGAGAGAGTGCGTGTTTCTATTGATAACTCTGCCTTCGATAGCTGCAAAGGTGCATCTAATATTTATTTGGATTTCAGTTATATATATTTCCGGAATCAGGAAATAAGGCGCATCTGCCCATATTTTTAATATTTTCTACCTTGCTCCGTTGCAATTTTAGCTCAACAAAGTAAGGCGCTTCTGCATACTCTTTTACACCTGTTTGACGATGAAAAGACGAATTTATCTAAAATTTAATTGAAGAGTCGCATTTACATAAATACGCCCTTTTGCCTTACGATTTGCTTTTGAGTTCGGTAATTTAAAAGGCGCATATTCAACTGTGTGCGTTATTAATTTCATCTTAAAATACTAAGATGAAATTAATAACGCACTAATTGGAAACTGCTCTCACACTAAGAAAAAACGTCTGCATCTACCACTTATGCCTTTTCTACTTCGTAAAGTTAGTCTTGGCCAGAGCGTATTTGTCATATACGACATAATACCTTACGCTGGGACAGAAAAGTATCGAAGGTACTTTATTAAAAAGGCGCAAATATGCAGAAACGTCCTTTTCATTTAGTATCCTGAATCCAGTGCACGGTGCCGGGGTTAAGTTAGTACGGCGGCTGACCAGTTGCGATGTCAATTGTCAGTTGCGCCCGCGTGACTGTGAGAGTAAAGCCGTGTCGCGCGGTTGCGCAATTTCTAGTTGCGTAATATAAGGTAAGCTTTATTAATTTTATTATCCAATTCTTATGGAAATTATGTATATTATATTTATGGCGTATTTATTTTCAAGGATAAGAATAAGAAATGTTTATAGACACAGTAAAGCGAAGTTATGTTATGATTTTATTCGAAACTAAACAGTTTTAGATGATCCACCAAATGTGATCGTGTGCTTTATTTTATTACATAATCCTTTTAATTTAAATTATTGCAAAAAGAGGGGGCTCTCAACTTGGCTAATTGTTACTCCGTTAATTATACTTTAACCTGATTTTGATGACTCTTTTTTAATGCATTTATGTATGACACAAGCATTTAGCTTGAAAAAGAGTGGTCGAAGATTCTGATATAGAAGCACTGAGTAATATTTCATAACTTCTCAATTGTTAACGGCACGGACGATAACAACTTGTATACGTTTAAGCTTAATTATCTATATAGTCCGTGCCTTATATAATATACGACAGGTAATTATTGCAACCATGCATAGGTACATAGGAACATACCTGTTATTAGTGTAGTATGTGTGGGGTAGATTATATAGATAAAATATGTAGGGTAGATTTAAGAACTTCTACCCGCACGGAAGCCTAACATTATCGCACCAGTCTGCTTGTGACGATGGCTAGTGCACCCTCCACCGAAACGTCAAGCACCAAACCAGATACGTTCCTGTGAACCTTAGCATGATCGCGCTGATTACTCTCGTATAATATAATATACGACAGGAATGAACATGGCAATAATAAGGTATGGAGGATATAGATTATAAAAATGGATTTTTGAAAATTAATGTTGTATATTTAGAATTATTAGATTTAGTTATCGATGACTGCAACTATATATTTTGTGTATCTTATTCTTAGATTATTTCTTAGATTCGCGCCTGTTTCCTAGAGGAGTAGGCAGAGACTACGGATTTCCATTTGCTATGATCCTGACACACTTCTCTGGCTTAATTCACTTTCATCACATTCCTCATACACGCTCGCCGGTTTAAGGTGCTCTTAACTTGGCTTTTGTCCAGAACGTTAGAGACGTTCTGGACAAAAGCCTGATCTGATCAAGAAACGTTTGCCTAGGTCTGTCTCTCTTGCAACTGTTCTATTCACACTACCCTTATAAACTTTCTTAGTCAGTCTTTTTCCGTCCATTCTTTCTACATACCCAAACTAGATTAACATACCCTTTTCTATTCTTGACCCTATATCCACTTTCATGCCGCATCTCTCTCTAATCACGCTATTCCTTATTCTATCTTTCAGCGTCACACCACATAATTATGTCTCTCAGCGCACTAATTTCTACAGCATTTATTCTGCTCTCATGCTTCTTTTGCCATACCTAAATTCACTTTATTGCCAGCAATCGTTCTCCTTTCAATATCTCCCTCATGTTAACCATCACTTGTAAACAAAGTACCCAAGTATACAATTCTTTCACTTGCTCCACTTGTTCTCTATCAATCATAATATTACACATCGTCATGCACTCCTCCTTTTCAAATACCATTACTTTCGGCTTGCTTACATTCATTTTAATTTCTTTACTCTCAAAAGCACCATGTATAATATTTACCATCGCCTACAACTCTTCTGGTGATGACGCAAGTATTACTTGGTCGTCGGCATAAAGAAGATATCTCACAAGTAACTGATTCATTCTTAATGCCCATTCATTAGTTAGTTATGAAAAAAGACTGATATTTTAATACTTTATATTATTTACTAACTACAAGGATAACTGTGTTGCGAGTTTATTAGTTTAGTTTAGTTTTCTATTTTGTTATTTTAGCCACATAATTATAATAAGTCATAAGATATGTCTTTTCAGAGTAGAATATTATTATATTATATTATAATACATACTTCTAACAATAATGAGTCAGTTCTGACATGCATGCCTATTACAGGTATACACAGCAATAACGTTAAGACAACAATCTGTTTCTAGTTGTATACTAACACATAAACCAATTAAAGCAATAATAAAAAGAAAAAAATAAAACAAGACAAAAAATACAGCAAAATTTAATAAAACAAAACAACATGTCATGACGAACTATGCGCCATCGCCTATGTTCCTGCACCTCTAAAATGGTTTTCCTGTTGCAATAGAAGAAAAAGATATTTCCTTGTAACAATATTTATGACAAGACTAGGTACAGCTGCTGAGTTGTTGCAACTGAAGGGTATCTCTATATTTAACGGAGTAAGCACTTCATGTGGTGACATGATCATCACAACAGGTGGTAAACCAACTTGCTGGCAGGTAAGTTGGTTAGCATCGGTGATAATTTCCTATTGATAGTTCAATACGTTGGAGTGAAAATTTTCTTAAGAAAAATCGTAAGGCCTCTGTCACTCTGACGTAAACATTTTTGGCTGCCTGTAGTACAAGTAAGACGTTAATACGGCTGATTGGCAAGTTCTGTTAAAATATGAGATATTTTAATATATTTAGGTATTTATCATTGAACACATACTAATAACATAAAAATATGTACTTTTACTTAAAAAGGAGTTAAAAAAGATACTTTTGTGACCAACAAACAGACATTTAAAAATATACAACTAACGAAATCTTTTCTTTACATCCGACATATTTTTTTGTATAACTTTTCATAGAACAAGATCGTAATTGCGCAAACAATACGTAATGTTAAATCCATTTTCGCTGAACAACAAGTTATGTAAAAATAATTGGGTAATAATTAAAAATACTAGACTAAGTCTTATCGTGTAGTCTAACAATATATATGTAAATGAAATGTGTAAATTGAAAGTGATAAATGTTTCACGCTATTTACTATTTTAGATGTAGAACAATCCATTATACTAACAAACGACAAGAAGTGGTGTATTTTGTCTGTTATCGTTTCACTGGTTTTAGTATTGTGTGGTATCAACTTTAATTATAGTTAAAATATCTTATGAAAAACAAAATATTACTAATTCTCACCAATTTTAGAGATTGCATCCTTATTACTGCTGGTAGTTGGGTCGTCGTTTTCTTAATCGAATTGTAGGGCTAAATTCAATTTTTTTTTCTTGATAAACCAGACATATTTTAAAACACACTAAACATAAATATTAAAACGTCAATAAATTATGATAATATAACAAGTTTTAGCGAAATTGCTAAGAACAGGGTAACGCCGCTGACTTTGATGAGTACAAAGACGTAATTGACATTAGGTCGCGACACGATAGGACCGGCCCAAGATGAACACGCTCGTACGTTTCAAAACATGTTTTTTTGCTGGATTACATTTCACATAAGATAATGTTCTATTAGTTATTTAAAAAACGAAAATTTTAGGAACCAAAAAGAATATAATGCCTTGTAGCTCTTTGTATGCAATACGAATAAATAATAAAATAGATTTTAACAGATTTTCCATGAGATTTCGTTCTTGGAACCCATCGATATATTGTATACGGGCAAGGAAATAATATTATTATAACATATTATTATGATCCTAATCCTAACAAATATTATAAATGTGGATGTGAGTTTGTTTCTTTGTTACGCTTTCTCGATAGAAAGTTATTGACAAAATCTAGATTAACGTGAGCGATTTTGCCTGCAAACCGCAGGCAAAATCTAGTAAGTTAATGTTTTCACAATAAAATACCTACAAGATTCATGTGTCTGACAATAGCAGCAGCTAACAAATTAACAATAATAACTCTACTTTCATCTTCATTTCTCATCATTTCTCTACTATCATTTATTTTAGACAAAATTTATCTAAAACGTTTTCACTTTTTCTAATAAATTACTTTCTGATGATGTCTTTATTTTATGACTATGTTATCAGACTAGTTAGTGCTCACCTGATAGAAAACCATTATTGCAGCTCATGGGCATGGTCATGTTCCCCTGATATTGGATGCAACCGGAAAACCAAGAATTCTAATATTCAACTGAATTTTGACCTGGTTTGGAATAATATATTGGGCAACGGTACGTCTGGGAGCAGACGGCTAACCAAGCCAAGAGTTCGGTTAACAGAATCCCAGGCATGCTCGATACAGCTTGAAGTGAGCCAGCCAGATACCACACTCACGACTAGCAACGTTTAGTATGTCAAAGTTATGACTGCAAGAATAGCGTAGCGGTTTAAGTGGTATGTAAAGCCTGTCACAATATATGAAAGCTTTATGTTTCAGAGCTCAATTATTATGACGAAGTTATTTATCGTTTTTAGGCAACTTCTGAAAATAATAAAAATTCTATCCGTCCATTTTGATCATCAAGAAGATGACTAATTTTAAAAACTTAAGCGCTGTTTCATAATCTCCTGGTGCAATAAAAATAAATATATACATTGTTATTTAATAAAAAATATATGTATAGAACGAGATATATATTTTTTTGTACAAATAACCATCGATATCAGAGCAGAATCCGAAAATAGTTCATATTTGTGGTCATGATCAATACTCATGTTAATTAAAAAACTAAAAAACACGCTTCATTAAAAAACCTTTCTAAGATATTTTTATTAAATTAATTGTTTACATTAAATTATGAAATTAATTTTGTTTTCAAACAATTTTTTTTTTAATTTACTGTCTAAGGATCCGTTACATAGATAAATACATACCGAGCTAATAAAAGCATGTTAAAAAGTAATTCAAACCCAAACTTGCAAAGTAATTCTGTATAATAGTGTTATGATGGAGCAAAAACCAAATTCTAAATTGCGGTACTTCATCAAAATTAAAGTTCATTTAATAGAGTTTGTGAAATTTAAGGGTCTATATTCATTACAACGGGAAACTTTGGGCAGAAAAGTTTTCAGCTACCTCGGTTGTTCGACGAATTATTCATGATCCTTACAGAAATTTCGATTGATTATACTGTTTAGAGCAAATTAGCTTGACAATAAGACTATAGGGACTTTTGGAACAAAGTCTGCGAACTGTGGTATAATTACATAAGAAGGTTTAGGGTAATTTGCAACAGTATTGTTGCTTGTTCATAACAGTACTATGGCAAGCCTGAATGTTATATTTTAGAATAAAAGTTATATCGCAGCTATTTATTGCAAATATTATTTATTTTGAAATTAAACAAACTTATATGGATTTTATCGAGTTGTTTATTTTTTATAAAACACTATTATTACATAATTTTGAAACTTTAAACTACTAGTGTTAAACATTTTTACTGGTTACTGTTAACTTCTATTTAATATATTTAAATTTTAAAACTATTTAAATTTACATAATATTGTCTTCTGTTTACGCGAATGTTATTCATTGAAATTAAACTACTACGAGTATATACGGATTTTACCGCGTTGTTTATTTCTCACTGCATTACATAATTTTGAAACTATTACACTACTACTACTAGGTATTGAATTTTACTAATTTATAAGCTAATAAAATTATTTAAACTATTAAATCTATTTATATTTGGTCTTCTCGTGACCATGGCTGCTGAAAAGCAACCGAAACGTCGGGGAAAGTGTAAACCTAAATATAAATAGATTTAATAGTTTAAATAATTTTATTTTACATTTTTCCGACGACGTTTCGGTAGCTTTTTAGTAGCCATGTTCACGGGGAGACTCTCCATTATAATATTCGCGTAAACATAAGACAATATCATATTATTTATATGTTATTTACCTCTAATATGGAATTTTAGTTACCATACGTGTTCCTTAGGGACACAGAGATATATTGTGTATAAGTATGTATCTTATGTATAAATATATTATCTTAGTTACATATTCTTCTTCCTAGCCTTTATCATTCCCAAGTTACTTGGGGTCGGCTTTTCTGGTCTAACCGGATTTGACTGGATATCAGTTTTTACACGGAGCGACTGTCACCTACCTCCGCAACCCGAAGGCTAACGATACACTAAGGCTAGACTAGTGTCAGGATATTATAGGGCACTGACTTCCCAATAACGACTGCCATAGATGTTCATGGCAGCGGGGACCGAAGGCTTAAAGTACTCTCCGAGGCACGGAGCAGGCTATAATTGTCAATCAATACGCACATAATTTCGAAAAGTCATATAACTTCCGAAAGTCAGAGGTGCGCGACGTGGGTCCGAACTGGAGACTCCCTGCAGCTATCGCTGCTTATATCCTAGTTACATGATATAGCTTATAGTATAGTTTAGGGATATCCTGTACAACTATTGTAAAAGTGTAAAAATAAATAAAAGTTCTATTTACAACAGTGTTAATAAAATATAACTTTAAGTAACATATTTCGTAAATGTTAAATGTCTGCTGCATTGATACCAATAGTGCACTAATAAATCCAGGTTTTCTATCCACGTTTCCAACTCAGTGATTATGGAGCTTTATGTGTATAAATAAATAAGTTAACAATGCTAATTCTTGACATCGTTTTCGTTTTACTATAGTTAATATATAATCCAGTTTTCATGACATGCAAATAACAAATCAACAGAGAGACAGACTTCATCTTTGAGTTCATAAAAAAATAGAAAACATTACTATAGTTAGTTAACTGACCGTACCAAAAAGTGTGAATTGTGTTAGTTAATTAACTAATATTGTGGATCTTTGAGAGTTAACCAAGGATAATATCACATTTGTACAAGCTTGTACAACTATTATTTTAAATAATATCTTACAAAAATTGTATCGCGGGGATATTGTCAAGTACATTATGACAACGGACACGAAGACTCAATTATTTACAGTTCAGATCACTCGAATTTTGTCCAACACAACACAAGTTGGTCAAAAAATTGTATGGATATACAAACTCATAACATTTTCACATGTGCGGTCGAATAAGTCAGGGTTTGTTAGGTAAATACTTACAATTCTCTTTTACGATCTTGAAAATGTTGTGCAATTGCTTCTTTGTATATAATAATATCAGCCCTCTATTAAACAGTCCCACTGCTGGGGACGGGCCGCTTCTCTGTGAGAATGGTTAGACCATAGTCCTGCACGCTGAACCAGGGCGGGTTGGTAGACTTCACACATTTTGGCGAACATTATGGAGAACGCTCAGACATGCAGGTTTCCTCACGATGTTTTTCCTTCAACGTTAAAGCGAGCTGTTATGACCGACCCCGGAACTCGACTGAGTAACAAAATGGCTAACTGGACTTACAGACGATATAACAGAGCGATAATTAACTATTTAATACGCATATAACTTCGAAAAGTTAGAGACAGGCGCGTTTTTTTTTTTATTTGTGGATTTTGTCGGGCTCCCTCGCCCGCTCCGCCACCTCCTTGATGAAAATCACTTTCTCACAGAAGGAGGTGACGACGTTCCACGACCTTTCACTCCGGACCATAGACTGAACTACGGCCGGGAGCAAGAGTGCAACCGATCCGACTGCCGCGATCAACTCACGGCGCTGCGATGCCCAGGCGAGGCAATCTGCCAAAGTGTGCAGTGCCGTGTCCTCAACAACATCGCGGCCGTCGCCGCAGTGGTGAAAACCGGGCGTCTCTTGCCGGCGTATACGACACAGGAACTGGCCAAAAAACCGTGGCCAGTCATTACCTGTGTTAGCCGGAAGGTGAGGGCGCCATGCCGCCTCTCCAGCCACTTTTCAAACACGGGACTTACCGCCACGATCGTGGCGTGCCCGAGAGATAGGCGCCTTGGGGTCGAACTTGAGACCTCTGCGTAGCAGTCCAACGGTCTCCCACTAGTTTATCACTGCTATTCTTTTTTGTACTTTATTCTAATAGCAATATATGTATATATTTCCTGAATTTTTTAAAGAGGTGTCATATGCCCTTTGCAGAATTTAACTACGAAAGAAAACAAATAATTAACATAATATATACACTAATTATTTTCTATTAACATCTTCTTGTATTCCTACCTACTAAATAAACTTGCATTATACAAATAATATTGTCAGCCTTGTATATTGACTGTTTATAAATTAATTGTATTTAAACTGGATTGCTCCGTTTGCCCCGTTATGTTTGCAACCGATCGTTAGGTCTGCGTTTAGATTTTCATGTCGAGCTAAATGTTATTGGATTTTACTGTTTGGAAATTCGCAGTGGTGAGTGCTCTTTACTATTTGGGACATAAGTACTAATATATTTACTGTAATACACGCTTAAGTATAACTATGTATGGTTGTTGTATGTTTATAAACTATGATACTGCTAAGTAGAATCTCTCAGGATGATCAGGCCGTAAAAAGTAAACAGCTTAAGGGAACAGAAAATCAGTTACAATAATAATATAGGTATCTCTTAGTTCTTTACATTGTCACACTACCTGTAGCAATAGTCAACTGTTTAAATTCTCATCTGGAGAAAAATCAACAAAAACATATCTGTTTGAATCTCCTATATGTAGGTACTCAGTTTACTTAAGGACTTAAGCTAATTTATTCAATACAATAAGATTCAAAACTGTGCCTACATTATTTAGATTGTGGAAATCGAAATGCAACAGCCCTAAACAAAAGGTAGTTAATTTAAACATTGGCTGTAGCCGCCAGCTGTTCGCCAGTTAACGGGTCAACTCATTAAATTACTCCGCAGTTGCGCTGCGTTCCTAGTACCTACATATCGCGTTGATGTTGATTTTACGTATTAAATAAACAGGGCTTTCTTACACGTATTATTAGCAAGTATGTGTTAGCTGCTAATTGGGTTGAAATTTACAAAATAAATCTGCTGTGTTATTGTTTGTTCATTTGCTAAATATGTATATTAAACACACAGCTTATGTTTTTGTTTTTTGTGCGTTTTTATAACATATAACAACTGAACCGATTTGTATGGAATTTATGGTGATTTATTGAAATACGCTAGGTTTGGTGCTTTTAATCCGCTCAAGCAAAAAATAAACATGTCAGTTTTATAGCGCATAGACAACGCATATTCGCACGTATTACATCGCTATATAGTACCAGTACCGTTATTATTATTATAAAACCACATATAACATTTTAAACAGCATCATAAAAATTTAACAATTTTAGAGTCGTAAAGTATTGGTAATAAGTCAAAATCTGATCATTCGGATGGTCATCCAAAAACTATTTTCTTCCAATTGGATTTATCCATGGAGATATACAATTCCAAACACGAATTATTACATATGTTTTTATGTGAATAATTTTGCTTATTTATATCAAATACTCAGATATTACCAGGTTCCTGCATTAGGATATGACATCGGCATCCTCGAAAGTCTTCATCTGCCGTTTATTTCTATCAACTCATCGCTCTCATAGGCAATTTACTGTAATAAATTATCAAGTCTGAGATACAATATCGAAAAAAAATTCTATTTAATTTTAGAGTTTAGGTTAGTCCAGCGTCCACTACACGTCTTTATAACACACGTCATTGTTACACGTTTAGTATTGAGCATAAAACTATACCATATTCTTTAATTGGTAGGTATTTAACTTGCTAGCTTGCGCTTACTGCCTCGCTCAATCAGCATTATTTATTATTACATTGGAAAACCAACGGTATTATGTTTCACACAGCCAATTATAGGCCCTCATCAATAAACAACTGGATATTATAGAACGAGGACAAGAAAATATTCTTGTTGATATTCATAACATAATCATAGTAAAACAAATGCTTCTAATAAAGTAATAATGGTTGCAAGTTGAGCATACGATGAAAATTTAGTAAGCACACTACCTAATACTTTTCGAATAATTTACGACTACATCAAAATCAAAGTCAAGTCAAAAATCTGTATTTCCATAAAAATGTGTAGGTAAACACTTCTAGGACACGCCAATTAAATAATATACTTGTAAAAATATAATTAAAAAATTAATGTAAATAAAAACTTTTCATTGAAATGACCTGTTCTAGAAGTAGAGCTCTCATTTGAAGAATAAAGCAATAAGCTCATGGCCAATCTTTCCAATCACTAAATGTTTGCAATATCAATACAAATGAATTCTTTACTTCTTTTTCTGAGCTTCCGTGTATGGTACAATTGTTGATTACAAGAAGAGTTGCTACAATTGTTGAATATAAACTTCTCACTGTCGTGGCGTTGTATCCATTTAATACTTGAACGTCGTACAATCTAAAAGCTACACATGTCTGTAAACTCCCGACAGAAAACTGTTTTGGCGATAGTTTATTTTCATGAGTTGTAAATGAAGGTGTGTATACCTAACACATAGCTCTAACGGGTGCATTGAATTTAATCTTGAAGAGACTTGGGACTTGGCTACTCAATGTTATTTAATAAATTACTGCTGCGATTTGTCTTCGAATTCTTCTTCATTCGATAATCAAAGAAAAGAGGTGAATAATTTTACTCATGTATTTCATTAAAATATGTTTTATGATTAGATACTTACTATACATAAATTATATTGTGTATTGCTTATTATTATATAACGTACCTATATAATTATGTTATGTAGTTAAATAGTAATATATAAAAGCTGTTATTTCATCGTTAATGTTCATAGAGAAAGAAATACTGCGCATTGCGCTTCTTC
Organism: Catocala nupta; assembly: GCA_963675205.1. Classification (NCBI taxonomy): domain Eukaryota; kingdom Metazoa; phylum Arthropoda; class Insecta; order Lepidoptera; family Erebidae; genus Catocala; species Catocala nupta. The sequence continues at coordinate 10,203,108 of OY776081.1, forward strand.
TATAGACCTAATTGCTACGTTTTTTTTTAGAAGGCAGTCCTCTCTATTTTTATAAAGCAAACTACAAACACAAAGAACACGCAGACTTGGAACAACTATTTGTGGACCACACAATTTATTGTCCCGTACGGGATTCGAACCCAAAACGCTTGGTGTAACAGCAAAGACAAAGGACCCACTCAAATCACTACACCATCCATGCAGGCACGGTCCGTGATGGTTGATGCCGGGCGCAAGAAATTCTGTCAATTCGACAAAGAAATGGCCAAGCCCAGTGTCTTATTCCCATAGATAGTGAATTGGTTTTAATAGTCGATGCCTATCCATTGCACTACTGACGAGAACCCATTCCTTTTGTAAGCACTTGGCTAAGCTGAAGGAACTAATAAGTATATAGTAAATAGAATATAGTAGTATCGTTAGTAATTTGCAACTCAAACTGCTAGAAACATTTAAACTAAAATAAATTTCCTAATTAATAACAGACTTGTATGAAAAACATACCTACATACCTTTAATAATGAGTTGTGTGGTATTAGAAAACCTATTCTAAAATAGCTTGTGTCGTGTATAGTAGTCATTTGCACACCTCGGTAACGAACACGAATGCGGGCCATGAATATATCATCGGTGATAAACTGCTTTATTTTTCAATATTTTTTGCGCTCTACGAATTTTATGCAGCTTCGACCGACAGTGACACGACTTAAAGTCTGGCAAATTCTCCCACAACCAAACCCCACCGACAGGCACCAGCCGAAGCCGATGGTGCTCCTAATAAGGAAAGTGGTATATAATATCCGACTTTAAAATAAATATCGAAATAATCCGTTGGTAGTACATTTTACATAATCAATAAATGTTGTTATCTTTGCCTTTCTGTGTTAATGCTATATAGTCGGTATCTAATTTGGTTACCGTTTAACATATCTGAAGAACACAATAACCATTTCCGTAATAAAATAATTTCAAAATTGAGTTCCAAACTAGTATAATATTACTTTATTTATGACAATGAAATGAATAAAATCTAATCTTAGACTGGATCAGGACTTTTTGATCTATTTTCACGAGAATTTAGATTAGATAATAGATTATCCTTAGATTATATAATTTGAAACTAACAGTATGAGATGGCTGCTGCTGACTTGCTGTGAAAACTGTCTTATTTACGCAGAGTTAGCATTTTGCTGACATTTAAAATACTCTATTTTCTTTTTTATCAATAATTGCGTTTCTCGCAGATTTAACTAGTAGTAAGTACAACGTTTATATTTATACTATAATAAAAAAATAATTCCTAACAGTTAAGAGAATTCGTTTATCTAAAATTTTATAAACAATCAAACAACGTCCTCCAATACCAACTATATTCGGACCAACTATTTGGGCATGACACAATTTTTATACCATACTTTAATGCTACCCAATCAAATCGAATACTAATAGCAATGTTATTCTCCTTACGAATCTGTTCTACAGGTTCCATTTGCAAGATTACGTCCTCGCATAAAGATACGATCGCGACCTATTTCCTCTTACTGTTTATCATACATTCGATCACGATTAACAGCTAATGGTCGACACCGACTATTGTAGCGAGTCCACGGTGCCACAGCGTCTAAGCAAGACATAGTTTAAGCATATACCGTGTATTAGCATCAATCTAGATCTCTACTCATTCTCACCTAGCTACCGTGTGCAGCTTTTTGCCGAAGCAACCTATATAAATGTAACTTCCGAATGAACCTTTTTAAACTCGAAGAATACATTCACGTCGTACTTACATCCCTCTCCGCGAGAAAGGTGGGCGGAGATAGTATGTCGGACTTACCCGGGAAAAGATGAAAAGTCCCGGATCCTACCGACTAAACCTATCACGGAGAGCCAACTCCTTGATGTTGTATTCAACTGGATTAAATGGTGGGTGGGTCGCTGGAATTGGATCTGCTTCAGCTAGAACCTCCGAATAAACCTGCACCAGCCAGGAAAACCATGCCTATCCAGCTACCACCAAGCCCACTATTTGAAACTTAATCGGAAAACTGGTCTAAATTCGATATATTCCTGATAGTATTTGAGCCCAAATCAAATTTTATCAGAATTATGGCAGCACGATGGATGAGTCAATACGTATGCACCGTTTCGCCACGCCGGTCTTAATTTTATTCAAGTTTGTACCGTGGCCAGCACGTCACGGATTTCCATTAAAAAGGTGCATCTCGCACGGTAATGCCAGCATCTTTACTGTAAAGCAGATATGGGAGTTCAACGATGTGAGTGGATCTCATAATTTATTGGGGAATATATACAGATGAACTGGACTGGGATCCAGCTTATCTGTTAATGTTAAAAATAAATATCCACACTCTAAAGTTAAAATGTCCCGGAATAATGTAAAATATATATTCAAACTTAAGTTTCTAACAATTACGTCGACAAAATGTTTAAAAAAATCTGAATGAATCAGAATTTTTAAATTCGTGAAGCGTGAGTTCATTAAACTTTTTCTTGAGTCCCCAATTTACTTTCTATCGAATCCAATCTAAATTCGTTCAATTTTTTACATAATCACCGATCGGATAACGGTGATATTCGCGAGACAAGAACGCCAGCCAGGGTGGGAAAAGAGGATTGTAATAAACGATTTATCGAAGAAATCAGAAAAGGTCCCAGGAGACACGAGAATTAAGAACTCCACTAATGAGATGTTGATTGCATCCAGCGCTCCGCTTGTCGCCTATTTCGCATTATAAACTTCTTTTTTTATTTTCGCCCGTATTACAGTCTTTTACATAGAACAAACTATGCGCACAAAAGTTTATTTTATATTGTCTGCGATAATATTCCCATGATGTAAATTTATGAATAGATAATTTTGTAAGTAAAAACATGAATATTAATTTTATAATTTAATTAATGTGTACGTAATTAAATTCTACTTTATTTAAAAGATTAAAAAAATATATTTTAATTTTATCTAATACTCATCTCCGAAATCATTGATAAATTAGACTTCTATGCGATGTCTAATTTATCGTAAGGTTCGACCTTTAATTAACCGCGAGGGGTGAATTGGACCTGAAATTAGTTACTTTTTATACATACTTCTCCTTTGCATGCAATTTAGCTACCATTATTAGTTCTTTCCGTAGTCATTGATAGATAAATATTGATAGAAGCACCATATCGGGTATAGTGTTAAAATACTGTCCAGAAGATAAAAAGAAATGAATTGGATTATTGCAATGGCCTCGTCAAATAAGAATTGTACAATAACCAAAAACTGCTATATTTAGTCATATCTGGAAACTAAAATTCAATTAAATATATTAACTGTATAAATATTACTTTTATTTCAGGCTTAAAACGTAAGCCGCATAAAGCTACTTATTCGTGTTAAAGCTTTATAGATTTCAATGAAAAGGCTTATCGTTTGAGTGATATGAATATTTAACTTATTTTATTTTTTCTTTAAAATATTAGCTTTAATGGTAGGTTAATCCCTGAGTCGCGGTGAACTTAACAAACTTTCAAACATCGGACACAAAGGACACTGAGATTCGAAACAATTATTTGTGGGTCACGCAAATTTTGGCCATAATAATCCCATTTTAACTTTATAATAGGTCAAACAATTATATCATTCAATTAATGTATATTTTCTTTTTTTCATTCTTACTTAACCTCTGTAATACAGTGTTATTATATCAACTGGTCCTTGCAATACGTTTGGAAAACTACTAATCAGCTAACCATCGAATATCCTCTTCTTTAACTGATAATCAGGCTGGCTACTATGGTTTTCCAACTGGTAAAAAAGATCACACGGTTCAACAACGGTTGTTGCACAACCCGCGCCGTAGTAAAATTTCTAAAGAAGGCTTGGCAATTAAACTGGCTCCGGATTTACAAAGAGTAAATATAATTCTTATTTAGTACCATAATTCATAAGTATCAATGTAGTATTTTAAATCAGAATTAAGTATTAAATTGATTTTAACTTATTATAAATGGCACAAATTATTAAAATGATGTTTATTTCCTTTCGTCAACAGAATTTCTCTCTCACAATATTTCTTTCTACTCAAAAAATATCCCTCAACTTGTTATTTTTAAATTTAATCTAGAATGTTAGACATAATTGTAAAACAATTGTGTCTGGCCGCTGGTGGATCGTTGTCTCTCACAAATTTTTGAGCCTATCCAGGATTATTTTGCTGTCTGATGAGTAAATCGTAAAGTTATTTTAAATTATTCAATTCATATAAGTTGAAGTATTTAATTATTTACTGATAAACTAATTGCGTATTATTAAAATATATAGACAGTATATAAAGAGAATTACGGCAAAGAGGCTTGAACGTTACTGGCACAAAATGAAGAAGAAATGATAAAATAACGTCAGTCCACTCCAATCAAGCGAAATCTGGAAATTCACAATAATAATGAGTCTGTAAAGCTGATTTTTTGCGCTCATTAATTAAATATGAATCATCTATTTGTAGAAAATGTTAGTTAAAGAAAAAATTACATCATAATAGTAATAATTATATTTTCCTATTACTTAAATATAAACAAAGAGTAATACGTAACGATTGAAGCTATAAAAACTTTTTCAATTTATAAATATACCTAGTTGTATGTAGTTACAACTGTAAATAAATTGAAATATATTTTTTTTGTAACGGGGTCAGTTAATTTGATCTTTCAAGCTATAAATTTATTAATAACATACATTATATCATGCTGGTATCTCTGAAGAGGTAAACATTGTATGTGCTATACACATAATATTACACACAAAACATAAATACACTGTCTCAGTCAAATAAATAGAAGTACTGCAAGTGCAACATGAGAGTCTTACTTTATAACCGTTTAAATAGACAAGAATCATGGTCTCATTACGTCCCCTTAAAGTTAGACATACATTCAGCTGTCCACTAACATTCTAGGCGACGTTATACGGCATTCATTAGACGCGTTTTCGTTACATGCTAAATAACACTCGGTTTTATCAAGATTGGGTCTTTGCACGGTCCTACCTTCGCCTGTTTTCTGTTTCTACACTAAGTCACTCCATGCTTTGCATGGCGAACTGCGATAAACCTGGCAATGTAGGCGAAAATGTTCGATAATGTGAAAATTTGCAGTGTGACACTATTTCTGAAATATTACCAAGGAAAATTGACTGTTCGCTTTGGATTTATACGCTACATGTACGGCTTGTGTTGTGTAATGGCATAAAGCATTTTCGAATGCAACGTTTCATAAATATGCAGTGTCATTTCCAATGCAGGAGTCATTTGGCAACAACCCTTATCAATATAGATCGAAAAATAATTCTTGATATTAATCTTCAGTGTTTTGAGTGTATCGTGACATCTCTGAATAGATAAAAGGTTAAAAAAACACTTATATCCTGCAAAAATCGGACATCTCAACGATTTTTACAGGTTATAAGCGTTTTACCATATCATAAATGAAAAAAGTCTAAAAATCTCTGAATACATTTTTAAAATAGGTACATTTTCTATATTTAATGGTTAGGATAGATATCCAACAGCCAAGACACTTACCTGACATACTTGTCCTGCAAGAGTCCAGTGTCTGGAGAGGCTATTAATCTATCATACAGGTCTCCTAGTAAAGATACCAGTATCTCACATAGTAGCAAAAACATGTCTAAACTAAGTTTATTTTGTGAAATGTTGTCTTTTGTGATGAGAGAAACAATAAACTATTATATTATTAAGTCATCAGTGGACGGAATTGGCGTTGAATCAGTCGGTGAAAGTGTTATCTATTCATCGACTATTGGAAATAGATTGGTCTATATAGAATAAAAAAACTGTGTTAACACATAATATCCAAATAATTTTAGTAAAGGTACTTAGTGACTATTTTTGACGTTTATGTATCTTTTTATCATACCACGAATATTGTAATGAACACTTTTTCCATTACATTTAGTCAGGCCGTACTTTAACATTTCTAGCCAAGTGTTAATAAGTAACCGTAAGTTTCTAACAGGTATCCTTTTACAGGACCTTTTCAACCCTTTCTCTGAACATAGCTACAAGCCTTTTTTTTACTTTTTTTTTTACACACCACAAACTACATTATTATTCTTAGTAACCACTAAACTTTGACCTGTAAAAGTGTTATTTTGAGACCTAAATCAGTATATAAAAGTAAAAGTTTTAGTTTTGTCAAAATCCAGACGTTTCATATACTTTAGCAAGATTAAGTCGATACACTAAAGACAGACTATGTAAAAGAGGTATGATTGTATAACATATCGTGCTATAATTAGAATATTTAAAAATTATACGTAATGATGTGTATTTAAAATACAGTTCTTCCAATACGGAATTTGAACGAGTAATTATTTCCATGAGAATTTACCACTTGAGTTAAGAAAATAACACTTGCAACATCCTGTTCACCTATAACGAGACATTATATCATAACATACTTATTGCATTACAAGAACAATGATATAGGTAGTACATTATACCTTATACCTTATCTTATCTTTGTTGACGTAATCGTTCTAGATGAAAGTGTATATTGCTGGCAGTACAACTCTGACTGACTAAAGATAATATCTACTCTATCCAAAGCCATTAACATTATTACTTTAACTTATCGACCCACACATCTAACATTAGATCCAATGCGTAGTAGTTCAAAATATTCCATATGTTTGTATATACTTATGTATAGTGTCCTGCGTATATATTATTTAAGCATATCGCCCGATTACGTTGGCAACCAGGTAGTGAAAGTATCCTCGGAATCCAAGAATCCAAGAGGAACACTCAAAACCAAGTGGATAGATGTAACTACTAATACAATATTATTGAGGTCGATGTAAAGGAGAAGGCGTAACGGATGAAGTAGTTATTCAAAGCCATCACTACAATGTGGGATGAATAGGCAGAGAGTAAAAGAGACAGAGTTCTATATGGACATTTACACGATTAACTATGGAAGGTAGCTTACTTGGCAGTGATAGCCGATGCAATTAAAGAATGTCAACAATGTGAATAAACGATAAAACTCTACATATAGGTAAATCGTAGTTTATAATACAGTGGCATCAAACGTCACCATTGTGATACCATAAAGTATGCAATCATGACCATAAGTGATTAACAGAATTAATTATAAACTGGGCTTCACCTCAATGCACGGATGGCGAAGTGGAAGTAGAAGTTTATTATCAGTGCGTTGAGTGTCTTGGATTCTTTATCCACGCAAGACAAAAGTTTGTGTGAACTTCAGATAATTTTTGTTTGAATGTTTGTAAATTCCTCCGCCACACTAGATTTATTCCTAGTGCTTACACTACAACTCTTAAGTTGCTGTTATAATTTAAAGAACATAAATATATATATATTGCTTTCTCCTGAAATCCAGTAGTTGAAGCGACCCCTGTATGCGAGTCGATATCTGGGTTGGATAAAGTGTTATAAGGCTTTTCTATCAATAAATTCTCAGTAGCAGTACTTGCTCAGATATAGCGATAGACGGAAATAGGCTAACCCTCTATTAAGTAGAACTTAAGCTAGTGAAATCTTAAGTGAAATGAAAACCTCCACCTAATGTTGCCTTACGTTTATGAGAATATTATACATAGAAATTAAAACACTTCATGCGAGTTCTATCGCGGTTAATTTTAAGAACCCAACCTTTATGCTATATTTAAACAAATTCGATTGAATATATTCACTCCCACCTACCCTTCTCAAGGATATTGACGTAAGACTATGTATGCATGTTATTTATTTATACTTCATAAAGTAATACCAGATCCCAAACATTTCAACCGAAATTGGTGATATAATGTGACCTTCCGTCACATTAAAATATCGCCAGTTTTATAATGAGCACCATAAATAACAAGATACAAAATATACGGAGCCCAACCCAATCGGGCACTAAATTGAGTCAAAGAAAAATTGTCTGCCCATGAAATTTATAACGTTCTCGCACGGTTATGTTTCAAGTCACACTCGGAAAGAATACAGGCTGATTTAAAACCGTTAAGGGTTAGAAGCGGACGATGCGGTAGGAATGCCGGACACGTACAGTAACCATCTTTCCGCTCCTAAAGCTGGACAGGCGGCACGACCGTTTTGAGCTGCGCAAACTAATGGAGCGTCTTTCAAAGTATGTTTATGTTACTTTTATGGGCATCGTTAAATTAGAGTGAACAATTCCATTTATAGTTCTTACTATATAGTATATTACAATAGATTTTATAAAAATAGCACAGTTTAATTGAATATTGACTCAATAAAACCATTGGTAGCCTAGTAAGAGACTTTTGGTCTGTCACGTAGAGGACTTGAGTTTGATTCTATGGCACACGTTTGACTTTTCGAAGTTATGTGCGTATCAAATAGTTAATAATCGCTGAAGCGAAATTGAAAGTTGCATGTCTTCTCAGACAACTATCCTCATTCTCTCGGGAACTCTTGCTCGCCATAAAGTTTTCGAAAATATGTGCAATCTGCTAACCCGCGCTGAGCCTGCATTGTGGACTATATATGGTATAGTCCCTAGTGGGACATATTATATACACCATATAGGCCACTATTATTAATAGTGAAATAATTAGCTATTGCAGATTATGTAACATGTTATAATTACAACAAAACAACGAATTTTAACGTAAATATATAAATTTAGATGTGTAATGTTTTTACGTGTACATATAATCGTATTTGTAAAGATGCTGCTTTAAAATGAATACCCCGAAGCATCCGAAGTGTATCGGGGTTAAATGCAATGAATAAGTCATGTTTTAAGTGCGGTAAAGTATCCTGTGAGGTGGTCGTACCTTTAAAGGCTAATAGATATTGGGATGGTAATGCATGTGTATACATATTTGAAATGCGATAAAGACTCTTTGATATCTTTATATCATATAAAATGTTCGATGTGAGATATGCATTTGCGAGGCATATTGGGTCAACGAGTGACACAAACGCATTAGCGGTATGACTGCACGAATGGCGCATTGATTTATATTATCACTTTGCTGGTGCACCAAGCCTTAAACGGATAAAATGACAGCGCGCGGTTATAAAGTCCACATGCGTTAAACCTAGTGTACGAGATGTCGCTTTCAATTGAAAAAGAAACGGCTATATTGACCTATCTCATATTTCATCAACATAATAATAAATTATATTGTAGAAGGTATTTAGTGTTTAAAATGCCTGCTACAGCTTTGCCTAATTTAATCAGGTCTGCTTTCTATCATCGCTAGGAATAGGGCAAGATAGTGAAAATTTTAATTTAACTTTAACTAAAACTTATGTAGTCATAAGCTTAAAATAATATGAATCATACAATTAGTTGAATACACACCCACTGCAATACACAGCAAGTCTGAAATTTGTACTAGTATTTATATTATTTCTTGTTTGATAACTCTAGTAAATGCTTATGTGCACTACGTAGAGTTATTATTTTAAAAATGCTTTAAAGCTGGAAATAATAACATTGCGCTCTAAGATATGTAGCTACTAAATTTTTTTGTTAAATCACTTTACAATTTCATTTAAATGTAACACTAAACTCGCAAAATAAACATCACTAAAGCGAGTTTGACCTAACGAAATGAAAAACGAAAATTTAATAGTAAACTCTTAAGTTTCTCTCTCGCACATAATATCCCATTTCATGAGTTTAATATTCAATAACCGCTTTTATAAACAACTATTGGGGACGAGGAGCTTGCGTATAAACCGACTACACTACCATTCAGAGCACGTACACCACTGCCTTACCATCTGGATTGTTTTGTAACATGCTGTAGCTTCGTCTTGAACTTTGTTTTTAAACTGACATCTGTCTAGCTACAGTCTTAGAACTTATTTGATGATATTTAGTTGAACAAGTTAGCCGAGTGTTTTAAAATGTTAAGCTGTGGGAATTTTATTTTGTGCTTTGCGTATATTGAACTTATATTTGATGTCATTCAAAATCGTGGCTGGTTGTCAAAGAAGGGTTTATTATCCTAACTAATATTATAAACGAGTATGTCAGTTTGTTTGTTACGACTACTCGACCAATCATTAAGATACATATATCGCATGCTCATTATCAGGGGTAGGTACAGAAAAGAACAGAGTACCTATTATTCAGAAAAAAAAACGGTTCTCGAGGGAAAGGAATTTATTGACAAAATCTACATTAACTCGTGTGAAATCTAGAACGGCTTAAGGTAGACAGAGCGAGGTAGGCTTAACAGGCATAGATAGTATCAGATAGTCATTTGTAATACTGAAAACACAAAAAAATATTCGATAATGATATAGCTGTCCTTAAAAGATTTTAGTTCTAAACAAGTAATTATTTTAAAATCTTGTAATTTTAAACTTAATGTAATTTTTTACGACTTTGCTGTTTTCACTCATATTGAATAGAGTGAAAACAGCAATGCCGTAAAAAAATACATCGAGTTTAAAAAGTCATGCTTTTTGATCTGACGAAAGTTTGCCTTCAGCTCTAGGTATATTACATACAAGCGATTAAAACTATAAGGTTCAGTTTTCGCATTGTGATCTCCCGTTGAAAAGGCTGAAAATTGCCGTGAGGGAAGTACGTAACAAAGTGAGGATGAAAGTTAGGCCTGTTACAAGCGCCCATCTAGTCACCGAAGCTATTCGAGCGTTGGCTCGCGGAGTTTTTAATTTCGTTCCGCAGCCACTCGCGGCAAACCTCGTTACAAGTTTAAATTGGCATTTCTTGGAGTAATGGTTAGCAGCCAGTGGATAACTTCCTCTCGGTGTCTCCTTCACTTGGCCGGATAATTCTTATTTAAAATGTATGAGAACTTTCCTTAGAGGTATTTGCGGTGAGCCAAGTGTTTAGCGCTTACCTAAATATAGTATCTTTATCAGTCGCATACAAATAACTTCCTTCACGATTAAGTTGTTATCGTTAATTTTAAACTGTTGTTTCCGTTATCCAAATGCAAGACTTCTTCTTCTTCGTTTCTTATTTCTTCGTGAAGCGGGATTGAGTCACCTGAAACTTTTACGTCAGACTACTTTGTTTTTTATGACTGCGGGCGTAGAGGGCAAGCGGCCACCTCGTCGTTGCTGCCGCGCCAATTGTATGGGTCGAATCCAACACAAGACAATTATTTATTAATCCACAAATCATTGTGTCCGTTATTTGTATGTTTGTAAAGTCCTCCGACACAGGCTCAGCTAGCTAATGCATTATTAAAATAGGCTAATGCATTATATAACTATATAAAACATTAAACATTTTAAATATAATATATAAAACAACTCAAAAAACTAAAAACAAGAAATCAAACATATTGTTTGTCTTAACTAGCTGTTATGGTATACAGTCAATGCGGTATTAATGCTTTTAATGTTTTAAGTAATTAAATTATCTTTGTCAACTTTTGGCACCGACTTTAAATTGCTAAGATTTAATTGTTTGTTGATTTAAATTAAAAATACATGTGTATATTTTTCTTGTTTATCAGAGTTATTATTTTACAATTCGCAGTTACTCGGACCGACCGAGGCTATAAGCTAAATAGGTGACGAAGTAGCTTCCATAAACTAAGCACTAATGCTAGGGCATAAAACTTGATTTATTACTCTGTTCTCTGTTTACCACGTATGGTTCTGGGATTATTAAAGATTAAAAGCATTGGATGCTTCATTTAAAAAAAAATGTATATTACAACGATAAATAAAACATCCGACGCTTTCACAAACAAATAGTAGATTTAATTACAAACAGTCATGAATAGTGTTTAATTATATTTGCCTTTCAGTGCAGTCCTTACAAAGGGGTATTTGTATAATATTTTACTTATGTAGTTTTGTAACTGATATTCCACCCGTAGGTTTTAACTGTTACTTTATTTATCATTTTATAATTTTATGTGTTAATGGAAAACCTAAGTGTTTAAACATTGAACAAGTGTGATTGTAGACAGATCTCGAAATGTTCGCTGTCATTCTAGCAGAAGAGCAACTCTAGTATTAAGCTCGTGTTTAATATTATACTAAGTACCTATTGCCTGTTTATAACTATTTATTCAAACTGAGTCTAGACTTGGAGCGCGCATCCTCTCCATCTTTTCTAGTATTACAACAAAAGGACTTATACGTACGCTTCAAAAAAATACCTCGATTTGAAAGCGATTTAGTGATTTTACTTCAATTAGAGCTACGTAAGCTGCTTTTCCAGACGCACAGGCACACGTCGTTAAATAGGCTACTGATTATTCGACCAATTGACCTTAACTTAGCGTAACGAATTAATGTACCAGTTAAAACGGCAATCATGATTTCTACGCAGCGTATTAAAGAAATGTTTCTTTTTTGTTAATAGTAAAGTCATCTAGTACGGCAACAGTTTGATAATTTTTCTGGCTCTATGGAAGACAAAGCTTTTATTACCAACTTCCACCTTTATTAGAATTCAATTCTAAGTATAACAACAAGTTGGCTTTTCATAACTAGCCTCGAATCAGGGATTTGCGAATTTTTTACGAGCCCATGCATCGGATAGCACCAATAAAACTCTAAAACCGTAACTCCAGTGGCAATCAGATTGATGTCCTATGGACTGTAGGAATAAGGGAACACTTATGCAATATAATATTTCTTGCGCAGATGGCTTGTCCCCATTCAAATGGCCGCTATAACTGAAATGAATCTGGATAACATTATCTTTAGAAAATCGAAGATGAATGGTTGTTAAAAATGATGGAGGTTGACTATATCAAAACAACCAAAATCACTGATAGGAGATTTGAGAATGGACATAAATGAAAAGGCCTGTTAGAAGAATCAGAAGAGACTTGTAGAGAACTGATTCAGAGACAAATGTATTAAAATAGGACGTTGTAGAAAATTTCAACAATATTGCCACATATAAAAATGTTGCACGTATAAAACACGTGTTTATGCTAATTGCTAACTAAGCTAGGGACTACAACACACAGAATTTTCCAAACAACCACCCACCCGATTTTAAACCGACGTGCGTTGGTTGAAAGCGGCTTAAAAACGTATCTGGACGCCAATTCGATTTTAGCTGTGCCCTATATTATACATAGTACTCATACTTGACTAATTTATTTTTAAATACTAATTATTGAATTAATAGATCAAGTAAGCTTATAGTTATAAAATGCATAATCTTATTGTAGAACAAGTAAATCTTCGTAACGATTGATTGTGACGTCAGTGTTAGACCGTTTAGTATTAAATCTCGAGCCGGGATATAGCTAGTTCCAATTGTACTGTAACGTCATTGAGTACTTATGACGTCACACTGTGCTATTATGGAGATATATGTACACTGTAACCTTTATGTCATGTGCTGCTGTTATCAATATTCACACTCTATTACAACCTAATTACATCACCTCCGCTACGTTTTGCAGTCGCCCACGAGCCACTAAATCATCATTACCGCTAATGTAAATGCGTCGTTGCCTCTATAGTAGGACAAATATAGTACTATTCATAGAGATCGATGCCATGCCATGAGGATTACATTACCGTAAATATTTTATCCATTTACAGCTCTCCAGATACATCATCTATTTAGTGGGAACGTTGGAATCAATAAATAGCTTGGTATTCTGGATGTTACATGTAGTGTATACTGGTAAAGAAGTAATAATCTCTCAGCAATCTGCTCAAATTATGTCGGACCTATATTACATATTATGCTCTTATGACGAAATTCTAACTAACTAAAACATAAAATACTAAGGGAGTTAAATTCAAATCCAAATATATTATATTTGTTAAACACAAGTTTAAAAAAAAATCTTACATAAAGAATTGGATGTATAGTGCATAGCTGTATCTTGCCTATACAATCGACATACAAAAATTAAAAATTAAAAATTAGTGGTTAGTTTGATCGACTGCCACGCCTGTGGTCGCGGGTTCGATTCCCGCACAAGTCAAACATTTGTGTGCATGAACATGAATGTTTGTCTTGGTCTGGGTGTTTCTATGTATATTATGTATATATTTACAAAAAGAAGTATATATGTATGTTTGTCCATTATCTAGTACCCATAGCACAAGCTCTGCTTAGTTTGGGCTAGACGGTGTTGTGTGTATGTGATAGAAATATTATTATACATATTATATTATATTATATTATTAACACACAAATAAATCAAATAATTAATCAAATCAAATCCACGCCTAAATTACATTTATAATACTAAAACTAAAGCATAAATTAAAGAATTAACAAAACGTGTCATTTAGGATGTCCTTGACAGAGAAGTAGCACTTTTCATATAATAAATTATAATTAAAACTATAATTGAGCATTTATATTATAATCCAAATTCTTGTTTTAACCGATTATAGTAACATATGTGTAGCTGAGAGATACAAATGACAAGGCCACTTTTAAAAATTGTGTTTTTGCCTGATTTAGCTTTCTAAATATGCACTCTATGTGGGAAACAAAAATAAGTCCTTCAAAAGATGACGTATTATTCTTTACCTCTTAGCTACAGGTATATTATATCAATGAATAAATTGCTAGATATTAACACATTAATAATATCTAGTATCAAGATTCAATACGCTAAAACGGTTATAGCGATCAGTTTATGAGCAAAAATAACTTTTACGACACAGATATATTATTATACGCTGGTACGTTAATATCTCGGCGCGAAAGGCTCCAAGATATTAACGTTTCCCGTAGAGAGGGACTTTAAGAAAACCATACGTTGGAGATATTACCAGGCACTTCCGCATCCAGGTAATAAAATACGTACGTAGACTGGAATTGAATTTAGCTCAGTTACCCGCTAATGTAGAAGCTATGATCGAATAAACGAGTTTTACTCCGTGACTCCACTTGGTCGGAATAACATTTCTTATTTTAAGTTGTTTTTGATGAGAAAATGTGCTCTGTAAATATAATGGCTTAACGAGCATAGTTAAAACTTTAAATATATTTTTCTAGTGCTGAGTGTAAGGGGAAATCTACATGCTTATACATATTAAGAAATATTTTTTGTTAATAGTATCCTCAAGTTAATCTTCGAGTATATAATTGTTATTGTAGTATTAGCAGAGCGCGACCTTATGTTAAAACGCCTATTGCGAAAAAAACGACTCTTCCTCGACGACACGACGTGCGTAGTAGTTGTGTATCTTTAGTGAGTTCGAAGGGGAGAAATACTTTTTGCTTAAGATCGACTCAAGTACCCGAGGGCAAGGCGGTGCTTATCCCTGCAACTGCGAGATGGATCTGGGTTGGAAGAAACTAAGTTATTGAGCGTAAACAAAAAGTAAACAATTATAATACAAAACTGTTTTGTGAAGTCGATCGATATACAAATTCTAATTAGAAAGTATGAATAAAACTTGGACACTGCCAGTTATATAAAAGACACTTCTCAAACACCACTTAAAATTTCGTTATTATGCTAAATTAAGGAGAACGTAGGGTCTATAATCCAAAAGTCTGCCAATTACTTTATCGTAAAACAAATTAATGCATTGACAAATTTTGTACTGAAATTCTCAAAGTTTCTCAACGGCTACTGGCAGCTACAAATTGCTACTAATTTCTTTAAGTGCAAACTTGAAATCAAGCGGCCGATTAAGAACATCGATGTACCTACTTGGAGAGAAACATTGATTCATTTCAGTTAAATATTAAACATTGATGTAGTTCTGTTATAGCTTTAAGGGCTAAAGAAATGGTTAGGTGATTCAATTTTGGAATACCAATAGTAGCAACTCGATGCGTTTGAAATTGTATGTGATATTAGCAATATATTTATGGTACTTTGTACAATGGTACAGGCAGCAACATAAATAGCTGAACAATAATCACAAATAGCAGCGATAGCCTAGTGGGTAACCGTTGGACTGCCAGGCAGAGGTCGCGGGTTCGAACCCAAGGCGCGCTCATCTCTGACTTTTCGAAGTTATATGCGTATTAAATAATGATTATCGCTTGCTTTAACGGTGAAGGAAAACATCGTAAGGAAACCTGCATGTCTGAGAGTTCTCCATAATGTTCTTGAAGATATGTAATGTCTGCCAACCCGCACTAGGCCAGCGTGGTGGAGCTATGGCCTAATCCTTCTCACACTGAGAAGAGGCCCGTGCCCAGCAGTGGGACAGTTTAATACAGGGCTGATATTATTATATTTATTATTTTTATTTTATTATCACATTTATAAATGTATTTTATCAATTTAAAATCTGTCATCATCATATTTTTAAACTGTGGTTATAAATAAACTATCCCTTAACTAGAATATAAAACTAAAACTTTTAATATTAATTTAAATATTCAATATGAAATCAAAATCTAAGTATTTATCGATTTATATTGCTAACTCCCATTTAAGAGCTCGATTGGAGTAGTAAATGGAACCACATTAAAAACAATTAAGACATTACTCAAGAAGATTGCTCTCGATGGTTTATTTCCTTTTTGAAAGGACTTTACGTGTATGCAAGGTATTCTAGAAAAAAATCTGATATTAATAGCAAGAGATTTTTTAAACTAATTACAAATTTTCAGATAACTTTTACAGGTACAAATTCTAATTAATGTTTTAATAAATTGTAAGTAAAATATCTGAATAGTACACGTACTCTTGGACAGATATAACGGAGAAAATATAATTATACAATCTTTTAAAAAAAATTACTAGTCGTTGGATATTTTAGCAATTCCTTATAAACTATTTTTAAAACTTCTAGCATTTTGAGTTACAAGTTACTAATATTCCTGATAACTCTTCCAGCTAAGACTTGTATTAAAAGTTTACGTCATGAGTGTAGTAGATGAACTGTGAAGATCAAACCTAAAACTTTTTGATTAAAAATGCTACCTTAACTTGACGTAACGCAGTCGATGCAGTTAAATGTTATTATTAATCGCATATCATTGGCTCAGATGCTCACAGCTTCCAAAATTTGTACCGTTTAAGCCGCGAATATTTAATACCTCCGTAATTTATTGTCGCCAACGCGCAATGTTTACATTCGACTTGAACGACTATTCATAATAAAATAAAATAATATCGACACAGAGTAATATTACCGTATACAGCATTTAAAATACATATATAGATTCACGTCTGTTTCCCAGAGGGGTAGGCAGAGACTGCGGATTTCCATTTGCTACGATCCTGACACACTTTTCTGGCATTTAAGAATTTAAATTTGTAATATGACTGGTACTTTGTTTTGAAATGGCGGCAGCTTCTGATTTTCTTTCCTGTGTCACGGACGCAAAGAACAGTCAGACTTTCAAAAACTATTTGTGGATAATACTGAAACTGTCCCGTGTGTATGACCCAACACATTCGTAATTACTTTGAGCTAGCATTGTGGATCCTGTGTCTAACATAAAAGTCACAAAGTTTGTGATAGTTACCTATGTACTTAAACACCCCGTAATTACCACAGGGTGTTTAAGCACATAACTTATATACAAATTCAACTGCACGGATACGTCGTGGTTTAAATATGACCGCCTCGCAAATGCTGCGCCAAGTGTTGGGCATTCGAAAACCACACGCAGGACTAAATTTTTGTGATCCGAATATAGTTGTTCTGGGTCTGGGTATTCTTTGTGTTTGTTGTTTATAGAAACGTTGTTTTGTATACTGTAACTATACAAAATTTAGAGTAGGTACTTAAAATCAAATAATTATGCAATAAATTCATAAAGTTTTATTGTGTTTATAGATTTCATAATAGCAAATGCTGAATTTAAAACACTACGCTATTTATAGACATAGTTTCTTAAATATTCTAGAACGTAGTAGTATTAGTATTTTTAATAATAACTAGCTATACAAGTCCCCCGTGATACAAGTTTCATTCATTGTGCGAGTGTTGTCTTTTTAAGAAAAGACGTAAATATATATTGTTAAATTAACAAATTACTTTTAATATGTTTCGCAAGCAATACGAACGTCATTTAATAACCAATCGATCATGACCGCTGCTTTGTTTAACTCAGAGAAACTCAACAAAATGAGTTGAAAATGTTTTAAGCGATCAGGTTTACATTAATAGGTATAGGTAACATTGAAATACACCCAGCCATTCTTAAAATAATGTAGCTGTGTAGTAGAGAAAGACAAAACTGCGCGCGCACAAAACTACGGCTGCCTACTGTGGACGGCAGATAAGTGAGCTCCTTGATCTACATAGTAATGCATCCCCTTATCCGACCTCACATAATAATAGCGAAATTGTCGTTTATGTTTATCTAACTCATAATTGACAATACAAATTTAGAGTGTTTACGCCTTAAGGCCAATTCCAAACGGTATCGTCGCAAATGAATGTCATATTAAGAGGATTTTTAAACGTAATTCATCAATTTCGGATACATTTTCAATAAAGTTAATACACTCTATAGCTAAGACTACAGTGTAACATAGATGACATGTAGTTATATGTGTAGTTCTCTTACTATGCACATCACGCATCGAAACATTTCGACCCAATATTTACTTACATTTTTATCGTAATCTATAGAGTGTATTAAACCATTTAAAAAAAGGCCCAATTTAAATAGTTAGAATTAAACAATTAAACACTTCAAAATATGACACTCATTTGCCATTCGGCACAGCCCACTAGGTGTAGATGCTCGTAATACAGATTATTTTGACAAGAATGTAATTGTAAACATTTTACAAAGCACTTTTATATCTTAATACAAACTACTAGTCCTATGAAACATTCATTTGACAAATAATGATACACGATACATTTACATTTTATAAAATATCATTTGACAAACAATTCATTTATTACTCTCGTTAATTGGTAAAACATTGCTTGGCGTATAAACGGTTTATAATGACATGCCGTGTATTATTTGGTACTTCATTTATCGAATAATTTTTTGTTAAATCTTTTGTACCTGGCTACTAAGTTGCTATTAGTACGATAAATAAGATAGTAGGCACAAGCTTCGATTAGTGGTCAGTGTTTCTTGACTTTCTTGTAGGTTAGGGTAGAATTACAACCAAGCCGACGTGTACAGCGAGTTAAGCGAGCGTGCTTTCATTTTTGTTATTTATTTGATTAATGCAGATATTCGTTTTCTATATACCTACCGAAATATATAATATATTAGATGAATGTGATAAAACAAATGATTCTACAACTAAAAAAAAATGCTTTCTACTTTAACATTAAATACATTTTAATCGAAAACAAATATGTTGAATAGATTCTGAAACGTGTCTTTATAAAATGATAATTTGTGTATAACAAATAATCTAATATTTTAATGAACCAAAGTTATGCTATGTCGGTTCATATTTTGACGGATATCTCACCTAGGTTTTCCTAAGCACCAGTTATATTAGCAATAGAATCTAGAATCAACACACATTTCCTTTATATTTTACTTTTCCATTCACAACAAGTCAACAATTACTATTATTAAATTGGTATTAAAAGCTACGTTGAATCAAATCAAACCATTCAAATATAACAACATCTATTGCTATGTACTGACTATACAGAATATGAACAGACTCCTATGGCTCATTATATATTTATACAAGATCGCTCACAAGTACGGCAAATAAACATTATGCGATTTGGACGTATTGCCGTCTAAACGTCTCTCCACTACAAAAAGAGTTTCACAATCATATCTAAGGAGGCGCAGACCTCTGTCAGACTACAGTTGCCAGATAAACTCGCTTCAATTACTTAGGAAGATATATATATATATGTATATTGGCAGGAAACGTTACAAAAACGTTTTTGCCTTGGCGTATACACTCTTCATCTCGCTCTTCCCAATACGAAAAATGAGGTGCACATATATTGTTCGATAAGCAATGAGCATATTATATTTATCTGCATAGATGCTGTTGTAGTTTTAATGGTCGCTTCGTTACTGCACTACGCCGTGTGTATGGAGAGAAAAATGTTTTGGTCCATAAATAGTCGTTTCAAGACTGGGTGATTTTTGTGTCTGTAATTTAAATATTTATAAAGAATGAAGCTTTATTTGAAAACAATAGTTTTAGTTCTAACGAGATGGGTGTAAAATGTGTTCAACCTCTTAGTCTTAATATGACCTTTTTTCTTCGTCATCTTTTTGTAATGCCCCACTGCTGGGCTTTTGCTTTTGCAGAGTGATTTGACTTCCAAATCACTCTGTTGGTGGATATCCCCTGACCTTATGACCTTGTGACCCCTATATCTCGGAGATCTTTTGACCCACAGGGCCCATATTCAAACTCGACCGAGGGATGACAAGTCAATCGGTCCAGTGCTTCCGGAGATATGCTCGGCACTATCAAACTGTTACTAACAGACAGAGACACAGACTCACATAGTGTTTTCATTAACTTCTTTGACGAAGACTCAGAGGTTAATAAACAAGCAACCGCATTCATAAAAGATCTTTCACAGCCTAAGGTTCCAAAGTTATGACCTGAACGATATCTTAACTCTTAAAAGTTAGATGTTTTACTTAGTAGCACTACCGTTAAATCTAAAATAGCGGCCATTTATAGCAGCATACTAAGAATTGACTTCATGTGAAAGCAATAAAGATAGCAAGTAACAGGTCTTATTCACGACCGTCGCACGTCGTAAGATGCTTTGATGATTGCGGCGCATCTGCGATACGTCTGAGGTTGTATGGCATATCTTAGTGCGGTGCATTTACTATCATACGAGTATGTTGTAGTGTTTATTTACTGGGTTATTTGGATTATTTGCTTCCCGTTTATTTTATTTTTCCTTTAAAAAAGACGATTCTCGCACTAGGAAATGTTCTCGGTTCGCAGGAGACTTTACAAATTTTCAAACAATAGACACAAAATTTAAAATCGATGCAATTGTTTGTGGATAACACAAATATTTCTCCCGTCTATGGATTTAACCTACAGCAAGTCAATTACATACTTCAAAAAAATAAATACTACGAAATACATGGAAAGAGTCCTAAATCCTTGCTAACTACGTAAAAATAATAATTACCATAACTAATTAAGTTTGTAACTTAATCTAATAAATTAATAATAATAATAATAATAATTTATTGTTCCAAATAGCCACAATACAATGACATAAATACAATAAAAACAATTTTTGTATAGAACTGTTGCATTGAACTCTGGTACCCAAGATAAGATTAAACTTGTGTTATGGGTACCAGCGCCCTCACAAATGATTTCCCATTTTTGTTCATCGAACGTGGCAGACATGTAATTGGGAACTACTTACATACAATAGTTATGCGCGAGTACGCGCGCGTACGTATTTGAGTTTACGTGTGTTATGGGTGTGTGTGTTTATACGTGTATGCTTGTGTGTGTGTGTGTGTGTGTGTGCTTATGTATGTGTGTGCGTTTATGTACAATATAATATGGTGACTCTTTTCCTACAAGATAGATAAGTGATTAGACCTCTGTCTGAGCACAAAATTTTAACGTTCTGTATATTTTTATTAGCCGCCTTTGTCAGCTATATATAAGTATTATTACATAACACACAACGGTAGAATAATCCGTTTAAAAATAGGCGTTGCGTTGTTTATCCAACATTAATGTTTATTTAATTAAACAATGTACGCAGCGGCCGCAATCCACCTACCCTTGTTTGCATAGAGCTTCAATGTCAATTCCTACGTGTTGCTATTATAATAAAAATTAAAGAATTCCAGTCCTGAACAAACATACTCATAAACAGACCAAAATAATTAAAACAAGTACATTTTATATGTTAGCCTAAATGAGCGGGACTTGGGTAACGTTGGTAACGTTTTTAAAGCGACTCCACATAACGAAATTACTTTTTCAGGGAAAAATAAGAATATTCTTGTATATTTGGTTGGTGCTTCGCGAAAAATATTACATTATGTAGATGAGGAATGTATTAAGCATAAGCTATGGTACACGTGAATATTTAAAACGGCAGCAAATTGTGTCGGTTGAAGTACGCGCGAACGTCAAAAATATTCACTGCCTTGATATGGAGCTAGCGATCGTTATTTATTTGAAGGCTTTATATTTAACTGCAAGCTTATGAATTCTCCTTAGATATTTGTTCAAAATGTTTAATTGTAGAGCACGGCTCGCATGATGCAATATCGCACGATGTTGCCTAATGTCGTCCTGGTAGCTGTAGGGTTCATATTTCAACGTACGGTTAAAATCAATTGGAGTTGCGTGCAAGGTGATTAGAAATGCTTTGGGGCTATTAAAATTAAGAAACGTATCACCTGCTACTATAACTTAGTTAAGTTAGAAATCGATATCGGTAGTGCAAACATTTCTATAAAAGGAACATTTAAAGTAAATCTATACTAATACTAGCTGTCTCGACAGACGGTTGTGCTTTCCGGGAAAAAAAAGAACCAAGTCTAAACCATCCTCGAATCCACTTGAACACACACAAAAAAAAACATTCAAATCGGTCCAGCCGTTTAGGAGAAGTTCACTATCAGCACACGTACAGAAGAATGATATACAGGGTTACAGGAAAAGTCGTGCTAGATCCGTTAAGGGCGTGGAGTATCCATCATTTCTGACTTATTTCACTATGAAACACTCTACCCTAAACTTAACCCTTTTCGAGATATTCGACTTTTAATTTTTTTATCGAATATTGCCGATTTGTAGGCTACTAAATTAAATTTTGTTGATTTTGTGTGTCTTATTATTATTATTATTGCATTTTTAAATGTGTAATAAGATGTTTTAGGACGACAATCATTAAAATAGTGCATAAGTTAATTGAATAGGCCGTAGTAGACCAGTGAAAGTTAAGAAATTTAAAAAAATATTAGAACGTTTATTTTTCTCTAAGGGATATCTAAAAAAAATATTATGGCAGTTGTTCGGCAGATGTGTTTTAAAATATCTACGTTTCATCAGCTATCTAACGAGGTATAACAATCTAGGGTTTTATTTAATTTCAATGAAAAAACTTAAGTTTCATATGCGACAGTGGAGAAGAAAATTAATACTTAGCCCTAAAAAGTAAAATAAAACAATAAGTAAGTATGAAATGTCATTTATTAAATCAGGTTTTCACACAACTTTTTCTTGCTCTACAATTCATGTTCAACATGGTCGCCTCTGTTTCTAATACATTGTCGCATCCTTCTACGGAGACCAGTCTTCACTACTCCAGTGGTCAACGTTGTCCTCATTTCATTTGCTGCATCCACAATCCTTTCTCTTAATTCTTCCACAGACGAAACTGGATTTGGCTCGCTGTAGACAAGTCTTTTCATGCGCCTCCACACATGAAAATCCATGGGGGTTAGATCCGGGCTTCTTGCTGGCCATGGCAACGGCCCACCTCGACCTATCCATTTGTTTGGATAATTTGTGTCGAGCCAGTCTCTGACACTGCTCCTGAAATGGGCAGGGCAGCCATCATGTTGAAACCACATGTCCCTGAACAAGTTAAGTGGTAGATCATCCAGCAAATTACTCAAGTCTCCTCTTAAGAAATGTTCGTAGCTTTCCCCATTTAGATTGTCCGGGAGAAAGTAAGGTCCAATCAAATGATTGGAGATAATGCCCATCCACACATTCACGCTGAATATTCGTTGGGACCCCTTCACTCTTTTCTTATTGGGATTCCTTAGTTCTTTTGGGGCCCAGTAATGGGCGTTGTGATAGTTAGTTATGCCATCTTTATCAAATTTGGATTCATTTGTCCACAAGATATTTCTTAAAAAATCTGGGTCTTCTACGTCGGCATTTAGCATAAATCTGCAGAAGTCCAACCTTCTCGCAGGGTCTCCTTCTTCAATAGCATGTACCGGCGTGTAATGGTACGGGTATAGGCCAGCAGTATGCACTGTAAACCACACTTTCCATTGCGAAAGTCCCAGATCACGGGCAACAATATTAGTGGAAGTAGTCGGATCTGCTCGAAAGCGTTGCACTATCTCATTGTCCTGTTCTTCGTCGTCATCAATTCGTGGTCTTCCCATGTCTGTATTTCGTTTCAAAACAGAGCCTGTTTCACGAAGTCTTCGATAAACTCTGTCAAAAACGGCCACATCCGGTACTCGACGACCGGGGTAGCGAGTTATGAATTCGGTGCGAGCTTGCGCAGACACACAATTGCGGTATCCGTAACAAATAAGCATATCAGCATATTCCTCAGGTGTGTAAGACGTCATCTTCAACACTTCCGTATCACAAGTACAAATCAGAGTCCGGTTAACAAGCACAGTAGTCACAAAACAGAAGAAATAGTCCAGAATCACAGCCAAGTCGAGAAAAAGAGCAAAGCGATATCACATCTACTATGTACGAAGCACAAAAGCAGACTGCCTACCAAAACAATATCCCGTGTTGCATTCCCAGCCCTAACCGGGCTCTACACATTTTTTCTTTCATTCACACCTACATAAATCGTAACTTGTCTCGCTCGCACGGTGCGTCTTAACTTGAAAGACAATAGGCGCGGGACCGTTAGAACTGCTACCTGGAGCGTCCAAACTACTTTTTTTCCACGAAACGTAATACAAATCCTAGATTGTTATACCTCGTTAGATAGCTGATGAAACGTAGATATTTTAAAACACATCTGCCGAACAACTGCCATAATATTTTTTTTTGATATCCCTTAGAGAAAAATAAACTTTCTAATATTTTTTTAAATTTCTTAACTTTCACTTGTCTACTACGGCCTATTCAAATAACTTATGCACTATTTTAATGATTGTCGTCCTAAAACATCTTATTACATATTTAAAAATGCAATAATAATAATAATAAGACACACAAAATCAACAAAATTTAATTTAGTAGCCTACAAATCGGCAATTTTCGATAAAAAAATTAAAAGTCGAATATCTCGACAAGGGTTAAGTTTAGGGTAGGGTGTTTCATAGTGAAATAAGTCAGAAATTATGGGTACTCCACGCCCTTAGCGGATCTAGCACGACTTTTCCTGTAACCCTGTATATAAAGATTATTAATAAAGAGGAAAGAATTGATTTTTGTTTGATTTTTGCGAGGATTTACCTTAAAAATAACTCACTGATTTTAAAAATTATTCACTGTTAGAAAGCTTTATCATCACCGACTAACATAGGCTATATTTTATTAAAATAAGTACTGTTACGAATATGACTTAACCTACTTTTACGCGAGCGAAGCCGCGGCCAAAAGCTAGTCAACGATAAATTAACAAATATAGACGCGACGGCCGCGTAACTGGGTTTGGAATTTTGTTTTCCCTGGAATGATAAAACAAATTTATCTGTGTGTTCAATCATGACAAATTAATATTCATTTATAATTTTATAGTTAGTTCACATACGAACAACGAAATACACAAACCGGCATGACACGTTATTTTATACAATGTGTAATTCCACAAATGATAAGCCATCCTAATCTTGACCGCGGTACAATTGCTAATCCACTACCTCCTTCGTGATAAAATCTGCGCAGGGGATATCAAGTACTTAAGTGTAAGGGCAAATAAAAGTGCACTCTCTGTTCTCTTACTCTTATAATCTGATTGGACGACAATTCGACATGGCTGGCGAGAGATCAGGCGCAGGACCAATAGCTTTTCATTCTTCCCGAAGCAAGGGGTATGCAATACTGCCAACTTCTAATTCTGCTACTGTACATTTCTTAACAGAAAAACGTATAAACTTTTTGTTGACCCCATCTTGGATTTGAAACCGAGACCTTATGTACAGCCGTCCTATTCCCGACTGCTGCACCACCGCTTACTATCTCTCAAGGCTATCATGTCAGCAGACATGACAGCTTTATAGGTAACAATAACTAATTCTTCCAACCGGTTAATATAATTTTAATCTTATCGATTTAATTTCTTTACATTAGTTTCGTGCTCTTTTTTAGAAAACCCTTCACAATTTTATTAAGGCGCATTCTCATTTTCCCTGAAGAATAAACGGTAATTAAATTATTAATATACGAAATCAAATAAATAATACCGGTAATTGAAACTAAACTACTTTATACGAATTTTTCGCATTGTTTATTTAACATTTACATACATATATTAAACTTTTCTAAATTTTAAGTTCATTAAATTTACTATTTATATTTAAGTGTACACTTTCCCCGACGTTTCGGTTGCTTTTCAGCAGCCATGTTCACGGGGAAGCTAAGATATCAGTAGTCTCCATGTTCTGAAGTGTGGATATTGCAAAGTACCCGAACATAATTCAATAATTGGTGAGACAGCTTGAATCAATACATATGGAAGAGAGCTTTAATTAATACATATGTACTCAAGCCGCCAATGAAGATAAGTCAATTTCGCAAAAGTTCGCGAAATCAAAAATCAAATTAAAAACATCCTAGTTTTATTAGTTAAGATGGTTGGAATATACCAGCAAGAATCCAGTAATTCAGATAGTGAAACCCAAGAAAAAGCAAAACACAGCCAAACTTCATGATACTTTGACCTCATTCTGCGTAAATAGAAACACCAATTAAATTATATTAAATTATGTTCGGGTACTTTGAAAATAACTACACTTAAAACATTAAGACAACCACCATCTTAGTCTCCCCATGAACATGGCTGCTGAAAAGCAACCGAAATGTCGGGGAAAGTGTAAAATTAAATCTAAATAGTTTTATAATTTAAATAACTTAAATAGAAGAACACAGTAACTAGTAAAAGTGTTTAACAATAGTAACGTAATTATATCAGTTTGTACTAATTTACGTTTAAATATTTAGATCGTGTAATAGGATTTACTTACATTCGTATTCATTTACACTAAAGTAATAAAAATATTTGTTCAGTTCACTTTGATATTAATAAAAAATTATCTTAATACACATTGATAAATTTAAAAAAACCTTATTTAAAGCATTTTACACCAACATTATCTTGCTCAATTTCCTCTTTAGAGGGACGTCAATTAGACCAAAAATTTACAATTTTTTTACTGTTTAACATAGCGTAAAAATATTAAAACTGATATAACTCGAGACGTATAACTTTTCACTGAAGGTACCTTCAGTGAAAAGTTATACGTCTTTGTAAATTATTTTACAAAGACGTATAACTTTATATTTTTTATATTTACTATTTGTAAAAAAATATAATAAGTTGTTCAAAAAATTTTAAAACTTATCTAGTTTTAATTTTTTTTGGAATTTAATGGACCAGTTTGAAGATAAATTGACTTTCCCACAAACAAGGAACCGCATGTTATGTTAATTATATGAGAGTAAAAATATTTAATCATTTACCTAAGAACCTAATTAATTTATCACTATCACTGTTTAAGAAAACTAAAGATTCTACGATATATAAATAGTTGATATTTTATAATGTGATACGGTTTTTAACTCGTAAAATAGATTAATATGTTTTATTTATGTCAATTGATGTATTTGCACATAATAATAATCTTTATTTCAGGCTGCATAGGCCTAAACACCATGACCTAAATTTACATTATATGATAACATTTTATGTTAGTAAATATACCTTAATACTATGTTAGTAAAACTCACTAACTTAACTTACTAAAAACGTTAACTATCAATCACCCTTTGTGCCATATTCATACAAATAAACATTCTGATTAAACCAATACTTGTGATTATACTGTTGTTATTTCTTTTCTTACTAGTATTACTTTCAAGCTAAAACGCAACTTTATGAAGCATGTAAGTTAAAAAAATCATAAGTTATTTTAAAATGTACCTCCAAGCAATAGTTTATTCTTTACACGAGTACGATACGGAAGCTCGTATAACTTTGTCCTTTACATGTATTTTCCGTTCGCTGGCGGTATCTCAACTCTTATTTGGAAATACTTTGAGACATCAAGAACAAAATATATATGCAGATATAGTTTCTAAAAAATCTGAAGGTGTCCTCGGTGGGTTTTACATTAAATGGACATAGCATAAAATAATATTGTCTTACGTTTATGTAAATGTAATACATTGAATTTATACGTATACTAAACAGTTTAGGCATTTTACCATAGGCATTTAAAAAACAAATATTTTAGATGACAAACGAGGCGATTCTGAATCAACTGAAACGTCGCTTCAAGGAAAGCGTAAATTTCAATAGATTAATATTTAAATTATCTGTGAGTATGGTAGTTTATAACATCGCGATAAATCCGTAAACAGTAGTTTAATTTCAATGCATAAAAATAATAAAAATATCACCTTTTTATCAACAATCCCACTGCTGGGTATATATGGATCTATTCCCGGACTGAGCAGGTTTCAGCTATAGTCCACCATGCTACCTTAGTGCGGTTTAGCAGACTTCATATTAGATACAATTGTGACCATTATGAAAAACATTCAGTCATGCAGGTGTCTTCACGATGGTTTCTCTCGCCGTTAAAGCGAACGACAGTTTCGGATAACCGATTTATAATCGTGGATCAAATCAAAACATTTGTATAGCAGCGCGAAGGTCCTCAAATAAATTAAGTATTAATTTTTATTTATTTTATATTGTAACTAAGTATTATTAGTTATTTACGGCTGTGTCGAAACAGTGAAATGAGATCTTATGCTGAATTGCCTTTTTTAAAATGTGTTTAAATTTATTATCACTACACATTATAAAACAAAAAACCCCGCTGCCGCATCTCTTCGCGATAAACTCAAGAACTACTGAACGGATTTTCATGCGGTTTTCACAAATATACAGAGTGATTTATGAAGAAGGTTTATGTTTATAATTTGTTAAGGTTTTGTACTACCTGTACGAAGCCGGGACGAAAACGATAAATTGAAGTTTACACATAATTATTATTCCGTTCTAATACAATGCACTCTTCACTCAACCATGTACCATGTACTCAAACCTTTTAAAGTATCTGTCCGATATAAGATAATATATCGCAAGTATTACGAGAGGGGTACATTCTGTCTGTTCTCAATAAAGCGGATGTATTTGTAGCTATCAAACCTTAGTAAATTGTACTAACCTTTATAAACACCTGGCTCTGTAGGTAGATAGTAAAGGGTACCATACCTTAGGCGATAATGTATATTCATTAATTCGCACCGCTTAAATACAACCGCATAACTAAGTTTGTTTAAAGTTTGTGGATGTTTGGTGATTTCATGAAAACTGTGCTAGTTTAAGACATAATATCCTTACTTAAACTCCTATCAATACTATTATTGTAGATTGTTTGTTTCGCAAACTTTTGACATGAAGGTGAGGGGTGGAGTCGAGTGTTTTTATTTTTTTAACAATACAACCCCATATACATACATTTGTTTTATACTGTGAAACTAAAGCGCATTTAGGTGATCGCCAACATGAAATAACACACAAACAAATTTAGTTATTTTATGACTACTTCCGGTCAATTTTAATTTAAAAAAATAAAATATGTTCATCTACATTGCAGGTAAAAATATTTTCTCAATTTGCACTAAAGTTGAAAAACCATTAGGTATTTAAATCTATTCCAAACAAACCGATAGTTACTGAGATAAGCAGTTGTTACAGACATATAGGGGGACGATCGAAAAAACAAAGTAACGCAATAAGTGTACCAATTTAGTAAAGAGGATTAAAATAAATATAAAGAGTTTTCAATAAGAGCTGGTAGATGTTGAAATGAAATAAAACAAGCTGTGTGTGAGGTATTAACTAAATTCTTTTTTTATTTGAAAGGCCCGTATGTGCCATTTAGTGTGGAATATGATATTGTTCATATCCCTCCTCGGCTTCTTACAGTGGCACTGATCCGAGTGGTCCAATTTTCAATTACTTTTCCGCATAGATCCGGCTGAATTTGAGCGATGGCCTGTGTTATGTTCACCTTTAGGGCATCAGTCGATTGTGGTCTATTCGTTTAGACCTGCGACTTCAAGAAACTCCATAAGAAAAAGTATGGACCTAGACGACATGTGGCTCTTCCAGCAGGACGGTGTTACGTGCCACACAGCGCCACGATTGACATTCTGCATAACCGATTAATGTAATGTTATCTCTCGCAGGGCTGATGTGAATTGGCAACCAAGGTCATGTGATTTGAGCCCGCTAGAATTTTTCTTGTGTGGGGTTCACTGTAAGAAGCCGAGGCGGAAATAGGAACGATGTCATATTTCACACTAAATGGCAAATAAAAATTTCAAATAAAATAGAATTTTGTTAAACCTCACACACAGCTTGGTTTATTTAATTTCAACATCTACCCGCTCTTATTGAAAACCCTTTACTACATTAATTAAAATAATTCATAGTAAGACAATAGACGCATTAAAATTAAATAAATTTATTCAAAATGTTTAAAGTTTATTCACATTCAATTGTGTGAAGATTTTTCTATGTTAAATGTACTGTTGCGGTAGTAAATGCGACTGCTGTGCATAAGGTCTCGGGTTCAAATCCCGGGTCGGGCCAACACAAAGTTATTGGGTTTTTCTGTTAAGAAATGTCAGTAGCAGCCCGGAGTTAGAAGGTTGGCAGTGTTAGACACCCCCGTGCCTCGGAAAGCACGCAAAGCCGTTGGTCCAGAGCCTGACCTCTCTCTGGTCGTGTTGGAATACCGTCCCATCGGATCATGAGAGTTAAGGAACAGAGAGTACACTTGTGTTTGGCGCACACGCTTGTCCACTATAATATCTCCTGTGCAGATGGCCAGTTTCCCTTAAGATTGGCTGCCGTGACCGAAATTCGGTCTGGAGGACATTATTATTATTATCATTATTATTATTATATGTATATAGTTTCATGCTAATATCCTAATACTTTGTTGTAGTACGACCACGACCACCTATCGCTAACTATGGTTTTTGGTCCTATGTAATAGGGGGGCGAGGCTATTTGCCTTTCACGGGGCACACAATTTGAGACACCTAGCTACTACTGAGAATTTATCGACTAGAACTTAAACTGGAACCTTACCCGTTCTTTATGGGTAAAAGTAAGCATCTAAATAATTCTAGGGCACAAGATACATAATTACCATACAAAGAGAGACGCCTATCATATACACACATACTTTGTAAGAAGATATGATAATTACGTTCTCGTATAAAGCTAATTGAATATACACTTAATTGCCGTACCTTAATAAATAAATTTAGGTAGATATATATCCATTACGACGCGGCGACGGCCGTAAAGATACCTTATGAAGCATTAACGCCTTTGTATTTTAAACAGATCTTTGTCTAGAATCTTTTTTGTTATCAAAGTGAGATATCTCTTTGTAATCCCGTGAATAATATCGGATTAACAGGACTTTGTCACTAATCTGTTTCCTCCGGTCGAATCCCCTTTTATCCTATTGCTTAGCTCAACCCAGTTATTCATTCCCGAAGGTTAATCCAGGGGTACCTCTTTATTTTTACAAAAATATTTTATTCATAATGAGCGTAACGGGTTTTCTATTAATATGTTATCGAAAAAGTGCATTCTAATTGCTTTTTATTTACGACGTGTTTTGATATTTCTTAGAAAATGTTTCTGGACTTTTGATGAATACGGACGGAGAGATATTTTTTGATAATACTGTAAGTACATTAAACTATTTTATTTTACACTTACTTCGATGTTTTGGTTGCTTTCCATGGTCACGGGGAGACTAAGATGGTGGTTATCACATTGGATTAAAGTTTGTCATTGGTAATCTATTTACATATTTAGCACGCTACCTTAACGAAACTATCATCACAATTCACATAAAAAACGAACATTACTACATAACATCTTTAAACATAAACCTTTTAGAAACACTACAGGATATTTTCGCTATAGGCACACATTGATCCTAAATTCCTACAAAATAGTTCACACACGAACCATATTACTATTTTCAATCTATTTTCTGTACACATAAAGTTGGTTATTCCTAAAACGATTTGTGCACAAGCCTATAAAGATGTTCACACATACCGAACTACGTAATAAAGAGGGATTTCGTATTAAAACATTATGACAAAATTTTAGTACACCCTTGAGAGCGAGAGGGCTTAAAATGTACCGGACGCAACATTATAGTTCCAAACCTTACTAACAGCGAGCATTTGAATCTCATTTCGCTAGTAAAAAAAGAAGTTTTTAAACGAGACTGTACGTACTAAGTATAAAATAATTTTACGGGTAGTTTTTAGGGATTACAACCTAAAAGGGGTTTGCTTAAAATTAAAAAAATCTAGGATTCAAATACGGTAAAATAAAACTATTTGTTGAATAATATGTTTATCATATTCTAATATAATTTATATGTTGTTAATGACAGCGTCGGTGGCGCAACGCTAGAGAATGCAATTGCTGTGAATAAGGTTTCGGATTTGATTTTCGGGTCGGGTAGTGTTTTACTTTATATGTTGTTTAGTTATTACATTTTCAGAATCAACATAGCGTGATATCTAGTATGGTGTTGGTTGACTGCAATAGGCTTGCCGTCATAAATCTTCATAAGTCTTAAAATCATAGTTGGCGAAATGTGAGTCTAATGTATCTGTGCCGAACCTCTCCGGGAGATAGGCGTAAGACTGTGTATGTTTACAATAATATTTTAATTAATATAAAATCCGATATCATAAAATTTCATACAAAAATTTTGCTATAGAACTTTATTACAATTCGCTCTAGTTACACTGGAAACAATACCGTCCATGGATTATGCGGTTCGGTTCAACATCCACGTTTTCATTTTCATCAGTCCACAAAGGCAAGAAAATTTTCCGTTCGGTATTGAAATTGCATATTTTGTAACTTGTAATATGTGAACTCCGTACTAACAGATCATATAGAATATTGCAACCGCCGATGGGTTGACAGTATTGTAGAACCGTAACACATGGCAGAGCGTTATTATTTTAATTTGTGTTTGTAGACCAGTCTCGCACTGGAAATAATTCCTGTGTTGCGGGAGACTTAACACACATTCAACCAACGGACACGAGGAACATTCAGCATAATTAAACTGTAAACAATTACTATAGTAACGCAATACAGTACCCTACCTTTAAGCTACCGTGAAACAGCTGGCGTGGCGAGGCGTGAGCGGCGCGTGGATTTGTTCACAGCGGAAAGCCAGTGGGCCGCCGACTGAGTGCCGGCGGCGGTACTTCAATATAAAGTAAAGCCCCCATCACAACGCGTGCGAAGAAATTTTATTTCCATTTTACAAACTCAATAATGGTCAAATATAATTAATTTTCTATGCAAAACGGTAACTGTCATGCTAACTGTCTAAACGTATTGTGTATATATCATAAATAGTCTAAATCGATGTGTTTGTTGGTAGTAATGTAAAAGAATCCACATACTGCTTAAAAGGATTTGTAGAACAGCCAGCCACAGCCAGGTGCTAGCTTGTCATACTGCCATATTATAAGGAAAGTTAGTGAGAAAATTGGTTTCATCTTAAAGCGAGCGTCAATCAATACTTTCTATAAGCCGCCTGCGCAGAGTTTTTGCTACGTGGCAAGTACCAACTATCTATACTAGATGTATAGGATAGATTGTGAATGTGGACTCTTACATTTTTTTAATAGAAACATGAAGGCACTCATATAAAAACGCAGTGAATATAAAAAAACAACGATGAAGTTTGCAGTACGTAGACACGTGCTTTAGGGGACCAACTATTAGGCACTACAGATAATTATGACAAACCAAAACACACATATTCCTACCTAGAAAGCTCCGCAAGGCTATTGAATTTGAAAAAGCACCAGAATCACTGTTACTGCTATTTACATAATTATTGGTAATGTTCGGTTACTTTAAAATAACTACATTTCAAGACATTGAGCTCGCTCAACTATCAGCTCCTTAGTTTCCCTGTGAGAATGACTGCTGAAAAGCAACCTAAAAATGAAAATTATATGAATTCATAACAGTTACAAGAAGTTGTGTTATAAAAAGATTCCAACGTTTGACGTAGATAAACCCTTCTTTATTTAAAAGTATGTTAACCCTTAGCTACCTGTTACGTAGTTTCGTCACGTACGTAGGTACGTGATGAAAATACGCGGCAGGTACGTCACGCATCTAAGAGACATCGACATTATAACGTACTTATGTTTAAAATCTATACTTACATTTTATCTATAATATCAAAAGGAAGTCTAAGCTTGTTATTTATAATGATAACGAGCTCATTTAAAATTAATGTAAAATTGTAATTCAAAAATTATAAATTTCTACGTTTTGTTTTCTTTATTTAGTTGTAGTCAGACATACTTATTTTTATCTTTATATATATATAAATCTTCTGTGCATGTGTTTGTAATTAAACTCGTCCTTAAACGTCTGGACCGATTTTGATGACATTTTTTGTGTGTGTTCAAGTGGATTCGAGAATGGTTTAGATTCGTCTTTTTTTTCTTTTGTACAGGATAACTTCTGTCGGGACAGCTAGATTAATATATATCTCGACTTCTTCTTAAATTAGAACCCCTCAAGTATTTTCTTTTCCTGTAGTAGATATATTTGTAAAACAAAGCCAAGGTAAAAAGGTGAGCGTTCTGAACAGAGCTAAGTGGTACTTTATGTCAAGTCAATGGCTTGTCCTTTGATAACCAAAGGTAAACCACAATTGAAGTACGGAGCTCAAATACCAGCTCAATCCATTTGATTACCTATAAGGATGTGCTGTTCATATGGTCGATTATAGTCAAATCGATAGAGCAGTAGGAATTTGAGCTTGGATTTGGCTTTGGACAAAGAAAAGATTTTTAAAATACAATTTCCGCACTTTTATGAACTACTGTTACACGAGGCCATAACAAAAATTAAAAAACGGACACAGATTGTTTTGTGTCTGTTTTTTGAATTGTACACGTTATACGTTTTTTCCAACAAGTTAAATATCAACTCAGATTAACTATTGTGGATCATTCAAAATTTTGTCCTGTATGGGGATCGAAACCACAATACAATACTCGACGAAATTTTTTCCATATTCCACTCATTACCGTGATAGGGTTCAATGGTTCCACCAAGAAACGTTTCGTTCAGTAAGGTACTTTTTGGCAATAATTTATACCACGTGCAGTCTAAGAAATGACAACCTGCATCGTTTTTTACCGAATGCACACATGCGTTCTATCATGACTTTTCTAGAGAAAAATAGATTAAAGGTTATCATTATCCCGGTTTTCAGTGGTTTGGCAGTACAAAACGGCAGTTGAAAGGTAGCTCTTGACACACACTTGACAACACGTTCTGGTACGCCTTATAATTATATGGTATACGTTGCTATTTATAAAATACATACAGCAAATATTCAAGCTTTCTGGTGAATTAAACTAGCGGTCGTTCAATTCATTTTTGTTCATGGCTAAAAGTAGATTTATTTTATGGTAGTACATCGGGTATTGCAAAAATCCTCCGGGAGTTATCTACCCCTTGCAAGTTATACTTTTGACTATAAAAATCATAAGAAGACCTGTGTGGTCTTCCAAAACCAAACAGTTTCTTTTATTTTTCTGTTAAAGAATCTCTTCTAAATCGTCTATACCGTTTAAAAAGTAATTTCGTTTATCACTGTTACACATTTAAAACAACTGAAAACGTTGTGGAAATCCGTTGACTAGGGACTATTTCCTTTTCAGCTAGCCTGACTTGCAAACACTCGAGCCTGTTTAGCTTGCAAATAATATACGCAATGGTTTTAAAAATGTACGCGAAACAGAACCCTCGGCACGTGACCTAGCCAGTTTTCGACTTTCTAAGCACGATCCAACGAGATAACAAGGAATTTTGACGTTTCAGCTGTTAGCAGAATGTCCTTTGTAGTTTTCATTCCGCTTTGCCCGCCATTAAACTGCCGGATCCCAAGCTCAGCTTTTAATTTTCTGAATGTCTGTAAAACAAACTGCTTCTCCCTTAGGGATATGAAAGTAAATGAAACACTGATGGCTCCTTAAATATGCCGAGTTTAGCGTTGATCGTTAATTTCCTTGGAGGTTGTTGATTACTAAAAGGCGTCTGGGAATTAATACGTAAAAAGTTAGCATTTCAAAATAAGTAAGGATTTGCTTGCCCTGAACTCATGAATAGTTTACATGCATTTTATGTAAGCGCCTTTCTTCTTGCAATAATTTTCTCTGTAATGGACAAAGGACGGGTTATTACATGTTAACAAACTTGCTCATAAAACTGTTGAAATTGAGGCAGCATTCGTAACATAATGTCTACATGAAAAGGAACATGCCATGCCTTAATTATTTGTGAAGGGTTTTGTTTATTACTTGGATTTACGCGTTCGTGCACCATGTAACTTGTGACTTACATATTGAGAAGAGATTTCCCTGTCGTGTAAGCAAGAAAATACACCTTTTAGCTAGACCTTTTCTAATATAGAAAGTGATGACAGAAAAGAATCTCAAGTCTTAAAACTTTGCCATATTCTTTACGAAGGGTTACAGTCTCCTGAGATTATTGTGTCGCAGTAACGCTAAAAGATTCAAGAGTTGTGAGTCCCCAATCAGAAAATTATCTATATAGGTTTTAGGAATAAATTTAGCTTAAGCCTTCCTTATTTAACATGCATTTGATTTTCAACAGGAAATATTTTGGACCAAACAGAACTGCTGTTAAGGACTTTCTTGAATTCATGCTTTCTTATGCCTCGATATTAGCTACGTAGTTTATTTATCTGTGAAATTTTCTATACAATATTACATAGTTTTTGTATCCGCTTTCATCTATTACTTATACCAGTTATCTATAGCAACTTATATAGAGTGGAGACCGTGGGCGGACGCGATAGTGTATTGTGTGGCGATTATGTCACGCTCTTTAGGGACAAGCTCGTTACTGCGAATTGTTACATCTTACTTTAGTGATATAAGCGTTATTAGTGTTTGTTGTGTTTTGCTTCAAGACCAACAGGTAATTTGAGATTCAGATTCTTTACCTTGTCTTATAAGATATTGTTTTCCTGTACCTATTTAAAATATTTTCTTTATTTGCGAGTGGTTTGTAATTTGAGATTGAATTATTATTACGATATTTTAGGGTAATCTCCAAATCGTATGTTTTAGACAGATTAAAGTAACAAAATATGAGATAAATGTAACTGTTTTTGTATGTGTCTCCCTTTAAATTTCGTACGGCCATTGAGAATAGACAAATTAAATGACTGCCCCGATGGCGTAGTTGTTAAACTAGTAACCTCGCCAATGCCACCGCACCGAGTGTATTGATCGGACCCGATCCGAGATTGGTGAAATCAATCCATCGCAATTGAATGTTAATTAATTTTGGGGTACCCTTAATACGCAGCTTAGCTCCCGTAACTAAGGAAAAATAACTATGCCACGGTAAAAATAACTATCACATTTTCCAACATAAAAAGTGATTTATAATAAATCTGTGTAGCTAATAAGCTGTGCAAAGAAACATGTCGATTCGTCATTTCACTGCGTGATAAAAGGAACAAACCAACAAACAGTTACTTACATCACTATATCTTATAAAACCTACTATTTTACACGTGCGAAGCCGGGGTGGGTCGCTAGTTTGTAATATTAATAAGGATTTAGTAAAAATAAATAAGGATAACGATAATATAATTTGTTGGATGCGGTTGATCTTTTTCATTCTGATTAATCCAGTTTAAATATTATACAAGCTTTTTGGGATAATTCCATTTATGTCGGCCGGCCCTATCTAAATATATTTCATGATTTAAGAACATTCGTAATTTTCGCCTTTTCGTAACTTCACCTTATTTTTGTTCTTATATAAAAAAGGAAGAGTATCTCGATCTGATTCTTTTAAATTTGTTTATTCATATTCTTCAGCATTTCTCCGCCGATGAGTATGATTCTTATACGTTTTATGTATTGTCAGATTTAGCCCGCTCATGTTAATCTAGATTTTGTCAATAAATTGCTATCACTCGGGAACGGTTCCTTTTTTGTGCAGTCAACAACGTGTATGCGAAATGAGATGATGCGATGAAATGAATGAATGCGATGAAATTTCATGTTAATCGGTCAAGTAGTTAAGACGTGAAACAAATAACCAAACTTGCATTTGCGTTTATAATATTAGTGAGGTTGAGGAAGTGAGGGTGACAAAGGATATACTTATAGTGTTACTCCTATTAACTTTAGTCAGGATCTGTTTATGGGTTTCGGAAATAATAAATGTATTAGCTCAACGGGTACAGCAAACTATTAAAAAAAAGTGTTTTATCTGGGCCTTGACCAACAGTTAGTCTTAGCATTGATAACAATTAACTTGTCTAGTCAAATTATCTGATAGAAGTGCCTAGCATTGTGACACTTGTACGTTAATGTAAATCTGGTATGAACAGATTAACTGTCAAATAATGCCAATGGAATGCACTGGCATTATCGGTTAATTTATACTCTCACTGAAAATTGTACAACGATAAATTTATTACGATATAGAAATAAAAACTAATCAGCAGCCATTTGCAATAACAATAAATTTGTTTGGCACTGATATCCATGGCCTAGATTCGCTCGAGGGCTTAGTTTTGACAAAATAAATTTTCATTATATTTTAAATACTTTTAAATATTAGAGGTCAATATAGCATGCTGTAGACTAGCTTTTTCCCGTGGCTTTCCTCGCCCGGCAACAGTACTTGTTTTCAGAATAAAAGGCACCTGATGTCCTTTTCTGTACCCCTGAAAACGATTATTCGTATTTTAATGATAATTGCTCGTGTAGTTAGAAAGGCGTGAAAGCGTGATAAACAAACAAACTAACATTTGCAATTATAATATCAGTTAGGATTTATATAAAAAACAAAGCAATTAAATTTTACAATACTAATAAAATTCTATGTTGCTGTGTGGAGATACCAATGAGGTTTATATCACTTAAATAATAAGTGCACACAGTAGGCCGTAGACGTTAAACACCCAAGATATTATTTAAACAAAACATATTATTCATAATAGTGCTTACATAGCCTAACAATATACATATATTATTTATAACAGTGCACACATAATCGGAACTATTTACATAATTATATAAAGAGTGTACGTTATTATAAGGCACTTCGTAGCTCGAAGAGACACAAATTTGTTTCCCAAAAACGCGGCTACGCTGCTGTAAATATCCGGGTCAGCCATTGTTGCTTTGTCCGGCACTGGGACAAAGCTAACTTTGCTTTCTTCACAGGCTGTATTGCACCGTCAACACTGGCAGGCCTCACAGCTAGCTACATTAAATGTTTAGCACCGATTTAAGTTTGTTGGTTTTTTGATAGACGCTAATACGCTAATGGAATCTTTCCTTTATTTTAAATTTCGAAACTGCCGTATGTAGCGATTTACGAATATATTAAGACTACCTAAAAAAATTGTATAATAAATCGCAATAAACTCCGTATATAGTACACCATATAAAGATTTTATTATAAGAATATATACTATTTTGTACAGAGAGGTCGGAAAACGCCTGATCGACGTTTCGCGTGATCAGAATGCTAGTCTTTCCTTGGCCCAAAGAATCAGCATTGCCATGTGCAACGTGGCAATGCTGCCAGTCTTCTGGGCACGCGCGCACGTTACCAGTTGACAGCAATGCTGACGAATTCTACGACGCCTAAACCATTTATGTAAATATTTAATATATTTTAATACGATTGTAAATTAATATAATTATATTAGATTAATTAGTTTTAAAATTAAATATACTGTAAAGGTCTTAATTATATACAGTTATAGTATAGTAGAATGCGAAATCTGAAAACATTACATACATTCCGTTATAAGTTTAAGATGTTTTTAATAAACAAACAAAAATAATTGTTATAATTTTACGTACTTACCTTTATAACAGATAAGTATAGCAACTTTACTTACATATATGGTACCCATCATTACGAAACATATTGTATAAATATATCTAATAACGATTGCTGTAATATAGTGTATACTTTGTTAATTTGCGCGTACGCAGCGGTAATGTATACATATGTTTTATCATTTATGTATTCGATTTTGATAGACGCTTTCTTGACAATCGTGACAGATGTGACTAGTATAAACTAGTATAAACAGTAACTCGTTATCATTACATTGTTCCTTTGTTTATCTCGTTACTATTTTAATTTTTTTTTTGTTTCCTTTTCACATGCTGTATTTTGTAGTATAACATAATATTGTTACGCTAATTATTATAGACTATTTACGTTTATATATATATTACAAATATGAATATAATATAAATATATTGTTATAAGGTTATATTTATTATTTTATTCCATTTTTTTGTATGTTTATTTTATAACAATAGCTGACGTAGTGCCTAATTTGATCTCCATGTACCGCCTTCTGTTAAATTGTATTTATTATTGTTTTTGTTTTAAATTATGTATGTATGGAGATTCAAATAAAACATTTTTCTTTCTTTCTTTTTCTTTCTAGTTAAATTTCAATGTATATCATTCGCGTTAACATAAGACAATAATCTCTAACACCATCATATAACTTTTGTAACTTTCATACAACGGTCTACATCAACTCACCCAACGCTAAGTAAACATACGTCCGTCTTATTACAAACACTTGTTCTAATTCAGTTTTAAGCCAGGATAGTCTTAGCATGTTACGGTGTTAACTTTAACACCAAGCTTATAACCAGACCTTATAACAAAACATGAATTCTAGTTAGTAGCTGTAGCTGTAAAAAACAATCACCAGTTACGGATATTTCATTTTCAATAATCATGCTTTCAGAAACTTAAATTTATGTTTAAATCTAATGTAAAGTAATTATATTTTAAATTTAAATTAATTAAACAAATTTAAAATAATAAAACAAAACAGTTATATAATTTACCAACACATTTTTTATTACTATGGACTTGAGGACTCTCCAAAATTACTTTTGAAAGGTGTAAAAGACTAGGTTTGTTTGTGTAAGAGTAAGTCGATTTCTTTTTTAGTACATATTTGTATAATTTGATACATCCAATTATAGAATATTTACTTTTTAAAACAATTGTAGAAAATTATTATCTTCAACAATCAACACATTTAATCGAAACGGGCAATATCTAGAAGCAGTTTTACTTATATAATTTAGTTGCAAAAAATGACCGGTTTTTGACTTAGTCCCGGGACTCAAATGAACTAGCATTTGCGGCTAAACGACTAGTCATCAAATCAGTCATCTAATAAAAAAGAATATAAACCTATTAATCGGCAGCAGGCAACCGATGGACAGATACAATAAGTTTTTAATTATGTCTGGCATTCCAACAATTGGCAGGTTAAAATATAAGAATTTAAAAATAAAGTGCATGAAATCGTGTTAAGGAAATTTAGAATAAAAAATTGTGATCTGGTTTGTTTGTTAAGATCAATTTTGCATGTACTTCAATATAAACATATATTATTCACCAAAAATCAGATTTATGATAAAACGTTATACGGAGTCACGACGCTGCTGCGGCCAGTTTCACAATCAGTCCCTAGCGAACCGTGGCTGACAGGGGCTAGACGTGTGTCAATTTTGGCGCAGTGCACACGTCCCAATCTGTTTAGTTCGGACAAATATAAAAAATGGTTCTTATGTAATATAGTGTAACTCGTTTTGTTTAAGTAATTTAATAACTTGATATTAAATTAAACACACTAGAACTATAAGCAACAAGATAGATGTTACTGCTTCTATTTTACAACTTATTAATAAAGGAATTGATCATGCATACTGTATATTTCTAAAGGGTGAAGGGAACGGTGTATTTCGACAGATATATATTTAGGTAACACTTATAGAGGACGAGTCAGACTGTCTTACGCATAAACCCAACAACGCATCTTTAATATTCATAAAATATTATAAGTTATTATAACTTTCAGTCTATTTTAATATAATATAATAATAAATTACAATAAAGGATTGACACGCTACTTGAAAGACATAAAACTTATTTAGTCCAATATGAAAAAGTAACGCATGTGGCGCGTAAATGACTACCGCCTAAAAGAACCGTTCTCCACCCTACAATACTATTTTTGGATGGCTATAAGAAGAAACCACGAAGCCACTTTAAGCAGCCTTTGCCTCTAACCTAACCTGTCCGCGTCCGGATGCTCTGAGTAGAGGTGTTAACCCTAATGATGTTATCTATATTATTAGTTATAATAATTGTATTTCTATAAATATATTTAAAATAATAGATCATACGATTTTATATTGAATTATTGCCGATCAAATGAACATAATATCCAGTAATGATAAACGAAATAAGATTTCAAGTATATATTTGTTATATAAATATAAATAAATTACATCAACATGGTATACGTCACATTTGTTATACCTTATGTAATAAAAAAAATATAACAAATAAGTTTAAACGATAGAAGACGCACCCTTTATGGACTTCAACGTTACATTTATCAATGTTAATTTACATTTACACGTCGCTCAACCTGGGAATCAAACCCTCCTGGGATCGCAAGCGTAAGACCCTCTTCATGTGCGTATATTAACGTAAATGCAAACTTATGTAATACATACTTAATCAGTAATGCATATATTTGCGTGGGATGTGGATGATACGCAAGAAAGCAAATGCGTACTATATATTTAATAATATTTACATAATGCAAATAAATTTAATTATTATCTACTATATTAGTTATTAGGCTTAGCGTTATATACAACGTGTCCCAAAATTCAACGATAAGCAGGCATCAAAAGGTAAACATATTTTTGTGACTAGTTTGGCTAGAATATTATACCATTTTAAAATCGTAGTTAGATGCGCCAATTTTAAAAATATTTGTCATAGTAGTATTAATACTTTTTTCACTAAGATGAGTGAATGTGAACTGAAAGTCAAAATCTTACATAATTTAAGAAAATACATAATTTTGGTTGATTTTTGTGTAAAAACTACAGGCATTCTGGCATTTTTAATGGTTGTGATAGATAGTAGTGCTACTTACGTTGCTAATACAAAAAAAAACACAGGAGTATTTGTAAAATTGTAGCAATGGTACTTAAAAATATAATAAGGGGGTTTAAGGATTTCGCTTTATTTTCGTAATGATAAAAAAGTCAATATATAAATTTATCATGTTTTTCTCGAGTAGACATAAGTAGATTCACCTTTTGGT
Source organism: Catocala nupta (assembly GCA_963675205.1). Taxonomy (NCBI): domain Eukaryota; kingdom Metazoa; phylum Arthropoda; class Insecta; order Lepidoptera; family Erebidae; genus Catocala; species Catocala nupta. The sequence goes on from OY776081.1 coordinate 10,246,218, forward strand.
GCCCGCATATCGTTGAATTTTGGGACACGTATACAGTTCATATCATTCACGAGTTGAAGCTTTTACAAACATAGGAACAACGGGTAAGAACACCCAGACTTGGAACAGCCATTTGTGAATCACGTAAATTTTTGTCCCGTGTGGTATTTTTGTTTCATGTGGGATTTGAACCCACAATAGTATAGTGGCAGTGGCGTAACGTCCACATGAGCTACTACACCATCTGTACAACTAAACTAATACAATATTGGGCTTAAAATGTTATAATTATATTTTTAAAACGAAAACTGATACGAATACCACCTATCCTAAATAATAATATAAATGTGAATGTGAGTGTGTTTGTTTGGTACGCTTTCACGTCTTAACTACTCGACTGATCATCATGAAATTTCACACACATGTTGTCACGGCTACAGTATAGGACAAAGGGTACATTTCAACCAGGAAAAAGTACTGTTCCGCGGCGAAGCCAGGTTTAAAGTTAGTGGATAATAAATCTCTAACCTCTGCTCATGTATTTTAATAATAACATCAGCTGCTTTTTAATTAACCATAATTAATTAAGGTACCTACTAAAAGTAATTTTCTATACATGTAGCAACTTATCCTTTAACTTAAGCCTTTGCTTTTGAACTTGAAAGCGTATTATTTATTCAAAATACTTGAAGCAATAACTTCAAACTTTATTTTAAGATCACTCCTTAAATCCAAAATATCTTTGAATAAAATATTAAGCTCGCTTCGACTTTGTAACTTTGTCTTTACTGTAAAACCAAATAGGGTCGTTCTCCAACATATGTGCACAAAGCAGTTTAAAATAAATGTTCATATAACAGTAGCGAATAGCCCATTCGTAACTCGTATTCTCTCAAGGGGTAAATTGAAAAATTCCTAAAATAAAAGCGGCTTGGAAAAGTAGAAAATCCTAGACGGCCCAGTCCGTTCTGCGGACATTAATCTAACCGTTCCGCACACGTCCATGTTCGCTAAGTAACGTACGGGACGTTTCAGTTTTTCCGAAAGGGAAGATATAATATCGCATTAAGACGAGACGGATGGCAACATTACATAGTATACCATTTCTCGGAGGACGTTTAAGTTGTGACACACGTAAAGTGTTGCCATTTGTTCAGTTGTAAGTTGTGTTTATTCTTTTTCTTTTCCGGGATCCTTTTCGGTTGGTTATGAGTAATGGTGGGTTCTCGCGCGAGTAACGCGAACGCTCGGCTCTTGACATGAATTACGTTTACAATGCGTCAGGGATTGTACCTTGCTTTGTTCTTGGATTTTCATTCGAAATTCTGATACTACGTTTATTCTATTAGGTTGACGCCTGATTGTAGTCGTATTACTCAATGTCAAGATATTATTAGCCCTAAATAGACTATGATTACACGATGTTTTTCTTTTAAGATTTTTTTTACATTATAGTGTCTATCTCCGTGGCGCAGCGGTAGTAAACACAATTGCTGTGTATGAGGTCTTGGATTCGAAATCCGGGTCGCGCCAATCAAAAGCTATTGGGTTTATCTGTTAAGATATTTACAAAAGCAGCCCGGTGTTACACATCCCCGTGCCATGAAAAGCACGTAAAGCCAGTGGTCCTGCACTTTGGACGTGACGGATTGCCATCACACACACTATAATATCGCTTGCGTAGATACCCAGATGGTTTATAATGTAACCATAAAAATTTATAATATGTCAAAATACGTTACTAAATGTTTTAACAGTATAGAAGACTTGTTTTATCACGTTTGGGGTTCACCAAAACGAATATGTTCACATAAAATACAATCGTTTAGGTTGGGTAGATATATTATTTAACAAAAAAAAATACATATAATATAATTCGGATTTACCTGTCAGCTTAGCCCTATCAAGACATTATGATTAAGGCATTGCATCTTGACGCCAACGTTTGAACCATATTTAGTAAGTTAATTACATTGAAGTTTAGCAAAGCATTTTTAAGACAAACAGACGAGTTACAGATAAATGCATATCGACTCTGTGTGTTTGATACAATTTTACACTTAAACTTTGACTAAACTAAAATTACCAAGTTGATTTGAATCTAATTTGCTATAACGGTATGTAATGGGTAACAGCTAATCATCTATAAACTCTAAAAGCACCAAATAAGAACCTCACGGTGAAACACAATACAATCATATTTTGTTCAATTGTAAAAGCTTATGGAATACAACTAAGAATTCTTACCCGATGGTCTCAATCCGCCTTGTTTCTATAATGCGCACTACAAATTGATTAGGATTCGACCCGAACACAAACAAAGCGAATTAAATAAAAACGTGTAATAAAAAGTTTATCTCTGTATGGACCTAATGCTATTTCGTGAGAGGGTTTTAACCCTGAAGACGCTGACGATATCCATTACGATTCAGTTACCCACCCCAATAAGAATAAAGAAGCTCGAAAAATAAAAGACTGGGTAATTGAATCCTCATAATGGCATGGGTAGAGAAATATATGTAGATTACGGTATTCGGATGCGAGAACATTGGGTGGTATACTGAGATTTTACACTTCGCCGATAGCTGCCAATACCTCTAATATTATTATGGTAATACGGCCAATTTCAATAAAAGCGTTCGTCGCAAGAGACATTTTCTTTTAGACGCTATGTATAAATCTGGTCGACATGTGCCGGTTACGCCGACACGGGTTTGAATTTGTAGCTCGTGCTATTTTACGGTTTCGGAATACTGTTTTGAAATGGACGAAAAAGTTTATTGCTGGGCTATGTAGTTGCTGATGTTGGTACCGGCTATATCTGTAATTATATTGATTGATTTCTAAATTACTGAATCGGCAAACCTGTATGCATGTTTCTGCTATTCAATCTGCAGTTTGGTCGCTAGCGAAGTGAAATAATATTTTTCTTGAAACTGACTGCATACTATTAAGGAATATTAGTTGCCTATTTACGTTACTGGTGAATACACTCGCTTCTTTCATACGTAATACTGAAGAAGTCGCGAAATTTATATATTTTGTGAAGACTTTTTTTAGTACGAACATGTAAGATTGCGGCTTTTGTATCACAGCTCGCTCTTTGTTACTCTTTAACTTGTTGTTATTTTATGGTTTTAAAACTAGTTAACAAAAAGGTAATGTGCGCCTCAACATATAATATAATTTTTTTAAGCTTAAGTGAAACCTTCGTACATTAATTTTGTTTCGATACGTATTGCACCTCTTCAAATAATAATTCCAATATGACTGCATATTGGAATTATTATTTGAAGAGGTGCAATACGTATCGAAACAAAATTAATGTACGAAGCTTTTTATAAAGAAATCGTTACCGTTTTGGGTTTCATATAACTATTTCATCAATATATTTAGAATGGCCAGTTTGAAATTTGTTTCTGATTTTATATATTATTTGCTTTATTATTATATATATATTATATTTATTTGCTTGTATTTATGGTTTGACTTAAATTAACAAAATCATCAACCATCACGTAATTATTGATATGTATAATAATTGACACAGCGACGACGGACATTCAATAAGTATAAACACAAATTGTACAAATACATGTTATATATAGTCATAATATATATAATTTTTACTCGAAATATCAATAAATTTCTAAAATAACCACTGCATTTTGTAGAGAAGCCACGAAATTAGATGTACGACATAAACGGAAATAACGTAGCTAAAGACCTAATATTTATAAGGAAAAACGAGAGCACCTCAGTAATTATTTTCTATAAACTAAATGCGTTGTTGCTAGTCCTTATACATGGAAATAAGTTTTTAAATGTACATCATAGTTTTTCAATAATTTAATACTTTATAGAGTATATAACAAAATACGCATATATTTATACTGTTATAATAAAACACTTCTTTTACTAAACGATGGCTTTATTTTCTGCACTATACTGTAGACACACAATCACTGCCTATAATGCTTGTACAACTGCACTTCTCGGGTGCTCAATAACGACTGACTTAACTCCACTGACTATCTTAAAATTAAACATTACATCAAATGATGTTTCCCTCACTTCACCACAGAAACACGCTGTTACGTCACATCCGTCCTTTTAGTGTTGCAGTGTAGAAAAATACAATTACCACTAAAATTATTATTTTCCATTCTGTAAATATTGCCACAATGAATAATTAAATCTGCTTATTATTAAAACTTAAATATTACAATTATAGCATATCGAAGTGATCATTAAATATTTTTATAACAGATCAAAGCGATCACAGTACAACACAGTACACAATACAGTGCTTAAAATCTCTATTAGCCAAAATATCTCAACAATATAACCAAATTTAATGTATAACAGGATAAGATAACAATCTAAATTGTTAGATTTATATAAGTGCAGATGAAACCAACCGCAAATAAAAAAGGTTAATGTAACCGTCACTCGCGTAGCAAAAAGCCCTCATATCTATCCTAGTACTGATTAATAGATAAGTGTGATGTCAGTTGACGAAATATTTTGTAAGCCGGATATAAAATTCACAATAAAACATATAGATTGTAATCTTACGATGAACAGCCGTTAATTAGTGAACCAACTATCCACCAAACAGCACACATATTCTTGCGTTTTATCTAGGGTAGTAGTCATGTGGTTATTCGTAGTATTTATATACATACAATTGTCAAACAAAGCTGTTCAATATTTTGAATAAAGTATTGAATACTTTATTTGGCGATCCAATATTTTTATTCAAAATACTGAATAGCTAAATACTTCTCGTTGCTTAAAATTATGAAACTTTTTCATTTATGCTTCACTGGAATCACTCACACAAAGTTCCGTATAACTTCGACATTGGCGGTAGTGACGTGAAGTCTACACATTTTCTAGTTCGCGGTAATGAATAAATTTGGAATATAAAATTTACTTAATACACGGAAAAGAGAGAATAAACCCTACATCATCGTTGAGTAACCTAGTAGTTAGAAGTAATTTCAAAACATATAACGGAAATCACAATTTAAATTTTCTCATTCTACGACCGGATGAATGGCTATGTTTATTTTAATAATGCAACTCACTTTTACGGTGCCCTAGGTACTAGCATTTATAATGATAATAAACATTTTCTGCAGAAAAACTATCACAAAACATTGTAATATATTAAGGTGTTTATTACCAACGGCGAAGGAAGATAGCGTGTCAAGTGAGTCTCTAGAGGATTATGAGAACAGAGTGCTACTCTTTTATTTTATCCTTTCCTATCAGTAAAAAATATTAATAACATTTTATTTGTACTGGTATAATATATCTGAATATACTTTTCGTTTGTAAATAAATTCTAATAAATCTTATGTACGTATCGAACCCTGGAACAAGAACCATAAACATAAGCAAACCTGCAAATTATATGGCATTAGACCAATACATCAGTTACAACGATACGACAATACATAGCAATTAAAGAGCTGATACAAGTAGTTCATTCCAAATACTATATGCCTGATTTTGTGTATTGCGTTGGTAGCACAATGAAACTCTTTTTAAACAGTCAACTATATGACAGTGATATACTTAGTTTTGCAGCTTCTCTAGGTTTTGACATATGCATACCATAAGGCAAACGCCATGAGGCTAGTAGCAAGAAAAAGTAGAAGAAACGATCGTTGAAAGTGTACCTACTACTATGAGGAGTGGTATGATAATACAATTTCTAATTATTATTTTTGTCCCGAGTCTGGGTGTTCTTTGTGTCCGTTGTTTGAATGTTTGTAAAGTCCCCGACACAGTAATTAAAACATTGCAGAAGTAGTATTAAAAAAAAATCTAAATTATAGTTATAAAATAATTGCGCTGATGAATTATATACATTTCCAATACCATTATCTTTATGAGTCTTTTACTAAATATTAAAGTGAATATTTTTTCGTTTTATAGTGCTAAAATGCGTCCGCATATAGCAGTATATTGTTTTAAGTACAATGAGATTCTTGTCGACTATATCAAGACTATTCTATCTGTATTCTGTCTTGTGTTTCGAGGGTATAACATAGAGACTATGTTGCTGTAATTCGAGTGGGTCAATTTGATAAAAGTATTCATTCCCCAGAGATGAGGCTAGACCAGTGCTTTTTAAAGCACAAGTCTATAACCAGTGCTGTATATAGTACAAGATATGAAACTGTTCACAATTCCAACTTGACTCGCCTCGCAATTGCATTTTGACTTTAAAAACTTATTTTAAATTGCATTTTAATTAAAATTTCATCTCTAAAGATCGCAATATTTTAGGAAATACAAAGAAAAAATCCTTCGAACTGAAGCGCTAGAGTAGGGCTTATAACAAAAGTTTCCAATTGGGTCTATCTCGGTGCTAGCTTGCCCAAAATAAGTACTTTTTACCTATGCCTCTGATAGCCCTAAAGCACAAATTATCAGGCGTTCCTACTTGCTAAATTTCAAATACATCAGCTTTAAAGTTTCAGTTTAGTTTCAAAGAAATGAAATGTATATAATATATTATAATAAATCATAAAGTATATATAATACTTTATTAGTTTCATCATTATATTTTATCTCAGAAATAAAGCGATAAAATAATATACCCTAAATGTACTTAAGATACATAAATATTTAATTAAAAATACTTAAGAATGTACTCTATCTTTAATAGTTTTTAATATTTTATAACATAATCTAAGAAGGTACATGTTTGCATTTATGCAACCCACTTTTAATTGAGAAGGTTTAATAATAATAGTCTAAATTATTTAAAACTGGAACCTTATAATCCTAACATAGTAATAATAATAATAGTAATAACAATCTGTCAGTTTATGGAATGCCAGACATAATTAAAAAGCTACCGTGTTTGGTCGCTGGTATACCACTATGACTCAAAACATTAAAAATGCAGAAGTTGATTGTTAGTTTCTTCTTTTTCACGGAGCAATGGATGGATATGATTTTGCAAAACATTCTTTATGGATGGCGCGCTGGTCTTAAATGTTTTAGACTAACGAGTGTGCGTTATATTAGGATCCTAATTAAGAAAGTTAATAGCTCTTGTTTCTCTCTCTGGAAACAGATCTAGGTCTACGTATATGAAAGTAAGTACATCTTTACTAAACCGGTAGAACAATAAATATTTTTACAAAATGCATTAAATCACTTGGTATAAATTCTTTTAATATTTTATGCAAGCCGCCATATTAGCCACCTTTGTTTCAATCTTCGTAATGGATCACCGATGTAATTGTTACGACACGCAACGTAACTATTTTATTGACTTTCTACGGATATCGTGATATCTGACAAGTAATCTACTTAATGCACTTTAGTAAGCGACAAATATATTTCGGTAATTTCTATAAATAAAGAATAATACCCACTTAGAGTATATGTATACTCTAAGAATACCCATGTATATTAGTAAACCTGCATATCTGGGAATTCTCCGTAGTGTTCTCGAAGATATGTGAAGTCTGTCAATCCACACTAGACCAGTCCGAGCCCAGCAGTGAGACTGAGGGGTGACATTATTTACCTATATTTATAACTAGCTTTTGCCCGCGGCTTCGCTCGCATAAAAGTAAGTTAAGTTAAATAAGGTTGTTATGTTCGGGCACGCCATGATTGTTGGGACCTGGAAGCGGCACGCCTGGCGCTGTCACTCTATCGTTAGTGCCAGAAGGCGCTTGCTCTGGGCGAAGGACATGTTCTTCCCGCTGTCAAGGTGGCAAGGGCCGAGCTCCACCAGGGGAAGTGGAAAGAGCGACTTGTGCAACCCAGTGCCAGCCACGCTACGACCGTGGCAGTAAATCCCATGTTTGAGGAGTGGTTGGAGAGGTGTCTTGGCGCTCTAACCTTCCGGCTGACACAGGTAATGACTGGCCACGGTTGTTTTGGCCATAGGCTGGCAAGAGACGGTTGTCACCACTGCGGTGACTGCCACGAGGTTGTTGAGGACACGGCGCTGCACACTTTGGCGGATTGCCCCGCCTGGGCATCGCAGCGCCGTGAGTTGATCGCGGCAGTCGGATTGTTTGCCCTCTCTTTCCGGTTGTAGTTCAGTCTATGGTCTGAAGTGAGAAGTCGTGAAACGCCGTCGCCTCCTTCTGTGAGGAAGTGATTTTTATCAAGGAGGCGGCGGAGCGGGAGAGGATGCGCTTAAACCCGTATAGAAGTAAAGATAAACTTTTTCTTAAACGGAATTTACAGGGATTTCAACATAAGCAGACACGAATTATTCTTTACAATAGCCTTGTACGCAGCAGACTGGAATTTGCATCTGTAGCATGGAACCCTGTGTACAGTTATTCTTCTCAGAGGATCGCGAGCATCCAACGTGCCTTCACGAGACACTTAGCATATATTTCCTCCGGCATATATCATAGGGTGCCATACAACATGCGATTGTCTTTCTTTGCCATGACCTCTCTCAAAAATCGTCGTACTTTGATAGACTTACTGTTTCTCCATAAAATCCTAAACCATAAGATCACATGCCCTGAATTCTTATCTTCTATTAACTTAAACGTACCCTGTCGCTACCCTAGACAGGCAATCACAAAAACCTTCATCCCGCCCACTGCTCGTACTAATCTTGGTCTCCATTATCCCCTGGCTAGAATATGCACAACCTACAATAGTTTTAACGCGAAGTTTAACTTAGATATATTTAACACGTCAGAAAATAAATTTAGAAATGATTTGCTGAAACTGCTCGATTGTTGACTACTGTTACTATTGCTCACTTTTATTACTCTCACTTTTAATAAAATTTCTCTTCCATATTTTTATCTTGTTTAAGTTTACTCTTAATGTTGCCTATATAACGTGAATGCTGTGTATACTTTTAATAGGCAAACATATATACCCACGATTTTATCCACAGTGCTTATAATTGTAACATTAGTATGTATTGCTGTAAGTGTACCTTATAATAAATAAATAAATAAATAAATAAATAAATAAAAGGATCGAAATCAAATGCAGATTTATTAAATACGCATAAAAGTTCGTCATCGCTCGGCTTGCATTTTTGCATGAGTGATTTTCTTACCTGCGAATTTTCTGGAGTTTTTGCTTAGAGTGGCAAAAACTCCAGCCGACCGACCATAGCCGACTGTCACTGAGCTTGTTCTTCTAAATTGAACTGCGTTTGAAGGGGTGTCTCAGTAGCTGTTAAAGCTCTCTAGGGTTGAGATTGTTCATTCAAACGGCGTTGCGTTTGATGAGACGTCTCAGTTGCTCTTAAAGTTGCTTAGCGTTCAGCTTGTACATCTAAACGAATCTGCGTTTGAAGGAGCGTTTCATTAGCTCTCAATGCTCTCTTCTGACTTTTGGCTTATTGCTCTAACTACAATTGCGTTTGAAGCGGCCTATCAGCGCGCTCTTGTAGAAGGCTGGCGGGTGGCTTGATTTTCCAGTCTTTCCTAGCTTTGAGAAAGTGTCTCATCTGCTCTTAAAGCAGCTTGTCGCTGCCTCCTTCATTCATGACGATAACGACGATAAGACATGAACGAACGGTTCTTGGGATAGAGGAATTTCTGCTGCCTGTGCCTGCGATATGGAAAAGAGGACTTTTTGCTGCCCGTGCCTGCAATAAGCTCCTAGATAAGTTACAATTACGTTTGCGAGGCATGTCGAAAAAAGTAGATAAACTCTTAACGAAAAGAATAAATTAAAAACAAAAAACAGTAATATGGTGTAGCGCGAGGTTTGCAGTAATTGTTGAATAAAAGATACGTTTTAAATGTTACACACTAATTGTTTATTGTTCAGTTCCACAATAATTTCTTAAATGTTAAAAATGTTATGTTAATGAAAATGTTATAATGTTGCATTGAATGCACCCGAATGTCGTGGTCACAGAAAATGCACTGACGTTTGATGTAATTTGTTAACGCGTGACTCGCTTTTATTGCTTACTAAGGTGTTCGGTTATTCGGTATATTCCGAGGCACCAAAAAATGAGAAGATGAGATAAGGACATGTTTAAATGAGATGGTAATGGTAATGATGTTTACAGAATGATGAATAAGGATAAAAACAAAGTATTTATGATCTTAATTTTAAATGTTTCCTAGGCATGGATGAACACGATTTATCTTTCACCACACATTTGTTTTGTTCACCATAAATATGGTCTAGATTGGGTCGTCGGTAATCCACATAACATCGCGCACTCTGACTGATAGTTTGGATAATAGGCTGTTTGTGAGCCAAATTGGGACGCGCACATTCACTGCTCGTTTGTAGACTAGGCTGTCAGTCAGTCACCCGCGCACTGTTTACTACAGTAGTGCTCACTGTCGGCTGAAGCTCGATGTCCGGAGATATGCGGGCTCTTCGTGCTCACATCCGCTGCCAGTGGGGGCATCACAAGGCGCCAGCCGCTGTGACGCTCGCATACACCAGGATGTAGCTTATCGCGTAGAGATGAATATCATGGGACGACAGTGAATCTCCCAACTCTCCTTCGCTGTTCTTCATCTCCTCTATTCGCTGATGTAATTTATCTGGCTCAAATTCTATATCACTTGATTCTAATACATTTGATAGATTTTTTGATCTATATATATAAACTGAGCTATTTAAATTGAGTTTGTTGTCGGAGTTCTTTGGAATATGCAGTATAAATTCGTAACTTTTCAGCAAACAACCAGGCTTTATGTTTATAATTCCAGCTTGAGATAAATGTTCTATTCTAATTTGTTCCCCGCAAAGTATGTTTACCGGACATGTATCATAGCAGTGGTAGAGATAATGGGACGGATTGGTGAGCGAAACCCGTGTGTTTTTACATCTGAACCTCTTAATCTTACACTTCTCTGTGTTGGGATCTAGTTCACAAAAATTCTGATCGCTTTTTTGATGAAAGACCGGTTTCTTCAAATCGCATATTCATGTTTTTCTTGGACACAGAGCGGTAGTTCATCTGAAGTAAATGTTATGTATGTGCTTCATTTCAAATCTGTCGCGATGTATTATGCTAGCGGGATAAGTTCCACCATAGACCTTTTAAGCTGATGTGGTATAGATATCATTCTGTACAACTTAAATATGTCTCTACCAATCAATGGAAATATTATTTCAAACAGAAAATAATTTTCTGTGTGTCTCGCTTTAAAATGTAGTAATGAGTACAATTCTCTGATGTTATGTGGTTCACTTGGCATTTAGCACTTGGTTCAATTGATAACATCGTGTCATCTGATAAATGCGCCGAAGTCATGTTAAGCTGTCTGTAATTGTTCAGGAGTGAGTAAGTGTATATTAAACTGGCCGTAGTGAATGTTACTGAGAATGTCTACGAGTGTATCCTGGTTTCCATTTAAATTACGTAATAAGTTATTGGTAGTTAACGACATCATTGTATATTCCTGGACTAACGAAATATGGTTAATTTCTTCTTGTAACTTATTCGATCTGTTATTGAGCTTCATTAAATGTTGGTTTATAATTCTATACTGCTTATTCATAAATGCTGCTGTTCGCTGTAATAATTTATATTCTGACTCAATAACAGATGTCTGATTCTTCCATAATTCGACAATATGTTTTTCATTGTTCCGTATCAGGTGGATATCTCGGGTATAATTTTCCGCGAAATGTTCGTCCAATACTCCGAACAATGAATTTGGTAAATAGCCTACTCCATTTAACAGGTCCGTTACAATAACATTGTAAGGACAAGATAAAAAAAAATGGCCGCGACTCTGTCTGGATTGACTGCCAGACTGTTGAGTTAGCAAAAGTTTATTATAATATTTTAGTTCATTAGCCTCGTGCGTCAGCTGAGCGGTAATCGTATTATTATGTTCGCCGCCTATTGTTTAGCATGTTGTATCTATCTAATATTATTATTTTGTTGTATGCATTTATGGCTTCCCAATACGGAGACATGTCATAAAATATTACAAGAGGGACTTAACTTTAGGCAGGCTTAATTTTCCGATCGGTTCGAAGAACAGATATTGTTCCTTTCCAAAAATATTATATGTACCGCTTACACTGCTACAAAGAGCCATAAAAAATTTTAAAGTCATAACAATGTTCGAGAAGCTAACGAGGTTTGCTTTTGCCTTCTGGCTATGTTCGGTAAAGGTTTTCTCTTCAGTGTTTGTTGTTTGGGTGTTTGTTTCCGAAGAAAAGCTTCGCTGTTCGTTTGTTTCAATAGACAAGAGCGAGAGTTTGACAATCGGCCGTTTTATAATGCCACTTTTCGTCCTCAAGGTAACTACTCGTACGTATCCGTCACTGCCAGGGTGTACGTCAATTACTCTGTCCATTTCCCAGCTGGAACATTATCTTCATGTACAACGACCATATCTCCGAAGTTCGTATTTATGTGAGGTTTCGCCCATTTATCTCTAGCAGTCAACTGTGTTAAGTATTCGGTTTTCCATTAAAAACAAATGCTCTGAAAATTTTTGTTAGTTAAATGCCACCGTGTACGCGCATCAAATTTTATCTCAATAACTACTAGGCCAGATCTTCCTGTCAAAAAGTGAGCCAGTGTTAAATATTCTGAATGCTCAATGTTTTCGGTAAGCGAACACAACGGTCCGGAGTTAAGACAAACTTCTAGTCTTTTTAGAATAGTGGCATACTCTTCAAATGTTAGTCGTTGTTCACCGACAACCCTTTTCAAGTGATGTTTCAAACTACGCACTGCTCTTTCCCACAACTCTCCAGCGCTAGGCCGCGTGGTGAACAGGTGAGGAGGTGCGTTACAGTGCCATTCAATGTTCATATCTACAACCTCCGAGAGTAACTTGTCACAAAAAACTTGTTTTATTTCGTCATATTCTTCCTGCAGCATCCGATTTGCTCCGATAAAGTTTGTTCCTTGATCACTGTACATGTGATGTGGTGTTTCTCTCCTGGCCACCATCTTGTTGAGCGCAGCTAAAAATCCAGAACTGGTAAGGTCAGATACCAACTCCAGATGCACGGCCTTTGTCACCATGCAAACAAACACAGCGACATATCCTTTTGTTGTTCCGACACCTCTACCTTTGTGGGCTTTTACGTCCACGAAACCAGTGTAGTCTACTTCCGTGTGGTAAAACGGGGCAGGGTTTGTTCTAGCCGCGGGAAGATCTTCCATTAATTGATGTTCTTTTCTTGGATCGTGCTTCCGGCAATCTACACAATTCCGCAACTGTGCCTTGATTGATTTGATTCCAACCGGTATTCAATACTGCTGTCTAAGGGCAGCCACAGTCAACTTCAGCCTCCCCGTAAAATGTTAATAAATGGGATTCGTAAATCGGAGTGTCGCCAAACGTGTTTTGTTAGGTATAGTTTTCAGATGTTTCATTTCAACACTCAAATTTGCGTGCCTTAAGCGTCCTCCCACTCAAAAAATACCGTCTGTATCAATAAAACTATTTAAATTTAATTATTTACTTTTAAACCCAATATTGCCGATCCAAATAATTATATCGACATCCTCAGCAAATTCCTTTCTTTGTACATACTTTATAATTGTTACTTTAGCTTTACGCAATTCGTGCAATGTTAGGTACGGCGGTAAATGTTTACGCTGCAGAATCGGTGTCAATGCCCCAAGTATCCAAGCCAATATACGTACTATTTTTCTAAATGAATTGTAACTGTTTAATAAATCTTCAATAATAATAATATTTTGTTGCACAATGTTGACATGTTTAATTTTTTTCTTGTTTCCTCATATGTTATATATAATGGCTGGAGATTTTGTTCTATTATCGCATCAAAAGGTGATAACCATGATGGTCCATGCCACCATAGGGAATGTTCTAGTAGTTTAGTCGGTGTCAGCCCTCTGCTAGCACAATCCGCCGCGTTATCTGCAGATTTTACGTATTGCCAGCTGTCACTCGCAAAATCTGTTTTATAGCATTAACTCTGTTGACCACAAACGGTTTCCAGTGTGCTGAGTCACCATACAGCCAGCTCAGCACCACCATGGAATCACACCAACTATACATTTCATATGTACATCTATCACTTTCTTTAAGTCTATTCATGAGTTTCGCTAATACATGAGCACCACATAGCTCAATTCTTGGTAGTGTTATCGCTTTCTTGTATGGTACAAGTTTAGATTTGCCCGCTACTAACATAGTATGCCGACTGTGCTTTGTTCGGGCGTACACTGCACATGCATAGGCCTCCATGGAAACGTCACGAAAACCTTGGAATTCAATAACACTATCTTGTTGTGTTAAAATCCCTCTCGGCACACCACAATTTTTGATGTTTTCGATATTCGCTGTTAACTTAGACCACTCCTTATATTTGTCCTCAGATACCGCATCATCCCATTGCAGATCAGTTTTTCATAATTTTTGGAAAAGTAATTTTAGTTTTGTAGATAAAGGCGTTAACCAGCCTAATGGGTCAAATAATTTCGAAATTTCCGAAAGTAGTGTTCGTTTAGTAAATTTCCCTATTGTTAGTGTGAAATTGTAATTAAATGTAAAATTATCTTGTTTTGTCTGCCAGCATAGACCTAATATTTTGGATTTATCTTCGTTTTTAAAGCTATAAATGTCTTACGCCGAATTTTGTGTTACGGTCGCCAATAATTCGTGATTATTCGAGGTACATTTTCTTAAATTAAATCCACCTAATTTTAAAAGTTGGTGGAATATTCATTATTAAGGTATATACCTTGCTCAATGTTATGGGCGCCATAAAGTAGTTCATCCATGAAAAATTAGTTTTCCAGGATCTTTGCTGCTTCAGGATGTTTGAGGTGCTCGTCCGCTGCCAGATGTTTTAATGTCCTGATGACTAAAAACGGTGCTGTTTTGGTACCATAAGTGATCGTAGTCAATTGGAAGCTCTGTATGGGTTGTTCTGGGGATTCCCTCTAAACGGTTTTTTGAAGGTGTTGGTCTTTACTGTTTCCTAAGATTTGGCGGTATATCTTCTCGATGTCCGCGGTAAAAGCGTAAGGATACTGTCACTACTGTAATAACGACTGTAAATCCTTTTGCATGTTCGGCCCTTTATGCATTATATCGTTTAAACTAAACTTTTTTGATGTTTTAGCGGACGCATTAAATACTTCTCGTAATTTAGTAGTTAATGACTCACCGTGTTTGTTTCTTCGGGTTTCATATGTTGTAACTTGAGATACTCGTACATAAACGACCAATATCTACCCGCCTGCTGTTCATGTTTTTTAAATCTATTCTCTAAATTGTTTAATTGAGCAACTGCCATAGCTTTATACAAATCCAGTTTGTATTTCAAGTCTTCTTTCAGTGGTATTCTAACTTCATAGTGGCCTTCTTCTGTTCTTTTTGTTGTTGACTCATAAAATGTTAGACACTCTTGATCTCCTTGTGATAGGTCTGACGTCTCACTAATCTCTTCCACCTGCCAAAACCTTTTTACATCTTCGAGATTATTTAGCACAACGATACATTGATATATTTTCATGTTACGTAACAACCATCCTAGCTGGGTTTGTTGTACTAAGGGCTGATAGTTGTTACCACTTTTTATAATACCACTGAGAATTATGTTCGCATAGATGTCAGCTCCAAGTAACAAATCCACGGGGCGGCTTTTATAGAACTCGGGATCGGTCAACTGTATATTAGCTATATGCGACCAATTTGGTTTAGGGAAGCTTTTGTTTGGTAGGCTTTTTATAAGATTCGTCAATCGAGAACGTGAGAAGACTTTAAAAGCATATGAAGAAGTGAAAGGCTTGACAAACCAGCAGTACCAGAAGTTCTTGTCTAGGACGGCCAATCTGGGTGAACAAGGGAGGTCATCGTACAAGACAACAGTAAGCGCTTTCCAGCCGGAGGAGGAAGAAACTACAAGGGTAGCAGGACCCAGCTCGCAAACCCATATTTTGAAAACAAGTACCGGGACATACAGTAAATTCGACGATCGGTCGGCGTCAATTAGCAAATTTCAAAGCTTTTTTGCGAACAACTTCAAATATTGATGTAGATTCTATTTCGGAGAAATGAGAATTCGAAGACGTTTTGAAAAGTCTTGAAGCGAGATGGTCAGCAATTGATACTCTTCACTGGGAGATTGAGAGTAAGTCAAACGAAGAAAATGAGTAATATAACTGCCTATTCGACAAGTATGAGCAACAATTCAACAGTTTGAAAAATCTTTAAATAAAAAAATGTGGTCCGTGGTGCATAGAAACAAGTCGACTCCCCAACTCGAAATTCCGGTGTTTTCTGGCAATTAAAATCAGTCGGTATCTTTTCGCGATCTGTTTACAGAAGCTATCCATAACAAACCATTATTATCTAATGGCCAGAAGATGCAATATCTCAAGAGCAAAGTTCGCGGCGAGACTGGAAAGCTTATACAATACTTGCAGATTTACATAATATTGTCTTCTGTTTACGCGAATGTTATTCATTGAAATTAAACTACTATATACGGATTTTATCGCGTTGTTTATTTATCACTGTTTTGTTTATCACTTGCAGATTTGCACAGATAATTATATGGTATCTAGGGATATTCTTACGCATTATAACAGTAAAAAATGGATATTTTCTTCTCAAATGAACATTCTCCTGAACCTTCCTAACATGCATCAGCAGTCGGTGTATCAAATTAAAAGAATACACGATACAACATTGGAATGTCTAAACGACATCAAAAATTTAGGAGTGGACATAAGATCTTGGGTTTTCGTGGTCCATATTTTAGGCCAGAAGTTAGATAATGAAACATTTACTGACTACATAGATTCATTCAAACATTCGAGAGAATTACCACGACTTCAAGATTTATTGGATTTTTGGAAAAAAATCTTCCCTTGAAACAGCCCATAGAAAACAAGACACTGGATCGCCGAAACATTCTCAAACAAAACATAATAATTCCTCATCCAATGCAAAGAAATATATTTATAATTCATATAATAAGTCTAACAATACGTACAATAACCCCAATAATTCCGTTGTGATATCTATGCACGTGACTAACATCAAGTGCCCGATGTGCAATAGTTAGCACGGCATTTATAATTGCAAAAATTATTTAACTCTAAGTGACGAACAAAGAGCAAAAACAGCCAATAAATTGAATCTCTGCACTAATTGTTTATTTAGTCATAATGGCAATAAGTGCAATTCTACATTAACAAGTCGTAAGTGTATAGGTAAGTGTAAAGAACCGCACAATACGCTTCTACATGACGCATTTACGAAACACCAAAATTTTCCAACGCCGTTGTCGAGTCGTAATCATATGACACAACAAGATCATGAGAATTTCGCAGCTACGTCACACACTTCCCAAATTGACAACTCACAGATTTTGCTTGCGACAGCGTTATTGAAAGTCAAAGCCTCTGATGGTTTACACTATACCATGCGAGCTTTGGTCGATCAAGGCTCCCAAATATCGTTAATAACAGAAAAGGCGGCTCAGTTGTTAAACATTAAAAGACAGATATGTAAGCGAGTTATTTTCGGTGTAGGACAGAGAGAAATTGCAAGGGAGTGATTTCTATAGAATGCGCTTCGTTATGTTACAACTTTACGTTCGAAGCGGAAGTTTTTATTATGACCAATCTTATAAAAAGCCTACCAAACAAAAGCTTCCCATAACCAGATTGGTCGCATATAGCTAATATACAGTTGACCGATCCCGAGTTCTATAAAAGCCGCCCCATGGATTTGTTACTTGGAGCTGACATCTATGCGAACATAATTCTCAGTGGTATTATAAAAAGTAGTAACATCTATCAGCCATTAGTACAACAAACCCAGCTAGGATGGTTGTTACGTAACCTAAAAATATATCAAAGTAACGTTGTGCTAAATAATCTCGAAGATGTAAAAAGGTTTTGGCAGGTGGAAGAGATTAGTGAGACGTCAGACCTATCACAAGGAGATCAAGAGTGTCTAACATTTTATTAGTCAACAACAAAAAGAACAGAAGAAGGCCACTATGAAGTTAGAATACCACTGAAAGAAGACTTGAAATACAAACTGGGTTTGTATAAAGCTACGGCAGCTGCTCAATTAAAAAATTTTGAGAATAGATTTAAAAACATGAACAGCTGGCGAGTAAATATTGGTCGTTTATGAGCGAGTATCTCAAGTTACAACATATGAAACCCGAAGAAACAAACACGATGAGTCATTAACTACTAAATTACGAGAAGTATTCAATGCGTCCGCTAAAACATCAACAAAGTTTAGTTTAAACGATATAAAATTGATCTGCAATGGGATGATGCGGTATCTGAGGACGAATATAAGGAGTGGTCTAAGTTAACAGCGAAAATCGAAAACATCAAAAATTGTGGTGTGCCGAGAGAGATTTTAACACAACAAGATAGTGTTATTGAATTCCAAGGTTTTCGTGACATTTCCATGGAGACCTATGCATGTGCAGTGTACGCCCGAATAAAACACAGTTGGCATACTATATTAGTAGCGGACAAATCTAAACTTGTACCACACAAGAAAGCGATAACACTACCAAGAATTGAGCTATGTGGTGCTCATCTATTAGCGAAACTATGAGTTTCGCTAATTACCGAACAAAATTAAAGAAAATGTTAGATGTACATATGAAATGTATGGTTGGTGTGATTCCATGGTGGTGCTGAGCTGACTGCATGGTGACTCAGCACACTGGAAACCGTTTGCGGCCAACAGAGTTAACGCTATAAAACAGATTTTGCGAGTGACAGCTGGCAATACGTAAAATCTGCAGATAACGCGGCGGATTGTGCTAGCAGAGGGCTGACACCGACTAAACTACTAGAACATTCCCTATGGTGGCATGGACCATCATGGTTATCACCTTTTGATGCGATAATAGAACAAAATCTCCAGCCATTATATATAACACATGAGGAAACAAGAAAAAAATTAAACATGTCAACATTGTGCAACAAAATATTAGTATTATTGACGATTTATTAAACAGTTACAATTCATTTAGAAAAATAATACGTATATGCTTGGATACTTGGGGCATTGACACCGATTCTGCAGCGTAAACATTTACCGCCGTACCTAACATTGCACGAATTGCGTAAAGCTAAAGTAACAATTATAAAGTATGTACAAAGAAAGGAATTTGCTGAGGATATCGATATAATTATTTGGATCGGCAATATTGGGTTTAAAAGTAAATAATTAAATTTAAATAGTTTCATTGATACAGACGGTATTTTTTGAGTGGGAGGACGCTTAAGGCACGCAAATTTGAGTGTTGAAATGAAACATCTGAAAACTATACCTAACAAAACACGTTTGACAACACTGCTGATTGACGAATCCTATTTATTAACATTTTGCGGGGAGGCTGAAGTTAACTGTGGCTACCTTTAAACAACAGTATTGGATACCAGTTTGAATCAAATCAATCCAGGCAAAGTTGTGGAATTGTGTAGATTGCCGGAAGCACGACTCAAGAAAAAAACATGAATTAATGGAAGATCTTCCCGCGGCTAGAACAAACCCTGCCCCGCCGTATTACCACACGGGAGTAGACTACACTGGTTTCGTGGAGGTAAAAGCCCACAAGGGTAGAGGTGTCCGAACAACAAAAGGATATGTCGCTGTGTTTGTTTGCATGGTGACAAAGGCTATGCATTTTCCATTCCAGTTTAGTGACAAATTTATACTGCACATTGACTGACCACGTCATAGAGGTGTTCATCAAAAAATTTATTTGATCTATATCTGAGCTATAAACTGAGCTATTTAAATTAAGTTTATTATCGGAGTTCTTTGGAATGTGCAGTATAAATTTCACTTTTCAGGAAACAACCAGGCTTTATGTTTATAATTCCACCTTGAGATAAAAGTTCTATTCTAATTTGTTCCGCGCAAAGTATGTTTGCCGGACATGTATCACAGCAGTGGTAGAGATAAAGGAGCGGATTGTTGAGCGAAACCCGTCTGTTTTTATATTTGAACCTATTAATCTAACACTTCTCTGTGTTGGGATCTAGTTCACAAAAATTCTGATCACTTTTTTGATGATAGACCGGTTTCTTCAAATCGCATATTCATGTTTTTCTTGGACACAAAGCGGTAGTTTATCCGAAGTAAATGTTATGTATGTGCTTCGTTTCAAATCTGTCGCGATATATTCTGCTAGCTGGATAAGTTCCACCATAGACCTCTTAAGCGGATGTGGTATATATAGCATTCTGTACAACTTAAATATGTCTCTACCAATCAATGGAAATATTATTTCAAACAGAAAATAGTTTTCTGGGAGTCTCGCCTTCAAATGTAGTAATGAGTACAATTCTCTGATGTTATGTGGTTCACTTGGCACTTGGTTCGATTGGCAACATCGTGTCATCTGATAAATGCGCCGCAGTCGTGTTAAGCTGTCTGTAATTGTTCAGGAGTGAGTAAGTGTATATAAACTGGCCGTGGTGAATGTTACTGAGAATGTCTACGAGTGTATCCTGGCTTCCTTTTAAATTAAGTAATAAGTTACTGGTAGTTAACGACATCATTGTATATTCCTGGACTAACGAAATATGGTTAATTTCTTCGTGTAACTTATTCGATCTGTTATTGAGCTTCATTAAATGTTGGTTTATAATTTTATGTTGCTTATTCATAAATGCTGCTGTTCGCTGTAATAATTTATATTCTGACTCAATAACATATGTCTGATTCTTCCATAACTCGACAATATGTTTTTCATTGTTCCGTATCAGGTGGATATTTCGGGTATAATTTTCCGCGAAATGTTTGTCCAATACTCCGAACAATGAATTTTGTAAATAGCCTACTCCATTTATCAGGTTCTTTACAATCAATTTGTAGTGTCAAGAAAAAAAAATGGCCAGGACACTGTCTGGTTTGAATGCCAGACTGTTGAGTTAGCAAAAGTTTATTATAATATTTTAGTTCGTTAGCCTCGTGCGTCAGCTGAGCGGTAATTGTATTACAATGTTCGCCGCCTATTGTTTTGCATGTTGTATCTAAGTATGTTATTATTTTGTTGTATGCATTTATGCCTTCCCAATAGGGAGACATGTCATAAAATATAACAAGAGTCCACTTATCTTTAGCCAGGCTTAATTTTCCGATCGGTTCGAAGAACAGAGATTGTTCCTTACCAAAAATATTATATGTACCGCTTACACTGCCACAAAGATTCATAAAAATTTTAAAGCCATAACAATGTTCGAGAAGCTAACGAGTTTTGCCTTTCTCCTTCTAGTATTCTTCTGATTATGTTCGGTAAAGGTTTTCTCTTCGGTGTTTGTTGTTTGGTTGTTTCAATCTTTGTCTCTACATATAGTTCCACATACAGTTTTCTGAGTCTGGGTGTTCTTTGATTGAATATTTGTAGAGTCTTTCACTACACGGGAAAGACTATTACTACGGGAGCTGCCTAAAAATGTTTTTTATAATTGATTTTACGTTGATTAATCTGGTGGTAGACAACTTCGCATCTATTAAAATAAAACAAAAACAATTTGTGATTATATTATTTTGAATCAATATTGCTTTAATATATTAAATTAAAACATAGAGAAACGATATCCGAATCTACATAATTACAACAACACATCACAAATACAGAAGTATTAAACGTAACAATAGGAATTTTTCCCTCAGAATAAAGATGGTAAAATTGTGCTCAGAAATGGAATACAAATATTGAAATCGGTAGCTATACAGTGAACGCTTTTTATGCGATGGCACGCTCAACTAAAATACGAACCTGTTTAATATGTATACTTCTGCAAGCAGCGCTTTGTGATCATTATTGCATTGTAAACTCAGTTCAGTAATGTTAGTATTATTTAGCCGCAATTTATATAATTGCGGCACAGTGTGTGCTACACATTGGGCGCAATTATATAAATTGTACCATCTACTCAAAAACAAGAAGTGGTTTGTGAATTTTTCACTTAGAATGTTTTAGTTTTATTACAAAATGCCAGCTAAATACCTGGACAAAATTTGTGTAAATATAATCTAAATTGACTATATTTTTAAATTAATTGAAATCAATTCTATGAAATGAGATAAAAATTTCACATAAAATCCGAATGATAATATTCTACTTCCAGATAAACTTCCACCATTCATATTTAAGAAAAGACTAGGGTACAGCGGCATTTTTCAAACATAGAAACATTTATTTCATAATATGAGAGTTTGCTCTCTTATTTATAAGCGAGGTTGCGTCACGTAGTTAAAGTTACTTAACAAATAAATTCACATTACATTTCAATACTAAAATATGTAATATAGTTACTAATTTCTACATAATTTTAAAAAAGAATAATGTAAGAAAGATAATAATAACTTGCACACCGAATGCATTATAATCAGAAATTTAATTTATTAATCGTTGGTACTTATTACATCTTTATCTATGCATAATTATATACAATTTGTATACAAATTTATGTCGTTTGGTTCGTCTGCTAGATGAAATTCCTTTAAGTTTAAGTTTAATGTCGTATTGAGGGAGCAGAAGCAATAATGTTAAATAATATCTTTCAAGCGTGCAGGTCTTAAAACTGCAACTCAAGCCTCATGTTTAAAAAACAAACACTATGACCTAATTAAAATTTACTAGCTTAATCAATGTAACTAAAACGTGCATACGTTTTTAATTAAAATATTTTCTGATCATTTTCAATTTGAAACTTCTTAAAGTTAGGAAAATTTACTATAATTTAGGCATTACCTTTTCTAGGCATAATATGGTACCGTGGAAGATTACTTTAGATTATTAGTGGTGCGAGGCGACAGTGGGTGAGTGGAACAAACAGTAAGTGATGTATCACTTACTCCCTGTTTCACTCTCCTACTGTTTCACTTTCCCACTGTCGCCGTCTTTTACCATTCTCCCATTATACCATTATCTTTTCTTGTACTGTAATGCAAGAATAGAGCATGGTATAATGGACAAATGGAATAGTGGAAAAGTGGAGGGAGAGGAATGACAATTGTAGGCGTGTCGAGCATAATTCATAATATTATAGAGCATTGTTGACAGAATAAAGTGTGTACATCCTATAAAAGTTTAACTTTTTCTGCATTGCGCGTACATATTAATTTGGCTATATTATTACAATAGATGGCGCTGAACGAGTAATGGTATAACCCATATTTCTTGTTAAGCGCCATCTATTATCATCGACAGTCGACGTTTTGTGTTATTTTTATATTATACTACATTTTGCCCACAGCTTCACTCGCGTGAATGTAGGTCAGGTAAGGTTATGTTAGTAAAAGTACTCTTTTCTGGATGAAAGGTACCCCATGTCTCTTTCTGTTCCCCTGACAATGTGTATGCGAAATTTCACGATGATCGTCAAAGTAGTTAACGCGTGAAAACGTAACAAACAAACAAACTTCCATTCGCATTTATATTATAAGTTAGGATGTGTGTAATCTGTAAAAAAAATAGTATTAACAAAAAAATTCTTACAGGTGAAGTTACGGATAGAAGCTAACATATTATATATTAGCTTCTATCTGTAACTTCAGCCGTAATCCCGTAAACCGTAATCAAAATATGACGAGCTATATATATATATATATAATTGCTCGTCATATTTTGGTCAACTAAGATAGCAAGTAAATATATGGCCTGCATGTTGGCAAGTTGTCACCATAGCCTATAGAAGATTAAAACACCTAGATAAAATAATATGTTTTGATAGACGTTTCTGGTTGACTAATATCATCCTAATCATAATTCTAACTAATATTATAAAAGCGAAAGTGTGTTTGTTTGTTTGTCACGTTTTCACGCCTTAACTACTGGACCGATCACCATCAAATTTCACACACACGTTGTCAGGGTTACAGAAAAGGACATATCCTTGTGTCCTTTAATCCAGAAAATAAGTACTGTTTCCGAGGGTACAAAAATAACTTTTAGATGGTCGTCCGCTATAACAACTCGGGCTTACTGATTAATCAACTAGCTGACTCGCGCAACTTCATCTGCTTCACATAAGAGAATTTTCCCGGTTTTTGCTACATTTTTCATTGATGCTCCGCTCCTATTGGTCGTAGCGTGATGTTATATAGCCTATAACCTTCCTCGACAATTGGGCTATCTAACATTAAAAGAAATTTCAATTCGAACCAGAAGTTCCTGAGATTAGCGCGTTCAAGCAAACAAACAAACAAACTCTTCAGCTTTATAATTTTAGTATAGATATAGATTAGTATAAATTACAATGTGATGCCTGGAGTACAGTAAAAGGGATCTACTGTATCCCAGTAGAAATCTGATATCCCAAATAAAAACTGTTCCCGAGTTAGGTTAGGTTAGGCACATTATCTCCATCGCCGAAACATCGCCCTCTTGAGGAAACCTCAGAGGGCGATGGCGATCAGGGTGTCGCGGGCGTACCGCACCGTCTCCTTTGAGGCGGCGTGCGTCCTGGCGGCATCGCCGCCCTGGGATTTGGAGGCGGAGGTCCAAGCGTCGGTGTATCACTGGCGCGTGGACCTCCGGCTCCATGGTGAGGAACCCACTCACGGGGCGGTGGAGACGCGAAGGTCCCAGGCTCGACTGGTCCTCGAGGCCAAGTGGGAGGAAAGGCTGGCCCAGCCCCGCTACGGGGTGAGGACCGTCGAGGCTGTCCGTCCGGTGCTAAGGCAATGGATGGACAGACGGCGCGGACCGCTCACCTACCGGCTTACTCAGGTGCTCTCCGGACACGGCTGTTTCGGAGAGTACCTGTGCAAGATAGCCGGTAGG
Source organism: Catocala nupta (assembly GCA_963675205.1). Lineage (NCBI taxonomy): Eukaryota > Metazoa > Arthropoda > Insecta > Lepidoptera > Erebidae > Catocala > Catocala nupta. The sequence goes on from OY776081.1 coordinate 10,270,929, forward strand.
GAGCCGACAACCAGGTGTCACCACTGCGAGGAGTGCGACCAGGACACGGCGCAGCACACGCTGGAGGAGTGTCCGGCGTGGGCCGAGGAGCGCTGTGCCCTGGTCGCCGTGATTGGCCCCGACCTCTCGTTGCCGACCGTCGTATCCATGATGGTCGGCGACGACAGGTGCTGGGGTGCAATGAGGTCCTTCTGCGAGGCTGTCATCTCGCAGAAGGAGGCGGCGGAGCGGGGGCGTGAGGAAGATCCTTACGCCCCGGACATCCGCCGCCGGAGGAGGGGGCGCAGGAGACGCGCTTATGTCGCTCTCCTGCCCCCCACCTAAGGGTTCTGGGTGGCAAGGCCTCAGGGGACCCTGCCACCCGTGAGTAAGAACCCACAGAGGGCGCGCGCGGTGTTCCCGCGCGCCTTCTAACGTCGAAAGGGGAGAGCTGTGAAATGCTCTCCCCCGGGGACGAGAGGAGGTCGGGTCCCATTGACCCGGCCGGCACCCACACGGGGGGGCCTGCTATGGATGAATCTTTTTAGACTCCCAACTGGCCCCCCCCATTGGGTGGGAGAGGGAACACCCCAGGTTTTTTTAGTGGGTATCCCAGCACTAGGCTGGTGAGTCCCACACGCCCCGCCGGTGCCGTCCCCTAGCCGGCGGGTAGTGCATCAAGCATTTTTTCCTGGGTATCAAAAAAAAAAAAAAAAAAAAAAAAAAAAAGGCACATTATCTCCCGCTGGAGTTCTGCCCGGCGTGGGCGCAGCAGCGTCGTGCCCTCGTCGAGACTATCGGTGCGGATCTCTCGCTATCGGCCATAATCCGCTCCATGGCCGATAGCGACAGGAATTGGAACGCAGTCGCCTCCTTCTGCGAGAACGTCATCTCGCAGAAGGAGGCGGCGGAGCGGGCCAGGGAGGAAAGTCTCCTCGCTGACCCGATCCGTCGCCGGCGAACTGGGCGGCGTCGGCGCGCTGATGCGCGCCTGATGCCACCCTGAGTAGGGCTGAGGGTGGGAGATCGGGGTATTTACTCTCCCACCCTCACCCTTCTGCGTAGTGGCGGCGTCTCTGGTGCACCCAGACGCCGCCGCCAGTGTTGGTGCCCGCGGGGCGCGGGCTGTCGCTGGGTGGGTCGTTGATGTCGTATCAGGTTCCAACGGCCCACCCGTCACGGTGAGGTGACGGTGCACAGGGGGGTTTTAGTCGGTATGCCGGTCGTGTCATCTTGACCGGTGAGCCCGACATAACCGTCCCACTGCCCCCCGAGTGGGACGGTATGCATCAGGAGCATTTCCCCCCTCAAAAAAAAAAAAAAAAAAAGGCACATTATCTCCGCCGAAACATCGCCCCGCCCTCCTGAGGAAACCTCAGAGGGCGATGGCGATCAGGGTGTCGCGGGCGTACTGCACCGTCTCCTTTGAGGCGGCGTGCGTCCTGGCGGCATCGCCGCCCTGGGATTTGGAGGCGGAGGTCCAAGCGTCGGTGTATCACTGGCGCGTGGACCTCCGGCTCCATGGTGAGGAACCCACTCACGGGGCGGTGGAGACGCGAAGGTCCCAGGCTCGACTAGTCCTCGAGGCGCGCGCCTTCTTACGTCGAAAGGGGAGAGCAGTGAAATGCTCTCCCCCGGGGACGAGAGGAGGTCGGGTCCAATTGACCCGGCCGGCACCACACCGGGGGGCCTGCTATGGATGAATCTTTTTAGACTCCCAACTGGCCCCCCCATTGGGTGAGAGAGAGAACACCCCAGGTTACCCGGCGGGTAGTGCATCAAGCATTTTTTCCTGGGTATCAAAAAAAAAAAGTTTAGGCACATCTATCTCTTGGCGCGCGCGGTGTTCCCGCGCGCCTTCCAACGTCGAAAGGGGAGAGCAGTCAGGCTCTCCCCTGAGGACGAGAGGTGGTCGGGTCCGATTATGACCCGGCCGGCACCCACACGGGGGGGCCTGCTATGGTTGAATCTTTTAAGTTCCCAACTGGCCCCCCCCATTGGGTGAGAGGGAACACCCCAGGTTTTTTAGTGGGTATACCAGCGCGTCTTGCTGGGAGTCCCACACGCCCCACCGGTGCCGTCACCTAGCCGGCGGATAGTGCATGAAGCATCTTTCCTGGGTATCAAAAAAAAAAAATATTACATTGATTAAGCTAGTAAAATTTAATTAGGTCATAGTGTTTGTTTTTTAAACATGAGGCTTGAGTTGCAGTTTTAAGACCTGCACGCTTGAAAGATATTATTAAACATTATTGCTTCTGCTCCCTCAATACGACATTAAACTTAAAGGAATTTCATCTAGCAGACGAACCAAACGACTTAAATTTGTATACAAATTGTATATAATTATGCATAGATAAAGATGTAATAAGTACCAACGATTAATAAATTAAGTTTCTGATTATAATGCATTCGGTGTGCAAGTTATTATTAACTTTCTTATATTATTATTTTTTAAATTATGTAGAAATTATTACCTATATTACATATTTTAGTATTGAAATGTAATGTGAATTTATTTGTTAAGTGACTTTAACTACGTGACGCAACCTCGCTTATAAATAAGAGAGCAAACTCTCATATTATGAAATAAATTTTGCATATTTAAAAATGCCGCTGTACCCTAGTCTTTTCTTAAATATGAATGGTGGAAATTTATCTGGAAGTAGAATATTGTCATTCGGATTTTATGTGAAATTTTTATCTCATTTCATAGAATTGATTTCAATTAATTTAAAAATATAGTCAATTTAGATTATATTTACACAAATTTTCCAGGTATTTAGCTGGGATTTTATAATAAAACTAAAACATTCTAAGTGAAAAATTCACATACCACTTCTTGTTTTTGAGTCGATGGTACAATTTATATAATTGCGCCCAATGTGTAGCACACACTGTGCCGCAATTATATAAATTGCGGCTAAATAATACTAACATTACTGAACTGAGTTTACAATGCAATAATGATTACAAAGCGCTGCTTGCAGAAGTATACATATTAAACAGGTTCGTATTTTAGTTGAGCGTGCCATCGCATAAAAAGCGTTCACTGTATAGCTACCGATTTCAATATTTGTATTCCATTTCTGGGCACAATTTTACCATCTATATTCTGAGGAAAAAATTCCTATTGTTACGTTTAATACTTCTGTTTTTGTGATGTGTTGTTGTAATTATGTAGATTCGGATATCGTTTCTCTATGTTTTAATTTAATATATTAAACCAATATTGATTCAAAATAATATATTATAATCACAAATTGTTTTTGTTTTATTTTAATAGATGCGAAGTTGTCTACCACCAGATTAATCAACGTAAAATCAATTATAAAAAACATTTTTAGGCAGCTCCCGTAGTACTGTAATAGTCTTTCCCGTGTAGTGAAAGACTCTGTAAATATTCAATCAAAGAACATCCAGACTCGGAAAACTGTATGTGGATCACACTAATTTTCGTCTTATGTACTCGAACCAATGTTCTTGAGAACAAAAATAAACTATCATTTCAATTGGTATAATAATTATCAAAAACTAATATACTTGTGTCAGTCAGTTGAGTATTAGAAATATACTAGTGCTGCCAAGCATCTGATTTAGTATCGCTATTGCTAACAATTTTTGTTAATCTCGTCTCTTGTCTCGGCACTTACAAGGAACAATAAACTGAAAGCACTTACAAGGCTACTTGTACATTATTACTTACGGCAGAACAATCTATTATTACTAGAGAATTAATTATAATTCTTTAAGAAAATTAGCAAATTAGTTAATTAAACCTCTTAATGAAATCAATATTCAATCTAAAATTGAATAATTTTAACGGTTATAGTCAACTTTATGCGAAATTATGATCAAATCGTACCCTCATCAAGCACATAATTTTAAATAGAACGGGTCATATTTAAGGGTTATTAAGTAAGTAGTTAGTTGTCCAAACTCAATTACAATCTCATTTCGTATTCTATAATACGTATTTATAATATATATTAATATTAAAATATATTTTATAAATTTCCATTTATTTACACAATATTTTGCACGCGGTTTCTTTCGATTCCTCTAGATTTTGTCAATAAATTTCTTAGTAAGAGCACTTTTTTCTTGATGAAAGAAAATCTATGTCCTTTTCTGTACCCCTGATTACGTGTATGCGAAATTTCATGATGATTGGTCGAGTAGTTAAGGCGTGAAAGTATAACAAACAAACAAACAAACAAATTCACATTCGCATTTATAATATTAGTTAGGATTAAAGTAGTTGTATTAGCGAGATTGTATTTCTTCCAGCATATGTATGTATATTTATTGACTTTTTTTATATTTTAAAGAAGAATATGGCCTTACAAAAAGTAGTTTGGATTTGATACTACGACGGCACATGGAAACATCCATTTCAAATCGAAACTACTTTTTATCATAGGTATTGTCTCGATTTGGACATAAATGAAACCCTCGGAAACGTTTTTTGCTTGTATTTCAATATTAATTTAGGTTTTTTACAAGAGTTTAACGGAGCGAACGGACGTAGTAAAAATGAATATAATAAAAAAAGTAGTGTGGGTAAGTTAAAAAATATAGAAGAAACATAAATCTCCTAGCCGTTTAACGTGTCTGACGAAATAGCAATATTTGTTGCTAAGAGTGTAATGGTAGGCGCCAACATCCTCCCGCCGTTGAAATCTTCAGGTTTCAACCTTGTAGTTCACTTGCAGTAGGCAGGGGACAAAGCCGAACTAGCGGGCGTCGAACCATGCCACGTTGGGTCTTCACATCGGCAACTCTGGAGATGCCGTCTGAGCCAGGAAATAATTTCATCACTCGCCCAAGTCTCCAGCACAGAGGAGGCGTGTTATCTTCTTTTAGAAGAACCAAATCACCGATGCTGAGGCCTGACTTATCGACTCTCCACTTGCAACGTTGCTGTAGTTCAGCAATATATTCGCGCTGCCATCGACGCCAGAAATGTTGATGAATTTGTTGTATTCGTTGGTATCGTTGAAGATTATTGATATTGCGGTCCTCTAGAGCAGGTGACGGAAGAGCCGTGAGAGCCCGGCCGATAAGAAAGTGACCAGGGGTAAGGCAAAGTAGGTCATCAGGTGTAGAGGACAATGGACAAAGCGGACGACTGTTAAGGATCGATTCTACATGTGCGAAGAGAGTTGTCAACTCTTCAAAAGTTAGATGCGAATTGCCCATCACACGTTTAATATGATACTTTGCCGATTTCACACCGGCCTCCCAAATTCCACCAAAGTGAGGGGCGTAAGAGGGTGAGAACTTAAAATTTATCCCTTCCCCGCTTGCAAAATCAGAAAGAGGATCTGCGTTAACCTTTAAAAATTGATTTAATTCCTTAGCACCTGATACAAAATTGCGACCATTATCGCAGAATACCTCTGTTGGCTTTCCACGTCGCGACACAAACCGTCTAAATGTCATAATGAAAGCGTCCTTTGTTAGATCACTTACAGCCTCTAGGTGTAAGCACTTATAAGTTAAACAAATAAAAAGGCACAGATATGCTTTAACCAACTTAGAACCGCGTCCTTTCCTATTTAATATAAAAAATGGACCGGCAAAATCTATACCTACGGTCGTAAATGGGAAGTTTGGCGTGAGTCGTTGGCAAGGTAGATTGCCCATCATAGGTTCCAAAGACCTAGCTTGAAATCGCCTACACTTTACACAATGACGGACAGTTTCACGAGCGACACGTCTACCATTGATGGGCCAAATGTAGTCTCTGATAATACCTAGCAACAACTGTGGCCCAGCATGTAAATTACGAAGGTGTTCATATTTAAAAATTAATTTTGTGAGATGATGAGATGCATCGAGTAACACTGGGTGTTTTTTATCATAGGGATATACTGAGGAATCGATACGACCGCCTACTCGAATTAATCTATCATTGGGACAATAAAATGGAGACAATGATAAAAGTTTAGATTTAGAATTTAATGGGTTGCCTTTGGCAAGCGTTCTGTACTCATGTGAGAATGACTGCTGTTGTGCTAAACGACACAAGGTAATGAAAGAAATATGTAATTCATTTGTATTTAAAGTTCCTGATACTATAGGTTGTTTACCTGATTTTAATTTTAAATTGTTTATATACCGAATCACGTACGCAAAAATACGTCTTAAGTGATCGTAACTTTGATAAATTTGAAAGTTGATAACTCTTTCTGTCGTTTGTTCTAAATTAATAGTGGCTGAAATTTGCTTTATTTCTGGTAAATTGTTAACATTAATTTCATTACTGTTTAAAACTGGCCAACAATATTCAGGTTGTAATAAATATTGTGGTCCTGACCACCATAATTTGTTATCCATAATATAATTTGGGCTGACACCTCTGGATATGAGGTCAGCTGGATTAAGGGACGTTGGAACGTGACGCCACGAATGCACGTCTGTCAGTTCATAAATCTCTGAAACTCTATTTGCGACAAATGTTTTTAGAGTTTTAAAACTAGTATGAAGCCATGCCAGTACAATGCTAGAATCACTCCAGTAAACCTCGCTCTTTATATTCGTGCCTCGCAAGGAGTCTCTGGCTGCCTTACACAATCTAGCAGCCAATAGTGCTGCACAAAGCTCCAAACGTGGGATTGTGGTAGGTTTAGTGGGTGCAATCTTGGATTTAGCGCACAACAATTTGACTGTGACTTCATTGGCAGAATTTGTTGATCGTGCGTAAATACACGCTCCATATGCACTTTGAGAAGCGTCACAGAATGTGTGAAGCTCTACAGATATTGGTTCATCACAAAGTACATGTCTGGGGATATTTATAGCTCTAAGAGCGCAAAGAGAATCAGAAAACTTAGACCATTCCTTAGAAATATCTTGGGGGATACGATCATCCCAGCCCAGCTTCTTCAGCCAAAGCTGTTGTAATATAACCTTTGTTTGCATGACACAGGGACTAAGCAAACCTAATGGGTCGAAAATTTTAAACAAGTTTGACAATATTGAACGTTTAGTTGGGTGCTGCTGGTTGTCCAATAAGAGTGAGGATTGTATTGGAAAGTGCAGTGTGTCTGTCATTGGATCCCAACCCAAACCTAGAGTGCTAGTAGATTCACTGAATGTTAATTTTTCAGTGGTGTTTAATGCGGATGAGTCAAAAAGAGTATTTAAATTAGTTTTAAGTTTTCTAAGATTAAAACAACCTAACTTCAGAGCCGCCGTAACTCCTTGAAAGATATGTTTTATTTCATGTTCACTGTCACTCGAAGTAATCAAGTCATCCACGTAAAAATCGTGCTGAATTACACTCTTAATGAATTTGTCGGGACATTCCTCGCCAAGTTGCCACAGACAGCGTGTGCTTAAATAACTGGAACTTGTCATGCCGTAAGTAACAGTATTCAACCTTAGCGTTTTGATAGGGAGGGACTCGTCTTCTCTCCACAGTATGAGCTGGAGATTTCTGTCTTCTTCATTAATCTCCACTTGGCGAAACATCTTCTCCAAATCACCTGTTAAAAGGTACTTATGCTGTCTAGCTCGAATTAAAATGGAGAATAGAGAGTCCTGCATATTTTGACCTACCATAAGAATGTCATTAATTGACAATCCAGATGAAGTGGCAGTTGACCCATCAAATACAACCCGAATTTTTGTGGATTCACTGTTGTCTTTAAAAACGGCGTGATGACATAAAAAATATGAAAGACTAGGTTTTAATACATTAGACTGTGAGAGATGACCTAACTGTTCATATTCTCTGATAAAATTAACGTATTCTGTTTTAAGCTGTGGGTTCCTTCGAAATCTTTTTTCTAAATAGTGAAATCGTTTTTTAGCTAGCGTGTAAGATTCTCCTAAACAATTAGGCGAATCTTTAAGGGGTAATCGAACAGAAAATCTGCCGGTATTTAATCGTTCAGAATAAGTTAAAAAATGTTTTTCACATAGCCTTTCCTCATGACTTAATGTTGATTTTAATGGTACTTCTTCAAGCTCCCAGAACTTGGAAATTTGCTGATTAAAATCATTTTCTACTTTATTTGATGTTAAAGTATGATGACATTGGATATTGACTATGTTATTTAAATTATTCATTTTTATTGGGCCCACAATAAGCCAACCAAATTCAGAATTTCTTAAAGTAGGGTTATTAGAGCCTAGAGAACGTTGCTCGCAGCCAAGAATGTCCCAAAATAAATCTGCTCCGATGAGTAGATCAACAGCAGAGGATTGATTGAAACTAGGGTCAGCAAGGTGTACCTCAGTAGGTATTTGCAGTTGCTGAGTATTTATTGTGTATCTAGGAATGTTACTTGTTAGTTCCGGTAAAATTAAGAAAGTAGTTGTGACATGAAACGGTTTATATAAAGATTTTAATTGCGCTACACAACTTTCTGTGACTTTACTATTAACATGATTGCCAATTCCGACAATGTTTATAAAATTATTATGTAATGAATTACTTGATAGGCATAATTTGTCCCTAAGTGATTGCGTCATGAATGACGATTGGCTACCGCAGTCCAATAAGGCACGTGCCCTTTCCGTTTTATTCGTAGAAGGGTTGGACACTTCGACTAAAGCGGTAGAGAGTAGAATATGCTTCGAACCCTGTGTAGTATAATTAGCTACTGTTCCACATGATGTTGTGGTAGCTACAGTAGGGGTTTCTGTTACAATTGGAACGTGTAGAAGTGCGTTGTGCTTCTTCTTACACTCACGACAAGGTCTTAGGTAGCAGTTTCGTGTAATGTGCCCCGACCTTAAACAATTCTCACAAAGATTTAATTTATTCACTTCAGTTATACGTTCTTGCACACTTTTGGCCTTGAAAATAGGACAATCGTAAATTCTATGTTCGCCTTGACAGACGACGCAACGTGAAGAAGTTGAAGAATTGGTTTGACAAGCAGCCTGACAAACAGACTGACATGTAAAAGATTTATTATGTGGCCGTTCGGATTTATTGTTGTTACCTTTGGATGACGTAGAAGCTGAAGGCTTATTGTTGCTGTTGTTGTTTGATGAAGAATGATTAAGCGATACGAGAATATCTGCACGATCAATCAGAAATTTATTAAATTGTTGGAGGTTGGGTACCACATCATCCGCAGAACCACGCCATTCTTCCCACTTGGTAAGAGTGCGGTTATCTAATTTAGAACTCAATATATGTATTAATAAAGGATCCCAATTATCAGTTCGTAAACCCAAACTAGATAACGCCCTCAAGTTCTTGGTGACGTGATCCACCATGAAACGAAGTGATTTGTCCGACTCGCGGGTCATTTGGTGTATGTTTAATAACGAAGTAAAATGATGACTTATTAACTGACGCTTGTTGCCGTATCGATCGCATAATAATTTCCAAGCTATACTATAATTAGAATTAGATACTTCTAAGTTGCTTACTATTCTAGCTGCATCTCCTTCAAGATATGATAAAAGATAGTGAAATTTATTTATAGGTGCAATGCGCTCATTGTCATGTATGACAGACTTGAAAGTGTCACGAAATTCAAGCCAACGGAAGTATGTCCCATTAAATTTAGCTATCTCCAAACGTGGTAGTTTGAAACCTGTATCGAGATTATCAGGATTAACAGGAGCGGATGAAACATGGCTAGTATTGAGTATGTTGCCAGATTCATCATGACGGTTGTTAGCTTGAATAAAACTTTGAGCATTTGCAATATTAGTGATGAATAATTGCTCGATATCATCTCTTTCATCAATCTCGTATGGTAAGTTACTAGAATTCAATACCTCAATTTGATTCTGCAAGTCATCGAATCTAACGGACAGTGACTCAAATTTACTAAGCTTAAGTGTCAACTCGGCTATCTCAATACGTGTAACAGAATCTTTTGACATTAAATTGTTTAAATAGTTCTTAAACTTAGTAATTTGGCCTTTTATCGAACTACGCTTAATAATAAGTTCCTGTAAGTCTTGCACTTCCTTTGCAGAGCTGTCATCTTTACCCATTGTAAATAAGTCAACAAAGAAACGGAACTTTAGTAAGTAGGTACCTACTTTCTAATTAACTAATGTATAAGGTGAGACTGTGCAAGACTACAATGAAACTAAAAATAATAATGTTTGTCTTACGTCCCTCTCCAGGTGTCACCTGTGGCTTGGAAGTACCGGTGCTGAACTCGACAATGCCTGTAGATGATGCTCGCTATGTTGTAGGCTGGCACTATGACGTGCCGACACACCGGTTTGCCTGGAATGTTCGGCGAAATAATCTTAATGACTTGCAAAAAATACTGTTTACTATTAAGTATTTAGTGGAGACTATGATAATAAACTTAATGTTTAAATTGTCTCCTTGTAGATTCAATACAATACAATTTATATGACTCGATAATTTATTAAGTTTAACAATTAAGTCCAAATAATTAACGTGTGGGTGACTAAAATTAACAATTGTAAGGTGTAATTTAGAAAAATATCGTTATTTATTTACGTATTTATCTACTTATTTGCGTATTTATTTATTATGTATTGAAATAAGCACATGTAAAATCGAGGGGATTATTGATTACAAGGGATTATGAGGCAAAAAGGGAAAGGTCACTTAGCTGCATTGGCTGGGCTGATAAACGGCGACTTCGGTTGAATACCGCATAAATCTGTCTTGACCGTACACCAGAAGTAGGCTGCAATGGCTGAACCTCCAAATACTCCACAAATCAGTCCTTGAAGTCTTTGAGTCTCGCGGCGTAGTTGCTAACTGTTCGGACTTTGAACTTCTTGGTAAATTTTCGTTTGCGAATATTATTTTCTCGTGTCCTGTCACGGTCGCCAATTTTTATGTCTCGATTTGGACATAAATGAAACCCTCGGAAACGTTTTTTGCTTGTATTTCAATATTAATTTAGGTTTTTTACAAGAGTTTAACGGAGCGAACGGACGTAGTAAAAATGAATATAATAAAAAAAGTAGTGTGGGTAAGTTAAAAAATATAGAAGAAACATAAATCTCCTAGCCGTTTAACGTGTCTGACGAAATAGCAATATTTGTTGCTAAGAGTGTAATGGTAGGCGCCAACAGGTATATTATTATACTTTTATTTATTCGTATTCGAATAATTGCCAAAATAGTACAACACTGTTTCCGTTATGTTTGTGTCCAATGTTTAATGTTATTAAAGTTGCTGATATAGGAATAACTCGTAGAGCGAAAATAGTCTTTTTAAAAGTATAATTTTTGTTTTTACATAAACCAAAAGTAAAATTTTGATTAAGTTAGTATGTTACGCACCTATATATGTAATGGTTGTGTATTTTTATATTTACTTAATTAAATACAAGACTATTTGTATACCTACTTAATTAAGTAAGTATAAAAATGTTACCTATATATACGTGAAAATCTTTTAGGTGCAAACCCTTTTAACCTTTCAGAAGTACGTATAAAATACGTTGAAGCATCGACACAACATTTTACTTATTTAAAAAATCTTTAGATATCTTTGTCCCTCTACAAAATGTCTGCACAGTCATATTATCCTACCTAAACGAAGTTTTTAATGACCTCCCCTGGGTGGCGTACCGTACCGCACGATGTGGTCGAGAGACAAAACTCGTTAATGTTGAACCCTTTTTTATGGACACAAAGGATATTAATACATATTTGAGAACAAGTATTACGTACAAAAGATTTTAATGACTTGTGCACACCGTGTTGCGAGGGTGTCGGACAAATATTATTGTCGAATGTAGTATTCAGATTTCAATGGTTTTCGTAATTTTATTTATATAATACATTATATCTTCCACGATATACACGATATCTTCCACGTACCCGCATTGAAACAGCACGTTGACTACAGCCCAAGTTTTCGTGTGTGAAGACTTTAGACTTTTAAAATCAACTATCTTTTTGCTTATTACTGCGATAAAACTAAAATCTATTGGATAGAGTAAATCAATATACCCTGGAATAGTTAGTCTATACATAGGAAAAAATGTCTCGCATATGTGTATAATATTTTATTGATGACTAACATGGTACATATTATGCACAGCTGTATTCAAATATCTTATGAATGCAGCTGTGCAACTAAGTAACAAACTATGCACATGCCCATGTAAATGCCTTTTTGCAATATCGTAACATATTACGTTCAAAATTCAGTCTTGTCTCCAGCTTACTCGTAGTTCAATTAGCTGCTAGTTAGATATATAGTTCGTAGATACTGTTACTCTAGTTGGATATAGAATAGACTGCTCTCAGCTCAAATATCTGAAATTGGAACAAGATTGACCACGGAATTAATTAAATTGTGGACTATAATTACAAATGCTTCCTTCGTACCATGGCATAAGTTTGCAACGACGCGCGACGGTTATGACTGAGCTTATGATCCTAGGGTCCACTCCTGAGTTGAGTAAAAGTATATTGAGATTTTCTGTTATAAATACTTAGTAATGGGCACCTGAAAGTGTCTAGACGGCTATAAGCTAGTGAGCTTATTGCTGTCTCTAGACACTTTTGTGTGTAAACAGGCTCTTCTTTTCTGAGAATCCTAAAATTACTGACAAAATGTAAGTATATTATATGTTTGTGTAATTTAGGGATTAAGCCTTTAGTACAAACACTTTAGGGATCTATACTTCTCAAACTTGTATTATAACACACGATTTCAAATTGCGAAAGTGCGAAATTACAACTAATGTCGCTCTTTTGCAAATAAAAATCGTGTGCCATTATGTCTTTAAAGAAGAACTTATTTTATTTGATTCATCTTATTTGTGGCGGATTGTACACATCGATATCAATTTTTTATAGCATTGATTTTATAAAACAAATTTGTTTTTATTTTTAAATCTATGCTATTTGTTTAGGTGTGGTTCTATGAATTTACACTGACATTTACGTATTCCAGTAATAAAAAATATAAAATCTGTTTTGGGTTGACAGAATTTCCATTCTCATCACTTAGATGGTTGGCAGTCCACAACTGTGCGCCATTCCAGAAATTTTCTGCCTCGCACAAATAAACTGTGGAATGAACTGTCGCCTGCGATATTTCCGGACCGAATACGACCTACAAACCTTCAAGAAAAGAGCGTACTCCTTTTTAAAAGGTGGGCAACGCATTTGTAACTCCTCTGGTGTTGCGGGTGTCCATGGGCGGCGGTAATCGCTTACCATCAGGCGATCCGTATGCTCGTTTGCCACTTATACCAGAAAAAAAAAAAAACAACAAGTGCCAAGTACTATTATTACATAATTTTGAAAGTTTAAGCTACTATTATTAAAAACTATTACTTGTCACTGTTTACTTCAATTTAAGCTATTTAAATTATAAAACTATTTACTTTTTAATTTTATACTTTTCTCGACGTTTAAGGTTGCTTTTCAGCAGCCATGTTCACGGGAGACTAAGACGGTGGTTGTCTCAATGTTCTAAGTGTAGTTATTTAAAAGTACCTGAACATAATTTAATAAGTGGTGTTTCTATTTACGCAGAATGAGCTCAAAGTATCGTGAAGTCTGTCTGTGTTTTGCTTCTTCTTGGGTTTGATTGTTTGAATTACTGGATCCCAAGCTGGTGGTACATTCCAACCATTTTCTTTATTGAAATTAGGATGTATTTTTGATTTCAATAGCCTCGCGAAGCATTCTTGGTAGGAATCGGTGTTTTTATGCGAGTACCTTTTTCAAATCGCAGATAGTAGTTGGTCCCCTGTTGCACGTTCACACACTATCTATGTAGGTATATGGTTGGAATGTACCACCAACTTGGTAGTAAAAGTGTTTAACAATAGTAGATTAAAATTTCAAAATTATGTAATAATAGTGTTTATGAAAAATAAACAACGCGATAAAATCCGTATAAAGTTGTTTCATTTTAATGTATAATAATCGCGTAAACGTAAGACACTATTAAGTGCCACGTATATACATATGTATACATATCTACCTATATTGTATTATTAATAATAATTTGTGAACTTTTCATACCAATTAAGATTTATTTTGAAATGGTTTTTTCCATATTATGCTAAAAAGTAGTTTTCTTACTACTAACATATTACACAAAAAGTTACTATATTACTGCTAGAATACATTTAAGAAACTTACGTAACCTTAAAGACGCAATTATCCAACTAAGTATCGTCACGTTATATCAAAAAGTTGTTCTTATTACTCATTCCCACCTCGTCAACCGTTTTAACTAAGAAACTCGTGCATGACTGTGAAGACCTGACTTTTAATTAGTGTAGACACGGTTTCTGAAACGACATCCTTAAAACCGCCGGATTACAGGAATGTCACGAGAAATCATAGCAGACAAACATAAAAGTCTCTCCTTTGTAAGGTGATTTGTGCTTTGTATATAAGGATATACGGTTGACTTTTGTTTGTTAGGTTTAATATAAAGAAAAGGAGTGAAAAGTGAAGCAATTCATCAAATTGTAGTCACAATCACGGTCGAGTGACGAGACGCTTGTCTGAGCACGCGCTTATTCTCGGTCTTTGTAAGATTCAGCGGGATTTGCTAAATTTATGGAAGGCAAGCTCGTTAAGTGCGATGTAAACTGTGAATACAAATACTTTGGCATAAGGTTATAATGGGTGAGCATGTCTGCATTGTAAGCCGTGGGCAAAATAATTACTTACCAATATTAACATCACTACGGCAGTTCTTCTGGTATAATGATGGCAACAATTTGCGGATTGTCTCGGAGCTTTTATTTACAAATTCTAGAGCTACTTTAAGAAATTAGACAAAAGGAAATACCTTGTAAAAGCCAAGTGATTTCTTTTTATGTCATTCCTTTTTTTATTTGTGTATAACTATTATATTGTTATTTTATTTTTATCTTATTTATTAGGGACATAAAACAAGTACAAGTTAAAGTATTACAATATAGTGTTATACATTAAATTATCTAACATGTAATCAACACCATTATCCACAGATTAACAATGGGAAATTAAAGTGATGGTGAACACAGTAATTATATTTTAAAGTTTTGACTAACAAAATCAAAGATAAAAATAAACGTTGTATATGTCGGCGTCGTCATCGTGCCTAGCTACAAGGGGGGTACACGGAGAAAAACCACGTGCTAAACGTCAGTGGAACGTGCATCGAGCGGCCGAGCTGCGCGTGACTCACCGAACGCGCCCCACCACTACTCTATATAAGCCGGTCCGCCCGGCGCCGAGGGACAGTTCTTGTTGAGCTCGGTCGGTGCACGGATCACTGTTTTTGTCCGTGTAACCGTTAATCAACTACTTGTCGTAGTTAATTAAGTTATTTAATTATTAATAAAAGTGAATTTAAAAGCACCGACTTCTTTTAATTATGGAGGATATTTCTACATCAGAAGTGGGATTGGACCAGCGCACAGATGAAGGGCAGAACTAAGGTGGTTATTCTGACGCAGGAGCTCAAATATCATTATTTTCTGCTGGCATGGAAGCCGCCTTTCTGAAGTTGGCGGAAAAGTTATCCAGACCAGTATCTGCTCAAACTCCTGTATCATTGGTAAAGTTTGATCCTGAGGAACCTGACGTGGATATCGAAGGTTGGTGCAAACTTAGATGTAATTGTAAAAGAAAAAATATCAGTGGTGTGGACCTCATGTTGGCATTGACCAAAGCCTTGAAAGGCCGTGCAGCCACTTGTCTTACGAAAGCTCATCACGAGGATCTAACGTGGCCCACTATAAAAGAGCTGCTCCTATCTACCTTTTCGAAACCAATGACTAAGGGCCAGGGGAAAATAAGATGGACCCAAGAACACGACAAGGTTGATAAAGCTATTATAAAACATTTAACCAACGAACCAGTTCTTAAAATCTTTGATCCATCTTTGCCCATCGAAATTCATACAGATGCTAGTTCTGATGGTTATGGGGCGGTTTTGATTCAGAAAGATGGCAACAGGCCTCATGTTGTAGCTTACTACAGCCAGCGAACCACTGACACAGAAAGTCGTTATCATTCTTATAAGCTCGAGACCCTGGCTGTGGTTCGTGCTGTTCAACATTTTCGGTTTTTACCGACTGCAATTCTTTAAAAGCATCCCATTCAAAAAAAGACCTTACCCCTAGAGTTCATAGGTGGTGGGCAATTCTTCAAGCTTACAATTTTAACATCGTGTATAAGGAAGGGAAACAAATGGCATATGCCGATTTTCTGTCCCGCAACCCTACTAATAGTGATAGTGATAATATCCAAATTCAACCTAGAGTAGTTAACTTTGCAGAACTGGAAAAAGATTGGATCTTCATAGAGCAGCAAAGAGATCCTGAAATTTTGGACATTATATCCAGATTAAAATCGAACGCATTCCCGGACGATATCACCCAAACTTATGACATCCGTAAGGGTGTACTTTTTAGAAAAATTGAACGTAAAAAGGTTAGTTCTTGGTTGCCTATCGTTCCTCGATCATTAGTGTGGAGTCTGATTAATCACGTACACTGTGAATTGAAACATTTGGGGTTTGAGAAAAATCTTGATAAATTGTACGAACTGTACTGGTTTCCAAACATGCATAAATATGTCAAAAAGTTCACAGACTTATGCTTGGTTTGCAAAGCTTCCAAAGGTCCCTCCGGCGCTCAACAAGTACAGCTCCATTCCATCCCTAAGGTTAGTGTTCCATGGCATACTGTACATGTAGACATCTCTGGTAAACTTAGTGGCAAGAGCGAAAAACGTGAATACTGTTCGGTCTTAATTGATTCTTTTTCAAAATTTGTTCTTCTGGAATATACTCCTACACTGAGTGCTGCCACTGCTGTGTATATAAATTTCTGCTATTAAAAAGTCAGTAAATTTGTTTGGCGCACCAAAACGTATCATCGCTGATAAAGACAGATGTTATCACAGTATCGAGTTCAAAAAATTTTGTAAAGATAATAATATTGAGTTACATTTGATTGCAACAGGATCAAGCAGAGCTAATGGACAAGTAGAGCGTGTGATGTCTAGTATAAAAAAACAAGCCAATGATGATGTTAATCGGTTTAACAGAGGTAAAGCAACTATTAAACCTTTTTCCGTGGGGGACTTCGTTTTCGTAAAATGTGAAGAGCGTCATCAAACCAAGTTGGATAGAAAATTCAAAGGTCCTTTTAAAATTACTGCAGTTCTTGAAAATGGTCGTTACGAATTGAAACATATTAATCGGTCTAATAGGTTTTTCAACGTCGTGCATGAACATTTAAGGAAAGTTCCTACTGGTCAAACGGGACTATTCGAGATAGTCGAGAATTATACTGACAGTGATGAGTCCACGTCGGCGGATGAAAATGTTAATATTTCCATTCCCAAGTCTCCAAGTCCTGATCCTACTAATGGGGAGACAATATCATTTAAACCAACGGAATCTGGAACAAGATTTTTGACCACTGCTATTGTTCATAGCCCGCCCAATTCAGATACTGTAAGCGTGGATAGTGAAGAAACTTTATCTGTTGGATCTGAAACTATGACTGCTGATAGTGTTGTGGACGATTCATGAGACCTCTCTAATAATTTATTATAATTACTGAAGAATTACTACCAGTCACCTGTCAAATATTAACTGAAGGTTTTCTGGTCCAGTAACTAATGCTTCAACTAAAGGGGTAACCGGACTAGTTGAAGCTTGCAATCCGGTCCAGTAGTGCTGTTGTAGGGATGCCCGGTCCAACAGCATTGCTGAAGGGATTTGCGATCGGTGATCTGGTCCAGTGGTGTCATTGCAGGGGTAACCGGTCCAATGACGCCACTGAAGAGATCTTTTGTTGTGATCTGGTCCAGTGGTGTCATTGTAGGGGCAACCGGTCCAGTGACACCGCTGAAGAGATCTTTTGTTGTGATCTGGTCCAGTAATGTCATTGTAGGGGCAACCGGTCCAATAGCATTCTGTAGAGATCTATAGTAGTGTATGGCTAATGTTGATTTTTCGGTCAGAATGGTCGAGCTGTATAATTAACCATGTTATCTTCTTTTAAGATAACTAATGGAATTGGTAGCAACGCACGAGGACGTGCGCTCGTCAGCATGGCCGTGTCGGCGTCGTCATCGTGCCTAGCTACAAGGGGGGTACACGGAGAAAAACCACGTGCTAAACGTCAGTGGAACGTGCATCGAGCGGCCGAGCTGCGCGTGACTCACCGAACGCGCCCCACCACTACTCTATATAAGCCGGTCCGCCCGGCGCCGAGGGACAGTTCTTGTTGAGCTCGGTCGGTGCACGGATCACTGTTTTTGTCCGTGTAACCGTTAATCAACTACTTGTCGTAGTTAATTAAGTTATTTAATTATTAATAAAAGTGAATTTAAAAGCACCGACTTCTTTTAATTATGGAGGATATTTCTACATATACTTAACCTAAAGTGATTCAAACAATTCAATAATTTTTATTTTAAATTGTTGGTGAGTGAGAGAAAAATGTCCAGCTCAATAAGATAAGTATTGTATGCTTCAGCAAGTCTACGAAGAGGTACACGCACTCCGGCGTTTGTTCTGCATGTGTCTGTACAGAACAGGCAGGGTACACGAAATCCTCGTCGAATGACAGTTCTAGGAACTATATAACATATTTTGTTTGTTATTTCAATGCAGTCAAATCTATTGTTGCATAAACCATGCAGCATTATGGCTCCCAAAAGTAAGCGCCTTGATTTCAAGTTTAGAAACCCATACCGATTAAGTAAATCTTTGTAATGTATGCTAGAGCGATGAAATTTATAGTGCATAGAACGCAAAAACTTTTTTGTACCAATTCTAGTCTAGACACAGCGTATTCTAACTGAGATCGTATCAAAGTTTTGTATAGAAGCAAGAGTGTAGAGGTCCGTACAAAGTCACGGGATGATCTCATAACGAAATCAAACATCTGAAAGGCCTTATTAATAACATTATCAATATGTACATCCAAGTGTAAACAAGAGTCCAACGTAACGCCAAGATCACGGACTAAATCAGTTTTATTCAAACCCACGCCATTAATGGAATAACCAAAGCTGATACTATTTTTGTTTTTGGTAAATGTAATTGAGTGGCATTTAGGTAAACTGAGAATGAGTTTATTTTGAGTACAATACGAGTGAAGTCTATTAAGATCGTCTTGAGCAATAAAAAGTCACGAGTATTTTTGCAGGGTCTGTAAATTTTATGTCATCGGCGTATAATAAGATGTGTGAATTTATAAAACAATATTTAATATCATTTATAAAAAAAACAAATAACAGTGGTCCTAATATGGATACCTGCGGAACTCCTGACGTTACCAGTACAGAGTCGGATTCATAACCTTTAATAACAACAGTCTGAGATCTATTGGAAATGTATGAAGCAAACCATCTAAGCAGATTACCATGTATACCATTAAAGGCAATTTTCTCCATGAGCAGCGCGTGGTCAACCTTGTCAAAAGCCTTCTGAAAGTCTATTTACACAGTATCTACCTGAATTCGTCGATCCATATTCTCAAACAAGTAATTAGTAAATATCATAAGATTAGTCGTAGTTGATCGGCGTTTGACAAAGCCATGTTGTTCGAGTATTATAATTTGATGGATCTGAGGATATATGGCACCGTGTACAAGACTCTCAAAGACCTTGGACATTGTGGATAAGATGAAGATCGAGCAATAATTCTTAACATTCGCCTTATCACCTTTTTTGTATACGAGATTTATGAATGCATGCTTCCAGATTTCCGGAAAGTTGCCTTCAACTAGACATTTATTTAATATTATATGTAAGGCAGTGCTCAAGTGCTTACGAGTATTTATAAAAAGCTCGATGGTAGGCTATCAGGCCCAGCCCTCTTAGACGAATCTAATGATTTTAATTGTGAGCAAATGAGTTCTTCAGACAGGTAAATATCCGACAAGCAGAATGCCTTATCCGTATAAACATTATGATATGGTAACCATTTGGCCTGATTGAAAGTTGAAGGTTCATACACGGAAGTAAAATGGGAGAAAATAAATTGCATATATCTGCAGCATCACTGGATGATGCTTTCCGAAGGTACATACTAGCTGGCATGCTTGCGTTACTCTTTCTGTTTGTTATGAAGGTCCAAAAATGCTTTATGATTTTAGGGATGCTATCTTCAACTGAATTCATATAGTTACGGTAACATTTACTACACTTTATGTGAAATAAAGTACGATAAGTAGAGAATTACAGGTAGATTGATTGCGGTACTTCTTCCACTTGATCCATGCCTGTTCTTTTGATTTAAAAATACGGATAAGAGAAGGAGGAAACCACACAGGGAAATTAGATCGCTTAACCTGAGTTAGCGGTACGTATGATCAGATAATTCCATAAAAAATCTTATAAAAGATGCTAATTGCTTGTTCAGAAGATAGAGGATGAAGTAACATATTCCAATCGATATCTGCTAGATTTTTATTAATGCCTTCATAATCAGCTTTATTAAAGTTATACCTCTTAATTGAACGATATTTCCTAGAAGTGAAATTCATACCGAGACTAGTTAACGTCGAAAAAGGAGGATGGTGGCTATCGGGTTCTAGTACGCGTTACTGGACACTTTTAGACAGTCTACATTTGAAATGAATAGATCTAATATTTGGCCTAATTCATTTCTTGTAGTATTGTACTGTAACTATTGAATTCGATACCCATGCAACCGCATGATTCCCTAGGATCAACCAATCGATATCGGGTATGTTAAAATCACCGACAATAAAATAAGCATCATTAGAGGCGTCATTGGCAAGCCCTGCAACATATCAAAATATTTCACATAGGCTTCTTCACATGTTCGAGGCGGTACATAGGCTGCGCTGATGACATGATGTCTGTTACGCTGGGCAGCTGGCAACTGCACAATAACTTGTTCAACCTCTGTGTGTATGAGATGTGTTTTTATTAAACTAGGTCGTAGCTCGTGAAGCACCGCCACTAATACACCTCCACCCTCCCGTATTTTTGTTGCAATCCAATTAGGTTGAAAATGTTATATAAAATAAGTGTATCAAATGGATAATAGTAGGGATGCACATTAAATATTGTGATAAATAATTGAAAGCAGCATGGTTCAAAACAAGCCCGAGTACTACTAACACTCATCAACAAATATATTATACTAAGACTAATAGAAGTTCTTAGGATCTTAAAATATAAAAGTTTAATAAAGGGCACTTTAAATCGTGGTCTTCTCACCGATGACAATTTTATTAATATCAACCTCAGACCGCACGGCAAATGTAGGGGGGTACCGTCGCTCCGGCGACAAAGTATTGTGGCATTTCGGACCCAAACATATTTAAAACCACATTTGTTGGCGACTTTCTTGGTTGCTCGAAATAAGGCTTTATTCTTTAAGGTCAGGTATTCGTTTAAATATATCGTTACTATACTGCCTGAGATTGCTATTTGATCTGCCTTGAAACCTTTAGCTTTCCGATATGCGCTCAGTAAGTTATCACGAATTATTCGCGACTTTTTACAATTATATTTTTCGGTTTGTTGTCATTATGTTGTGCATGAGAAATTCTGTGTATAGATATGATAGTATTTAGAGGTAGAGGTCAGTTAATAGCATTTCCTATTGCCTCCATGATGCATATTAGAATTTCACTGCGCTTTTCAAGCAAATTACAAATTTCGATGTTGGCTTGACATACCTGTTGTTCAAGTAAATCGATTTTCGCTTCAAGTTTGGCCACCTTTTGATCACCGCAACGGTTGTCTATATCTTGTAAGCGTTTGACATGTTCTTTGTGTTCGGTCTCCAATGTCTCAAGACGAGTTTTCATTTCTTCATAACTAGTATTAAAGAATTGCATAGATTTCTCTATCTCCAAGTTAGTATTTTGGATTTTCAGGTTCTGTTGTTTAAGTATTGCCACCTCTTCTATTAATCTATTAAGAATAAATTCCTGATCAGCCTTCCAAGTCATCAACATATAAAATATTTTAATAGTTAACAATGCGTCTATAGGTATAGATAATATTTATTTAATATCAGAGCATGTGGTATGCTCTGATTAATTGATATTTATTTCCGGGTACCAATATTTTGATGTTTTACCTGACTATATTTTGTATATTAGGTAAGAATGGCGCAACAGCATTTTGCAAATATAGTTACGCTGCTTCTTTTTTATTTGGAGTTCAAAGCGAAACCTTATAAATATACACGCTAATAATACTTGTATTCAAAACTAAATACAGTTCAATTTTAAATAACCGTTAATAAAACAGATTGTTGTTTTTCAAAACTGTGCGTTATTTACACGCATTTACATTTATATTCTGATCACACACATTTTATTTTAAATTGTGGACTTTTTTGATATGCGTGGCTGCTATATTTGTAATAATTATTATTTATTAGTGATTCATATAATGCAAATATATCCATGGTACACCATTCCAATTACTAAATATTATTATTCTATTTAGTGATGCTGAACATTTTATTTCAGTTCAATGCGTTAATATTATAACACTTTTAATTTCTATATCTAATCCTCACAAACACCTACTCACCTTCTTGGGTTTGGCCGTCAGGTATTGGATGGAAGGGTTTCCAGTCTGTGTTATTGTGGTGTATTTCAACACTGCAGGCATCTTGAGGTCCTGATTTGTATTTATATTATATTCCTTAGTCCTATAACAAAACAGGTTTGTTTTTGATTACCTACTTTAAACTTATCTTATATTGTTTTTCTTTGTTTTTTAATTTCAATTCTTGCATTTTTATTACCCATATATATTATTCAATTGACAATTTAAATATGTACAAAGTTGTTAAGTGTTTCAAATAAGATGACTGTTCTGATTACCTTTCATTGTTAACATGCTCTGTGATCTGGTTGCTTATGTCACTGCGCATTTGTTTTGTTCACAATTCCTAGAATTGCTGGCATCGCGCGTACAATAGGGCGGATGCGACATAGGTACCTATATCACACTGACGCTTGCTTTAAAAAAATACACTCAAATGTTCATGTTATATTATCTTACTCCACACTTTTTTACAATATTTAGTAATTATGTTTATATCTTATTTACACGAATATTTACTTATTTAAGTATATTTTATTTTATATGTTTAGACACTAGGCGCCGGCGTCACCAAATTGGATTTCGCAGAATACCAGTGTTGCGATTTTACAATCGCAACGTACGCTGAGCGATGTCCAAATTTTGGCACTGATGGGACACACATTTTTGCATTTGTTCAATTTGTGTTGAACTATAATTTTAATAATTTTATTTTATTATTGTTTGTATCGCTGCACACTCACAATTTGACGTGACCTTGACCTGAATGGAGGCAGTTTCCGTCTGGTTAAGCGGAAGGTGTGGTGTTGCCAGTGAGCAGAGATTTTAATTTATAGTGTATATTTTTTTATTATTGTTATATTTTATTTTTATTTTGTATACTTTTGGTTTTTATTCCTAGATTTTTCTTTTTTTATTTCTTAGTGTTCTGCGTGTGCCCTTGTGTGCCAAAATAAATATTTTTCTTTCTTTTCTTTTCTTTTCTTTCTTTTCTCTATCTCGTGTGTTGTACCGAATAAATATATTTACTTCTTTCTTTTCGTTTTCTTTCTTCTATATATCCCTATACCAAGAAACAAACATCCAAACATCATAAACATATTTCCCATTTATTTAGAAAATGGGACTTTCAAAACGATAATTACACAAATTTCTAAAGATCGCTTATTTCAATGGAAATTTGTTCATATACTTATGCAACTCAATTTGTTAACACATATTTCCACTTAAAGTTTGAAGGTGAGCCATAACAAATATCGTATTACGAGAGAGGGTTTTGGTTTCGGTTCAAGGATTCATTAAAAAGTTTCAATTACCGAAATACAGGTATTCGGACATCAACCCTTTACTTAGAGAGATATATTATTGAAAATACCGTAAGGTGTAAACGATTTATAGGTAAGGTATTCTAAATACAAAATATCCATGCCATTATGACAGCATAGAGGTACAGCAGAGGCTTATTACACTAACATCTCTTCAGCTCTATTTTACGTCGCACGTAACAGGGGCGCGGTTCTTGCTGCCTACTGGACACATAGTCAGACGTGCTGATAATATTTAACAGAAAATCCCAATAACATTTTATCGACCTGGCCTTCAAACCTTAGACCTCATGTCGGTACGCAAACATAAGCACAAATTTATTATTAACTATTTTTTTATTATTATATTTTTTGTATTTCATAATTCTACTAGGCATTAAAATAAATGAAATAATTCTTAAGACGTTTATTACTCATTCACACGTAAACTATTATACGGATTCGGATGTAACTCACCATACTTATAGGCCGTGCCTTAGACTTAACTCATAAGGCACTTTTAATATTAGTATTTGTTTTCAAAGCATACATACGGGTTATGCCGTGGTTAGGAATATGTATTTCATACAAAAATATAAATAAATAGAACACATGTATCTATCTACCTCATATTTTCTATTTTCGTTTTCTCTTTTAGTAAATATCACTCCTGTCTTACAAAAGTAAAAAGAAAATGGAAGAATCGAAATCAGTTAATGAAATGTAAAAACATAATTTAAAAAATGTTAAGCGTTAATTTTATTCCAACGCCTAACATAAAATTATTTTAATCTAAAGCAAAAAGTGTAGAAATGAAAAATGTTTATGCAATCATTCATGGTTAATCCCTAGCGAAGTAATTAATCTTAACCACTACACTTTCAAGTACTTTATATTCACAAACGAGCTTAAAATGCAACCTAACTAATTATTTCTTCAGTAATGGTGCTTGTGTATGATGCAACAGCTAAAGCCGAAACATATTCCTGAAACGCGATGCGACCCGATAATGATATCGAACTTTATAGGTCTTCAGTCAAATCCAGTTATATTATTTTCTACGTTCAGAATCCCTTCATATATCCAACGTGATACAATGCTATATCACATAATTATCCACTTGGAAAATCTTGCGTCGCGTTAGATTTTAAGATTGTGCTGGCACATTTATTTACTTTTTACATGCGTGGGCTACATGCGTAGCTACATGCGCGGGCTACATGCGTGGACTATATGAGCAGGCTACATTCATGGGATTCATGCGTGAGTTACATGCATGAATTAACCATACTTATACAGATAACTCAAGACCATCGTTTACATCATTTTTAATCTGTTATTTTTTTGTAAGAATAAATGAATAATACTTAGAAAAATGTACGATATAATATATTTTAATAAATATGACACATATTTTTATTATGCAAAGACCAATCGAGAATGACTGAAAATCTCATCTTGCAAAACATTATCATTTATTTACAATATGTCTAAGTAATACTATTTACACATAATTAAAAATTCAATCTGGGACTTTATTTCAAAATTAACTCGGTTACTATTAGACGTTTGAAATAATATGGTTTGTAGAATACTCCGTTCCACCAGTCGAGAATTGACGACGACATACGTTTAGGTTTTCGCTGACGGTGCTCTCGTACGTCAAGAGCCATCGGTGCATAATTA
Source organism: Catocala nupta (assembly GCA_963675205.1). Taxonomy (NCBI): domain Eukaryota; kingdom Metazoa; phylum Arthropoda; class Insecta; order Lepidoptera; family Erebidae; genus Catocala; species Catocala nupta. Next base: position 10,296,402 of record OY776081.1, read on the forward strand.
TTTAATAATATAATTAGACTGCCGTAACATTCGTAACTCGAAGATTTTTGCAAACATTATTTACAAACGTAATGTACGCGTCCTCCCAACGTCGGCGCCGAATTTATCGTCCAGAGAAATAAAATATGTAGATTTTGCACAGAGACGCAGCACTTATTGAAATTGGTTGATTTACTTTAATCATATTATCTAAAAGCGTAAAAGGATTGGATCGTTTGGTTTCGGTCGAGAATTTTATGGCTCGCCGAAATACGCATTGGGCGCTATTTCCAACGTGTGATTTTATTTTGGAATACAATACAATGCATTCGCTGGCCTTCATGAACGAAATCGAATAAAATAATACAGGCTTTTTAGGACTCTATTTTTAAATTCAGTGTCCCGAGGGTCTTTTACCTTTGTTATCTCAAAAGTACGGCAGACATAACAATTTTACAGGTCTGCGAAACCTGTAAAATTGTTATAAAAATAGTCTACATACAATTTAAAATTGCCTTTTATTATCTTGACATTTAGTACACCAGCTGGTGCCTGCGACGTCGCGTGATATTTGAGTCAAATACTTTTCCTATATCAATTACAACCTCTTATTTAAGAAAATCTACTGATGTTACGTTAACCTCACTCTTTATCTGGTACTTGTGCTGGAAACTATTAATAGTCTCCTATTATATATTTTCTTTAATAAATTCTGCTTTCGAAATATATCATATGTCACGGGGAATTTTACAAACATATAAACACAAAGGACATCAAGTTTCGGAACAATCATTTGTGCATCACAGTAATTTTTTTGTCGCGTGCCGTGGGGTGCACAGGGGTGTGGAGCTGTTGTGGATTCGAATCCCAATTCGAGCCTACAACATTAAGCGTAGTAACAGTAACGTGACGAGCACTTAAACCATTACACCATCCAGTCATATTTATAAAATAAATCAATGTTAACAATGTAATTCCCATTAGCATTTTATAGTCATAAATCAAAACTTTAGATAATGAGGTCAGTACAACGCCGCGTTGTAACAATGCATTATTTGCCAACTGACCCTAAATAACTCCTAATTGTACATAACACAGTAGCTTCCAAATTCGTATTACTATACTATTAATTCTTGTATGGGTAGGGACTTTAGAACAATAAGCTTGAGTTATTGTTCTGAGGTAAGGACGCAAAAAGTGACTTAATGTGGACATCATCGTTTTAAGTTACTATAGAATACTATACTTATGTTTGAATTAGTTAACCAAAACAGACTAACGTTTGATAGTATGTTCTTCTTTAGCTATATTTATACTACATACTTACTGTATAATTGCAAAAAAGATTCATTCGAATCGTTGGCATATTTTATTAATGTTCATGATTTAATATACGATTATGCATAGTCCTTCTTTTCCCTTCCTTCAATTTAAAATATTATACAAAGTGGCGCAAATGTTATCACATTAATTGATACCACATATACTACACGGTATTCTTTGACGATTTACAAATTATGAACCAAATGTATTCAGTAGTTTAGCTACAGGTCATTTCTTTTGTTTTCAAAATTTAGAACATCATGTGTAATGCAGAGATAAATGTCAAAGACCTCAAGCAGCGATATTAAAACAAACGGGAAAAACACAAATAGATACAACAAAAAACCAAATAAATAAGGTCCATAATCTTGTGACGAAAAGAAATAGGTTAGTGTGTGCTTATTAAAAAGGTGTTCCAATTTGTGTATAATTTTATTTATTAATTTTTTCAAAAAATAATCTCTTTGTTTCTGAAAAATAGGTTTTTTGTTTATGTTAACCGTCTTATATCAACCAATTTAAGCCAGTACTTATATCATTTAATGTGATAAGTTTAGCGCCACTTTGTATAAATACATTCTTATTTTTATAGACACTCATATACTATCACACACACACACTATTACACTTTTAGGCACACATACATCAAACTCATAAAGAATACAATATACTAAAATAAATAGTTATTAAGAAAAAGTGTATTCGTATAACTTCTGAATTCGGAGAGCTGCTGATGTCTTAAATCCGTGGGCGTTAAAAGCTACGACACATTTTTTTATTATACCCTACACATAATTTATATTGTTACAAATGTTATTGTTTCCAAAAAGGTTTATTTAGGTATTTCATTTGTTTATCGCCTTCCACATAGTAAACAACACAAAAAAAATTAAAAGCTTGCATTCCATTAGCCAAATTCCAAACTATTAATTACAATCCCCTAGTTATACAATGAAATATCTTCACAAGTTGTGCGTAATGTTGCGCACCAGAAACAGGATAACACATAAACGCGCCACCGCGGTAATTCCGGCCGACAGTTCACTGTGTTCGCGGGGAATTATCATAAACACTCTACTACCGGACGGTCGATAAGACCAAAACCTCTTCTATGTATATTTAGTAAATGCACAACTGGTTCTGTGTATAGTAGCGATAGCTTAAATTTAACGTAATAATATTTCATGGTTGGTGTCCTCGTTCCTTATTCGGTAATTAAGTTGAATGTTCAAAATATGAAAGTATAGATAGTTTACAAAAAGGGCTATCGGTCTTAATAATAGTTGCCACACACATTAATTAAACAATAATCCTAATCCTTACTAATGTTATAAATGAGAAAGTAAGTTTGTTTGTTTGTTTATTTGTTTGTTACGCTTTCACGCCTTAACTACTCAACTGATCGTCATGAAATTGCATACACGTTGTCAGGGGTACAGAAAAGGACAAAGAGTACGTTTCATCCAGAAAAAAGTATCGTTGCTAACCTAACCTAATCTACATTTACGCGAGCGAAAACTAGTAAGAAATAAATCCAAGAAAAGGTTATAGATCAATAACCCTAGTTAGCATCGCTCCTAGGAAAAGGCAATTTCCAAAATAAAATAGGACTTCGACTTCACTATAGCTAAATGAGATATACTCCAAAAAAGCGGCAGTTGTCTGAAGCTGACCTGAGCTGAGCAGAGGTTAAAAGGGAAAGGATCGTGTACAAATTACACAACCCTCTCCCTTTATTTTTTTATTATTATATACAATTAAACAACAAATAGTTTAATTGCATTAGAGAAAATGTGTCAATAAAATGTCATCCCGAGAAATGAACGGCCACAAGCAACGTAGTCTCTTTCTTACAAATAATCTGTCAAATTTAACAAGACTTTTCAAAATTTTGTTTTACGAGATGAATTAATCTTTCAATTCTTAAAATACCAGAAATAATTAAATTCTATTGAGCCTGGCCCCCGGTGTGCCGCTAGTGTTTGAAAGGTTCATCATCATCAGGCTATCCTAGTCCACTGCTGCGTAAGAATGTAATTGATAGTAGTGACAGTTCTACAAGCAAACAAAAATTTGTATTATTACACCAAAACATAGCTGGGATATTAAATAAAATAGATTTATTCGAAATCACAATTACAGACTTGGCAAATAAGATTTGCGATATAGATTTTATCTGTCTGAGCGAAATTTTTATACAATCAGGGCATGAAAGTAATCTGGCACTTACAAATTACAACTTAGCTGCCAGTTACGCAAGACACGGGAAGAAACGCGGTGGAACATGCGTTTTAATAAAAAAAGGTCTAACTTTTAATCCCTTACATATAACTGATGAGCTAGCCATCGAGTTTTGCTTTGAATGCTGTGGCATAGAAATATTGAGCCATAATTTAATTATAGTATTCATTTATAGAATTCCAGATTCCGACCAATCTGTATTTTTTAACAAGCTTGAATCACTTTTACGCAATCTAACCCGCAAAGTTAAAAAAAATATTATTCTATGCGGAGATTGGAATATAGATATACTTAAAGATAATAAATATTCAAAAGAACTAATATCAGTACTAAACAATTTTAATATTTCACTACATGTTAGGATGCCTACTAGGAAAAACACTAGTATAGATCAAATAGCCAGTAATATACCAGCACTTGATATGAAATGTAGTATACACAATTTAGCTCTCTCTGATCATGATACCGGACAATCATTAACTTTTTACCTACAAGAGATTAATAATAAATCAAAAACTTTACAATTCTGGTATGATATAAAGAGAGATTATAATAAGAGCAACATAGCAAAATTATTAGATTGTATATCAGCTTTAAGTTTTGGTGAAATATACGAAGAGAGTGACTGCAATAAAGCATTTAATATATTCCATGACATATTCACGCTCTTCTATAAATTGTATTTTCCAGAAATACTCGTCAAAAGGATCAATAAACCCATAAAAAATAAATGGCTTAGTAGGGGATTAAAAATATCATGCATTAAGAAGAGAACTTTATATTACGCATATCAACACGATGCTCTAAGTAAAGGTTACCACAAGAAAAATTACCAAAATTATACTAAGATCCTAAAAAAATGCATATCAAAATCACAGCAGATAAATAACAACAATTTTTTCAATAATTCTAAAAATAAATGTAGGGCGACATGGTCAATCATAAAAAATAACTTTAACAAACCTAATGACAAAAACTGCATAAATGAATTAATAATAAATGATCAAAAAATTAATAATCCTATTGACATATGTAACCAATTTAATGATTATTTCATCGAGCTGACACAAAAAAATGACAATAATAATCATGACGTAAATAATATTGACATTGAAAATAACATAAATACTTTATTTTTGACTCCTGTAAATGAAATTGACATTATTAAAATAATTAATTCATTAAATAATACAAATTCTACGGGATTTGACGAAGTAACCACTAAAATTATTCAATTGAGCGCGAAAATTATAGCATCCCCACTTAGCTACCTAATAAACCTCTCATTTGAAGAAGGTGTTTTTCCATCAAAACTAAAAGAGTCTATAATTAAACCACTTTTCAAAAAGGGTAAATGTTCTGATATGGGCAATTATAGGCCTATTACACTAATACCGATCTTTGCAAAAAATTATGAAAAAGCTATGCATGATAAAATAAATAGCTTTGTAACTAAATATAACCTAATAGTAGGAAGTCAGTTTGGTTTTAGGAAAAATTGTTCAACAACCCTAGCCTGTTTTTCTTTAGTAAAACTAATTACTGAAGCTCTTGATAAAAAAATGTCTACTTTATCGGTATTCTTAGATATGAGCAAAGCATTCGATTTTGTCTCACATGAACGATTGCTGTACAAACTAGAGAGATATGGAATAAGAGGCAAGGCGTATGATTGGCTTAAAAGCTATTTGTCTAATCGTCAACAGAGAACTGTTATATCTAAAATAGCAAAAAACACTAGAACGACATACTGCTCAGAATTAAAAATTAATAATACTGGCGTTCCACAGGGAAGCATACTGGGTCCGCAACTATTTACATTATACATAAATGACCTCAGTAAATGCTTAAATTATGACTGCATTCAATTTGCTGACGACACTACTTTGACGATAAAATGTTTCAATAAAACTGACATAGAAATTAATACTAATATTGAATTAAATAATGTAATAAAATGGCTCGACGACAATAATCTTCATGTTAATATAAATAAAAGTAAAATAGTTCAATTTCAAACATGCAACTTGTCAGTAACACCAATAACAATTCGGTATGATAATACAATTTTGCAACCAGAACCGTCAGCTTTGTTTTTAGGTATTATAATTGACAACAAACTGAACTGGAAGGAACATGTAGAACGAGTATGTAACAAGCTTGATAAGTTTGTATATGCTCTTCGCAGGTTAAAACTAGTGTCTAGTAAACAAACTGTCATGAATGCTTATCATGGGTATGTTTCGTCAGTATTGCGCTACGGACTAGTAATGTGGGGTAATTCAGTGGATGTGGACAGAGCATTCAAAGTACAAAAAAAATGTGTCAGAGCCATAAGTGGAGCAGAATATTTAGATCATTGCAAGCCATTATTTCAAAAATTAAAAATTCTGCCACTCCCGTGCTTGTACATTCTTGAGGTTTGTCTATTTGTAAAAAAATATCCTCATTTATTCTTATTAAATGAACAAGTCTCCCAAAGACTAACAAAAAAAAATGCAGGAAAATTGCTTGTGCCTCCTCAGAGATTGCAACTACATAGTAGAAATGCTAGTTGTATGACAATAAAAATTTATAATAAATTACCACCTGCATTGAGAACGTTACCAATTAATAAATTCAAATGTAAAATGTTTACTTGGCTCTTAGACGGGTGTTTTTATTCCGTTAATGAATTTTTAAATCATACTTTTTGACATTGTAATTAATATTTTATGCTATTAGAATTTTGACATTATGATTAATATTTTGACACTGGAACTTATATTTATGACATAATATTTTTTTTATTTGGTATTGTACTTATTTTTGACATAATAATTAATATTTTGACATTACATGTATTTCCTTTCAATGAATCTAAATTAATTAATATAATTGTATCAAATTAAAACTATTGTAATGTCTAAGATTTGCATGGAATTAGCTTATTTAATATTTCTACACCAGAAATGGTAGTATATGTGAATCAATGTCTAATGTAAGATCTCAATGTACCATATACTTAGAAATAAATATATCTTTATCTTTATCTGGACATAGCCCTCCCCCAAAGAGCGCCACAGCGCCTTGTCTTCAGCTTTCCGCATCCAGCATCTGCCTGCAGTCTTTCGCAGATCGTCATCCCACCTGGTCGGAGGGCGTGTTACACTACGTTTGCCGAGTCGCGGCCTCCACTCAATAACACGTTTACCCCAGCGGTTGTCGGTTCTTCGCGCGATATGGCCAGTCCACTGCCACTTCAGCTTGCTAATTCTCTGAGCTATGTCAAAAGAAAATCATTTCATCTTGTTTGAAAGGTTAACAAGATGAAATGTTGTCAAATTTCAATTAATATGACGAAAAATGGTCACCACTGAAGTAACTTTAAAAGTTATTAAAGCTCACATTTTTCTATGCGGTTTAATAATATAATTTATGCAATACGTTCATATAAATAACTTTTTACCATACTTAATACGTAGTTACAAGACATTAATATGAGCAAATATTAACCCTTAAATCCAGGCTTTATACTTAAAGTACTTAGTCTTGTTTATCTTTCAACTTCTGACAAGCTTTTAAACCGTTTTCTTAGTGAATAAATTCTAAATTATTAAATCAGAGCTTAATTAGCAAGTTGGCAGGATTTTATGGGTTGAAATGCATTAAGATAGATTCAACGTAGACGTTACTTAGGTAAGTAGCCGCTAGTTCTATAGTCTCCAAATTTTACTCAGATTCTGACCTAATTTAAAAAATTACTAGATTTTACTAGCTTAGCTCGCATTAATGTAGATTTTGCCAAAAAATTAATATTCCTAGACAACAATTGTTTTTTCTGGATGAAAGGTCCACACTAAGTCCTTTTCTGTACCCCTGACAATGTGTATGCAAAGGACACCGGCAGAAATAGGCTTAACATAACTTCATGTTACTCCAATGCCTTATTATTCAAAATTCTTTAGATATTTTTTGATGCCATGTCCTCTAATATTTTGTACATTTACAATAGGATAGCATTTTATTAAATTAATAAAACTTCAACGTACTTTTATTTACTGGTTTCGGTTGACTTTGGATAATATACAGTGTTGCTTTGTATGAAATAACAATTAGGTAAATCGATATTAATTTCACTTTTTTTTGAGTGTCATTATTTCAGGATATTTTTAGTATTACATACAAAGATCAATTAATGCATAAAAATATAGATTTAGTTATAACTTACACTTTATTTCAACCCATTTTAATTATTTGCCTCAGATTGGAATCGATCTAACTGAGACTTATTTTATTTCATGGCAACTCAGAAATGATTTTGACAGTGTCAATTATTGTCAAATTACTCGACATTCGCTTGCTCGCGCGCCGTTTGCTGCTCTCGCATTGTGAATACTTCTCGTACTGTGTGTTTTTATTGTGTACTGTGCTTTCTTGACGATTTTGGCGATATTTTATGGACTCTGGCATACCTATATTGTTTTCACGAACGACCCACGCATTCGCACAACGGATATTGGTTTCTTATTTATTCGACTGACAACAGCTTGTTTTAACGGATTTCGATCACAATTCATACGCAACAAAATCATATGATGACATGTCAGTGCAAAAACATATTTTTCCTATATTTTAATTGACAGCTCTCTTGTTGGTAGGGAAGCGATCGAGCAATATTATTGTAATTGTGTGGTAGGTAAAAGAACAATAGGTTGTTGTTGTCATGTAATGGTCATAATGGTGCCTTAGCTGGGCAAGGTTTCAACAAAACTTAATACCGCCAGCAGTTTTTAGATGATATTTTTTTAATAAAGAATTTTTTTAATAAAATTAATAATGTGTAGAAAGCAACGCGTATTTTATTTATGCTGCGTCTACCATATGAGCCGATAATGATGATCATGATAAACTATGTAAGTGTTTTTATTTTTGATAATATAATATATGTTTATGTTCCAGTACATAAGACACCTCAAATAACTCTTAATTACTTGGTGATCTTAAGATCTCTAAGACTTTTAAATACATGTGTATGTGTATTTCATTTTTCTTTGACAGTAAATATATCGTTACTCCCATTGATCAGTTATATGAATATTTTCGTTTTGAAATGTTAATAATATATCTATAAAATAAAGCAAAAATTATCTTAGTAACATCAGGCCCAGATTATATATGATATGAAAACTTGCCGGTCTCCTTTCATGATGATCAGTTGAGTAGTTAAGGTATAATAGCGCAACAAACAAACCAACCTACATTAGTTTGGATTTGGTTATTTGAAATACCTATATACAGTAACTTATCACGAAATTGTAGACTACACGAACTATGATGCTAATAGAGTAATTATAAGATACTAGTTTTTCCCCGCGGTTTCACCCGCGTAAGTCCTGTTCCCGTGGGTATATCGGGATTATTAAAGTAGCCTATGTGTAAATCCAGGTCTCCAGCTATCTACATACCAAGTTTCATCGCAATCGGTCTAGTAGTTTTTGCGTGAAAATGTAACAAACATCCATACATCCATACAAACATTAGTAAGGATAATTTAAGATGAAGTTGCTACGTCTTAAAACGAAAAGGGTCAATGAAAAATTTCGTTATTTGTTTAAAATAGCGTGAACATCAAGCAGTTTCTTTTTTAAATTATGTTTTAAATGAAGGTGATGTAAAGAAGGTCCGGAATAATTGTCATTAAGGTTTTGAACATTTTAGCACTTACAAAGACTGTAAGTCAGTCTTAAAAGAAAGAATTTTAGTTGGGAATCTGCAGAGTTACAAAATCAGAACTGTACGGTGCAACCGTACATTTCTTAAGTCAGGATTTTTACGCGATGCACGCGTTTATATCCAGTTTGCGTCAAGCCATCATCAACAGTAAAATCAGTCATTAAACATATTGTGTCATTTTATAAAAAAATTAGATTATAAATTTAATTTCAATATATGCAGTAACGGTGAAGGATAACATCGTGAGAAAACCTGTATGTCTGAGAGTTCACCATAATATTCTGAAAGATATGTGAAGTCTGCCAACCCGTTCCCCTTTTCACTCTGAGAAGAAGCCCGTGCTCAGCGGTGCAGTTTTACAGTCCATTCAGTATTTTCAAACCGTACCAACCGACGCGCCTTATCATATTCTCAACCAGCAAAGTTGTGTAATAACAAGATCAAACATCTTTTTTGGCCCTTCGAGCTGGATTTGAACCAGAGACTGTTTTACTTTATCGTTCCTACGTAAACCAACATACAGTATACTTCAAATATTTTTATATATAACGTAATTCTATCTTAATTAATTGATTTTTAGATATTTTATGATACAGAGTTTTAAACATCTAAAGTAAGTAAGCGTCATAACCTTTTAAGTAATTAAGTCATCACGTGTGTGCCATGACTGACGCTGGTTAATCGTTGTACCAAAGTGTTTGATGTATCGTACTTTATTAAAATTAAAACAAGAACAGATTGTGTTTGAAGGATCCTGGCAAATATGAAATTTAATTTCGATCTCTGAAGGCGGTTATGATCGGTCATATTTGCTAAAACAGATGAAGTTCGTTTTGGTGTTGTTTAGTGTAAGCTATGGTCAAGCCAGAATGTAATACTAGAAATAACGTTGCTATATAAACGATACTGAAACCAAGAAACTAAACAATATTTTAAGGATTTGAAAATCCCTAAAATTGGCACAATCTACAGTGGACCAATTTTTATTATATGTACCACATTAACTCTAGAGTTAACATTATAGTCATTATTCAAATTTGAAACGTCTTTTCATGACTGCTTTAAAGTAATAATTACTTTTATTATTTACTCTTTAAACGAATAACAATTGTAAAGACAAATAAATAGAACAATACCAGTTTAAACAAAGATAAATATAAAATTAAGAATATAAATCTAAAATATTATTAATAATCATATGCACGGGTAGCTTAGTGGCAACCCGTTGAACTGCCACGCAGAGGTCTTGAGTTCGAATCCAAGGCACACTTCCTTCTTACTTTTCAAAATTATGTGGTTATTAATTAGTTAATTATCACTTGCTTTCACGGTGATGGAAAACGTCGTGAGGAAACCTACATGTCTGAGAAGTTTTCATAATGTTCTCGAAGATATGTGAAGTCTGGTAACCTAAACTCAAGTCTGGCACTAGATTATCGTGGTGGACTATGGCCTAATACTTCTCACACTAAGCAGAGACCCTACCAATAAATTGACCCATATATAAACTGACCAACTGCTGGGCACAGCAGTGGAACAGTTTATATAAATTCAGGGCTGGTATAAAATATAAAATTAACGATAGTCATCACCGTTACTACAAACGCAAACACTTTAACAATATCCGGCTATCCATCAGCAAAAAGTCACAATCAAGTTGACATACATATTTATATCCTCTATGGACATTGATTTATGTAAAAAATAATTACGTAATACAAACAAAACATTCTTATTTGTATTAACAGGCTACATGCAATTATGCCAGAGCATTATTATTACCAGCACGCAAAGGGTACAAGTATTAATGATCCTTAAATAATACTGATTTGATTGTAGAACTAATGTGATTTCTTCCATAGGATAAAGCAGCTGAGGAAAAAATATGTAAATCTTATCTTTGTATGTATAAGAAAGGTATAATATATTAATATACCTTCCTTCTGTACTGATGAAAGGCCTTCATAATACTTATTTAGTGGAATGGACATGTAATAATTATGATAAACTCAAAAATAACCAGACTTGACCTTTATGGTCAATATTTAAAAAAAAAAAGCTATTCTTCTTCACATTAACTACTAAAATGGTAATTCAACCTGATCCTTACTAATTTTATAAATGCAAATTTGAGTTTGTTTGGTTCGCTTTTACGCCTTGACTACTCGACCGATCATCATGAAATATTACCTACACGTTATCAGGGTTACAGAAAAGGACCTTTTATTCAGAAAAAAACACCGTAGGGATGGAAATTTATTGACTAAATATACATTAACGCGAGCGAAACCGCGAGAAAAATTTAGTATAATTAAACGCATATTTATTTTCATTTACCGCAAATCTCGACATAGCCACTATAACTTCGCCAAGCCATATGAGAAGTGTCTCATATGGCTTGGTAGCCGCTATAGCTTCAAGCACTCCAAGTCATATGAGAAGTGTCTTGGCGTGCTTAAAGGTGATATATAGTGAATACGTTCAATTATTGCTGCGCTGAAAAGAATAATATTTTCTTTTAAAACGTAAACGCGTAAGCAACATTATTTATGTAATTAATTAAACAGAAAATTAATACGCATTACACTGAATATGGCCAGGGGCATAATAACGGTGAAAGAAAACATCGTGAGGAAACCTGCATGTCTGAGAGTTCTCTATAATGTTCTCGAAGATTGCGGGTTGGCAGACTTCACATAGTCTGCCAACCCGCAAACCCTCTCCCCAACCGCAGAACCGGGCGCCGGAGGGCGCGAGATGACCTCCATCCACCCTGAGGTTTGACCTCGGGGTGGCGGTCTTTGTGGGCCTGCCCGCCATCCGATCAGCGCCAAGTCCGAGAGGCGGCGTGCGTATTCCCACGCGCGCATCTGTGTCGTGTCCGTCTCCCCTCTAGGAGGAGGGGGAGTACAGTAGAGATTTTAAAAGAAGTGGTGATCAAAGGGTAGGTCTACCATGTAGTGGCCTGCCGTTTCATACGTTGGGCCGAAACCTCGGCGGGGTCGCGACTGCATGTGAAAATGATTCGCGCGGCCCCGCCGATTGCGGTTTTGTCGAGGAACACCGTGGTAGGTTTAGTTGGTATTACCGGGAGGTCCATTCTTATCATCATTACCATCTTTCTTTTACCCCGGTGAGTCCGTCATAGCCCCTCCCTCCGCCCGCCCCCCGCGGAGGGGTATGCATCAATGCATTCCACCATGTAAAAATAAATATATCTGCCAACCCGCACTGGGCTGGCGTGGTCGACTATAGCTTAACCCTTCTCACACTGAGAAGAAGCCCTTGCCCAGCAGTGGGACAGTTTAATACAGGGCTGATATTATTATTATATTAACAATTTAACCGATAATTTTACCTTTAATATATTAAGGCAATAATATAATAACACATGAAAGTCTGCGTGGTTAGAATATTAAGCCGAGTTAGATACTATTTCAATAATTAAAAAAGCAAAAACACAATTTTATCGTTATTATATTTAGTAACGTAATATTTTTTAATTAACTTGTTGGTAACTTTTGAGCGGAAAAATCTTTGTAATGAGTTGTCAGGAACAGCGGTTTAAGTAATTAATATTTTTGTTGACAACGAAAAAGAAAAAGAGTTATGATTAAAAAAATAAACAGAATTTTCATAAAACAAAAAATATGACGAAGAAACTTCGGCTAACCAAACACAGTTAATTGTGTAGTATAACCGTCACGATTGCTTTTTGATACCATAAAATATTAATTTGTTTCACTACGCGATAACAGATAATAATTAAAATTAAGAATATACATAACCTTACGCTAGTTTCTCCGACCACCTGGTCGATCGACTTCAGATTTTCATTCGCTTGATTCTTGCATATCTCTATTGCTTTACTCACCTTTGTAACATCCTTCATACACGCTCGTCGATTAACTCGGGTACTCTAGGTCAGTCTTTCTCCAAAATGTTGCCGATATCGCCATGAAATGGTAAGATGTTCATCTTTGTCTTTCCTTTCCGACTGTTTCATTCACATTCGACTTATTTAATTTCTTGAAAGGAATATAAAAGTAGACAACAAAAGATATAATCTTTTGGCGTACACTTTTATATTATCTTCACGTGCCTTTTCACTCTCTTATCTCATTATTCCTTAACCTTTTCTTTAAAGACACACCCACGAAAGTTTCTATTCTGAACTTGTTGGATATTAGTTAATTGACCGTAAACTTGTGTAAATATTAAATATTTAGATAATGTTGTGTTGTGTATGATAAGGTACGATTGGGATGACGTATCCTTGTGGATAAAACCCCTTATTCAAAAATAAATATAATAAAAATCTTGTGTAGTCACTATCCATAGTTTATTTATGCAAGAAATGACGTTGACCTGTTCCTTCGTTTATGCGTGAAAAAAGTACAACTCAATAAACATTAAGTATGCATACTACTCAACAATCGGCGCACTTATAGTGGCGAGGTCATCAGTGAAACCATTATGTTATCCGTGAAGTAAGTAAATTGTGCATTTTATTTGTTGACTAGCTTTCGTCTGTGATTATGTACCCGTGGAATTTCGAAGTAGGTACGTGTTTGTATGTGTCTATATTTTCTTTCTTTACGTGTAAGAAGAAACTGATCTATACACATAATACTCAACTTCTGGTGGTCGCATCAAGATGAAACATGCACCAAATTTTGAGTTAGACTTCCAGCAATACAACAGCTGTTAAAATCACATTCCATTTCGTGCATTAGCTTTTGCATGATGCACGTATAAATATACAGACAGACAGAATTGGATTGCACGTATTCCACGGTGGTCATCTACTTGGATGACCAAGAATCACAATGATATGCGCTATCATCAAGCTCTTAGATAAAAATCTGAGGGTGTGATAATAGCGTATGGGCTGTTATTCTCTAGGTTCCTAGATCATGCCATCTGAATTTCTCTTACTAGCCTTTACCACGAAATCTGTCTACAACAATGCTTTATTTTAAAACCTAATCCAATCAAATTTTCTTTGTTATGGAATAACTCGGTGAGAGGCAAGGTAATGTAATTCCAGAAAAAGTCGGTTAAATCTGCAGCGTCCGAACTAGAAAAGTTGCTAAATCCTACAGTGACGAGCATTAATAGCCTCGACGTATTAAGATGTCTGTGCGGTGACTAGGAGCTTCAGAACTCCACAAGTAATCCTTTCGTTCTCAGAAGGAAAATGTTATTTGTATAATAATATATTGGTCTGGGCGACATCTAATTTAATATGCAATTAATGTGGAAGTGATATCCCTGTATGTGTAATCATCCACATAGATCATCATAGATGGTAAATAACGAAGTGCATGTTTGTTCGCCATCATAGTATATACATACTATATAGTCAAGTTACGTTGACGAACATAGACAGTTCTAACAAAAGCATATGTACTAAAAACTTAACTATTTGATACCCTCATCAGATAGAAAATAAATTCGTAACTAGGCCCAGATATTTCTAACTAATGCTTATTATATTTTATTTAGTACATTTGTCACAAATAATAAACACGTCATAAATATGTAATACTAAATCTACAAATTCTACGACTGTGACGTAATCAGAAGGTTGGGTAAGGATTTAACTCTGCAAAACTGGAGTTAAATATTTACACTTTTAACCCAGTGTTGACATATTCTGATTCGTAATGACGCAAGGCAAAAATTTATAGCACGCAGCTTTGATTCATACAGGCTGGACTTAATCATTTATAAATAAAATACATATGTATGTAACATGTTATGCATTGAACAAGTAACAATTTTGTACAATTAGGATATATATTGGAGTTATTTTGTACTATTAAATAGGCTAAATACGTTCCACCTACAATATTTACAGACCAAAATGCTAAAGCCTTATAAAATTCTTTAAAGCAAATTGTATCAGCTGACTGTAACGTAAAGTGTACTAATTTTTTTACAGTGATAAATAAACAACGCGATAAAATCCGTATATAGTAGTTTAATTTCAATGAGTAAAGTGTACTACTCAGAATAGGCATTCGTGGGCTTGGGCGAGTGTCTGTCAACTCAACAGCAACTCAGCACTAATTTGTCAACTCTTCTTAAGTTATGTTACTCGCATTTCGTGAAATTTTAGTTCGTTGTATCCCGTTGTCAGTGACACATTTTACTAAAAAGGTTTTTCATGTTCGCCCATTATGATTTACAGTATATTTTTCGTTGTTTGTCTTATTTGGTAAGCAAACACAACTCGGCACAAATTTTCTAGTATGTTGCTATCTCAATACAGATTTTGCAACAAAATGTACCTTTTATTAAATGTATATTTATTACATTAATTATTTTATTTTTGGAAGAAGCAAACTCTTACTAACAACGAAGCACATTATTATTTTTGAAACGTTACATTATTTGTAAAATAAAAGTTCACATATAATAAACATATTATGATCGTGACAGTTAGACATTTGGAAATTTAAGTATTTTGTCTATGTATCGAAGAGATAGCAGATAAATGTATGACTAAAATGGTAAACTGTAACTTATAATAATAAAATATAATGGTATTTTCTAAAATTATTACGAAATATACAAAAAAAAACTAAATATAATATAATATAATATTCTACCACATACGCACAACACTATCTAGTCCAAACTAAGCAGAGCTTGTACTATGGGTACTAGACAATGGATAAACATACATATATACTTTTTTTTTGTAAATACATACATATTATACATAGAAATAGAACAAAGATACTCAAAGAAATACTTTTCATCATTGAAAGAATATTCAGCCAGGCAGCTGTTGGACGCATCATACTTCTCATTGCCTTACATAATGTTAACCGTCACAGGTAGTTAATATACATAGATAAAATTGCAGCCTACAAACAAAGGTAAATGGCTAAAGTCAAGAAATTGATTAGAGAAGGAAGGAAGATTGGTTCGGTATCTTGGTTTTTTTTTATTACACATATAAAGTAAAAGGAGATAAAATAGTGTAGTTTGTCGGATGAATAGATGTAGCATCAGATGCACTGACCCGAAGTTTCGTTATACATATTTTAGAAGAGCCGAGTAACGATCAAGCTTTACAGTGTATCCATTAAGTAAAATATCTGCAACAGCTTTTCGTATTATTTATATCCATATTCTTTAACCATGACTTTTATTAAATTCATTCTGTTGCTGCTATAAAGTTAAAGACAAAAATTATGTTTAATGCAGGTCACAAAGTAACAAACAAAATATGAATGTCAATGTGTAATAGTTTGTTACTGTACATTATATTTAGGCAATCCGTGAAGACAAAATATGGTCAAACAAATTTTATATTATAACATTTGTTTACTAGGTTTGCCCGTGGCTTTGCCCCAGGAACAGCAGTTTTATGAGATGAAAGATTCATTAAGTCCCTTTACTACCCTGACAACGTGTATGCGAAATTTCATGATGATTAGTTGAGTAATTAGGGAGTGAAAGCGTATAATAATGTCCTCCAGACCGATTTTCGGTCACGGCGGCCAATCTTAACGAAGACTGGCCATCTGCGCAGGAGATATTATAGTGCACAAGTATGTGCGCAAACACAAGTGCACTCTCTGTTCCCTTTTATGCCTATTTTAGATTTATATTAAAACATGTACCTTAGCCCAAATCATTTAATCTCTATAATATTATAAAGTTATTATTGTTCTTATCTTTAGTTTTTTATAGTCTGTAGTATATGGCATAATGGCTGCAACACCTTGTTAATCTGAGTTGTAAAATACTGAAATTATATTTAATTGGCGATTTAAAAGAGTGGCCGTGAGTTTTTTGCAGGTTTCTATTCATAGGCTCAACCCTTTGCTTGAACCTAGCAACTAACCTAAATGTAGCTTCAGTAACTTAGTAAACTCCCTAACCCATATACTTTGACGTTCATAAGTGTTACTTGACCTAAATTAATAAATGATTTTTGACTTTGACTTTGACCTTACCCTTATGATCCGATGGGACGGATAATCCGACACGGCCGGAGAGAGATCAAGCGCAGGACCAACGGCTTTACTTGCTTTCCGAGGCACGGGAGTGTCTAACACCGCCAACTTTCTAACTCCGGGCTCGTATTGAGATTTCTTAACAGAAAAACCCAATACCTTTATGTTGGCCCGACCTGGGATTCGAACCCGAGACCTCATGCACAGCAGTCGCATTCACTACCGCTGCGCCACAGAGGCAGTGAGTGAAAGCGTAATAAACAAACAAACTAACTCACATTCGCATTTATAATATTAGTTAGGATAAAGACACTTTAACATTAGAAAATAATCACGAAGTACTTTACTAAATTGACCTACAAAATAGATACAAATGTATAAATTCTTTATGAAACAGGCAACTATATAGTTCGATGCACTTTTCTTGCTCAAGTGATCGTCAATTGAATAATAACCTTCAATCAGACAATTGAATAAAAGCTAATACAAATGTATTAGCTGGCTTTTAAAAGAATCTTTACGTTTGTGTAATGGTTATACATAATATGCAAGGTTGCTATGAACCACGGACATTAAAATGGACAGAGTATTCCATATGAGCTCAGTGTTAATTCGAAACTCGATAAAGATAAAAATAAAAACCACTTTTTTTAACAAATTAAATCAATTTAATACGCAAGCACCATATTTTTTAAACATCAAGAAGTTTATCAACAAGAGCCTCAATATTGTGACAAACTTGGTCTCGACATATTATTATGATGTATGAAATAAATTACCTGTCATCATAAACGCGAACAGATGCGCGCAGTCGCTTATAACGCCTTAGAGTTTGAATAAAAAGTATGTTTTACTTGATTGGATCACTTATTTTATTTAAGGCACACTCCTTCCCTCTTGCCACCTCCTCCCTTGATGTTTGGTGTCAACGCGTACGTGTCAAGTGACTTGTACCCTCGATGTTTCATGCGTAAATTCGGTTCTAACTTGCATACTTAAATTCGGTAGGAGCAAAGTCATATTTGTTATATATATATATATATTTTTTTTTTGCGTTTTAGTGTGAAGGACGAGCAGGCGGATCGCCTGATGGTAAGCGATTACCGTCGCCCATAGACACCCGCAACCCCAAAAGGAGTTACAAGTGCATTGCCAGCTCTTTAAAAAGGAATGAAGGAGGGAAAGGACAAAGGAAAGGATAGGAAAAGGATCGGGGTAACTGGGTAACAACAGTACGGGTACCGTTACTTCATGCCGGTATTCTGTGAGAGGGTAGTACTACCCCAGTCGATCCGGCCCATTCATGCTGAAACCAGCAATTATCAAGGATTTCAAAGCCGACGCACAGTGCCGCATAGATTCTAGAAACGTTATCCGATCGATCGTCCTTGATAACATAAGCCGATACGCACCCCTTCTACCATGATTTGGGCCACTCGAGGTGGCCGGTTCCGAGGGCCGTGAAACAAACGGCCTCGAACTTAGACAGGGCCACCTCGAGGCCCAATTGCCGGATACGACCCGTTGGTCGTCGACTTGTGTGATCCCAGCGGTCGTCAGTATGGCCGCCGCCCGGTGTGACTTACCTCTCGCAATGACAAGTGTGTCGTCCGCTTAACAAGTGACGCCGACGCCACGGAGGAGCGCACCTCGCAGCACCCAGTCGTAACCGATGTTCCACAGGAGTGGACCCAAAACCGATCCCTGGGGAACAACGCACGACATCTCTCACCGTCTCCAACCATTGTGACCCGAGTAGACTACTACCCTCTCAGATAAATATGCCCCGACAATGTGGCGGAGGTAGGTCGGCACTCGATGGAAAACGAGTGCACCCCTAATACAACTCCAGGGCAAGGTTTTAAAGGCATTCGCGATATATAGGGACACCGCGAAGACGACCTCGCCCCGGAACACCGCATCCTCCGCTAGGTTCCTCACATGCAGGACTGCATTAATAGTGGAGCGCTCACGACGGAAACGATACTGGTTGTGCGCCAAATCCGGACCCACTGAAGAAAGACGCTGGACGAGGCGCTCCGCAATGATAAATTCGAACAATTTAGCGACCTCGTCTAGGAACACGATGGGCCGGTAGGCGAACGGTGGTCTGCCGGGCTCCCTTCGTTCCTGATTAGTACCAGTTTCCCTACCGTCCACTGGCGTAGAATCTGGCCTAAACTGCACTAAGCATTTACTGAGGAGCCCTCTGAGTCGGGGCGCAAGCTCTTCGAGGGCCAGGGCCAATGCAAGACATAAGCCTTAACCTAATTTATGAAATAATAATAAAATACACTGCAGACCGTGACAAATATACAGGCTTAAATCTATTTTTGTAATAATAAATAATACCAGATACTACGATAAATTATACTTAGTTGCGTGTAATATTTACAAGAACTATTTTATCCTAATTACCTTACTTATTTTATTTTTATTCATTTAATTACATGCGTAAATAACAAACATAGATAGAGAACCAATAAAAGGCATTCTCATTTAGTCAACCTTAGTTGAGATACATAAATCAAGTAGATATTATATTAATACTAGCGGTCGCCAAGTGGTCGAAATTCGCCCATAATTTATTTAAATTTTAAATTGATCGTTATTATTAAAGTTTTATTGTCTATAACTTAATACCCTTATAATCACATTTCATTTAGTCACCTAAACCATGATTACGAAACATTCTACGAAGTCAACCGAACAATGCCGAAATACTAAGAAAACGATTACACTGCTTGAGTAAAATGCATGGTTGTGTGCGTGTAGTGTATTTCATTAATGTAATGTATTTCTAATGCATATTTTATAAAAATATTAGGATTCGGCCCTCCTTCTCCATATAAACTTTAACTGTGCCAAATTCCTTACTCCTCCATCCGCGGAATTGTCGCAAAAAGCGGTACAAAGTTTTCCCTTCACGTATTAATATATAGATTTGACTCTGATTAAACTGAGCAACTTTAAACTAATAATTATAATAATTTGAATGAAACTAGCATATGATAATGAAATAAATTAAATATAATATATAAAAAGGAACAAAAAAAGAAAATCTACAATACTGAACCTGAAGTAGAATAGTTCTTTAATTGCTTGCAAGTCGTGCGTACGGAATTGATCTTTCAATAATATAACAAATTAAAAGACTTTAAAAGGCTGTTTCTAGTATTCTTATTAGTTTTAATGCCATTCTTTAGATTTGAAACATTTTTATTGTACCTTTTATTGCTGAGCTGGCAGATGAACTGCTGATACAAGAAGTGCAGAAGAGTAGGAGGTGCACAATTCAACTCTAATCATCTTTGCAACCGTACAAGTTACAGGTGCACAATTTAGTCACAGTGGCCACTTACACGTCATCATACGTGCTTCGCGAAGTTGAACGAGTGGGTTGTAGTGATGCTTTTCGAACTCAGTATTCCACTTCCGTTAGAAACTTTAAACAAAACTGTAGTCGGCGCTTCAGAATAAGACTCAGTTACTGAATGCTGTAGGTTTTTTTTTTTGTTCGTAATTTTTGACTCGTGTCTTGAAAATTGAGTTTCACTTAGATCGGCGTTCGTGTACTAAAGACTAGAAGAATAATAATAATATTCTAATATTTTCTCTAAATTCTAATTAATTGTTATTTGAACGATAAATAATTAAGTGTAGAATGATAAAAATGTAGTAAAGGCTTGTAAAGTCAGTAAGCAAGATGGAAACATTTATTTTTGTATTATAATTCAAAAACGATGTGAAATAAATCTAAGGTCCATTATTATTGACGCAATATCCTTCGCGAGAAATGTTTCAGTAATATCCCTGGAAATAACCCTATCATCGATCACCCGGGTTAGTCCAACCCAGGTAAAAAGTGGCTAGACCTTAAAATGGTGCCGAAATACATTGGCTATAACTTCAGGCCCAAACACATCCGTCTCATTTACATAAGGACTCGATTTTAGATTTAGTATATTCGTTGAGTTTAAAAGTTCTTTTTCACTGGTTTGTGATAGTTGATGGATTCGGTGATGGTTATGTTAAAAATATTATGGTCATACGTGCATCAAGGCAGACATGCAAATGCGTAAATTTTTAACGACTACTAGTTTTGTTCACTAGTCTACCGAGCACGTGGTGCCGTTTTGTTTAAAAAGAAACAAACGTCAATAGTTTATTACTTATTTTATATATTATCTATGGACTGTTTGTAACTAGGTAGAGCTGTTAAGCATGAAGCTTGTCTAGAAGTTTATCGTTTTATCACGTCAATAACTATGTATGAATTAATAGAGATAATAGGAAAGAATACAATAACAAACCTGTGATAATGCATACAGAAGTTCACCGTTAATAGGCATGCAATAAAGACTAGTTCGTTTTGGTATACGAAACATTTTTGGTATCCAAGGTCGATACTGACTTACTAAAAATAAAATTATAACCATATGGAGTTATGATGGGTAAATAGTTATTGCTAGTAAGCGCACAAAATCTTATTTACTGACGTCATCTCGTTACAGATTTTAAGATTAACTTTAATCAGCATATTGTAATAATGAAATATTTTAAAATATTAATTATTAGCCAAATAAAATTGACTATATTCGGTACATAACACTAAATTTCGATATTTATAGTGCAAACATGGCTCACATTACGTTGTTTTGTTGTTATTATTCTTTGGAGTTTACCTCATATAAATTTCCGTTTTTACGACAAAGCTAAAACAAAAAGCCCTTAAAACAACTATATCCTGTATTTTTATTATTTGTTAGGCAATCATACATATTTTATAAAAATATCACCCGGCTACCTTTTACCTTTCACAAGATACAGGTTGGACAGACAAATAACGGCGGAGCTTAGTAATAGAGCCCCGATGGCACCCCTCGGGTACGGCACGATAAAAATCAATATTCATGTCTTTTCACTAAATACGCCAATTAAATTAGACTAGAGTATTCATTAAAAGTACTATTTCAGTAGAAAGACGTAGAAAGATTTGGCAGATACCACGATAAAATAACTAAAACTAGATCAATTGCAATGTACATATTATATTTAATTCTAATTAAACATTAAAACATATTTGCCATGACACGTCATAAATGTCTGTTTACCATTCCTCAAAATAAACATATTTATAAAAGGCATTCTTTTATTACGACGCATTGTAGTTAATGTAACACAGCATAAGAGCAATATCAACTCTCCGCGATGTCATTCGGTAAATTTTTGCTCATAAAAATGTTCCGCGTAATGCCTTCCTTTAGTCGATGAGATGAAATTTATTGTTGGTCGTAAAAAGTACATTGCGCGAGTAAACCGCGCGAATTTTAGGAACTCGCTGCCAACGTTCTCACGTCGTCACTCTGTCTTGTGACGAACTTTTTATATTCGACCTCGTCATTATGGCACAAACAGCAAGCGTACACGCATATCTAATAGCATGATAAAATATTATGATATTTGTTAAAAATGCACACGTGTTGAAGCAATTTATTTGTAGAAGTGTATGTTGTTGCCACACTAAACTCACGAACTAAGTAGAGCTTTAATTCGGAGTCTTTAGAAGTTCTTAATTACTTAACAATTGTCATCTTCACTTATTACTACTATTTTATGCGCTCATAAGTATTACTTATTTTGTGAAGGTAGAAATTATACATTTTATAATATTGAATATATTTTGAAGTGGATAATTTCTCTTACTCGAACATGAATGCATTTCCCAACAGTGCCAAAGAGAATTAATTTTTTATTACCGCCTCCTTCCTTGACTTGCGCGGCAATGGAAACTTTGAGAAAGTTTCGTTGGCTATTAATAATTCTCCTACGGCGTCCGGGACCTCTGAAAAGAATATTTCACTCTTTTGAAGCTGCAAACTGGGTACAATCAAATTACCATTTGAAAGAGCCCCTTGTATTGCTATTTAGGACGTTGAACGATTTTCGTTAGTTTGCTTTGGGCATTATCGTTCAAAACGTTTTATGAGATATAAAACGTTCACGGGTATTTGTATTTTTATATACTTTTAGACCTATAATTTACATTACACGTAAAAATCTTTAACAAACTTTACTTTAAAGAGAAAAGTTTAATTGTTATTTTTGTTTGACGCAGACTGTTTCTTTTCATAATATATTTATGTTTCACTTTTCTGGAATATATACCATGAAATGAATTTCACTACCTTCCTGTGATGTATGTATTGACATATACATAAATTCAGTGAATTCAATTTGATGGCGGATTTAGAAGATCTCTTCATAATTAAATACAAAAAGTGACAGCTTCGGTGACGCAGTGACAGTAAATAATGTGCATAATAGATGATGGGACATCTATATTTACCAGGCAAATTCTAAATAAAGAAAATATGAATATGCTAAATTACTGATTTTACATAAACTGTGAATAGAATTCAGCATCCCCAAGGGAATAGAAATATGTTGAGAACATTTCTAGATGAACTGGTACCCTAAACACAAGTTGAATCTTATTCTGGGTACCAGAGTTTATCGTAAATACTAAATATCGTTGTTTGTGACGCTGTTATTGTATTTTTGTGCTAAACTAAGAAAATAAATCTTATTGTTATTATTAACTCCTAATAAGTTATAGATAAGTATGTTTATTTTAGTGTAACTCTAAAATCATTATTTTTTGCTAACTCTATTGCAGTATTCAAATTATTATTTCGTTTTATAACTAATAGTCCTGCATCAAATATTAATTTATTAAAAGAAATCAATTGTATTAGACATTTCTAAGCAAAATTCTAAAGCAAAACAAGGGTATAAGCCATTATCTGATAGTAATACACTCTTGGAGAGCACTAATCAGCTTTTTAAGAATATACAGGGTGTCCGGTAATTAATGGATAACCTTGAAATGTCTTATAGTAGAACTGAAGGCCGTTCAGAAGAATGAAAGAAACATAATAAAAAAAATTAAAAATAATATATATATTAAAAAGTGCAAGCTTTATTAGCATAGCATACTTTTGAGTATCTATCTATTAGCATAAATAGTGTTTAATAATAAAACAACAAAAAACCGATGGACACATCTCAGGTCTACTACTTTAGGATAGATTTTTTTTCATATTATATTATATCAGTTTCACTATAAGACATTTCCAGGTTATCCATTAATTACCGGACACCTTGTATAAGATAGGTAAAAATAATATACATAATAATATAACTATAGTAAAAAGCAGACAATCCGCTGGGCAGCTTGTGGTAAGCTCAATGCAGTACGGAATGCCTCAGAGTTAGAGTAAAAGCCTCATCTTCGGTTTGCTTCTATTGACTGGTTGGGGTAGAGCATCTGCGAACGCAAATGAGCCTGATGTAACTAGCGCGCAACAATATCATAAACTTCGAATCAACCAACATGTTTGTTCATAATTATCATAACTTACCTACTTGTGTAGTCAAATACAATATCGATTCTTGTCTAACATACAATACAATATTTCATTATTATCACAAATTGATTATATATCGGAAATTATAATGGTGTTAAATATAATTTACTATGTTATATCAAAACATAATTATATATATACATATAGGTATATCTATCGTTATATATAATTATAATAGATATATATAATTATATATAATTATAAAATATACTTTCCAATTATCCGATAATAATATGGAAGCAAAAGAGATAGAAAATTGTCGGCAAATTATTAGATTTGAATAATTAATCTGTCAATTGCTGGAACGCCAGATAGAACTTAAAAACATTATGTCTGGCGAATCACTCCATCTCAAGACATTAAATAGCAATATTATTACCTACACATATTTATAAGATTGTACCTATTTAACATAAATGTAGTAGGCAATAGGCAGGCCACCAAGCACCAAAAATCAACGAATGCGAGAAACTTGGGGTTCAACATGTAAATAATAAAAGGAACTTCATCTAATTCTGTGCAAAAGTCCGTTTATAATATCAGCCCTGAATTATACTGTCCTATTGCTAGGCACGGACCTTATCTCAGTTTGAGAAGGGTTAGGCCATAGCCCACCATGCTGGTCCAGTGCGCGTTGATAGATTTCACATAATTATATTCGAGATCATTATGGATCTATTAGCCGTGCAGGTTTCCTCGCCTCAAAAGCCTATTATACAATAAATAATTCCATCTTGATTTTTCTTATTCTGTCTATGCTAAAAACATTACAATACTGTTTATAGTATTAAAGCACTTTTTAATTTGCAGACGGCTTCTGGACGTCTTAAAAAGAAAATAAATATCGAGCCGTAAATGACTGTCTTAAATAATCGAGTTGTTTTCGCTCGATCAATCGCTAATCGCCTGTTCCACGTTTTCTCTAATATTTGCGTAAAAAATGCTCATTCCTCAGGGTGTTGAAGAGCGAACATAAATAATGAGGGCCCAGGTTGCCGGGCTATTATTGTCGTCGATCATTGGGGACTACGGCGAAGCGTATTCTTTTATGCGCCAGTATTTTGTCAGATGAGAATACTTTAAGTTATTTGTATCAATTTATTTTAAATGAATTTGACTTCTGGAACAGCCTTTATTATAATTAAATTAAAATGCAACGTTATGAAGTAAGTTTTCTTTAACCTGAATCATTCTTGTCCTCTTCTAAATCTTACCCTCGCATATAATACAATTTATATTTCTGCTTTGCATGCGAACTCCTGAAAATAATGTTTTAGTAATATTAATTTAGATAAAACGTATCATTATTAGTATTTTAAAATTACTTTGTCTTTTTTACGTTTGTAAATATTATATTAGATTAATTAGTGTTATCATAAATAATGTTTTATATATATATATATATATTGTAAAATGTCAATTGGTAATAAAAATAACTCTTTTCATATGTACATATAATAAGATTTTAATACTCACAAAATAATGTACATAATAAGTAATAATAACTTACATATTACATAATATAAATAATTTTATCTACAAAATAGCTTGTATAAATATAATATATGTAGGTGTTAATAAAGTGGCAATGAGCAAACAAGGAAAAGATTAATCGTTCAAGGAAGAAAAGTTCATAAATGTGACTAAGCACAGAAAAAATTACATGAATTTTATGTAAATGGGCCATTTTCATGCTAATTAGTTCTTTTTTAAATCCACTAATGTAGGTCTATTGACTTGTCTCAAACAGTTTAAAATAGTCTCTTGTGAACCTATTCCCTTGGACATAAAAATCTACCCTGTATAATTACTATAATATTATCTTGACCAACACTGAGATCCAAGCACAATGCTTTTTTATTGTTTCTGTTTGCAGACTATTTGATTCAATATTATAAACGCGAAATTGTGTTTGTTAGTTTGTGCTCTTATTTGCAACTACAGAATACCCATTTTACAGTTGCTTGGACACAGCATAGTATTTGTTACCGGTCGGAGTAGCATAGACTAATTTTTATTCTGGTATAGTGCTCTTGTGGTCATTAGAACTACGGGAGAAAAGCCGCAAGTAAAAGCTAGATTATAATAAAATAAGTGTTTTCTTCTTATAAAACTTTGAGAAATTAGGATTAATAAATATTGAAAATAGACTTCGAGTCAACGTTACAAAAGGGCCCAATTTTTGTAATTTTTAATCAACTATACTAATACAAAATGAATTGTGTTAATTTTCTTTATATGTGTTTTCGTGTGTTTAGCCCATACATAACGAAAACGTATTTCAGCAGCCGCCTTCTTTGTTTTAGACAGCAAAATCTTGTTTTTCATGGTTAGGTGGTCGTTAATGAAATTTATTTGGGTTTTCTTAGAATCCTATTTGGCTGGTTGTAATGTTTTACTCATACCTGGCCGCAGCAATAAAATCATTCGTAGTATAACAGATATAATTTCAAAAATATTTTCGTTTATAACTATTTATCCTTGGTGTTCCATTCTCCTTTAAAGTGTCACGATCATTTCACCAACTCAGGTTATCCCTAAAACGGAGCCTGTAACAAGCTCATTTCGCCTAATGGTAAACTATTACATACCGTAGACAGTACCAAGAGCAGTACAACAGTGCGTTGCGCTGACCCTGGGAAAAGAAGACATAAATAGGATGAAAGGAAAGCAAAGAGAGATGAAGGTATACGAGACTCCGAAACTGTTTCTTAACGAATAAATCGCATTATCATTGTTATTATTCTTACACAGGCTGTTTAAAAAAGTGATATATGTACCTCAGGCGTACCAACTTATTTGTACGAGTAACTTGGTTTGTATCACAATATGTAATTGGCAAAAATGAGCTATAATACCACTTAAAATATGATTAAATAAACATTCTGTATTTAATATAATTACGTATATTTTGTGTTATTATTTAACGTATTATTATTGTTGTCTACCTATTAGATTACTACAATCCCTCTTGAGAATATCCTTATATAAAAACCCAATAATATTTTGCCCTACAAAGACCTCGACACGGGACCACTACGACTTTTGACTACACTAATTATACTAATACCAATTATGTGTAATTCGATATCAGTGTCAGGGAGTAGCTGCCGCGTCTATATTGTTCGAGTCGCTCAGGCTCATGCCACATCGCATTCCCTCCGCCGCTCTCTAATTTTGTATGCTCTGTTGTTTCACCGCATTTATTTTTCTTCGCGGTCTAATTCTCTTTGTTGTCTCAGTCGTTTCGCAACCAAATTTCGTGAAATGAGGTCCGTGTTTGAAATGAAATTGGTATTCGGAATGAATTGGGCTCCTACGTAAGTTTTGCGGATTCTTGATTTTTAATTCGATTTATAGACGTTGAATATTAACGTCGTTAAAATTCAACAATGAGATAATAATTACATTATTAAATTTATTCTTTCTGACCTAGGCGAACGTTTCTTGACCAGATCGGAGACGTTCTGGATAAAGGCCAAGTTAAGAGCACCTTAAACCGGCGAGCGTGTATGAGGAATGTTATGAAAGTGAATGAAGCCAGAGAAGTGTGTCAGGATAGCAAATTAAAATCCGTAGTCTCTGCCTACCCCTCTGGGCAACAGGCGTGAATCTATGTATGTATATGTATTCTCTCTGGGGTTAACCTGTCGTTAATTTAGCACTATATTAAAAACAAACATTTTGAAGTCTATGTTTTAGATCTCATGTAATATAGGCGAGCATAATAACTGTCATTTTCAATCACCGAGCTACTGAGAAATCCTTAACAGAAAAATCCAAAAACAATTTACGCAACTTGAGCTATGGAATTTACCATCGATCGCAAACTTAAATCACAGGACCGAATAGCGTACATTACCGATAATATACATATCAGTCGCATAAACTACCGCAAATATTATAAATGTAAATGTTTGGAAAGATGTTTAAATATTTGTTACTGAATAAAGCGTTAACCATTGAACGTATTTACATGAAACTTGGCACAAAAATAGAACACGTCTTGGATTAACACAGGATAGTTTTTATCCCGGTATTCCTGTGGGATTTTAGCGGGACAAGACCGCGAGCACAAGCTAATTAATTTTATAAAATATTTGATCCTGCCCGCGGCTTTGGCAAACATCTTCACGAACCTTCACATTTATAATCTTAGTAGGATAGTGTATAGTTCTTATTTGGCAACCCTGTAATTGGTTTAGCGTTAGTTGGCATTCTGGAGTATGAATTTTATAACACGTTATTAAATCTGGTTCTTTTTCTAATCTACGTTTTGTATTAAGGCGGAGAAATTTGTTCAAAATCAGAGGTAATAAGAATGAGTTTCATTAGGACTCTGTATCATCACGTCGAAATGTAAAGAAAAGCATACATACAATGTCTCACGCCAGTATATCCACGAAGGGCTTTTCTCCATTTTATACCAATATACGATTTTATACCTTTTTTGCGCATGACAATATAGGCTCTTGTAGCCACCAGATTGCCTATCGTTGCTTACTGATAATTTGAAATACTCAGTGCCAAAACTCTTTATTATAAAAAAACAATATTGAAATATGTAATTGCAAAAAGAGGTACGCAACATACGCCCTCAGATTGCCCATCCCAACTATTACAATAGATAATTGTTAGCGAAACCGAACTCTTTGTATGATCGACAGCCGGGACGTGGAAACTGGGCGTACTTGCAATATTCCAACTTTAGTAACTCATTCATTGCCAAACTGTCCTGGGGATAAGTCGAACACTGGCGAAACTTGTGTTGACGCGTAATACTCGTACTAGATGTTGGTGTACGCCCGGCAACCACGACGCGGCTGTCTATCACCAGAGGATTTTGGTATTGTTACCTTTATCTATTGCAATTGTTGGAGTGGAAAATATTTCATTACAATAGATTGTCGACGTAACGTGTGATTCGGTTTTATATAAAATAAATTAAATTAATTTAAATAATGTACGCTAATTTTGTTAGAATTTGATTCAATGATATTAAGTTTTTTGGATTGGATGTTTCAACTTAGCATAAACACGCTTTGTATGGACAAAGCCCACTCACACACACACAGACAAGTCAGACGCTGGCAAATCCGATCGCAAAACAGTAACAAAAACCAATCGATGCCACCATTTCATAAAATAATTGAAATAACCTTGAAATAACCATTTCAATGAGTTATTGTTAGTCACGAAATTAAGTGGTATATTACGGCATCAATCGGTTGACATTTTCTTAGCATTTCCGTACAATAGTTTAGTTGCATAGAACATTTTGGTTATAATATCCATGCAATTAAAAAGTACCTACTTGCAAGGAAAGCAATGTGTACATATTACTTACATGATCAAAATACGGGATTATAACAAATTCGCCATATCTAGAGACAAAAATTTACATCTGGTAGATATGCCGCCAAAACAAAATGGTGGCTAAAGTGTATAGCTCTAATTTGGTTGCCCTGTAATATCTATAGGATGATTATTTTAAACATGATTAATTGATAATATGTCCGCAGCTTAAGGCAAAGTTACGTTGCTTGCGAATAATGAAAGATTTAATGAATAATTTATGTATTTAATCGTAGCTCTAATCTAATCGGTACTGACTAGACCAGGGCAAGGTCATATTTTGTAGTAGAATCTTAAGGTCTAGTTGTAAGCTTGATTCGAAAAATACTGGTGTTTAATTAATGCAGATCTGGAGACAAAATTAAATACAAAATAAACTAACAGCGTACTAGAGATATTAAAAAGGAGTTTTATTAGTCTTATTGGCCAAGTATGTTTTTGAATTACTTATATAAAGTGAGAAGTGGCCACACATAAACGAATAGTAAAGTTTGTTACAGTTTTCAATATAAAAGCGTATGTCAGTCACGCCAAATGGATATACGGTTAACTGATAAATATAACCCTCGCTTGGTCCCTTCATTGGTAATTCAAACACGGGCGGTAGTACGATTTATGTACAAATGTGTTCAGCCAAGCCGGCCATATTTATTTTTCCATGTCCTAATGCCATTTCTGAAATATTCATACGTTGACCGTACCATCTGTCTTGCTGATGTCTCTAACAATAACATAATGTAGTACCTTACATCTGCTCCGGGATAATTCGAATGGTGATGAATAAACGACCTCCTATGGCAAATATTTATCATAATTATTGTTTAACTAGGTGTTGCCCGCGCCTTTGCTCACGGCTATTCAAATTAATATGTATAATTATGTTATTTTGCTATAAAAGTACATATTTGACTGCACGAATGGTGTAGTGGTGTAAGTAGTCGTCTCGTGATTGCTACTGCGCCGATGATTGTAGGTTCGATAACCACACAGAACAAAAGTGATCCACAAATTTGTCCCGAGTCTGAATGTTCTTTGTGTCCGTTGTTTGTCAACGTCAACTGCTCAATGAGACTGTACTCAACTTGTGTTTTTAATTTAATTATTCACAAGAATACGCAATTACTTTTTAACTTTTTAATGCATTTTTTGTTTTAGAATATTCTTTTATGAAGTCAATTTTCTATGTAGTTATTTTTTATTTTAAATTAATCTAGTTCTATATAACCTACCATTTAATTATGGACTGTCACCTCTACCAATTCTATTCATGCGTTTGTAACTGCCTGGCAAACTGTTTGAGATGGACCACCCCGGTTGGTACAAGCCACAGCTACTATAAGATCAAATTGTATTTATTTAACATAGTTTAAAAACCTATGTATCCATGATCAAACCCCTGTACCTGCACCAATAATTATGGTCAATCCACCCACCATATTCTATGGCAACGCAGTTTTCGATAATAAGAACGCTAAGCGATTTCTAAATTGTTTAGAGATCTCTTCTGGAGTTGTATAATATGCCGATCTTGTATCAAGTAATACGAAATTCCGACCGTTTAAGCATTCTGGCATACATATTACTCTAATCAGGGTTAGTCAAGGCCCTTAATGTTCGTGTCCTTACATTTTCTGGTCTTTGAAAATATTCTTAATATTTTATGTCCCGCTTCGTTAAGGTCGGATGAAATTGCTTTTTCTACTCGTTCTATATACTTTTTATTAATAGCATTGCGATTTTAAAAACTATTTTTCTTGGGAATTTAGAGTGTCAATTCTAAAGATTTCTGATTTGCAATAACGTTAAAAACTACTGAACTGATTTTCATGCGGTTTTCCCCAAGAGACATGTTTCATGAGGAATCATCATCAAATTTCGCACACGTTTTGTCAGGGTTGCAGAAAAGGACATAGGGTATATTTTATCCAGAAAATAACTACTGTTCCCGAGGGATACAAAAATATAACTTTTAGACGCTCGTCCGCTATAACAACTCGGCCTACTAATATGAATGAATTACAACGTGACGCCTGGAGTACATAAAAAGGGATCTACTGTATCCCAGTAGAAATCTGATATCAAAAATAAAAATCTGTTTCCGAGTTAGGTTAGGTTCTCAAAATAATTACATTCAGCTAATTAAGCTCTGTCTGTTCACTTATTTATGCTGATTGACAAAGTTGTCGTAAGAAGTTCGGTATTCTACAGTGTTGAAATCAAATCAAATTATATTTTTATACTAAAGTACCTTTAACGGTTAGTATTATAATAACTCGATAGACGGCGCTGAAACGCGATATCGATTTGTGATGTTGAATGTAGTAACTAAAACTAATTCACTCCACAGTCCGATACTACTATTCTAATAATATTGTATTTGTTTTACATTTGCACTTTTTATTGTTATTTTACTTTTGAGCGATAGTTTATCATTTATTATTTCGATAGATGGCGCTAAACACATTTTAAAGCGTAGTATCATTTTGTATTATCGATGGCCATATTAAACTGATTAATAATCGTGAAGTTTGGAGAAAGAAATTCGGGGATACCGTATTGATGAGAAATAGCAATACATGTTTTCGATACATTTGTTTATAAATATTAGATAGAGAGAAAAATAAAACAACAAAATTAAAAAGTGTCATAACATTCCTTCACACCGTCGTCAATTGAAAAAAATAATATTGTAAATATTGATTTGTGCGGAGTCATTTTTGGCTACCGTCCGGCAATCATATGAGACTATTTATTGTCTCACAGTTGAAAGTGTTGGAACACCATTCACAGGTAATAGTAACACCAGATGCTATGAGTACTAAAGTACCGTGGGTTGAAGAGAAGAATAGAGGGCGGCCGAACCGTTACACGTGAATTGAGCATACCAAGATTAATGTGTCAATGACAACCGACAGCCGCCACGTGTTCATCGGAAGGATGATCTTGTTTTGAATTTGTGTGGTAAGCGAATTTTGTGCTTATACCAGCAAAGTTTGAGCCTGTGCCTACAATATTTGAATCGATGTGGTATGCAAGGCTCACTCATATGCCTACAATGTTCAAGTGAAAATGAAGACCAAGACTGTACACTGGGTCTGCCAACCGTTGATTAGACAGGTCCTTCTTCCAGACCTGACAAGGACATCAGAGCGTCAGGAGAGGCCGCATTGGTTATGGAAGGCGTCGAAAATAAGTGACGACACGAATCATACGATCGTGCTCGGGTTATAAAAGCGTGTTCAGCACGCAACGAGTCACTTTGACAACGAGCGGCGGACCGAACAGAAGTGCTGTGTTATCGTTGTTGGGTGATTTAATGTATTTCTTTAATTAACGGTTACAATAATCATCCTGAAAAATTGAATGATCTTATTTAACAATGAAAGTACGTTTGTTATGTTTTTTAGGCTGTTTCACTTTTTATTCCTAACAATATTGTAATTGTTTGACGTTTGCAGTTCATATTGTGTCTTTTCTTTGAGTGATAGTTTATCATTTATTATTTTTGGTTTCATTATCGTACTTAACTGAAAATAAAATTGAATTGTGTAAAATATAATATATTTTACACAATTCAATTTTATTTTCAGTTTATTTTTATCTTGAAGCAAAAGTTTCTCCGTTTTAATTTTAAGGCTCATTCCTAACCTATATTACTATTTTTTGTTTTTACTGTATTCTTTTCGTTAAGAGTTTATTTACTTTTTCGGCATGCCTCGCAAACATAATTCTAACTTACCTATGAGCTCATTGCGGGCACGGACAGCAAAAAATGCTCGATCTCAAGAATTATCCGTTCATGCCGAATTAAGGAGACAGCGACAAGCTGCTTTAAGAGCTGATAAGACTCTATCTCAAAGCTAGGATAGACTGGAGGACCAAGCCAACCGCCAGGCTTCTATAAGAATGGATGAGACGCCCCAGCAAATACAAAGTCGAACGCCAGAGAGCCTTGAGAGCTAATGAAACGCTTCAAACGCAGATTTGTTTACATGTACAAGCTAAACGCTAAGCAGTTTAAAGAGCGTCTGAGACGTCTTATCAAACGCAACTCTGTTTGAATTGACAAACTCAACCCTAGACATCTTTAACAGCTACTGTGACGCTCCTTCAAACGCAGTTCCATTCAGAAGAACAAGCCCAGCGGCAGGCAGCTATTAGAGTGGCAGAAACTCCAGAATAGTCGTAGGTGACAAGAATCGTTCATGCAGAAATGCAAGCTGAGCGAAGACGAACTTTTATGCGTAACAGTTAGTCCGTATTTAATAAATCTGCCTTTGATTACGATCCTTTTATCTACACTTCTTTACTAAAATTAAAAAGAGAAATGATTTGATTTTTGTTTGTAAGGATTTAACTCAAACTACTCATCTGATTTTAAAATTCTATCTCCATTAGAAAGCTGTACTATCACCGAGTAACATAGGTTATTTATTATTTAAAAAGAAGTACTGTTACTAACATAACCCAGCCTATTCTACTAACTAGAATATAAAATATAAAAATGGGTTGAAGAAGTAAAAGTCAATCCTTTAATATGCGACAAAGCGTTCTACCGCTGTTATAGTCAGCTAGTACAGTGCCCAAAAAACTGGCAGCATTGCCACGTTAAATGGCAATGCTTATAACCTTAATATTTAGGTTTCAATGTTCATAGTAAGACACTCATTCAAACGCTTTAGACAACATCACTACTTTATATGCAGATTCATTATCTTCTACATATTTATTTTTATTTATTTATTTAAGGATTGCTTACAGTTATTACATTATTACTTAATCTAATGACATACATAAGGTTTATAAGCTAATGCACAACCACGTTGAAGCAAACACAACTTTCACAAATTATATTTGTTTTACAATACATAAAAACTAAACTAAAACTAAGACAGAACTAACTTATTATTTTAATTATATAGACATCTAAATTAAGGACTAGACAGGTAATATTTTATAGGTTTTTATTAGTACTAACTTAAACTAGTTATTAATATTTTTTTTAAGAATTCGACGAAATAGTGACAAAGAAATATTGAATATATCCAGCGAGCTGCTGTATTCATTTGCCATCCTAATCAAACGGCAGATTGGAGAATTCGCGCCTAAGACGGTTTTTCTCAATGGTGGGTGGAAAGGTGTAATTGTGGATCTGGGATATCGCGATGGAACACGAAATTTGATTTTACTGAGAAGCATCTGACAGTCTATTTGATGATTCAAAACTTTAAACAAAAATATCAAGTCAAGTACTTTCCTACGTTTTTCAAGTGAATCCATTTTAAAGTACTTTAGTTTTTCAAAGTAGGAAAGCGTTTTTATTTCATTTTTATTTCTGGATGTATTTATTAAATGCCACATGAAACGTTTCTGTATACGTTCTATTCGGAGACTGTGAACAGAAAAATGTGGACGCCATACTATACTGCAGTACTCCAAAGAACTTCTAACAAAACAATAATAAAGTAGTATTTTAGTACTAGGTTTTCGAAAAACCCTGCCGTTTCTAATAATAAAACCTAGCATTTTGGAGGCTACTTTTAATATGTTTTCCATGTGCGGAACTAACGTCAATTTCCTGTCCAGAGTTACACCCAAATCCTTGATACAGTCAACTACTTTCAACTTGTTACCATGTATATAATAAGTAGATGGGATTATATTGTGGTTTCGGGTAAATTTTATGTGATGACATTTGGAAATACTTAGCTGCATTTTATTAGCTAAACACCAATTTGACAGTGCGTCTAGATCTGTTTGAAGATGTTGGATTTCGTCTGGAGAATTTACTACTTTAAGAATTTTGAGATCATCAGCAAATATAAACGGACTAGAGTGTTTGAAGCAATTAGGAATGTCGTTAATAAATATATTAAAGAGAATGGGACCTAAATGGGAACCTTGCGGAACGCGAGAAGTTATTCTATAAGAATTGGATGTGTAACCATTTAATACGACATGAAAAATCCTGTCTGTTAGGTAGGACTGGATCCATTTGTGAATAGTGCCCGCAAATCCATACTGTGTCAATTTCTGTAAAAGTATTTCATGCGAAACCCTGTCAAAGGCTTTACTAAAATCAGTATAGATAACGTCCACTTGTTTCTGCTTATCTAAAGCCTCCGACAAAGTCTCCACAAACATACTTAAATTTGTGCAAGTAGACCGAGCCTTCAAAAAACCGTGTTGATGATCTGTGATATTTAGCTTAATAAAATGCTGTAAATATAGATTAACTACAGATTCGAAAACTTTGGCAAAGCTGGATAAAATAGAAATTGGTCTATAATTTTGAATTAATAAGCCATTACCTGATTTTGGCACAGGGACAACTCTTGCTTCTTTCCATTTGTTTGGGAATATACCGGTACTTAGGGATTTATTGTAAATCATACATAATGGGGTAACTAAGCTGGTAGCACATGAAGATAACAACAAATTAGGGATTCCATCAGGGCTCGCACCTTTAGATTTGTTTAATTTTTTAAGTTTGTTAAGCACTAATTTTGGTTCGACTGTCAGTGACGTAAAGCAGTTGCTGATTGGTATATTATATCTTGAACTTTCCTTTAGTGATGACACATTACTAGAACTGTTTCCAAGACAATCATGTGTATAAACTGAGGCAAAATGTGCAGCAAACATGTTACTTAATTCTGTACCATCACTTGCAAACTTAGTGCCATCGGACATATTAGCTGGGTACACCCCAGAACCGCCCCTTTTAGTCTTTAGGAATGACCAGAAACTTTTGCAAAGCGATATTTGCATCTGAGTATAATTAATTTTATTTAGGGATTATGGAATTATCTGGCAGATAGAATGTATTGACGCATACCTCTCTGCGGGACGACTGAGAGGTTATGTCGGACTCATACGGGGAAAGACGGTGACATCCCGGTCATACCGACTAAACCTACCACGTTGTTCCTCAACATAACCTGAGGTGGCGGGGTGGGGCGAATCACTTCCACATGCCATAGCAACGTCGACCCGACGTATGAAACGGCAGGCCACCACACAATATTACCTATCCTTATTAGGAGATAAATTTTATCCCTCCAACTTGCATTTTACCAAGCAAGACTACATAAGGGAGTCGCGCGTGAGAGCACGCACGCTGTCTTTGGGATCTCCAACTGATCTGGTGGTGGGTGGCAGGCCTACAAAGCCTACCACCTCCAGGTACAACCTTATGGTGGCTGGGGTTTGTCTAGCACCCTCCGGCGCCCAGTTCTTCGGTTGGGAAGATGGTTTAAGCACTTCATTTCCCGCTCCGCCACCTCCTTGATGGAAATTACTTCCTCACACAAGTTGGCCACTGTTTCATGACTTCTCACTCCGGATCATTGACTGAACCATAGCCAAGCTGGGCCGAACGAGAGGGCAACTATTCCGACTGCCGCGATCAACTCACGGCGCTGCGATACCCTGGAGGGCAATTCGCCAACGTGTGTAGCGTGTGCTGTGTCCTCAACAACGTCAAAACAGCACAAAGAGCATCCAGCCACGTAAAAACCATTTGTGGATTACACATATATTATGTTTGTGCCATGTTGGTTTCGAACCCGCAATACTCGGCTTAGCGACAGGTGTGGCAGTACTAAGTTTTATAAATTACTAACTTTTGCCCGTGGCTTTGCTCGCGTAAAAGTAAGTTAGGTTAAGTTATGTTATGATGTATGTGATGAATTAAAGTATTAAATTTTAATTCTTCAACTCTTTTTTATATTTTATATTCTAGTTAGTAGAATAGGCTGGGTTATATTAGTAACAGTACTTCTTTTTAAATAATATATAACCTATGTTACTCGGTGATAGTACAGCTTTCTAATGGAGATAGAATTTTAAAATCAGATTAGTAGTTTGAGTTAAATCCTTACAAACAAAAATCAAATAATTTCTCTTTTTAATTTTAGTAAAGAAGTGTAGATAAAAGGATCGTAATCAAAGGCAGATTTATTAAATACGGACTAACTGTTACGCATAAAAGTTCGTCTTCGCTCAGCTTGCATTTCTGCATGAACGATTCTTGTCACCTACGACTATTCTGGAGTTTCTGCCACTCTAATAGCTGCCTGCCGCTGGGCTTGTTCTTCTGAATGGAACTGCCTTTGAAGGAGCGTCACAGTAGCTGTTAAAGATCTCTAGGGTTGAGTTTGTCAATTCAAACGGAGTTGCGTTTGATAAGACGTCTCAGAGGCTCTTTAAACTGCATAGCGTTTAGCTTGTACATGTAAACAAATCTGCGTTTGAAGCGTTTCATTAGCTCTCAAGGCTCTCTGGCGTTCGACTTTGTATTTGCTGGGGCGTCTCATCCGCTCTTATAGAAGCCTGGCGGGTGGCTTGGTCCTCCAGTATATCCTGCCTTTGAGATAGAGTCTTATCAGCTCTTAAACCAGCTTGTCGCTGTCTCCTTAATTCGGCATGAACGGATAATTCTTGAGATCGAGCATTTTTTGCTGTCCTTGCCCGCGATGAGCTCATAGGTAAGTTAGAATTATGTTTGCGAGGCATGCCGAAAATAGTAAATAATCTCTTAACGAAAAGAATACAGTAAAAATAAAAAATAGTAATATAGGTTAGGAATGAGCCTTAAAATTAAAACGGAGAAACTTTTGCTTCAAGATAAAAATCAACTGAAAATAAAATTGAATTGTGTAAAATATATTCTATTTTACACAATTCATTTTTATTTTCAGTTAAGTACGATAATGAAACCAAAAATAATAAATGATAAACTATCACTCAAAGAAAAGACACAATATGAACTGCAAACGTCAAACAATTACAATATTGTTAGGAATAAAAAGTGAAACAGCCTAAAAAACATAACAAACGTACTTTCATTGTTAAATAAGATCATTCAATTTTTCAGGATGATTATTGTAACCGTTAATTAAAGAAATACATTAAATCACCCAACAACGATAACACAGCACTTCTGTTTGATCCGCCGCTCGTTGTCAAAGTGACTCGTTGCGTGCTGAACACGCTTTTATAACCCGAGCACTTATTTTCGACGCCTTTCATAACCAATGCGGCCTCTCCTGGCGCTCTGATGTCTTTGTCAGGTCTGGAAGAAGGACCTGCCTAATCAACGGCTGGCAGACCCAGTGTACAGTTTTGTTCTTCATTTTCACTTGAACATTGAGTGAGTCTAGCATACCACATTGATTCAAATATTGTAGGCACAGGCTCGAAGATTGCTGGTATAGCCACAAATTTCGCATATCACACAAATTCAAAACCAGATCATCCTTCCGATGAACACGTGGCGGCTATCGGTTGTCATTGAGACATTAATCTTGGCATGCTCAATTTACGTGTAACGGTTCGGCTACCCTCTTTCTTCTCTTCGACCCACGGTACTTCAGTACTCATAGCATCTGGTGTACCTGTGAACGGTGTTCAAACACTTTCAACCGTGAGACAATAGTCTTAAATGATTGACGGATGGTAGCCAAAAAATAATTCGAATTGCTTTGCAGAACGCGAAGCGCTCGCCATAGTGAAACGAAAAACGTGATCTTCTGCCATAATCGAGCCTATTACGTGGCAGCCTCACGTGGGTAGACCTAACCTTAAAAGAGAACGTTGTTACGTGTTCATATTATTTGTAAATGCCAGAACCTAATTATATTACTTGTGAGCAAAGAAATGTTTATCACTCTTCTGATATTAGGAAACAGACGCGAAATGACCTCAAAAAATACACAGTCTTTCATCGTTAAATAATCATTAAATTTTGCAGGATAGCTATTGTAACCGTTAATTAAAGAAATAAATTAACAAATAAAGTTAAACGTAATAATTGATATCACCCAACAACTATTACACGGCACGTCCGATCCGCTCGATGTCAAAGCGAATAGTTCCGTGCTGAACATGCTTTTATAACCCGCTCAATCGAATGATTCGTGACGTCACTTGTTTACGACGCCTTCCATCACCAACAATATAATTAGAATAGTAGTAACAGATAAATAAACGGTTACAAATCAATATTTATAATATTAATTTTTTTAATTGACGAAGGTGTGGAGGAATATTAAGATACTTTTAAATTTTTTGTTTTATTTTCTCTCTAGCTAATATTTATAAACAAATGTCTCGAAAACATGTATTGCTATTTCCCATCAATACTGTTTCCCCGACTTTCTTTCTCCAAACTTCACGATTATTAATTAGTTTAATATGGCCATCGATAATACAAAATGATACTACGCTTTAAAATGTGTTTAGCGCCATCTATCGAAATAATAAATGATAAACTATCGCTCAAAGGTAAAAGAACAATATAAAGTGCAAATGTAAAACAAATACAATTTTATTAGAATAGTAGTATCGGATTGTAGTGAATTAATTTTAGTTACTACATTCAACATCACAAATCGATATCACGTTTCAGCGCCATCTATCGAGTTATTATAATACTAAACGTTAAAGGTACTTTAGTATAAAAATATAATTTGATTTGATTTCAACACTGTATAATATCAAACTTCTTACGACAAATTTGTCAATCAGCATAAATAAGTGACCAGACAGAGCTTAATTAGCTGAATGTAATTATTTTGAGAATCTAAACTAACTCGGTAACAGATTTTTATTTTGGATATCAGATTTCTACCGGGATACGGTAGGTAGATCTCTTTTTCTGTACTCCAGGCATCACGTTGTAATTCATTCATATTAGTAGGCCGAGTTGTTATAGCTGACGACCGTCTAAAACTAATTTTTTTGTATCCATCGGGAACAGTCGTTATTTTCTGGATGAAAGGTTCGGGAACAGTCGTTATGTTGTTATTTCTGCAACCCTGACAATATGTGTGCGAAATTTGATGATGATCGGTCCAGTAGTTAAGGCGTGAAAGCGTAACAAACAAACAAACTCACATTTGCATTTATCATATTAGTTAGGATTAGGATTACTCCTGTTCTTTATTTCAAATAACGAAATTGTTGACGTCAAATAATCAACGGAGAAACTTCCATTTAGCAAGGAGCCAACAAAATGCTGTTTATCGAACGTCGTTATTCTTTATTAACTTCCACTAGACGCTCGGTGGCTATTTAATTTCGTTGATTATTGTGTACGTTCCGTAGCGCTGTATTTACCGGTTTACGGACGTTTGAGTTTCGCTGAATGAGCCCATAAGACTATGAGTTCAATTTGAGTATTTCTGGAAATTATACAGCCTTAAGTAGGTCAGAATCAAAAGTAATTTCTTTTATTATAGTTCAAGGTACGTTTTATGTAATCTTGAATCGTGTTCTTCGAGTCAGTGTATTTTGGTAAACACACTCGGATGGCCTAAAAGTTTAAGTGGTCACCTCGCCGCTGCCAGTGCCACGAGTGTTATGGGTTCGAGCCAGGAGGAGAGAGAAATATTTGTTCCGGGTCTGGGCTTTATTTGTAACCGTTGTTTGAGTGTTTATATAGGCCCGCAATGCAGGTATTACGCCTAGTGCCATTGCTTTTAAAATAAGATTTTACATTTTATTATGGTTATTATAATAAGCAGCGAAATCCTAGTTAACACACCATACTGAGGTGTAAAGTACGAAACCATGGCGTACGTCCATCTATTCGAAGTTAAGCGGTTATTAAATAGTTTTGCTTCAACTTGTTTTAACGGTAGACAAAAATACCGCAAGAAAACCTGTTTGTCTGAGAGTTCTCTATAATGTTCTCGAAGATATGTAGGATTAGGTACACAATGCCACATTAGCAAAATGACACATTCGCAAAATGTCTTTTCTCAATATACCACATTAGCAAAATGCCACACTAGCAAAATGACAAGATTGTTAAAGTCACTTAGTAACTTCTTGTAGTAGTGCAAAGTCTAACATATACTAAAGCCAAGACGTGGCACTGTTAAAAAAATATCAGATTATTAAATATATACTGTTCCCGCGGTTTACCTACGTTTATGATTGCTCCACTCCCGTGGCTTATAGCGTAGTGTTATATAACCTATGCTACTTTTGAATAAAGTAGCGTACTATTGATCAGATAAATATTAAAATCGGTTCAGTAATTTCAGAGTTTGTCGATTTCAAAAAAACAAACTTTCCTCTTTGTAATATTAGTGTAGAATTTTATTTGTCCAAACGTTGATCGTACATATTGTTTTAACAACTATCTCTACAAAAGAGAAACGAGACTGCGCCAAAGGTGACCCAGTGAGTAAAATTAGACGCAGTTGGGTTGGGATCAAGAGCGGCAAGCCGAGGGCGATCTCTTCTCGCCCACACGCCGCCGCCCTAGTACATAATCAAAGAATAACAGGTCAAAAACTAATACGTGTAGTGTTAGGATATGAAAAATATATTCACTTTGCCTAAATTAATGTCATAATATGTTTGAAGCTGATAAATCTCCGTTTGTAGGTACGTATCTATACATACATATAATAAAATTGTTACTGGTCGATGTCTTTACACAGGACACATTTAAGATAAATTAATATGAAAGGCTTTTATAAGAGCTATAGAAGACAAAACAACAAATACAGCATTTTTCTTTTTCTTGTTTAAAACGACAACTCCCGCAGTAGGAATAATTCTTGCGTCATGGGGGACATTACAAACATTCAAACAACGGACACAATTTGTGGATGTCACAAATTCTTGTTTCGTGTGGGGTCGAACCCACAACACTTGATACGCCGCTTTTAAACTGAATATTATGTGTGTAGACCTTCTTGTAATATGCTAAGAAAGAAAAGCATAGATAGGCACCCACTTCCAAATCCCACGCGTACGTAGTGGGCAACCGCTAGTTAATAAATACAAATTAATGCATATGATGCCTAATCATTGTAATCAGAAATCAATAAAGATTTTTGTCTAAATTAATAGTTGTTGCAGTTTTAGAACAATTCATAAACGCAGTTCCAATAATCTTGTATACAAATAAAACCTAGATGAACATCGAAATACAAATTATAAAACGGCTTACTATTTAATCATTTGTTTTTATAAATCTTTCAGGCATTCTTTCGTAGCTAACCTAAGTTGGCTACAAAAGAATTCTCGTTATGTCTACGAGTTGCTATTGAAACTTGTAAGAGAGTGCCTTCGGCGTTTACTTGATATAACTAAATAACTGTAAATTTCCTCTATGCTGGTTTTTCACATTATACGGAACATTATTACATACATTTCACACGCAATGATTTTATAACCCGCGTAATACAAGGCAAGCCTATTGTCTGTTCTCTACGAGGTAAGAGCGAACCTTCTTGTTACTGCTGACAATTTTCTGGTAGAAAATTGAATAACAATTTGTCAGACCTGGGAATTAGGAAACAACTACTTTTTGTGTTTTTTTAAACAGGGTCTAATAATTCCATACGTCATGGTGTGATCCTGCAGACGCGTCAACCAGTAATTGTGCCTTTACTAGAAACTAAATGACGCTGATTCCGATGAATAAACACCCAAAGCTTTTATAAGAGATCTTAACGAGCTGCCAGAGTTATCCATTTTCTTGCAAGCAGTCCAAGGTGTAAAAGAACGCTTTGGATGTATCTATATCGAATTTAATACTTTGTAGAGTCTATTGCCACTCCGTCGCTATAATAATAATATAATAAAGGATTTTGGAAGCATAGCGGGTCTCCTATATGATAAGAGTTTTATGTTTAGGTCCATCGCGGACAAGACGAGCTTCACTAATCTAGTACATTATGTACACGCGTCACTATGGTAACACATTTTACGTTACTGCCGCCTAAATCTCCATTCACGCATCGCCGAAATACCATTTTATTATCAAATGACTTCCGTTCGAGAGAAACTAACATGGGGATGATATCTTTGAATATTTTATTCATAAAAGAATTCTAAATCTGAGGGGTTATGCGCGGGACGCGTGTAAGATACAAAATGATATCAAAATGCCTGACACCGATAAGGCCATACGCAGTCCGATTCGCTTTCCAACAAATGTATTTCCAATTTTTCCGACGTACACCGGAATGTAATAGAGAGTAT
The DNA here is from genome assembly GCA_963675205.1 of Catocala nupta. Classification (NCBI taxonomy): domain Eukaryota; kingdom Metazoa; phylum Arthropoda; class Insecta; order Lepidoptera; family Erebidae; genus Catocala; species Catocala nupta. The sequence goes on from OY776081.1 coordinate 10,340,428, forward strand.
TTTGCGGGGTCCTTTTCTTATTTTTTACGAGCGTATACCGGTCGCTATTACGTCGACATGTGGCCACCGGTTCGGTTGATATTTTAAGGGGACGCTGGTTTCGCAACATCCTGGTTTATTTGGCGCACGTCGGGTAAGGTCCTGAAGAAAGCGGTACACATCGTGCATAGCGCATTTTAAAAGCGATGCTCATGCAGTGGCTGTACATTGGACCTGCGATCGAAAAGTCGTAGGACTTCGTTAGTTTATGTTACTACACAATACCTACCCATTAAATCATACTAATCATTTATTTACATGAATATGTGTTGTCCATTAGATCTTAAAAATAAACAAATGAGTCCAGAAACCATATCCTACCTTATCAGGTGTGCACAATGTTAAATAATTAGTAATAGCAACATTGATAGGAAATGTCCGCCTAGTATAAAATTCATTTATTGTGAAACAATAACAATTTTGAAATAGCAAAAAGCTTATTTGGAACAGTTAATGCGTTTCTTAATTCTTCCTAGGGTTCTTGATATTGGGACGTAATGTATTGTACATCTTATTATTTGCCTCAAGAAATATGTATGTTTGTTTGAAGCAAGCATGGCGATGAAGTAAGCTTTGTCATGTAAACGTTTCAACCCCGTTAGGAATAACATTTCAAGACTCACTTAGTAATTATATTTATCGTTACAGGAATATATTATTTTTAGATGTCTAATTAAGGACTTGTTCTGGTCAAATTATAAAGTTTATTTTACTGGAATGACCACTTCAAGATAATATAACTAAACTATGACATATCTTGTTTGACTCATTCTTATGCCAAATCTCTTATTCACATTTATTAATACACCATATACGCAATGTGAATAAAAGATCTGTTACATAGTGTTTATATTACCAGGGGTTCAATCTGTTTATTCAGTATCCATAACTGCAGAATATATAAATCATTGATTCTGAATAAGTGATTGAACTAGGATAAAAAAATATTACATGCACGATCGAACTGTCAATCGATAAAACTTAATGGTCTATGGTTGTTAATTGTGGTTGAATTTTTCGGCTGATACCACGTTTTATTTATGAAATTAATAAGTACTTACGTAAGTACTAATTAATTCTATGTTGTATATAGATCACATGGTAGCCATTAGTGCGTGAGAAGACGGGTGTGTTTGTGTGTGTAGCGATTACTGTGGTCGTGTGTACACGGACGACAGGCCTCAAGTAACGAGCGCCGACCATTCTTGCAACTTGTAACTCAGAAGCTACTCGGCTACTCGAATACTCAGTGTGCGACGTGGACGGTACCATACAAAATGGATACAAAGCTTTGCCCACAATTTGTGGCGCCCACTAGTGGCTTTACTGTGGCCGATGTCGGTGGCCGTGTGTGCGGGGCAGCACTTACAGTGTAAGTTTGAGTCTCATAACGACATACTCAAATATGTATAATTATATTCGTATTATCCATTCTAACTTACCATGTATTATAATTAACTTATTCAAATGTTCTACATTATTCACGTTCACAATGTATAAATAATCTATAAACCAATATGCCAAGTTTGACGTAGATTGAATTGGGTGTTATTGAATGCTTGATAAAAATTCCCTTTTGTATTGTATCCCGTTTGGCTACTTTCCTTCATATTTGATGCAATGAAAAATGACAAAAGATACCTGTATCAAATGGCAACTTCTAGTTGCGGCTTACTAAAAGCTGGCAAACATATATTTTATATTCTACACATAAATACATTTAAAATTATATTTAATTCATGTAAAAACATTAAGGTGTAATTCGGTCAAAACGTGTGCAATATGTTCTTTAATTAACCTGTAAATTCTTGAAATATCAGGCATACTCAAAAACCTATTGTGTCTAGCAGCCGGTGTTTCGTTGCGACTCATCAGGTTAAAAAGTTGTTTTTGTTGGACATCTTGCAAGAATGCGGGCTTTTATTTTTGCTTGTTTTCTAATCTTAAGGCTAGCTGTGAGATCCCGAGCCCGATTTCTGGGTAAAGCAGCACGAACTTTGTAAATGTGTTCGGTAGACGTCATTAAATAATAATATAATAGGCGACGCTCTAAAAAAATTCTGTATTAGATAATCTTATGCTTATACCTTTAAGGGTATACAGACACGAGTCCCACATATACATTATAGAGTAAATAGTATGTAAGGAAAGTGCATACACTTTTACATACTATTTATTTCAAAGTTGCCACAAAACCAAATCATATAATAAAATAGTTGAAGGCTTTGTCGACGTCGAGAAGGGGAGGCAGGGAATGGAAGGGATGTAACGATAACTCGGAGAAAGATAAAATATCCAATCTCAACAGGGATCACTCGTCCGTTCATCTGCTCGAATGTATAGCTTTTATATAAGTAAAACGGGTTTTTATACTTTCGCTATGGGTTTTGTAAGACAAAGGTTGGAAAATCGATCATGAACCGACGACTCACGCATAAAAAACTAGCATTACATTTAGGTAATGAACATTTTCTCAGAACATTGATACATCCACCATCTTAGTCTACCCATGAACATGGCTGTTGAAAAGCAACCGAAACGTCGGGGAAAGTGTAAAATTAAATCTAAATAGTTTTATAATTTAAATAGCTTAAATATAAGTAAACAGTATCTAGTAAAAGTGTAACAACTGTAGTTTAAAGTGTCAAAATTATTAGTGTTTTATAAAATTAAAATAAACAACGCGATAAAATCCGTATAAATTTGTTTAATTTCAATGTATAACATTCGCGTTAACCAAATAGACAATATTATTTAAACTACTGTGTACACAGCACATACAGCTACAGTATTAACCTATGATTCAATGACGAGCTACGAATTCAAAGATTTCATTTGTCGTACCTAGCTTCCGTGCGTCACACAATTATATTCTTCTTATTTTAGACGATAGTCTAAAATGGTTAACTTAAGATTAAATATATGAAAAGTAGTTCCGCTGCTGGCTCGAATTTCTCAGACGAGGTCGTGATTTCTCATAATCACGGCCTCGTCTTCGTATTGACTTTATTGGCTGGCTGTCAGGATGCTCGACGAACTTTCGACACCAGCTTGCCTTAGTCGGCCGGCTAGCTGATTGGTCGCTAGAGCTATTTTCCGGTATAGAAGTTTTATTTTCTTGACTTACTACGGTGAATTTGAGCTTTCTCTCTGTCTACATGAGACTCTATATTGGGAAACGTTCAATACAAGGCACTCGTACCGACGTTACCCTCTGCTGTCTTTAACCTTAAATTGCATGATATTTTTTATTTATCATATAATATGTTTGATTATAAATAAAATAATTGAAGTAATTATTAGTATGGTAATACTAATAATTATTGATACTAAAACTGAGTGCATTTTGTGGCATACATAATATTATGTTTGTCATAAAATGCATTCAGTTGTAAAAAAAATAAAAGCATATAAGCCCCAGACGTAATTTCACTGATGGCGACCAACCTTAACGCCAGACGGCCAGTCTTGGCCATATGCACAGGAGGCCGCGCCGGTGCTTGAATTATTTCCCATCGTGTATATTACAAGCACCGGACCAATAATTTTACGTGCTTCCCGGTGCACGGCGGTGTGCTACACCGCCCATTGCCGAAGCCTGAGCTGCTCCTGTAAATTTCTTGAGAGAAAACCCCAATAACTTTTTGTTGGCCAGACACGGAGTTCGCATTTAACAATATAAACTTACAAATAACAATCAGGCAGAACTTTAAAGAGATCAAAAGTCTGTAAAATTTGTACAAATATTTTTATTTACCACAAAAATACACTTCATGACTTTATTTAGGTACAGCGCAATATTATTTTTTTGGTAATTTTGATTGATTTTGCCTTATACGCAGGTAACCTACAACGATGATGTCTATATTTAATTAACCATTATTACGCAGTCGTGGGTCTTGCACAATAAAACACCGAGATATTTTTCAACACACACAGTATATATTTTAACAGAGTAACGTTCTAACCGACAGTTGTAACGAGAATGAATATTTTTAATCTCCTACCTTATTTATATTTTCTATCAGTGTATCAAATGGAGAGTTCAATATCGATTAATTACATTTTAAGGTGTAAAATTAGTACAGTAACAAATAACAATGATAATTATTAATTATAGAAATAATCAAATGTAAATATGCGATTATAAATAACAATTAAATATAGGTGATACGTCACAATTGCTGTGCGACTATTGAGTACTTGCTAACACCATATATAAAAGTAGTCAATACTATCAATCTATAATCATATCTTTGGTTCACAGACTTACAATTTCTTCTACCTTAATTTTTTAGCTTATCCAAAAACAATGACGACTGGCGCCTTTTCTAATAAATTAGAGATCGCCAAGATAGACAAAGTGCTTTTGCTACTTCTAGTCAAACTAACGTTAATACATAATTTGTGGTCATGATTCATTTAGTCTATTCTTGTGCAATGCATGTACAATTTCCAATTGCCTAATTTTATCTTTTATTTTTCTAATTAAAGAGAGTCATGTAGATAGTAATAGATAATGTCCAATGAAAATTTGAGGCAAATGAATAACGCGCAATGATTATGTATCTTACAGGATCATATTACTTTTACCGTAATTTTCCTAGCACAAAATAAAATGACAGAAACTTGCAAAAGCTTGTTATCAAATCACAAAACTATTACTACTGGCATGCCATCAACTATAAAAGGCCATTCTTTAGAAAATCCATTGGCTCTTGTAGCTCTTACTAAATCTTTTTGAGGAGAAATTTATATTTTGTACTAGATTTTGCCCGCGGCTTCGCTTACGTAAATTTAGGTTAGGTTATTAACAGTAATTTTTCTGGATGAAAGGTACCTTATATCCTTTTCTGTTCCCCTAACACCGTACATTCGAAATTATATCAAGATCGGTCGAGTAGTTAAGGCATGAAAGCGCAACAAAACAAACTCACATACGCATTTACATAAAATTTTTAGTTTCTTTTTCTTTTTTAAAGAGACACTAGGAATAATTTCTTTATCGCGGTCGACCTCACAAACATTCCAACAACGAACACAAATAACACCCATTTATAATATTAATTAAGATTCTTCTCCAAGTGCCCTCTGTTACTTAATCTAAGATACAGGGTAGGGTAGGGTATACTAGGGTATGTATTTCTGCTATCCTATCTATATATTTGCCATATACGCCATCAGCTTAAATAAGCCTGCTGCCGTTGCCAATTATTTGGTGACGGAATTAATGAACCGGCAATATCACCACTTTCTTACAAAAAACCGACGTAAGAAAGGTGAATATGTAATTGTGCTTTAACCAATAACTAAGGGTTTAAATGGATCATATACCTAGGTATAAAATAGAAAATGATAGAAGGAAAATAATGTGAGTGGTCTCATATTTCTAGGAAGGAATAGGAATGAATTATTTTGATTGTTAATTCCTCAGGTCAGGTACTCACGAGAGATAACTGTGGTGTTGTTAGATTAAGCGGGCCGTATACTTCTCAAAAATTATTTTAAAAATTATATTTATTTTAAAATGTGTCTTTATAAATGAACTGACGTTATTATATTTACACTCATATTATTTATTTATATTTAACCAACGCTATGAGCTATCAAATTATTGTAACTAAAATTGTTGTTTTCAATTAAAATAAATAACAAAATTGTGCGATCTCAATGCAATATAAATGTCAATGAAATTTAGTAGCATTGATATAAAATCGTAATGTAGAATCTAAATGAATGAATGGAGATACAATAATATTTATAAACACATACTATATTACCTAATTTAGGTAGCTCTGAGACGGACGTGTGCAGCTAATATAATAATTAAAACGTGCCCACTTTTGCGAGAGATTTACACAAGTTACCTCCCGTCACCTTCGATCACATCGACGTCACTAGTCTTTTAAAAGACATCGTCTCTTTAAAGGCAAGTTTGGCAGAAGTGCAGGTGAAGTTAAGTGCATCTGAGGTCACTGTTGCAGATTTGCGCATCGAACTAGAGGCGTTGCGCAAGTCTGTGCCAATAACTGGGTCACCGACGCGTGTAAACAACGTGAACACGCGTCGAGATGCATGCCTCAACACATCGACTACGAGTTACGCGTCAGCGGTTTTGTCGCCGGCGCCGACTGCTGAGCCTGCGTTTTGCGCCGCAAGCGCGTCACTCAGCCCCACTCCCGCACCCGCAGCTCCTCCCTGCAGTGCTGCGCGAATCAAACGAACAGCTGAGGCCATGGTCACTGCGAGCGCCCCTGCTAAGCCCTTGCCTACAAAAGCAACGGACCAGGCTGCTGAGGATGGTTTCGTGACGGTGCAACGGAGGAAGCGCCGGTCACGAAACATTAAGAACGGATGTGACAAGTCACCTGTGGAGCCCAACCTGAAGGTGCGTGCCACGTTTCCGAACACGCCGGTGTACATCTTGCGCCTACACTACACCACTGAGGTGGAGGACATCGCGAAGTACGTGTGCCAAAAGCTGAAGTACGCCCCGAGAGTGCAGCTGCTGGAGTCGCGCCGCAACGTCAACTTTAAAGCGTTCGTCGTGCGTGTACCCAATTGTTACCTGCACAAGCTGTTGGACGAAAGCTTTTGACCCCAAGAGGTGATATTCCGTCGCTTCTGCGGACAAGTACCAGCCGAGCGCATAAATATTTAGTGTGCCAAGTGAGAAGTTTTCCTAACATAGTATTAAGGTGTATTTACTAACATCAAAATTTTATAATATGTACACTTATGTTAATGTATTTATCTATGGGCCTACGCAGACTAAAAATAAATGATTATTATTATTAATATCATATAAAATATATAGTTAGATATAAGTTTTAACTGTACAACAGTTTGGTGTATATTATGATGTTGTTCATTTGTTTTTAAAAGATAATAAATACGAGTACATAGATATAAATAATAAAGTATTCTAATAAAAAGGAATGTCAAATAAAAAGTAAAATACGAAAAGTATAACAAATTAAAAATATTTTTATACGTAATAAGATGATCCCCTCGAAGTTACTTATAAAATACTTTGCATTTTGTATACATTTCAACACTGCCAGTGGTTTGTTGAACATCATTTAGGCTTGATTGTAATATTTTAGGCTAGTCCCTCTTTCTGTTGTGTTTATATATAAGTCATGCAAGTGTATGATAAACATTGCCTAGCAAATTGCTACCACATAGCGCAAAACTATATTTTGCTTTTTATCAATATCATTCAAATTCAGAGCAGTGAATCGTCACTGATGATAACTTTAAAAATTTTTGCTACATTTTTACTCTGAAGTCAAAAATATTCTACAAGTTATCAGAAACAACAAATAAAATGAGATTATTTGCCAGTTGTATTATCATATCGTGTATAAGGAAGCACTGACTTAGTTATGAGATTCAATTTAAAATATTTTGACACATACCCTTTAAAGGTTGGACAACACACACTAACACACTATCCCAAAATAATATTTCCTTTTCATAAGTTAGAGGTCTTTGTACGGCAAATACCGGTTAAATAAGCCCTCTTAGTTAGTTTAGGGACTAAGGATCGGGCACGCCACAATCGTGGTGGTAAGGCCCGTCTTTGAGGAGTGGCTTGAGAGATGGCGCCCTCACCTTCCGGCTGACACAGGTAACGACTGGCCAAGGTTGCTTTGGCCAGTTCCTGTGTCGCATAGGCCGGCAAGAGACGCCCGGATATCATCACTGCGACGACTGCCGCGGCGTTGTTGAGGAGTCGGCGCTGCACACTTTGGCGAACTGCCCCGCCTGGGCATCGCGGCGTCGTGAGTTGATCGCGGCAGTTGGTATTGTTGCCCTCTCGCTTCCGGCCGTGGTTTAGTCCATGGTCCGGAATGAGAGGTCATAGAACGCCGTCGCCTCCTTCAGTGAGGAAGTGATTTACATCAAGGAAGCGGCGGAGCGGGAGTGGTAGCGCTTAAACCCTCTCCCCAACCGCAGAACCGGGCGCCGGAAAGCGCGAGATGACCTCCAGCCACCCTGAAGTTTGACCTGGGTGGCGGGCTTCGTGGGCCTGCCCGCCATCCGATCAGCACCAGGTCCGAGAGGCGGCGTGCGTGTTCCCACGCGCGCCTCTGTGTCGTGTGCGTCTCCCCTCTAGGGGAGGGACAGTAGGCATTTCAAAAGGGTAGGTCTTATCGTGTAGTGGCCTGCCGTTTCATACGGCGGGCCGAAACCTCGGTGGGGTCGCGACTGCATGTGAAAATGATTCGCGCGTCCCGCCGAGGTCCATTCTTATCATCATTACCTCTATTATTATACTTATACTATCATTACATCATTATCTCTCTTTTACTCCCGTGAGTCGGGCTGACATAGCCCCTCCGCCCGCCCCCGCGGAGGGATATGCGTCAAAGCATTACACCACGTAAAATAAAAGCACTAAGAGTAACCTACTAGCTTTATAATAATGGCTTATCAATAATAACAATACGCTGGTTTCAGCATGAATGGGCCGGATTGACCAGGGTAGTACTATCCTCTCACAGAATACCGGCGTGAAGTAACGGTACCTGTACTGTTGCGTTTCGTATTGGTGAGTGAGAGAGCCGGAGACCCAGTTACCCCGATCCTTTTCCTATCCTTTCCTTTGTCCTTTCCCTCCTTCATCCCTTTTTAAAGGGCTGGCAACGCACTTGTAACTCCTTTAGGGTTGCGGGTGTCCATGGGTGGCGGTAATCGCTTACCATCAGGCGATCCGCCTGCTTGTTTGCCATCAGATAAGATAAAAAAAAAACACGATACCAAGTCAGCTGCGGCTTTTTTATTTTTTTTTATTTTTAAGTTAGGAACTTTTTTTTTGAGTCAAAATGACTACACGCCGCCTGATGATAAGCAATATTATTATAGTTCACAATCAGAACCCTTCACACCACTACCACTTCATAATCCTAAACTTCTTGATGCGACTGCCTCCGCGATTAACAAAATGCCAATACGTATAAAGCATATATACATTTTTACAGTGAATCGAAAATAATTTAAGTATTTTTGGTGTTCTTTAGAGGCATGTAAAAATACAAAATGTTTTATTTTCCATTATCCCATTAAATTTTAAATATCGCTTCTAATATTGTCTTACGTTTACGTGAATGTTCTCCTCGTGAACATGGCTGCTGAAAAGCATCACATAGATATTTATTTATTGCGAATACGATTATAATATTAGCAGCCATATTTAATTTATAATGAAATTAAGCTACTTTATACGGCTTTTATCGCGTTGTTAATTTAACACTTTTATTACATAATTTTGAATCTGTTATACTACTGTTATTAAACTAGACAAATTTTTAAACTTTATAAGTTATTTAAACTAAATAGTTTAAATAATTTATATACATTTGAGTTTACATTTTCTACAACGTTTCTTGGACTTTACAAACATTTAAACAAAGGAAATAAAGAACATCTAAATTTGAAAACACCCTTTGTGAATCACACAAATGTTTGTCCAGTGTGGTATTTGAACCTACAACACTCTTCTTCTTCTGCTAGTAGCAGCGGCGGGCGACCATTTTAACCACTATACTATCCGAATACAAGACAATTATACTTATTTGTGAGAGATCAATGTAGTTTCTGTTAATTTCACTGCTTTTCTTACATTACTTTTGTTTGACTCAACAGGAGAGCCTAATTCTCCTAGCCAATAAGCAAAACTAAATTTCAGACGAATTTTTTTCGAAAGCAGTTGAGCGTTAAACACGACCAAGTAGGTCGCGCATTAATAAACTCAAGATTATCTACGAAAGTATGAAAAATTCGTATTCAGTAGGTAATAATAATAATAATGTCCTCCTGACCGAATTTCGGTCACGGCGGCCAATCTTAACGGAGAATGGCCATCGGCGCAGGAGACATTATAGTGCACAAGTGTGTGCGCAAACACAAGTGCACTCTCTGTTCCCTAACTCTCATGATCCGATAGGACGAATAATCCGACACGACCGGAGAGAAATCAGGCGCAGGACCAACGGCTTTACGTGCTTTCCGAGGCACGGGAGTTTCTAACACCGCCAACTTCCTAACTCCGGGCTCGCATTGAGATTTCTTAACAGAAAAACCCAATAACTTTTTGTTGGCCCGACCCGGGATTCGAACCCGAGACCTCATGCAAAAAATGTTGTTTGATATATATGGTTCGATTTAATTACACTTCTAGGATACTCTTTATGTAGAAAAATAAAACTCATCTATAGATACTAGATAGTATCTCAGAACAATGAAGCAAATAGTTTATTGCTATCTCATTGGTCATTGGTTTTCAAACGTAGGGGTCCAAAGATTTAATAATGATATCTGTTAATTCATTAAAATTATACTACTCTACACAGATTCTACAGCCTATTTTCAAAATACTTCTGTTAGATAACTTCAAATCTAATAGACTATTTAAATTTACGTACATACATTCGAAAAGAAGAAAGAAGAACCCAGCGAAGCTTTTTTATTTAAAAATGCAACTCTCACACTAACCTTAATTTCTGTGTCGCGAGGGACTTTACAAACATTCAAACGACGGACACATAGAATACCCAGACTCGGAACTACCATTTGTGGATCACACAAATTTTTGCCCCGTGTGGGATTTAAAATGTCAGAAATGCGTGTCGTGCGAAACTCGAGAGAGTTCGAACCCAAGACACGCATTCATATTTTACGCTCCTCTGCGGCGCAATCCGATGGTTCATTTTAAATCAAGATAATTATAATATAACCTTACTAGCGGACCCGACGGACGTTGTCCAAACAAACTGATGGCAGCGCCACATACCAGGTTTATATATTTATGTATCTAAATCATCTAATGACCTACTCAAAACACACAAAATTTCATGACCATCAGTGCAGCCGTTTAGGAGAAGTTCAATGACACACACACACACATACAGAAGAATAACATATATAAAGATAGAAAAGAAAAAGGCGCAATTTTACTTACAAAGTATAAATGAACAAACATTACAGAGAGTGAGATAAACATCATATAAAGATAGCTGTCGCACATAAACGACGATGTGTAACGCCGCATATAATAGAATGAGGATTCCTTAAATGTAAAACGGTGCCACTCGGAGAGTCGTTGAAACCCCTATAAAAATGTTAGTCCGCCTTTCATTACATTTTGATACCCAACTCCATACGGGCACACGCAAAAACACACCCTAAATCTTTGCTTTTTGAGTTCAATTTTACCTAATGATAACAATATTTATTTTCCCGAAACGTCCGATCCATTCTTTGTGTATAACCCGTTCCTGGTATTTACTTTGTTTCTGTAACGCTCGTGTTTGCGATTAAGATAGTTTCAAATCCATCACCAATAGGCCTAAGCAATAAACCATCTATCTATCTATCTATTGACTTCTTAGTTACTGAGACTTCGTATTTATTGTCGAGCGCTCGTTTTTTATATGAATACATAAAAAATAGCCTTAAATATTGCGATGAATAGATCTGATGTCATGCTGAGACACATTTAAAACTAGAACTAGGTGGAACTCATCTGTTGCATGTAAGAATTAATGTTGATCTAGATTTATTCTAACATTCAACAGATGAGTTGATGAGCAAGGGCGATAACATTGTAGGTCCAGAAACAGACCGCACATTAAGCACGTACTGGCCTTCTTTCGATGGGAGACCTTGCTCTACAATAAAACTACCACAATTTATTTCTACTTGGTTCTTCAAAATGTAATTTGCAGATTAGTTTAATCAGAATCTTAAGTTATACCTCTGTATATTTCTGACAGCCATTTTAAGGACCTATTTAGTGAGCTAGTATGTTACTATCCGCCAACATGCTTAAGCTTTTGAAGGACGACTTCAAAATCAATCCAAAAATTTCATTCTTATAAATTATTTCTAATAGTTCTAATAAAAAACAGTTATATATTTGCCACAGTCTCTCAACTATATTCTATTCTGTAGGATCCCTTTACACTAGCGTTTTACCAGCAAAAGCGGTCGATAAACGCGAGTAATATAAGCGGCGTTAAAGTACCTCAGAAGTCGCACGATCGCCATATTGTTTTGTCAACGGATGCCAAACAACACAACGCTAACACAGCTACAACACGACGTACAAATGACATCTATGGGATACGCGACATGTTCGTTTTGCTTTCACAGGCTTCTTGCCAGTTTTTCTCATAGATTCTACGACCTTGCTTTACTGAACATGGCTACAGGTAAATGTAAATTCACATTAATAGGTGTAACTGTGACGTTCATTAGTGCTATTTTGTAACCTATATGAATAAACATGGTCTTGATTTTAATTTTCGAGGCTTGCGCTACGCATATGTCTTCGAAAGCCTAGACTGAAGAAACACTAATGTGAAGGTCTGGTCAAAATCAAATCAAAGCTCAGGTGTTGACATAATTATACCCTTTTAAAATATCACTGTAAAGTATTAGTTAGTAGTGTAAAGTATTACGACAACCTGTATAACTTCATGTATGTAAATAGCTTACCGTTCGAGCCAAATGAGAAAAGACAATGTTTAAAAATAAAAAGTTTCTAATAAGCGATGCGTGGGTACTCATAAAACCATTTCGATAAATAGATTGTTTCATTTGTTCCAATGCATTCGAATTATAATTAGTTAATGGTCTTTAATAGTTAATGTCAGGCGTGCCCACAGCTATTTGACTGTGAACATACACATCCATTTATCCTATCAATTTAGCAATAATTATAATTGAGGATAGAGCCAGCTACATGACACGGTATTAGTTTATTTTGAACCGACTTGTATCTACATGGTCGCGACTTGCTATTGGTTTTCGATTGTTATTGGGTAACAATGAATGACATTCGTTTCTCCGATGTTCCTCGTGTTGCTAATGCTTTGTACAATTTGCGTTCTATACCATAAAATCAGGTATTGTTAATCATTGCATTCCAATGCTTGATTTTAATTCTGCAGTAAAAGTGTTGCTGCGTTTTAGTTGTTGGAGTTGTATACTTATCGGATTAATAAGTATTGTTAAGTAAAACACGTATCTTTCAATATTTATCATTAGAACTATGACGATACACTACTACTTTTCTTTTGGAAAAGGTATAAACATAATTCCAATATGCACGGAATCCTAGGTAGCAAATAAATAGTCACTATAGCCAAAAAATAAATAGTCTTTATAGTCTAGTCAACAAGTGCCTTTTTGGTCAACTTTTTTCAGCAGTCTCGGAGAAATATGAACGAGCTGTCATTCGATTCGGAATGGCATGTAGATGATTTCTGAAAAAATCAAGTTCCGCTTGCAAAAATTGCAAAAGTTATAAAAAAATAATTTAAAAAATTGGTTTTAGTTTTTGCAAATATATCAAAAACTAATTGAGGTTTTTCAAATCTAAAAAACATATTCAAAAAGAAGTCGTTATGGTCGTTGATTAATTTAAGTTTTAGACTAGACATATGACTATAGACGGCTATTAAATATTTCAAGATTTTATCACAATATTTCACGATAACTGGGCAATACAAGCAAGACATATTAACAAAAAATATAATTACTGATGGATTACCACAAATGTTCTACCACTGAGACAAGAGTTTGATGGACGGCATTAATTACAGCTAGAAGCATTGTGTGAGAGTGACAGCCGCATTGTACCTTTGTGAGCAGTAGGACATAGCTCGACCTTTATTTACCTAGAGTTATCATACTGGAACAACACGGCTGGTAGATTGACTGCATCATACAGAAGCTCGCTGTTCCTGTAATAACTATTTATCATTTTCATTTTAAAAAGACTACACCCGTACCCTATTGCGGGTGTAGTCTTTTTTATATATTTTTTATTATATTCCTATATCACAAGAGACGTAACAAACATTAAACAACGGACACAAAAACACCCAAACTTGGAACAACCATTTGTGAATCACACAAATTCAAGGCCCGTGTGGGGATCGAGCTACAAAACTCGTCGGTGACAGTGGTTAGGTACGTGACCACTTATAATCCACCATGCCATTAGAGCACTCAAAGAGTAGAGTTAAAAAGCTCTTTGATGAGTCGTAGTGTTGTCCTAGATCCTCACGGTAGCAGCAAATTTAAGACAATAATATCCCTAGTATTGCAAGTGGTGATACACTGACTGCACGGATGACGTAGCTTTAAGTGATGGCCTCGCCTCTGCCTCTCTGCCGTGAGCCACAGCACTCACTCAGAGTGGGTTCGAATGCCGCACGGGACAAAAATTTGTGTGATTAACATTGTTCCGAGTCTGGATGTTCTTTGTGTCTGTTGTTTGGATGTTTGTGTAAAGTCTATTTAAGATTTAAATTTAAGATTTATTCCTAGTGCGGCCGAGTTGATCAGAGCTGACTTTGAAATTTAAAAATAACATGTACTAGTTACTAGACCAAGCGGTCTTGTTTGTTAGCGGAATGTGAGCACATTCAGGCAGTCTATATGCTTCATAGTCACTATACAGTGTGTATAATAAACCCTGTCCGATCCTTAAAGGTGTAATACAGTAGCTTATTATGAGTAGGTACGTAAGTGACATCCATTTATGAAATCGATCAAAAAAATTACCCTAGTAAATTTAATTTATTAAAAATAATATGTTAATAGATTACCCATGGCAACACCGACAACTTATTAATCATAATACCTAGGTATCACTAAAGTTCATAAAGGTTCACCGATGCCGCGCCGCGCTACGCTGCGCCTACCTACCTACGCCTTAGAAAATGACGCCAAAAGTATGCAACGCTCCGCGTCCTTGTCAAGTTTAGTGGAGTGTTGCTAGACTGTACGAAATTTCAGCAATTTAAGGCTGAAAAAGAATGCTGATTAATACTGTTCTTAATAATATTATGAAGACGTTTTACGATATAGACTTTTTTTATTATTTTTCTTAGTTTGTTTATTAAGAGAGAAACAAGACCTTAATGGATCGGACAGGGTTTATTATACACACTGTATATATAAAAAATCTATTACGATACCAGATTAAATTATCCCGAAATTATATCACCCAAAGTCTTCCGTATTAACTATTAACAGTCGCTGCAGTTGTGATACATTAATACAATACCTTTAAAATGAGGCATGCCAATTAGTGCACCAATTTGTAGTGCACTAATTCCAAATGCACCAAAGGTATGCCACGTAGCGATGTAAATATAACGTAGGGTACACACTATCGCACTAATAAATAAGTACTGCGTGCTGCAAAATTAACCGGACAGTTTCAATTTTTAAACCAAAATTTGACTGCTCGGTTGCTACTCTGATTTAAATGATCACCTCGTGACGAACGGTGTGTTGAGCCCAAAAATTTGTGTTATCGACAAATAATTGTTCTGTGTACGGATATTGTTTGTATCCCTTGTTTTAATGTCTGATAAGTTTCTCGCGGCCAGAATCTATTAACAGACAGGGAACCCTTAATCCTTACTAATATTATAATTGTGAACGTGAGTTTGTTACGCTTTCAAACCTTAACTATTCGACCGATCATCATGAAACTTCGCATACACGTTGTCAGGGATATAGAAAAGGACCTTTGCATCCAAAAAACCCTATGACTAACCTACATTTACACGAGTGAAACAGCGGGCAATATCTAGCTATCAATATAAGTAAATATATATATATGTATATACAGGTTGTCCCGAAACTCAACGATAATCTGGTACCGGGTGAGAGGCCAAGGTATACCAGTTACTTATGAAACAAAAACAAAAAAATCCATGTCACTTAGTCAAGCGATAATAGACATTTTTCGAAGAAGTTGATAATTTGACACCATTGGTTGCATTTTTAAGTACTGTGATCACAATTTTCACAATTTTACAGTGATTTTTTTAATAACGTAGTCTTATATAACAGTGCTATTAATCGCAACCACAAATCAAAGTAATAAACATTGTTAACTAAGTAAAATAAATTAAGTTTTGACGAGTTATGGTTTACAAAATTATTGTCAGTTAACTTTGACACTCCATGATGGAAAAAAATGTACCACACTACCCTTAGTAAGTTATTTCAAAAGATGGCCCATTTAGTCTAGATTCCAAAATGGTACAACACTTGCCACTTTTCTTGCCAATGAAAGTGCTACTTCGATTTTTTGCGAAGGGACCTCATGGAAAACTTAATCAAAATAAAACAATCAATTATCGTAACACTTTAATATCCTCCTAAAACTAAAGTAGATGCTCAAATTGTTTCCCTCCGGCACGAATACAAGCTCTGCATCGCCTCAGAAATGACCTCTTCCCCAGTCGTGCACGTCTACTCGCATTTATTTCTTCTGATGCTGCAATGCTCAATTTTTTGGCGCATTTTTAATAGATTTTGTATTGGTTTTGAGTAGACTTTTTCTTTTATGCATCCTCAGTAAAAAAAACTATCCAATAAAATGAGCCGGATTTTCTAAATAAAATTTTATGAACTGACGAATCAACGTTCAAAAGAGATGGTTATTTAAACTTACACAACCTACATGGTTGGTACATGGAAAACCCGCATTTGATGCGTGAGGACTAATGAATGTCTATTATCGCTTGACTAAGTGACATGGATTTTTCTTATTTTTTTTATTACTGGTGTATCTTGGCCTCTCACCCGGTACCAGATTATTGTTGAGTTTCGGGACAACCTGTATATATATACATATATTTACTTATATTGATAGCTAGATATTGCCCGCAGTTTCACTCGTGTAAATGTAGGTTAGTAATAGCTTAGGTATAAATATATATATATATATATATATATATATACACACGTAGACTTATTTACTGCTACTGCCGTAATCTGTAGCTAAAGTACAAGCATACATTTAACTCTTGTTTCTTCAACGGCTTCACCCACTTTAATCGAACGGGCAAACATACCGAGATAATAAGTATCGTATGTGTTGCAGCCTAATTCGTTCAACGGCTTACGCATGATTCAAACATCTACAAACTTTTACATTTGTAATATAAGTAAGATAATTAATTATACAATTACTAATGATAGGTATATAACTTCAATATAAAGTGATGCGGATTCAGATTTTTCTCTTAAAAGTACATATAAGTTTCTTAATATTCATTCTACGAAGTCATCAAACATATTCTTAGAATCTAGAATTATTCTATACACAGCTTCACGCCTATATCCCAAAAGCGGTAGTCACCCTCATTTCGTCAGGTGGTTTAAGTGTCCACGTCCTAAGGGCGAACCTATTGCGGTTACTAGAATCAGTCCAGGACTTGTGCTGTTACAAAAAAAAAACTTTACAAAAATCCAATAACACTTTACTCAATCCGGGAATGAAACCTGAGACCACATGCATAACTGTCGCGTTTACTACATTAATTCAGTTGTATACATGTAACAGGTAGAAAAGAGAACGTGGAAATAACGTTTGTTAGGTACATAAAGACTTGATGAAGTTACCGTCGAGTTCCTCGGCACTCGGAAAGCGATTACACAAAACTAATTTCGTGAGCAAAGTAGATTTTTATAATAATATGTATTTTATATACAAATTGTACTCCTTTATAATTTAATTATATTTATAGGTAACACTGCACAACAAAATTGCAACTTTTGTCTGATGAATGATTTTTATCACATGATGTTTACTAATTCGACGTCGCTGATTCTACATATACCCTCTTTTTTTTTTAATAGCTCTTGTTTACGAGTTGTAGCTTCCACTAAATTTACTGATAACTAAAACAATATTAAGTTTTCTTAATATAATTTGACATGGCATCGTCAAATCGTGTTTGTGTGAATAAACCAAATCATTTTTGTTTCATTTGCGAAGAGAATATAAATAATAATAATAATTAGCTCAGCTCTCTACCTTCAGCTTCAGCAAGGAAGTCAAATAAAAGAAAGATGTTTTAACTTAAGAACTCAATAAAATAAGATAATATTTAAATATACAGTGTTTTATTATAACCCATGTGTCATATTTTGTTAACTCGACCTGATAGAGAAATTTCAGACACAGATTTGAAATTGTCAATAGTTGACTAATATCATGTAACATAACCCAATCATCAGACATGCTGTTGTGCAGTATAATCCTTACTTCTATTTAAACAAATAAATAAAATATACACTTCTCATCAGAAAAATCGAAACACCTTGCAAGTTTATGTTTTTATAATAGTGAATAATATGAGGTTTTCAAATCCTAATGTTAATGTTCTAAATTCAAATTAAATTTTCATAGGTTTCGTATTTTGTTTACTAAGTAATTTTACCCTGTATGGAGTATGAAGGGAATTGATAAAAAAAACAAGTAAATGAAAAAAAAAGCTAAGGAACGTTCATTTAATAACTTGTATTCCGAGCTCTTATAACTGCTTCCATACGGTTCTTCATCAATCGGATGAGAGTCACGATCAAATGTTGTGGCATTCCATTCCATTCCTCTTAGATTGCATTTTGCAGCTGGCTAAGTGTTTCTGGGGAAGGATCTCTTGCACGAATTCGTCTCTTTAATTCATCCCATAGATGTTCAATCAGATTCATGTCCGGGCTTCTTGCTGGCCATTCCATAATGGAGATACCGACTTCGGTAACATAATCTCGTACGACGCTTGCGGTGTAAGCCCTAGCATTGTCGTGCATGAATATGAAACCGTTGCCAATAAAATGTCCATAGGGCATCACGTGAGGCTCAAAACACTTTTCGATGTACCGATAACTGTTTAGTGCAAGCAGACGTGGCCCAGACACAAAGACAAGCTCTGTCTTAACGTCGCGCGTCGGCGCTGATTCCTCCCCAAACCGTCCACAAACGACGGTTTGTGGACGGTTTGGGGAGGAATCAGCGCCGACGGAAAGAACAAGAAGGTCAGCTATGGTGACGACCATAGCTGACCTTTTCTTCAATGCAGTATTGTGCAAAGCGTTCTCCATCTCTTCTGTAGACCTTGTTCCTTCCGTCGTTACCATACAGCATAATTTTACACTCATCAGAAAAGAGGACTTTGTTTCACTAGAGGTATGACCAATTTAAGTGCTCACGTGCAAAGTTAAGGTGCGCTCTTCGATGGTCTGCAGTTAATTTCGGCCCATTTGCTGGCTTGTGCGGTACCAGTCCACGTTCCTTCAACCTTCTTCTAATTGTAGAGTCACTTACAGCCACCCTAAGTACAACATGAAGCTGCTGCTGCAGTTGAAAAACATTAAGTTGTCGACTTCGTAAAGAAGTTGTTACAATAAATCGATCATCTCGCTCAGAAGTGACCCGATTCCTGCCAGATCCTGAACGGTGCGTGAACAAACCAGACTCTCGATATCGTTTGTAGACTCTATAAACAGACAACAGGCTTAGATGCAATCTTTCAGCCACAACACGCTGACTAAGTCCAGAATCCAGCAATGCCACCACTTCGCCACGGCTTCTGCGGGCGAAGTATCCATACGTTTTAGAAAACCTTTTTCAGTCGTCCCAAAATCACAGTACACACACAGTATACAGAATACAGAATAAAAAGTTTTAAGATAAGCGCTAATTTTTAGTTTTCAAAGGTGAAATGTACTCCAACTCTAAACACACATTTGTCTCAAAACAGTGAATCATTTCATTTATAGGATAAACAAATGAAATTCTAATTTTGAATTTTGAATTTTCGCTTATCACTGTAATGGTCAAACTGCCAGCTCTTCAATCATGGGTTTTTTTTTTATGGAATGAAAACTCTTTTGTGTTAAATTAGGACAGAAACCATAAAAACGGAAGTGTTTTGATTTTTCTGATGAGAAGTGTATATCAAAATAATAGCCTTTTACTAAATGCTTATGAATGTATATACATACTTACTTTACTTATACCAAAGAAATAATTTTCACATTTTTCACAGGCAGATGGCTAATATTATAAGGAGTAATTTCGGCTACTTTTATTTTAGATTTTTAGTGTTATGGTATGAGTACTTGCTATTCGAATAGACCACACCGATAGTTGTGGATTTTATATTCCTTACAGAGAAGTATGTATGATGCACAAATAGTAGTTACGACTCTGAGTTTTCTTGTGTCCGTTATTTCAATATTTGTTCAATTTCCTGCAAGTCTGAACAATTCCTAATATGCAAGTTACTTTTTTAATTAAAGAACAACTAGTTGTACGCTATGCACTAATTTATCAATACATAACATGCATACCTGTATTACTGTAGCACTTAAGCTAATCCAGCTGCTAAGGTATTCTGGGATTAGCATCTAATACAATTTAGTTACGAACCAGACATACTATATCGTACGGAAGATATTCATAGGCATATGATTTACTATTTTTGATAGTCACTTGAATATTTATTATTATTAACAATTGATAGCAGTTTTGTTTGGATCGATTTATTGTATTTTAGTGCAATCTTAATTTTAACTAATATTATGAGTTTGTTTGGTGGTTTGTAACGCTTTCACGCCTTAACTACTCAACCCATAATCATGAAATTTCGTAAACACGTTGTCAGGGATACAGAATAGGACACATAGCGTGCCTTTCATTCAGAAAAAAGGACCGTTTTAAACCTAACTTACATTTAAGAGAGCAAAGAAAAAATAACATCCTTACACGATAGAGTCGATTATAGCGCGCACCGACAAGTTTGGGTCCTCATACCTCTGCCGAACGATCAAGGCATGGAAAGCTCTGCCAAGCCACGTGTTTCCTTTTTCCTTCAATCCTGGGTCCTTTAAGCGGGGCGTGAAAAAGCACCTTCTCAGGCCGTCAAAGTAGAGACTTAATATCGCCTCAGCTGCTATGAGAACGATGTAGAGGTCACTGCTCTTAGACCACAAGACTGCTTACCATCAGGCGGAGTGTGGTCACTTAGACGAGCAACATAAAGACGCGGGCAAAATATAGTAAAAATAAAATAAATATGTTAACGATGAGTGATTAATACAAACAATATATTAATTTTATTATTCATTTTGATTTATTTATCACAGTCATTAGGGTAAATAACCTGAGCTCACACTGCCATCCACCACTACGACCAGTGATACCATTACAGAATCACCTGGCCAGTACTTGCAATCGCCAAAATCGCCTAGTTCTCAACACAGTTTCTTAAAATAATTACACAGATTCTTGATATTTGCTTGACTTGATTGAACGGTTGGCGTAGTGAAATTAATAAACACCTCGCCATTGCTGCTGCGCCAAGTGTCGTGGGTTCGATCCTTGCTAGAGACATAAATTTGTGTGCCAATTGCCAATGTATGTGCGAATCCACAAATACATAGTTTTACTGAGTCTAGGTGTTATTTGTGTCCGTTGTTTGAAAGTAACCAGTAAGTCAGTTTTGTAAAAGCCACAACACTTTTTCATAAGATTTCTATGCTATTTATATTTACACATAGCATAGATGTCAAGTAATTGTAAAAGTAGTGTATAATTATTTAAATGTTATTTATAAAACCTAATAAAAGTAATGCTATATTAATATTGAATTGAGTGATTGCGAGTGCATGTATTCATATGATGAGATGCAGTCATATTCATACCAATCGCGGTGCTTACATTAATATCATGAATGAAACGAACGCAACTACTCCATTTGCAAAATAGGCTAGTTGCCTATGTTTGATTTTTTATTATTTCATACGCAACATCAAATACCATTGAAAATAATATTTTTTGTGAAAACAGAAAATAAAGTGGTAGTTAAATGAAGTAGCATTTATTATAAAAATTTGACCTCAGAAAAAAGTTGGTAAATAGTATCCCCCTATCTTCCTTGCGCACCTGCACTCACATAGCTGTAACGTCATGATGCAGTTACTGGTATCCTTTTTTCGTCCTTTGACAATAACCCCTTCTACCAGATTTAAATGGATAATAGCTCAATTGTTGTTAAGTGGATTTAAAATCTTTCTATTTGAATACTTGTATAATAAATTTATTAAATGATAATAAGTTGGGTCAATATCCTATTAGGCGGCGAGGTCCGAGCTCCGCCAGGTCCTAGTGGCCAATTGGAAGGAACGACTTGTGCACCCCAGTGCCGGGCACGCCACGATCGTGGCGGTAAGTCCCGTTTTTGAGGAGTGGCTGGAGAGGCGGCATGGCGCTCTCACCTTCCGGCTGACACAGGTTCTAACTGGCCACGGTTGTTTTGGCCAGTTCCTGTGTCGTATACGCCGGCAAGAGACGCCCGGTTGTGACCACTGCGGCGACTGCCGCGACGTTGTTGGGGACACGGCGCTGCACACTTTGGCGGTTTGCCCCGCCTGGGCATCGCAGCGCCGTGATTTGATCGCGGCAGTCGGATCGGTTGCCCTCTCGCTCCCGGCCGTAGTTCAGTCTATGGTCCGGAGTGAGAGGTCATGGAACGCCGTCGCCTCCTTCTGTGAGGAAGTAATTTCCATCAAGGAGGCGGCGGAGCGGGAGAGGGAGCGTTCAAACCCTCTCCCCAACCGCAGAGCCGGGCGCCGGAGGGCGCGCGATGACCTCCAGCCACCCTGAGGTTTGACCTGGGGGTGGCGGGCTTTGTGGGCCTGCCCGCCATCCGTTCAGCACCAGGTCCGAGAGGCGACGTGCGTGTTCCCACGCGCGCCTCTGTGTCGAGTCCGTCTCCCCTCTAGGGGAGACAGTAGGGTTTTATCTGACGTAGTGCCTATTTTGGGTAGGTCTTTCGTGTAGTGGCCTGCCGTTTCATACGGCGGGCCGTAACCTCGGCGGGGTCGCGACCGCATGCGAAAGCGATTCGCGCGGCCCCGTCGATAGTGGTTTTGTCGAGGAACACCGTGGTAGGTTTAGTCGGTATTCCGGGAGGTACATTATCTTTTTTTTTAACATCTTTATTTTACCCCGGCGAGTCCGACATAATCCCTCCGCCCGCCCCCGCGGAGGGATATGCGTCATAGCATTCCCCCACGTAAAAAAAAAAAAAAAAAAAAATATCCTATTAACAGAAAAATTAAATTACTTGACTAATTCACATAATGAAAGATATAACTACTTAAACTAATGAAAAAAAATATTGGTTTTTTCTAAAATCATGCCTGCCTTTGCGAGGAAGTGATTTCCATCAAGGAGGCGGCGAAGCGGAAGAGGTAGCGCTTAAACCCTCTCCCCAACTGCAGAGCCGGGCGCCGAAGGGCGCGTGATGATCTCCAGCCACTCTTAGATTTGACCTGGGGGTGGCGGGCTTTGTGGGCCTGCCCGCCATCCGTTCAGCACCAGGTCCGAGAGGCTGCGTGCGTGTTCCCACGCGCGCCTCTGTGTCGAATCCGTCTCCCCTCAAGGGAGGAGATAGTAGGGTTTATTAGTGAGTGAGTGCCTTTGGGTAAGTCTCTTCGCGTAGTGGCCTGCCGTTTCACACGGCGGAAACCTCGGCGGGGTCGCGACCGTATGCAAAAGTGATTCGCGCGGCCCAGTCGATAGTGGTTTTGTCGAGGAACACCGTGGTAGGTTTAGTCGGTATTCCGGGAGATATATTATTCTTATTCCATCTTTCTTTTACCCCGGCGAGTCCGACATAATCCCTCCGCCCGTCCCCGCGGAGGGGTAAGCGGCAATGCATTCCGAAAGGTAAAAAAAAAAAAATATCTTAAACTAAGAAGTATATTTTATTTACTATGTCACGAAGAACGGTTCTACATAATTTAAAGACAATTTTTCAAAACTTATGTTGGTTAAAAATCCATGAAGAGGAATAGGCAGCGCTATACCTCTTATCGTTAGATTATTTTTTATTTAGTAGTAGCATACGTTCCGATTTCTCACATGCTATCCATGCCTTCTATGTCATCTTTACTTCTGTTTATCTTGGCTCGTAACTGCTTACAAATAGACAAAGCGTACTCTTGCTTGGCAACTTTTTAGTATAAAAATCAAATACGAGTCGCCAAAGGCGCCGAGAGCTACCTTCAGAAAATATAATATTAAAAGTTACTTTGTCGGATTCATAAATCTGGTCAGTATGCAACGCGGTACACTTGAATACCGACGGCATAATAACTAAGATTCATAATAGACATTTGCTGTTTTCTTTATAATTGTGTTAGTTTAGTTAGACATCTGTCTTTTTATTTTCCCTGTAGATAATCTTTGAATAAACGAGTAGCTATTCTAATTATTTGAGATTTTGATTCTGATTCTGGTTTAAGCTAGGCTTTTTGTTTAAGACAAAGATGAAGCGCGTGAAATGGAAATAAATACGTGAGATTATTGAATCTCACGTTAAATCTTTATCTTCTTTTTCAGCTGCTTTGCCACTAAGCAGTGTTTTAATCTATGATTATGTTGGGCAAATATTATTTCATAACTAACAGAAATTTCAATTTCCTTGCAGTTACAGGTAAACGAACAGACCAATAGAAAGAACTACAAGGGTGCCAGTTTTAACATTTTAGTACGGATCGCTACACATTCACACCTGCATGTATTTAATTACTACGACGTCGACGAATATTGACTTCATATTATACGCAATTTATTAACATTTAAAGCTTTAAGGGCACGGAGAACTAGCTTTATTTAATTCAACATAGCTTTACTATTCCTGAATCACTTCATATCAAACATTATTTACCAAATGAAGCAATATGCAAATATTGTTCAAAATAGTGAATAAACAAGGTAATGACACATTTTATTCATGTCATTAATAATTTAAACACATTTATATTCACACATCCGCAAATTTTCATAGTCCAAAGCAGCATATTTAATTTAGCAAAATTTGCAACTATTTAGAATACATTTACATTTTATTTTATGACTACATTAGTAGTAAATTAATAAATGAAACATCACAACAGCAATTGACCCATTTGTTACATCTATACACTATTAAACAAATCTGTTTATCTGTCTTGGTAACAGGCGCGTGTATCCACGAGTGGAATACAACCACTTTTCACCAGCTACTGTTAGGTCCTAATAGGTTATAATAATAATATCAGCTCTGTATTAAATTGTCCCACTGCTGGGCACGGGCCTCTTCTCCGTGTGAGAAGGGTTAGGCCAAAGTCCACCACACTGGCTCAGCGCCAGTTGGCAGACTACACATGTCTTCGAGAACATTATGTAGGAAGTCTTAGACATGCAGGTTTCCTCACGACGTTTTCCTTTACCTTTATAGCAAGCGATAATTATCTATATAATATGCAAATAACTTCGAGAAGTCAGAGATGCACCTTGGGATCAATCTGGAGACCTCTTCGTAACAGTCCTGGTGGTTTCCGACTAGGCTATCGCCTAAAAGGTTGCGACGAGCCTATTACTATTATCCAGAAGATTCAATGCAATTCTGTACTACATACTAGTGATGTAACGAATGTTAGAATTTTCACATTCGTAAATGCGAATGCGGATGTGAATATTCATCTCCAATATTCGCGAATGCGAATGTTGAATTTCAAATAAAGCGCGCGCAAAATATAATACACGTTTGATATTTCGTGTCAGCCTTGTTTAAACCGAACATAGCCAAGGTTAACCGTTACAAGTTGAATGAATGAATGAAGCAAGTCACATGAAGTTCATTCGAAAATATTCGTCATGATTTGAGGTTAGTTTATTATTATTAATATTGTATTTGTCAAATTCAAGTGATATAAAAATAAAAACATGAGTAAAGCAAATGTTAGCGAAGTTTGGACTTATTACATAATTTTTGACGCTGAAAATGTGAAATTCAAGTTGTGTGATAAAAAATACTCGCGAGGAAGGACCACTAGTACTATGCGAAATCACCTAGAAGCTAAACATAAAAATGAATATGACGAATTAAAAAGATGAGAAAATGTAATGCGAGGTGCCGCTAAGATTAATGTTTCGCCGTCTTCTTCACGGCAATGTACCAAAACCGACCTAAAGCAAATATCTTTAAGCGAATGCGCCGAAAAAATTAAAAATAGTATAATTACAACGCCAAGTTTTGGATCTGGATAATTTAATAGGCGAAATAATAGCACTGGAACGGACTTACCGTATCGTTTTGTGGTATGCGTCGGATTTGTGAGATTGATCAAGGATTCATATGATTTAAAAACAAGGCAATATTTTACTTCGTTTATTTGTGAAAATTTATATGGCATAGTTAAAGACAGAATTCTTGAATTAATCAAAAATTGCGTTTACAACAGATATCTGGTCAGACTCTTGATCTAGGGTACCACTGATAAGTTTTACTTGTCATTGAATTACAAAAAGTTTTGAAAGAAAAATGATTGTTTTGAAATCAGAAGTATTTAATGATGGCCGACATACAGGATAAAATATAGCCATAAAGCTAGAAACTATGTTATCATCATGGGAAATTAGCAAAGAAAAGGTGTTATGTATCGTTAGAGATGGTAACATGAAATATACTAACATGAAAAAGGTATTTTTTTGTAAGGCATTAAAAACATTGATTGTTTATCGCACCAAATTCAACTTGTTGTTAAAGTAGGACTTAAGTCATGAATCTATCATTGCAATCAAACAAAGGTAAAAAAAAGCAACACATCATCACTCTAATGTAGCGCAAGATGAACTTTCTAATCTACAAGAAAAACTTAATCAACCAAAGCTCAAGATAATCGAAGAGTATGTTACGAGATGGATCAGCACCTTTTACATGTTGGAACGTATTTTAAAAAAACAGATTCACTATGCCTTTTTGCTTCCACTAACAATAAAATATCACACCTAACTTGAGAAGAATGGATAACTGTGGAAAAATTAATTACATTGCTTAAACCTTTTGAAGAAATAACAAGAGAACTTACTGCAGCCAATATTTCCATATCCTCTGTGATCCCGTTACTGGCCACCCTGCAA
Source organism: Catocala nupta (assembly GCA_963675205.1). Taxonomy (NCBI): domain Eukaryota; kingdom Metazoa; phylum Arthropoda; class Insecta; order Lepidoptera; family Erebidae; genus Catocala; species Catocala nupta. The sequence continues at coordinate 10,367,264 of OY776081.1, forward strand.
ATGGTGATTGATGAATTTGATACATCTGATGAATGCATTGAAAACACTATTATAATTTTAAAACAAGAAATGAGTCACAGATTTTCTCACTAGAAAAAGGACAGACTATTTGCTATAGCAACTTTTATTGATCCGAGGAACAAATGGAAGCTTTTCAAAAATCCTTCAGCCAAAGACCAGGTTGTGAAGATATTTTAGTTTTACAAACACACACACAAACACAAAACCAATAAGTATTGTTTTTATTTTGTAAAAATAAATTGTAATTTTATTTACAAAATGTATTTATTTCTGTTTTTTTTTCAGTTTGTGTTTATTATTTAAATGGAGAATTATATAATTGAAGCCAAAGGTTATATAATATTTAAGATATTATTAGAAGTTTAATTTTGGTTGAAATATTATTTTTATTTTGTGTAACAGAAATTATAAACTATGTATAAAAAAAGTAGTTATAATCTGCTAAATAAGTACAAACCTTACACAATAAATTGTAAAGACTTATTAGACCTAGATATTATTATTATCTAATTTGATTAAACCTCTCAAATTCTTTTTCACAAAATATATTATTATTTAGAATTAGATATTTTAAAGCAAGCATCGGAATTGATTGATGATGATTTTTTTTATATATTTATATATATTTTAATTAGAATAACAAGAACAAGAGAGACAGCAGTTCTAATTTATTTGCCTACGTCTAGACTGTTCCATAATAATTTGTTATTCAAATATTATAAGTAAATAAAAATTATAAATCTTGTCAGTTGTATTATCATTCCATATCCATCCAATCTGCATATATATGTATATATAATTTCCTTTAAGTTTGTCAATCACATTCGCCAAACATTCGCAAAATTTCTTGCGAATACGAATGCAAATGCCAAAAAATATGCGAATATTTGCGAATGCGCATATTCACATCACTACTCCATACAGCTACTAAAGATTTAATCAAACTAAATAATCGAGTTATACGTAGCCTAACTCGGAATTTAACCTGGGGTTTCACGCCCATCCTTGTACATACATAAGTGCAAACTTATGCCTCGGACCCAAGGCGATCTAAAATTTTATCGTTACATCTAAAACCATTAACTGTAATTTGATAAAAGTACCTATCGTATATTATACCTAAAAAGGGTAACAAAGAGATTTCCCCTGTAGTAACAAAACATAATATTATTTTATCGTTAGGGTACACATCGGCTCAGCTAATGGCCTTCGGCACAAGAGCGTATATAAAAATAATGTATTAGTAGGATTTCTGTTAAGCTAGATATATGTAGGGCGGAAGGACGTGTCGAGGAAACGAATGTAGTGTAGGGGAATAACACTTGTCACACTAACTAAAATGATGTATAGCTTGCTTCTAAACGTGCAGTTTCTAATTGAGTGCTCTGGCATACTTTGAGCAGACTCTTTTTAATAATTACTTGTGTGTAAAGACTTCTTAGGTTTCCTGTTCTTTAACTTCTGACGAAAAATACACATTATAAATTATGAGTTTTAATATGTTACTTTAGTTTACGCCAACAACGTGAGTTTGTTTGTTTACAGAAAAGGATACGGTTTCATCTAGAAGAATACAGTTCCCGAGCGAGCGAAGCCGCGGCAAAAAGCTACTCTTGTATAAATGAACAACTACACCATTCTATTTCTTAATTGCTTTAAAAGCAACAAAAAATACAACTGAAAACAGATGGTGGAAACCATGATTAAAAGATGAAACTTTTACGTTTAACGTTTCTGCTATATGTATATAAGTATTAGGATATGATCTACATATATATCTCAGTACCTATTGAGTAATATAAAGAAATAATAATAGGTCATAATGTCTAGTCAGTTAAATTTTTTATGTCTGATATTATTTCTTGTGGCGAGTTCACTGATAATTTATTTATTTATTTCCTTTATTGGGACACAAAATAGTTACAAATTCATCGTAATGCTAATTTTTTATGTGTAAAGAAAAGAGTTAATGTGTAACCCACACCAATGTCCGCAAATTAATATTTAGAAGATATAGGTATAAAATAAAATAACACCGCATGATAATTGTGAACGGGCAAATCTAGCATAAATTTTTTCAACAACTCAAAACTTGTCTACGAAATTTAGAGAACGAGATTGCAAATATATCTGTCTGTAAGATGAATGTTATACGTTTTAATTTCCCTCTATATTACATAAAATATTGAACAATAGCCATTTTTATACTAATTAATATAATAACTAATTAAAATAATGTCATATACTATTCAGGTCTAACGTTGATATTACTTCAGGATTAAAGAACATTAAACTAAGTCGCTTTCAATTCACAGCTTGAACGTCACTAATGGGTCCCGGTGAGTTAATTTAAGTAATTTGCTCTAATCATTTTTGATAATACTAAGGAAAATGAATAAGGAAAATGTCTGGAGTTGTAACGAATACGGACTCTTATATATGGTGTTTTCTTATTTCTTTCACATTATATTTAGTTTAAAAATATTAATACAGAAAAACAGAAATACTTTGTTATAGAAAAAGGCATTATACACAATTGTATCCATTGTCTAGTACCCATAGTACAAGCTCTGCTTAGTTTGGGCTAGATGGTGCTGTATGTATGTGGTAGAATATTATTATTATATTATGTCTAATGCTTAAGTTGAGTTATATAATACTTTTATCTAATGCACAAATTCATTTAATTTACTTTATTTTATTTATTGAAATGATAAATTAATTTTATCATATTTCGTTAATACGTTCCTTTTTAGTTAACTAAGATGGCTGATAATTAAACTTAAATGTCTAATTAATTAAAATGATAGGTGAAAATATTGGTAATTAAGTCTTTACCTATATAATTGTCGTTTGAATACAATCGGTAACGTTGTTTTCTTCACAAATTTATTTTGGTATAATATGTTTTGAACATATATAAATACGTGCTTATAAAAAAATGCATTTAAATATTTTAACGATATCTGTGATACGGCCTGCCTGTTTTTAAAAGGTTGCGATTTTGCTATTTTGCCACTTTTATTGTACACCAGCTATACCCGCGGCTTCACCCAAGTTTATGATTACTGCGCCGCTCGTGGCTCATACCGTCATGTTATAGTAATTGTTACTTCTTGATAAAGTAGCTTTGGAATGGATCAAGATGTATCAGTCCAGTAGTTTTTGGTTTTATTAATTACAAACAAATATATAAACATACAAATATTTCCTCTTTATAATGTTTAGTAAAAATAAAAATTTAAAATTAAAAAACTCGACTCAAAATTCATTTGATATTGAGGGAGTTGTGATAAAAAATGTAATTCGCCATTTTGTGGTGGCGGCCATCTTCTGCGTCGGGGGTTAAAAATAAGGGAACGAAGGCAAACAAACGTACAGGCGAGACTGGACGATTGAATATAAACGGAATGATAAAGACTTTCGCCGATCCGGTTGGACTTAGCCGCATGCAGCTACATCAAATATGAACAGAGCGAATCGGCGCATGCAGTCCGCTACGCGCGTAGCGGGGTAACACTGCGGTCTCTACGGGCTAGAGAATGATGACCTTAAAGAGAGCACGTATTGACGAGAGCATGCTATGGAAAGGTTTCTTTTATTTTTGCTAAAAAAAGAAAACTTGCACAGTAGGCATAGTTCCTGTATTACGGCGTACTTTACAAACATTGAACAACGGACACAAAGATCACCCAGACTCGAAACAACCTTATGTGGATCACAGAAATTTAATATTCCTCCCGTATGGGGATCGAACTCACAACACCCGGCGCGGCGGCAGTGGCAAGGTGACCACTTAAACCGCAACGCTATCGGTGCAGAACCACAAGATACTTTCAAAATCGTAACTAAAATATTATAAATTAAAATGTGAGTTTGTTTATTCGTTGGTTTTATATGCTTCCGCGCCTTAACTACTTAACCGATCATTATGAAATTTCGCATACACGTTCTTAGGGATACATAAAAGGACATAGAGTATCTTTCATCCAAAAAAAAATATTTTACCTGAGGGATAGAAAATTTACATAATCTACATTTACGCGAGCGTAGCCGCAGGCAAGATCTAGTTACTAATAAATATTTAAAGAGATAAACTCCTTTTGATCACCGCTAAAGATTTCAGAGTGATTGCTAATTTCTCTCGTGCTGTTATTGGCTTGAGTTCATTTAATAAACATTAAAAGGACTCAGGATATGCTTTCGCGTTTTGCTTAGAATAGATATACATTTTTATATTAATTACTAGCTAAACCCGGCAACGCTTCGCTGTGCCTTATTCTGATATTATTATTAAGGGAAGTAAGTAAAATTATTCTAGGAATATTGCTAGTCTTCGTGGGATCATCGGGATAAAAATTAGGTATAAATAAAACATAACATTGTGTAAAGTTAATCCATCACGTACTTTTGCGGACTGTAATGGACTCAAAAAATAAGATATGAATAATTTTAAAGTTTCTAATTGACTAGCTTTGCTTACGGCTTTGCTTTCTTGAGAATGGTACTTTTTCCTGGGTAATAAGTACCATTTGTCCTTTCTTGTACCCCTGAAATAGTGTACGCGAAATTTTATGACTAGCGTTCGAGAAGTTTAGCCGTGAAAGCGTAACAAAAAGAAATCCCACATTCGCATTTATAACATTATTTATAATTTTTATATCCTGATATTGATAAATTATCAAGATGGACGTCGTTTTCCGAAGCCAATGATACTCTGCCACAAAATACACGTGTATGTACATACGTATGAAAGGATCAAGATTAAATTAATACAACGTGCAAAAACGAAGGACAAACCCTCACACATCGCGATGTCGGATCAAGTGGACTAAATGCAGTTATGTTATCTTTTGGTTTCTTATTTTAACCCGTCACGCGATTGCCTTAAAAAAAACAAAAATTAAGTCAAGTGTCATTTGATCGAATCGGTCATTGGGAGACATTTGACGCCAAAATTGTCTGCGGCCAGCGTCTGGGCGCATGTCGCGTGACGGGTTAAAGCCATTTCCTGTACTCAGCTACTAAAGTAGAGATAAATGCAGAAACAATTTACGTTGTATTTAAAATTATAGTAGCAAATTAACTAATATTATAAATATTTTGTTTGTTTGTTATGCTTTCATGCCTTAACTACTACTACCAATCATCATATTGTCAGGATTACAGAAAATAGAACATTGACATAAATTACATTTACCCGTGCCGTAGCGGTGGGCAAAACTAAGTAAATCATAGATGTAAAGATGAAACAAGAAATAAGAAAATTGGAATTTATCATATAAAAAAATTAGAAGTTCTTAGTCTAGGTACAAAGTATAGGTATACTTTGTACCTAGACTAAGAACTTCTAATTTTCTGAGTAGGTACTCAGAAGCATAATTTGTTATATTTATACAATTTCCCATCATGTTTCGACATATTATAGACAAAATGTCTGCTTTGTAAGAATGAGACCCCAGGCCATTGGCAGGGTTTACCCATATATCTTTCTTAACAGTTTCAATGAGATTTTCTAACAAAAACGATTAGGTTAAGGAATAAGTTTTCTGGTGTGGTAAAAATCGATGGAGGAAATTCATTCATTTACTGCCGTAAGAAAGGCATACAATGTTCATAAGTCCGGCAACGAGCAAGTTATGTCTATTATTTGTGTAACAAATATACCGGGCTATTGTAATTGTTTAGCGAGATCAGCTGCTTCCTAAAGTCTGGTTTCTCCAAAGCAAAGCGGAGAAGAGATGTGCCTAAACAGTCATAGTTGTCCGTTACTATAATTTTTTTTAAGCTCCATGTCCTCCACTTTTCTGGAAACGCTTTTTTGTAAGTGGACTAAAACTTGCAGATAAAATATACTCTTACCGCTTTCTACATGTAAAGGCACGTTTTCAGTGTCATGTATTTCTCCATTTTCTTTCGACTGCATGTCATATAAACGTATTATTCATAATCTAATAGAACCACTAACATAAATACCCATTCAAACTTTATAAAGAAGGACAAAAATGTTTAATGGTCGGATATTATGTGTGTTTATTTAGGCTGTTTAGTGACTAGCAAGATTTTCCTCAGGGGTCGTTTCTTATATTTATCTCTAAGTAATTTCTTTTCGTAGCCGTAAACTGGAATGTACGGCAGAGGCATTACGGCTGACGTCACGAGCAACAGATTTGAAAAGAAAATATTATCCTGGTATGTATAACGTTGGTTATTACTTTGAGTTTAAGTGACCATTACTATACAATATTAAAAATACAAAATAGTTTTGTCCACGAAAAGAAGTAGGACTCTTATGAATGAAGTTTCTATATTATATAGGTATATTATAAACATGTTTCCAAGAGGTAAAGACTTTGCGTAGCAGGCTTTGTTCTTCAGAATTACATTATACGTTGCAGTGCGTCGCTTTGTCATTTCACTACTCTCAGTGAACTACGTGTTATAAGTTTAGCTAGTTAAAGTTTTGAGTTTAAATAAAATATAATGAAGGCATGTAATCCTAATAAAATAAGTAATTAAATAATACAAAGCTATGCTTTTACTTAGCCTATTACTTTTGTATTATTGTCAATCTTCTTTTTGATTAAAATTACCTCTAGTATCAATGATAAGAGGTAACCGCTATTTATAAACTTACCTGATATAGAAAGAGATATGAGAGGTATATACATACAAACTACTGCCCAGTATTTAGAAATACTCTCATTAAAGTTAGAGAGCTAAATAAGAACAAGTTATAGCGCTCTAGAAACATTGCGACAGGTAGTTCATTACAGAGCCTGCACGTACGTAGGAAAAATTACGGCTCGCCAACAGTCATAACTATATTTCATAACCAGCTACGAAAAAAGATTTTTTATCACTGAACGCATACCGTGCTGGACAATAACGTTTCCATGAGCAACGGACTAAGTCTGCTGTGCTATTTAATTAGTAGTGCCGAGGTAAAGTCGAGTAGAAAGGTGGTAGTGGTACTCCGTTAAGTAGCTCTGCAGATAACTCGCTGTGAAAGATACACTGGCATAGCTCGTAAGACCCTTTATAAACTGGAAGTGTGCTGACAATCTCACACCGGATAATTTATCTGTACTAACGAATATTTGTTCAGAGTCTGTATGTTTGCCCAAGTGCTATATGTCCTTCTACAAACGAGGTTTAAAGATAGTTCTTCTTTCACAGTAGGCAGCGGCTTTGCTATGTCCTGACATTGCTAAAGTCTATGAGCAGCGGTTACAACTTTCCATCAGGTGGGCTTGTTCGTCAGCCGCCATGTCAATAAAAAAAAACTTTGTGTCTCCGGCGATACAGGGTGTGATGGCAAGTGCCTCTCTTCGTGATCTTTTTAAATAAAATTAAAAGTACTGCGTTTCGTTTTCAATAGAAAATGACTGCATTTCGTAATAGGAAAACTCATTTTCTGTTATGGCAATTTTGAAAATTTTGGTAGTTCTGATCTGACAGTCCTTACAACTCCAGTATTAGATCTTCATTTAAACCTGGGGTTTCGCTCAAGATGGGGCCACAGATCTAGATAAGTTCATCCACTCTCCAGAAAAGCGTAACCAAGTATCCTTATGCCATGTTCCTGCTGAAAGAAAGGTGATGATGATGCTCGGACGATTGGTAACGTGCGTGATCGTGGCTCCTTGCGCTAGCACCACGCCTAAGAAGTACCAAGCGCCCATAGGCATCGATAACCACATATCATCCGGCAGGCTGTATGGGTCTTCCACTTTGGTACAAAATCTAATTACAGACATTTTTAAAGAAAGTGGTCCTTGAGCTGATTCTGAGCGAAAACTATATTATTCCAGAAAAAGTATTAAAACAGCACATATAAAGCAATTGACACGTGAACCATGTTATATATTATAGAATGTGTATATACTTATGAGAATACCATACTTGGCACGACGAATATATTATTTCAATGTTGGGTTACGCAAATGTATACAACACCCACATTTGGACAGCTATAGACGTCGGCAAGGCCCTATTACTGTCTACCAGCCACAGTTACGGACTCCGTACTGTTAATTAAACATTCCAGAAACCTAATAACACTGTTATTTTATTGAATTGAACTCAAACAGTAACTTTATTTAACTTGGACAGGTCATTTACGAGTATACTTAGATTAGAAAGAATGTGCTAATGGCTTCCTCGTGCTCTTGTGAAATAAAACGTTTGTGTTATTGTACGATCGTGAAGTCTTAGGTTATTTGCCTGAGTCGAGATGTGTTATTAGGGTTTCCGATAAAGAATTACGTTAGCACAATGTCTGGAAATATGTAATATGCATGGAGATATATCTACAGATATTTTAAATGCTTTTGGTTTTTATACAGATACAAATAAGTTTTTAAAGATTGACTCTTTGAAATTACCATAAAGGTTAAAGTACGCTGCAAGACTTCTTTTTGGATTTATTTGGGTTGCAGCGCCATTTAAAGTTGTTTTATAAGTAGTTTAACTTTAGTTAGATTATGTAACTCAGTGAACAAATAAATCTATACCTTTCACAAAAAGGAACATTCATTATTCTTCCATTATCCGTTAATGATATGAAAATGGTACATTTTTGTTTTCTAATAGGTAATCCTATATATGTATGTATGTACCTGCAAGATAGCAACACATTTTTGGTCTAAAGAGGGTCCCAACTACAATAGCGACGGGTCTTAAACTGGTACAATATACTAACGATTTACGGCTATCAAAATATCTTCTTACACTAAGGGTTCTCTCTTCATTAGATTATTTAGGTGGTCCCAAACTCGATAAGGTTTCTCTTGCTTGATAACCCGGGATATGGCATACTATTTCATGGATATATTTATTATATTATAATACCGAAAATAACAGTTACTTGGTAATTTCTCGAAATACACAGCTATCTATTCGTTAAACAGTATTTAATGGCCTATGGTCATTAAAAATACTCTATTAAGAAATTAAATTAACAATACCCTTTAATTGATTTATCAAATTATCAGTACAAATATCTTTGAAAATCTTGGGACTATTGAACAATAGAATAATTAACCTGTCAATCGTTGAAATACCAGACATCATTGAAAACTATAGCATATTGTGTCTGGCCGCTGCTGCGCCGCCGGTGTGCCGCTGCGACTCAATAGGTATTCTAATATCTTCGAAAATATGTTGAATGGTAAATTTTATGTTTATTAAAATATATACAAGTATAAAACAAAATCTACTTGCATATATTTTTAATAAACATAAAAATGTATACATCGTTTTAAAAGACATTGAGGTAAAAATATTTGTCACCACATCGCTCTATGTATATTACTCTAGGAGGGAGAGGTAACTGGGAACGAAATGAGTGGTAATTCCACAGGCAACGCTACGCCAGGGGTGGCAAAGAGGACATTTACGAAAAAACATCGGTCATGTGTGAATCAGACTCGTATAACAAGGGATCCGTACCATGAACCTTTTATTTTTCAACTTTGGATATAATGCGGGTTGACTAGACGCAACGTGAGGCAAACAGTGTTTTTAAATCTATCAAATCAAAAACTATGCAACATAAAAATATTATAATGTGCAAGTAAAACACTTTCATAATGGTACCCCATTTAAAGAAATGAACACACTTAAATTATCTTATACTCGCTTTGGGGATATTCTTATAAAGTCGGACAGCATTATACGATTCGAAATGTCTACTCTGTAACAAAGTTGCTGAGATAAGTAGTTCTGACTGACAGATAAATAAAGTCGCACTATTCCAAATTTATTATTTTACGGAACCCTAAAAAGTCCTATTCGTCATCAGTGTTTGCGTCGACAGTGGGGGCAACTGGGATTAACTGTGTCTGATCAAGGTGGGTGCACGGCCGCGTGAATTCAGCGCTGTTTTTTTTTGGGATATAGAATAAATAATAATATAGTTGATTGTTCAGTATAAAAAAGAACTGTAATAAACGTTTGACTCTAAAAGTATTAAATAATTATAAACTAGTTGCGCCCCGCGGTTTCACCTGCGTAAGTCCCGTTATATAATATCTGGATGAAAAGTATCTAGCCCATGTGTTAATCCAGGTTTCCAGCTATCTACATACTAAGTTTCATCGCAATCGGATCAGTAGTTTTTGCGTGTAAGTGTAACAAACATGCATCCATCCATTCTCACAAACTTTCACATTTAGGTATAATAATATAAGGATTGTAATAATAATATCGTTAATTTTAATTTATTTAATTATGCATTCACGTAATCCTAGACCTAACTAATATTATAAATGCGAAAATGAGTTTGTTTGTTACGCTTTCATGCATTAACTACTCGATCGATCATCATGAAATTTCGCGTACACGTTGTCAGGGGAACTCAAAAGGACAAAGGGTACTTTTCATCCAGAAAAAGTATTGTACTAATCTAACTTAACCTACATTTAGGAAAGAAACAGTAGTTTATAATGACATCGGATCAATATCTGTTTTTTTTTCTCACTGGCGTGACAAAAAATCAATGATGCTGATCATAGTTAATCTATTTAAAAAAAAGTTTGAGATTACTAGTAAATTATATAAAATTGGTAATAAGTAATATAAATTCAAAATAATCGCCTTTGCGATTGCTTTAAATTCATATTATGAAAATGTAATAAGCCACTCAATTATTTTAAGAGCTGTATTTGCTAGACTTGTCGTATTACATTCAAAAGTAACGTTCAGTCTCTCAACGCTGCCTCTCAAAATCTCAGGAGCGATGCTACGTCCTTGAAAGAGACAGCGTCACTGTCTTTAGAAAGGTTGAAATATAGAAAATACGGGAATAAAACCGTGATGTAAGTACAATAATAATTATGTACTGATTTTAAATTTATATCTATACTAATAATATAAAGAAGAAAGATTTAATTTTTGTTTGTATGTTTGTTTGTTTGCTTGTAACAATTTTACTCAAAAACTAATTAACCGATTTTAAAAGTTCTTTTACCGTTAGAAAGATAGAAAGAGTAACACAGGCTACATTTTATTGACACAAAAGTACTGTCACTAACATAAAACCTAACTTACTTCTACGCCAGCAAAGCTGCGGGCAAAAGCTACAGTTAATAAATTTGTTCGAAATTTGATCTGCAATAATACATTGTGGCTATTTTTCTTAAACATTTTCATTTTTCCCGTGTGCCTTATTGCTATCAATGCATCATTTGGTGAACTTACTTTTAACCAGTTTAATTAAGGTTACTTGTAAAACCAGCTTGAATGTTAGTCAGTTCGATTTTTTTAAATTACCTTTGTACTATATATTAATAATTATGTAAAACGAAACTAAAATAAAGTTAATTAAATTATAGTTGTAGCATGTTAAGAGAGAAAGAAAAATATTTCATCTATACCTGGATTGAAACTAGAATTATGAACAGCGCTATTGAGTCAGAAAGAAAAACAGAGCTGACCTAGTTACAGTTAACAAATTCATACTTTCCTAAAATTTATTTCATTATATCAAGCAATTCGAGATTACAGTATTTCCTTATTTTCATACATACAGCTATTATTACATCAAATATCCAATGTGTAGTATATATAGTGATAGAAATGCCCAAGGGTGGGACAATGATAGCCTACCTAATTAAAGCTCGAGAATATTTTATTCAAATAATTTGGCAACATTACATCGTTCATGTTCCGCAAAACTTGACTTTCGACAGGCCGATGCACGAAATATACTAATAATATTCGCCTAATACACTTATATTGTAGCAAATATTCATTAACAGTGCTGCCCGGAGTGTGGAGGCTATAATGGCTGACAAAGTGGAGATATCGGCCATTTTGTGAAAGTAAAAGATAAAATCTGTAAACGCTGACTGATTTACAAAAACTGAAGCTTTTTAATTCATACACAGACTTGAGTTTTAGTACTGACCTACGATATAGTTTGCCGCAATCGATATAGTTTATCATGAATGTCTCAGTGGCGCAGGGGTAGTAAATGTTCAATTCGTTCGAAATTATTTATAAAGATTAAAAACAACAACGTAATACAAAACATTTAAATACAAATTTAAAATATCATCAAACCTCTCTTTTGGATAGCATCTTAATCTTAACTAATCATAACTAATATTATGAATGCGAATGTAAGTCTGTTTGTTTGTTACGCTTTCACACCTTAACTACTCGACCGATCTTTATGAAATTTCGCATAAACGTTGTCAGCGGAACAAAAAGGACGTAAGGTACCTTTCATCCAGGAAAAAGTACTATAACAAATTTTTTTTTTATCGTGCGGTAATGCTTTGATGCCTACCTTTTCGCGGAGCGACGGAGAGGATGATGGACTTAGCGGGGAAAGATGGTAAGTGACATCCCGGTAATATCGACTAAACCTACCTCGGTGTTCCTCGACATAACCGCAATCGGCGGAGCCGCGCGAATCGTTTTCACATGCAATCGCGACCCCACCCAGGTTTCGGCCCGCCGTATGAAACAGCAGGCTAGTACATAAATAGACTTGCCCTTTGGGCACCACTTATTTAATGCCTACTGTCTCCCTAAGGGGACGGACACACGATACAGAGGTGCGCGTGGGAACACGCACGCCGCCTCTCGAACCTGGTGTTGATCGGGTGGCGGGCAGGCCCATAAAGTCCGCCACCCCCAGGTCAAACCTCAGGGTGGCTGGAGGTCATCTCGCGCCCTCCGGCGCCCGGCTCTGCGGTTGGGGAGAGGGTTTAAACGCTCCCTCTCCCGCTCCGCCGCCTCCTTGATGGAAATAACTTCCTTACAGAAGGAGGCGACGGCGTTCCACGACCTCTCACTCCGGACCATGCACTGAACCATGGCCGGGAGCGAGAGGGCAACCGTACCGACTGCCACGATCAACTCACGGTGCTGCGATGCCCAGGTGGAGCAATCCACCAAAGTGTGCAGCGCCGTGTCCTCAACAACGTCGCGGCAGTCTCCACATTGGCGACGACCGGGCGTGTCTTGCTGGCCTATGCGACACAGGTACTGGCCAAAACAACCGTGGCTAGTAATTACCTGTGTCACCCGGAAGGTGAGACTGCCGTGCCGCGTCTCCAGCCACTCCTCAAAAACGGGTCTGACCACCACGATCGTGGCGTGCCCAGCACTGGGGTGCACAAGTCGTTCCTTCCATTTATCCACTATGACCTGGTGGAGCTCGGATCTTGCCGCCTCGAGTGTGGGAAGACCAGGTCTTTCGCCCCGAGCTAGCGCCTCCTTGCGCCAACGGTAAAGCGTAGCCAGAAGCGCCGCGTCCACGTCCCATGGCATCGATCTAACCTAACTCTTAGGTCAGGTTAGATTAGTAACAGTACTTTTCCAGCGAATTTTGCTTGCAGCTTCGAACACGTAAACGTAATCTACATTTACGCATGCGAAACCGCGGGCAAAATTTAGTAATATTTCACTAGATTTTGTGAACAATGTTACCCTAACGAACTTGCTCAGTAAATATGAGAATTAAGTCTAGTTTCACTGAAACCAGATTTAGTGTGTGCATTACTCGCGTGAGGGAAGTCTCGTCTAGCAATTTACTTCTCCCATGTGGCACCGCGAGCTAGCTTGGCCTTCTTCGCTGGACGTACCCTTCAGGCACATAAACCTATCTACTGCAACATACTGGGATTCCTTATTACACCACGGCATACTTTAAAAATGTACGATATAAGCTTCTCTCCATACTTTAAGCTTGTTGTTGGTTAGATGAAAATACAAATAGCCTTTATTTCACTGACCATTTTAAAATCCAATAAAATATAATTAAATTGCATATACATATATTATCAGTAACCTGGCTCTTGGTAGTCAGGCTTTCAGCCAACATAGATAGGCTTTCACTTTTTCTTTCACTTCGGTCATGACCTAGTCTTCTCCAATTTGATGGTAAATCGTCCTCCCACACACAGTTTTTGAACGCTTTTTATACACCAAGCTCAATATGTGCCATATGATATCTTAATTAAGTTTCAATTAATACTAAGTGTAAGATATTTTTTTATTTCGTAACTTTGTTAGTTTGCTAGAGTCCGCCTTGATGGAACTATTTTTCCAAATTATCAAAGTCCATTGATAGCAAATCAATGCTGCAATGGTTTAATTAAAGAGACCATATTGCTAAATAGTAAGTTATGAATTTCAATATGTCTTAACTTTACATACTACTGTGTAATACTAAATGTTAATATAGATAATTAAAAACAAAATTAATAAGCGTGCTTTATTTTGTCACGTATTACGGTTACATTGTTCTCCATGGTCATGTTCTCTTACATTTTATTATGTGTACAAACTAACAGACTAAAATGGTTATTTGATACGAATATACCTACTTACCATACTTTTGGTTGTAGTAAAGGTATTTCAACTTTTATTTGATATACACTAACCAGATTACAAAATATTGCCATACTCTCGCCGGTATAGCATCCCAATACACCATGTAAAAAAATAGTCAAATAACACGAAAACCAAACAAAAATTCATCCTTTAAATAGCACGTATATACCAGGATCACAGAGCGTGACAGGAGATATATTTCAACCTGTATTTATTTGACACTCTTCCGTGTCGCGGCGGGCGTTCTCGAGCTCACTCGAATAAAGTATCGAATGTATCGGTGACATCCTCGATACGGCCGGCTGGCATTGGGAGCTTGGAAATCTAATATGAATACGCTTTTGGTAAATACATTCTACAGTTGGAGGCGTATACCGGCGTTGGCCGGGGATCACCGACTCCACTGTAAATAATGTGAGACATGTGCTTAATAAAATCGGGATGTTCGAATTGCACCTTCACATTTTATATGTTCGCCTATATTTGTCTTTAATGTTTTACGTAAGAGACGAAAAATAAAATTGGATTTATTTGAACACGTTGTGTGTATACATGTTAATTAAGCCGTATTGGTTTCTGCGGTAAAATATCGATATAGAGATGAAAATAATGTTAAAAAATAAAATTGTGTAAGCAACACAAATAAGAAATGATCATATTAGTCATGTTCTAATAGGTTTTACGTTTGTAGCTTGTTACTGCTCCTGTTTTGCAGTAAATAATAATTTTAAACTTGTATGTAGATATTTACAATAGCTTCTGCTCGCGATTTTGTTTGCATAAAAAGTAGTTTAACGTTGACGTAAGGAAAAATTTTAACTTTGTAAATTCAATTGTTATAAAAAATATTAAGTTCTATATGTAGGTACTATAAACTCTAATATATAACTTTTATAGTATATAACATAATGTTTTTTTATACAGAGCGAAGGTATTTGAAAACAAAGGTACACATTAATTCGAAATTTTGGAGGAAATGGTATAAAATTCAACTGTAAGATTTTACTACTTTGAATAATGGAGCCTCGCTGTCTTTAGCTTGAATGGGCCGGCTCGACCAGAGAAGGACTACCCTCTCACAGAATATCGACATGAAATAACAATATTCCTACTGTTGTGTTTCGTTCGTTGAGTGAGAGTGCCGGAGGCACAATCACCCTCTTTCCCCCTTACCGCTCCTTCATCTTCCCACTTCCTGCTTTCTACATGGTCGGCAACGCGCAAGTGTTGCATCTGGTGTTGCAGGCGTCCATAGGCTACGGTGACCACTTACCATCAGGTAGGCCATATGGTTGTTTGCCAACATAGATATATAAAAATAAAAATAAAACACGTAAGTTAGGTGAGAATGTTCTCCAGGTTCAACAAATAAGATCGTCATAACATTCAGGCAAGGTACGTTTGCCTACTATGGATACATACATATGTAGATACCATTAAATAATCTATCCGCAAATATAAAAATGAACACTCTGTCAGCTAAGTTATTTTAGAAAGTGCTTTGCCAAGATATATTACGCACTCAGAATGCTTACGGCTGTAAAGATAAAATGTAATTTGTGTTTATTGCACCATTTTGACTACCTTAAAAACTGAGATACTTTTAACGCTGATTATAGATGTATGCATAATGTTAGCTTAGTTATTAGTAGTTAGCGTGATTTTTTGTATATCTATATCTATACTAATATTATAAAGACGAATATACCTCTGCCGAACGATCAAGGCATGGAATTCTCTGCCAAGGCACGTGTTTCCCTCTACCTTCAATCCTGGGTCCTTTAAGCGGGGCGAGAAAAAGCACCTTCTCAGGCCGTCAAAGTAGAGACCTCAACATCGCCTCAGCTGCTATGAGAACGATGTGGAGGTCACTGCTCTTAGACCATACGACTGCTTACCATCAGGCAGAGAGTGGTAATTTTGAAGAGCAAGATAAAAAAAAATTGTTTGTAAGGATTATAACTCACAAACAAATAAACCGATTTTAAAAATTATTTCACCATTAGAAAGCTATATTATCACCAAGCAACATGTTCTATTTAAAAAGTACTGTTACTAACATAACCTTACCTAACTGACTTAAACGCGAGCGAAGGCGGGGGCAAGAGCTAATATTTTATAATTGACTACGTTATAGTATTAAGTCTAAATTGTATATAACAATATTATCTGTGCGTATTTTAAAGACTTGTCAAGCAGATATACCGAAACGCATGGCATGTTAGCTCCAAGGCAAAAGAAAATTAAACAAATCTCTTTTCAAAGTAGCCTCCAACAACAAATTTAGTATAAAAATTCCAACATTGTTCAAATGGCGTAGTTCTAGCGGCTTTGGGATTTTGTACTATAACTGTTTTCTAGAATTAATTAATAAAACAGAATTTTACAAAATTAAAATGTATAAATTCACGTAAAATGTAGAGGTGGTTGTGTTATATTTTTAAAAGGAATAATATAAATGAGAGCTTTATTACAGCTACAGGGCGCCATACCCTGTGGCTATGGTAGGCTTCCATTCATTATTTTTTCATAGATCATAGGTTTCAGTAGGGAGAATTAATTAGAAATGAGAATATGGCATCAAAAATATATATACATCGAATTTGTCATGAGGTAAGCTGCTTTGAATTAACTATGTGTCATTATACACATCAGTAATGAAACACAGAATAGACCAAATAAAGAACTGAAAGGATAAATATTGACTTGCAAACGTTTAAAACTAAGTTTCAAATTGAGCATCTTCATGAAAATCAATCTTTGAAAAAGTATTTGGTTTATATCATCGAAGAAATAAATAATTTTAGGTTATGATTTTTACCAATACTTTCCGATCCTAAAATATAATCACATCTTACACAAGAATTTTAGTTGCAATTGTAAGAAAACACATATAATATTATTTTAGAAATAGAAACGTAATGATATGAAATCGAGCTACGGTTGAAATTATAATTATATCGAATCCGAAGTGCTGCCGAATCGATTGATGCAATAATAGCGCTAGAAATGCTTATTTACGCTGCGCTTACTATTTTTTGCGCCATAATAGCTCTCTTTACTGCTGCTCCTTTTTTAACCAAGTCGTTGAACACTTGTTATTAAGTAAATGAGTTAAAATCAAATTTAATAATAAAATATGTTAAAGAAGAACAAAATCAAGTATTTCCAGATTCATGGATACAGATGTCACTTCACTTTCATATCGTCAAATATGAAAGTGAAGTAAATAATGTCATCTACTGCGTGATAAGAGGAATAAAAACTATAAATTCTAATAAAAGAATAACATACTAAATAGAGGCAAACAGATCAGTGAAAGCGAGACTAGATAGAATCCTGTTTAATTTTATCATAAGGCCAACATCGACACCTACATTCTATAGTGACTTAATTGGAAATCAGAGCTTATGGCCACTGTAACCGAAAGCGTCCCAGTTAAGAGCTGATACATTTATTGGAGGTACTAAAATAACGGATACAATGTAAGTCAATTAATGAACCGGGCCACAAAAAAACAAATAAATAGTTGGAATGGTCAAGGAAATCGCAACAGTAAATAACCATAAGACAAATGAGTTGGCAATCAAACCATACATAAATAAAATTATGAGTGTATATCTCCAAAGCAGTAAGCATAGGTGTGATACACACATGTTCACGCGGTTTTGTTTATGGTGTCATGTAATAGGGATGAGCTTACCGTCTACCGATCCGATATCTACGCACCATGCTGCTACTAAGAAATCCTTAACAAACAATCTGATACACTTTTTCAAAGCCAAGAATCGAACACGAAATCTCATGCCGCCTACATAAGCAATACTTCTACTACGAGACAAAGGAAGCGATTCTTGTCCATATAACGTAACGCCATTTTATCGCAATACTTAAATCAAAATTGTATCTGAAGCAATTTTGTTTTTATGTCATGACTTTGTGTCCACTATCACAAAATTTCTCACATAATATCTGTAGGTACAGGTGTAAATTATAGCTTAGTGAAAGTAAAAGGACCTTTGTAGCACGTACTTCGTAACCAATTACTGATGAACCCTGGAAATTTGCTTTTACCAAATATCTGTAAGTATGTTATTTAAGTTTCGCGAAGGGATGCGAGGGCCAATTTAGAATGGTGGCAAGTTGCAGTAATATGGCTGTCAAGGGAAATAACTGAGCGGCTGAGAGCAAAAGTAGGTATACATATTACAAGGTAAAATAGTTTGTAGTATCAAAGTCAGCAAATCGGAATATTTGAATATTCCTAATTAATTTAAGGACATTGAATTGGAAATGTGTTGGGCCTACTTAAACACGTTTTAATAAATCCTCATCCTCATCCTCTAATTATTTATTTCTATGAAATAAATAATTAGAGGATGAGGATGAGGGCGTATCTTTAAAATAAGTTTTGTTACCTTTCATCGTAGCTAATACAGCCTTTTAAATAAAAGCAAAGTTATTACAGGAATCCCGACAGATTTAATTCTTGATTATTATCAGAAATTTTACACTGATTACACTCGCTGGATTAACTGGGCGTATATGTAGGTGTGTGTGTATGTGTGCGTGCGCGTATGTACCTATATGAGTTGCGTGGATAAATTAACAAACTAGTTTTCCAGACTTACGATTCGTGTAATAAATCAAATATTATATTAATTACTAGCTTTTGCTCGCGGCTTCGTTCGCGTAAAAGTAAGTTAGGTTAAGTTATGTTATGTTCGCGCATGCGAAAGCGATTCGCGCGGCCCCGTCCATAGTGGTTTTGTCGAGGAACACCGTGGTAGGTTTAGTCGGTATTCCGGGAGGTACATTATTTTTCAACATCTTTCTTTTACCCCGGCGAGTCCGACATAATCCCTCCGCCCGCCCCCGCGGAGGGATATGCGTCATTGCATTCCCCAAAGTAAAATAAAAAAAAAAAGCCACGGTCTCCGAGAGGCGGCTTGCGTGTTCCCACGTGCGCCTCTGTTTCGAGTCCGTCTCCTCCTAGGGGGGAGACGGTAGGGTTTTATAATGAGAGAAGCGCCTATTTTGGGTAGGTCTTTTGCGTAGTGACCTCCCGTTTCATACGGCGGGCCGTAACCATGGCGGGGTCGCGATCGCATGCGAAAGCGATTCACGTGGCTCCGTCGATAGTGGTTTTGTCGAGGAACACCGTGGGAGGTTTAGTCGGTATTCCGAGAGGTACTTCACTACTACTATTTCATCTTTTCTTTTACCCCGGCGAGTCCGACATAATCCCTCCGCCCGCCCCCGCGGAGGGCTATGCGTCAATGCATTGCCCACGTAAAAATAAAAAAATAAAGTTTCAGGAGTGGCTGGAGAGGCGGCATGGCACCCTCACCTTCCGGCTGACACAGGTTCTGACTGGCCACGGTTGTTTTAGCCAGTTCCTGTGTCGTATACGCCAGCAAGAGACGCCCGGTTGTCACCACTGCGGCGGCTGCCGCGACGTTGTTGAGGACACGGCGCTGCACACTTTGGCGGATTGCCCCGCCTGGGCATCGCAGCGCCGTGAATTGATCGCGGCAGTCGGATCGATTGCCCTCTCGCTCCCGGCCGTAGTTCAGCCTATGGTCCGGAGTGAGAGGTCGTGGAACGCCGTCGCCTCCTTTTGCGAGGAAGTAATCTCCATCAAGGAGGTGGCGGAGCGGGAGAGGGAGCGTTTGAACCCTCTCCCCAACCGCAGAGCCGGGCGCCGGAGGGCGCGCGATGACCTGATGATGTCATTGTCAGGTCTGGAAGCAAAACCTGCCTAATCAGCGGCTGGCAATCCCAGTATACAGTTCTGTCTTCATTTTCACTTGAACTTTGCAGGCATATGCGTGAGCCTTGCATACCACATCGATTCAAACATTATAGGCATAGGCTCAAAGTTTGCTGGTATAGGCACAAAGTTCGCATACCACACAAATTCAAAAGCAGATCAACCTTCCAATGAGCACGTGGCAGCTGTCAGTTGTTATTGACACAATAATCTCGGTATACTCAATTCACGTGTAACGGTTCGGCCGTCCTCTATCTTCTCTTCGAACACGATACTTCAGTACTCATAGTATCTGGTGTCACTATTACCTGTGAACAGTGCTCCAACACTTTCAACCGTGAGACAATAGTCTCAAATGATTGACGGAGGTAGCCAAAAAAATTACTCCGTGTACTCGAATGACTTTGCAGATCGTGAAACGCTCGCGATCTTGAAACGTAAAACGCGATCTTCTACCATAACACCATAACTATTACGTGGCAGCCTCAGGTGGGTAGACCTAACCTTAAAAGAGAACGATGTGATGTGTTCCTTTTATTTGTAAACGCCAGAACCTAGTTCTATTACTTGTGAGCAAAGGAATATTTATCCCTCTTCTGATATTAGGAAACAGAAGCGAAACGACCTCGAAAAATAAACAGTGTTTCATTGTTAAATAATCATAAAATTTTGCAGGATAGTATTGTAAAAACGGTATTTAAATAAATACATTAACAAATAATGTTAAACGTAATAATTGATATCAACCAACAATTATCACACGTCACGTCCGTTCCGTCCGCCACTCGATGTCAAAGTGACTCGTGGCGCGTTGAGCATGCTTTTATAACCCGCTCGATCGAATGATTCGTGACGTCACTTGTTTAGGACGCCTTCCATATCCAACAATATAGTGAGAATAGTAATGACAGATAAATAAACGGTTACAAATGAATATTTATAAAATTATTTTTTTCAATTGATGACGATGCAGAGGAATATTATGACGCTTTTTAATTTTGTTGTCAAAGTCAAAGTCAAAGTCAAAGTCAAAAATAATTTATTCACTTAGGTCACAAAGTAACACTTATGAACGTCAAATGGGTTAGTGAGTTTATTATATTTACTGAATTTACATTTATGTTAGTTGCAAGGTTCAGGCAAAAGGTTGAGCCTATGAGAAGATACCTGCAAGAAACTCAAGGCCACTCTTTTAAATCGCCATCAACTTATAATTTCAGTATTTTACAACTCATTTATGTACCAGGTGTTGCAGTCATTATGCCATATGTCACTGTCCATATAAAACTAAATTCTAAAATAAAGAAAAGTTGGTAATATTATGTAAAAAGCATTTGAGATTTGAAATCATATTTATCAGTACGTAGCCATTTGTAATAGACAGTAGTATGGCATGAGGACGCATGTTGTTTTATTTATTAGAAATTTAGAATTATTTTTTTATAAACAAATGAATTGAAAACATGTATTGCTATTTCCCATCAATACGGTTTCCCCGACTTTATTTCTCCAATCTTCACGATTATTAATCAGTTTAATATGGCCATAGATAGAATACAAAATGATACTACGTTTTAAAATGTGTTTAGCGCCATCTATCGAAATAATAAATGATAAACTATCGCTCAAAGGAAAAAGAACAATATAAAGTGCAAACGTAAAACTAATACAATATTATTAGAATAGTAGTATCGGATTGTGGAGTGAATTAATTTTACTTACTACATTCAACATCACAAATCGCTATCGCGTTTCAGCGCCATCTATCGAGTTATTATAGTACTAAACGTCAACGGTACTTTATTATAAAAATATAATTTAATTTGATTTCAACACTGTATAATACCAAACTTCTTACGACAACTTTGTCAATCAGCTTGAATAAGTGAACAGACAGAGCTTAATTAACTAAATGTAATTATTTTGAGATAGATGTGCCCAACCTAACCTATAACTCGGGAACAGATTTTTATTTGGGATATCAGATTTCTACCAGGATACAGTAGATCCCTTTTTCTGTACTCCAGGCGTCAGGTTGTAATTAATTCATATTAGGCAAATTGTTATAGAATATATAATATAAATAACTACTGTTCCCGAGGGATCTCGGAAACAGTAGTTATTTTCTGGATGAAATGTACCCTATGTCCTTTTCTGCACCCCTGACAACATGTGTGCGAAATTTGATGATGATCGGTCCAGTAGTTAAGGCGTGAAAGCGTAACAAACAAACAAACAAACAAACTCACATTCGCATTTATACATAATATTAGTTAGGATTAGGATTAGAAAGTTAGGATTAGGATGATTTCAACATAAAATTAGTAGATAATTAATAACTGTGCATGTGATTACTTTTCTATTGAAAACTTATTTTCAATGGTAATACAACAAAAAATTTTAAGGTAATAGATTAAACTTTGTGTTAATATTACTATAGTTAACCTTTAACATAATATATACACATTATTTACAAGAAATATTAACTAAAGAGAAAAATAAAACAACAAAATTATAAACCGTCATAATATTCCACCGCATCGTCGTCAATTAACAACGTGTCCAGAAGACTGGCAGCATTGCCACGTTGAATGGCAATCCTTATACTTTGTGCAAAGAAAACACCAGCCTTCTGGTCACGTGAAGCGTCGATCAGCCGCTTAGCTAGGTCTCTATAAACAGACCTAGCACTTGGACCCCACGACCCTTTTTTTTTTTTTTTTTTGGTACCCAGGAAAAATGCTTCATGCACTACCCGCCGGCTAGGGGACGGCACCGGCGGGGCGTGTGGGACTCCCAGCAAGAAGACGCGCTGGTATACCCACTAAAAAACCTGGGGTGTTCCCTCTCTCACCCAATGGGGGGGCCAGTTGGGAACTTAAAAGATTCAACCATAGCAGGCCCCCCCGTGTGGGTGCCGGCCGGGTCATTTTTTTCAGACCCGACCACCTCTCGTCCCCAGGGGAGAGCCTGACTGCTCTCCCCTTTCGACATCAGAAAGGCGCGCGGGAACACCGCGCGCGCCCTCTCGGGGCTTTTAGTTTACGGGTGGCAGGGTCCCCTGAGGCCCCGCCACCCGGAGCCCCTAGGTGGGGGGCAGGAGAGCGACATAAGCGCGTCTCCTGCGCCCCCTCCTCCGGCGGCGGACGTCCGGGGCGTAAGGATCGTCCTCACGCCCCCGCTCCGCCGCCTCCTTCTGCGAGATGACAGTCTCGCAGAAGGAACTCATTGCGCCCCAGCACCTGTCGTCGCCGACCATCTTGGATATGACGGTCGGCAACGAAAGGTCGGGGCCAATCACGGTGACCAGGGCACAGCGCTCCGCGGCCCACGCCGGGCACTCCTCCAGCGTGTGCTGCGCCGTGTCCCGGTCACACACCTCACAATGGTGACATCTGGTTGTCGGCTCCCTACCGGCTATCTTGCAGAGGTACTCTCCGAAACACCCGTGTCCGGAGAGCACCTGAGTAAGCCGGTAGGTGAGCGGTCCGCGCCGTCTGTCCGCCCATTCTCTTAGTACTGGACGGACAGCCTCGACTGTCCTCACCCCGTAGCGGGGCTGGGCCAGTCGGTCATTCCACCTGGCCTCCAGGACCAGTCGAGCCTGGGACCTTCGCGTCTCCACCGCCCTGTGCGTGGGCTCCTCACCATGGAGGCGGAGGTCAGCGCGCCAGTAATACACTGACGCTTGGACCTCCGCCTCCAAATCCCAGGGCGGCGATGCCGCCAAAACGCACGCCGCCTCATAGGAGACGGTGCGGTACGCCCGCGACACCCTGATCGCCATCGCCCTCTGAGGTCTCCTTAGGAGGGCGACGTTTCGGCGATTCAGGGCGCCAGCCCAAATGGGCGACCCATAAAGGGCCATCGACCGCACCACCCCCAAATAGAGGCGGCGGCAGATGACACTCGGCCCCCCGATATTCGGCAGCAGAGAGCTAAGCGCGCCCGCCGCCGACATCAGCCGGGGGGCCAGGCGGCTAAAATGGACGCGAAAGTTCCAGCGGCCGTCGAGGTGGAGCCCCAAGTATTTCATACTCGGCTCCACCCCGATGCGGACCCCTCCAACAATGATGTGGGCATCTGGTGGCGGCGCCCTCCGAGGCCCGTGAAATAGAAGGGCCCCGGACTTTTCCAGCGCCACCTCCAGTCCCAACATCCTAATCCTGCCGACAACCAGAGCCACTCCAGCCGTGGCAAGACGGGCAGCTGCCCCGTAGTCCTCTCCCCGGGCCGTAACCAGCGTGTCGTCGGCGTAACAAGTTACGCCGACGCCCGGGGGCAGGGCGCCCCGCAGCACCCAGTCGTAACCGATGTTCCACAGGAGCGGACCCAGAACCGATCCCTGTGGAACACCGCACGACACCTCCCTCCGGAACGTCTCTCCGTTCCGCCCCACACAGAATACACTTCTCTGGTGCAGGTAGTCCCCGACTATTCGGCGCAGGTAGGGAGGCACCCCATGAAATCGGAGCGCCTCCCTAATAGTCGCCCACGGCAGGGTGTTGAACGCGTTGGCGATGTCCAAGGACACCGCCAACAGCACCCCGCGCGAGGCGACCGCCTCCTCCGAGAGGGCCTTGACGCGACTGATCGCGTCAATCGTCGATCGGCCCTCCCGGAATCCGAATTGGATTTCGGATAAGCCGGGGCCCACCCGCACCAGGTGCCTGGAGAGGCGGGCAGCCAACACGCGCTCAAAAAGCTTGCCCACCTCATCCAACAACACTATGGGGCGGTACGCGGAGGGAGAGTCCGCGGGGCGGCCCTCCTTTCTCAGGAGGACCAGCTTGCCCGTCTTCCACATGGAAGGGAACCGTCCCGACTCCAAGCAGGCGCTAAATAGCCTGAGGAGCCGGTCCCCTAGGGCGTCAAAGGCCAAAACCCAGGCGCGGCCAGGAATCCCGTCCGGCCCCGGAGCGGTGTTTTTGCCCCGGAGCCGCACCATTGCCGCGCCGAGTTCCGCCATTGTTAGTACTGGCAGCCCGGCATCGGCACCGCCCTCCTCAATTTCGGGCGGCGCCATTACGGGAGGCGTGTGCTCCGCTCTCGAAGGAAAGAGAGCGGAGACCACCTCCTCCAATTGCCGGGGTTGGAGACTCTCGGTGACCGGTGGGGCCCAGGGGCGCAACTTGCCCCTGACCGCCTTATACGGGCGGCCCCACGGATCTGCCTCGAGAGTCCCCAGGAACTCTTCCCATCTTTGGGCTTTGGCCTCGCTGATGGCGGACTGCAGGGCGTACTTCCGCTGTACGTAATCGCCCCGCAGCCGTGCCTCCACGGTTGCGTCACGGTACCGCCTGCGTCGGCGGTACCTAGTGTACTGGCGACGCGCCGCAATGCACGCGGCGCGTTTTTGGCTGATGTCGTCAGACCACCAGTACACCTGACGCCTTGGAGGTCGAGCACTGGCCCGGGGCATCGACGCGTCGCAAATCCGCGTCATCGCGCCCCGGAACCACTCTGCCTCCGACTCAACCTCCACAGGCCCTTCACCCATCGGGGTCCAGGCCTGGACGATGGAGGCTTCCACCAGCACGTCTACGTCGACACGTTTCAACGCCCATCGTGGGGACGACGGGGTGTGAACTCTCCTCGGGCGATCGTCCGGGATCGCCGGCGAGGCGGAGATGTCGAACCGTATGTAACGATGGTCCGACAGCGACTCCGCCTCGACCAGCACTCGCCAGTCCCGGACGTAGCGCGCTACGGCAGGGCTTGCGAACGAAATGTCCACGATGGACTCGCCCTGCCAGCGCACGCACGTGGCGACCGACCCCCGGTTAAGAACCACGAGGCCGGTCGCAATCGCCCACTCCTCCAGCGCGTTGCCGCGAGCGTTGGTGACAGGGGATCCCCAAGCCGATGATTTGGCATTGAAGTCCCCCGCCACCACGACCGGACGCGATGGGTACCGATTAATCACGGTGCCCACCGCGCCCAAAAATCGCTCAAACTCGGCGAGGCGCCGGTTCGGAGAAAAGTACACCCCGATCAGGACGGTTCCCTCCCAATCCACACATATATATCCCTCGCCCCTGTCTGTCATCACCAGGAGCGAGGGTCCGGACGAAACAATGGCCGCCGAGCCTCCGAGGTCCCCAAACCAGTTGTGTCGGCTGGGGACGCAGTAAGGCTCGGCGACCACGGCGATGTCTATTGACCACTCCGCCATGTGCTGCAGCAAGATATCCTGCGCCCTGGCGGAGTGGTTAACATTCACCTGTAGGAGGCGATGGGCCATAATCAATTAGGTTTCCATCGCCTCCCTGCTGCTCCCTGTTTGGGACGGGGCCGGGGCGGCCGGAGTCCTGGCGACCGCCCCTCTGGCCTTACGTTTTTTGGGTGGGGAGCAGGATTTGCTCCCCATTCGGTGCTCCACCGGCTTTCCTGCAGCCGAACAAATGCTGCAGGAAAGTTTTTCTGCGGAGCAGGCGGCGGCCTTGTGGCCGGGCTGGCCGCAGCGAAAACAAAAATCGCTGCGGTCAGTTTCGGCGGTGCATTGCTGCCTCACGTGCCCCGGTTCGAGGCAGCGGTAGCACCGCCTAGGCCTCGGCTCCAGGAGATTGACCTGAGCCGAGACCATCCCGACCAGCAAACGGCCGGCCGACACCTTCTTCGCCGCGGCGATGGGGCAGCGCACCACCACGGTGCACATACCACTCTTGCCGCGGCGCATCTCTCCCACCCTAACCTGCGCCTGAGGGCAGGCTCCGGCTTGTGCCACCGCAGCGGCGACATCCTCGGAGGAGGCCGAGTCGTCCAGCCCGGCTATCCGCATTTCCGCGGACTTCACCGGGCGGGAGACCCTGACCTCCTCAGGCGTGAAAAGGGACCGAAGTTTTGCGGCTACCCTATCCGCCTTGTCGCCGGAGGTGGCACCTGGGACCTCCAGAATTCTAGCCCCAGTAGCGGCAACCTTGAATTGGAAGCCTCCGGCAAGGCCCATCTCTGCGAGGTCTCCTTTCATGGCCTGTGTGGCCCGCCGTAGGACGCCCGCGTAACTCACGCCTTGCCGGAGCCCCTCCTCCGTCAGCTCCACCACAACGGCGGTGGAGCGCGGGGGGCGCAGGTCAGCCGGGCGGGGACCCTTCTTCTTGTTTCCTGGGGGAGCCCGGGAGGCCTTCTTCTTCTTTTTCTTCTTCTTCCTCCTGGTGACCTCTGTCCACGGCTGTTCAGCCGTGGTAGAGGCCACTGGGGCGGGTTGAGGCTGGGTGGCGGGGCGCGGCGGCACCACAGTGACGGTCACCCTCTTCTTGCTCTTCCCTTTCCCCTTGAAGGAGGAAGCCGACGGTGTGGGGGCAGATGTTTGCCGCGGTGGGCTAGCCGGCGTGCCTCCGACCATCCGGGGGCGGCCTCCGAGTGGAGGGCCCGGGGTCGGGACGGGCGCTAGGCCATAGTTGGCCAGGCACGCCTCCACAACGTTGCGCGCCTGAGCCACCGTGGCCCGCATCAGGTCGTGTGCCCAGGCGGGACGCCGGTCCTCCGCGGGAGTGAGGGGCTGCGCTGTGCACCGCGGGAGGGGCGGGAACTCATCCCGCGGCCTACCGGCAGGCGCCCCGGCGATGGCCGAGGGCGTCTTGGCGGCGCTGGCCCGAGCGGCAGTGGCAGCGGCCGCCTTCATGGCCGCCACCTCAGCCCGGAGCTCCGCGAGCTGCCTATGCAGCCCCTCGTTCTCCGACCTTCAGCGTCTCTGGAGGTCGGAGGAAGCCCGTCCCCACAGGCCGAAGAAGGCCTCCGTCATGTCCTCGGTTGCAACCTTGAGGTCACGGACGAACCCCCCCTTCAAATTGCTGGACCGGGCCGCCACCCTCAGGACGGTCTCGGCGCCAGCCTCGAACCGTTGCCTGAGGTCGGCAACCGAGTCCTCTCCCAAGGAGGACGCATCCGCGACCCCAGCCGTCCTCGAGATGGCTCGACGGGCAGGCAGAGGCTGCCCGAGGAGCTTCCCCACGGAGGGAGGTGGCATCGGGGAACCGGCCCTTCCTCCACAGGGCATCCCCTTCACCACCTCCACCTCCGTGTCCGAGCCAGAGTCGGACAGCGCATGGTGCGACGTCTTCTGGCGCTTTGCAGAAGCGCCGGGTGCACCCCAGAACTTGACGGTGAGGGAAGCAGGGCTATCCCCCCCCTCCTCTCTCTCCCGTCGTGCCGCCGACGAGCACCGGCTCTGAGGCCGACTGGCCTCTGAGCCCGAGCCCGCCCGCGACCCGACATCTATATCAGTGCCGGTGCCGGCACCAGACATGCTCGACACGGAGTCGCTGCGTGCAAGCGCCGCCGCCCGACACCTCGACCGTGTCCTTGGCACGGCCGGCACACTATCCCGGACTGACGGCGGGGGCATACCCCCTCCAGCCTTCGCCTTTTTGGGGCCTTCCATCCTTACCTTGCTCGGGCCCAAGCCCAAGGTGACACCTACCGCAGAGTCAGCACCTGACTCCACGAATCTCTCTGTGCCCGATATATCGCGCGGCACTACGCTGACAAGATGTTGGTTGCCCCCCCCAGAGTACGAGGGGCAGACGGAGCCAGAAGGCTCCGTGAGGGATTCTCCAGGCGCGGGGCGCCTGGTACCCTCCTGGGGTAGTATATTGCCTTGGACCGACATCATGATTTTGGTTTTTGGGTGGCCCTAATGACTGGGTTCCCCCCAGCCATACAGCCCCTCGCCGGGCCACCAAAAACTTGGGCTTTGGGTAATTTTTATAGAGGTTTTCTTCCTCGCAGCCCGAAGGCCCCCGGTCCTGTCAGTTCAGGATTACGGGTTGGGCCGGATGGGGGTCCATGCTGGACCGATCCACCCGCCCCAAGACCGCCCGACTGGGCAGGAAGCCTAAGCTTCAAACCCTGGCCTAACGGCCACCACTAGTGATTTTTTAGAGAGGTTGTCTTCCTCTATCCCCCCCGTGTTGGGCCGGATGGGGGTCCATGTTGGACCGATCCACCCGCCCCAAGGCCGCTCGACGGGGCAGGACGCCACGCGACCCGCACCGGCCTTACGGCCCCCACTGGTGATTTTTTAAAGAGGTTGTCTTCCTCTATGCCCCCGTGTTGGGCCGGATGGGGGTCCATGCTGGACCGATCCACCCGCCCCAAGACCGCCCGACTGGGCAGGATGCCTACGCTCCCAACCCTGGCCTGACGGCCCCCACTGGTAATTTTTTATAGAGGTTTTCTTCCTCTAACCCTCCCATCTCATCCACGTGTCCTCTGCTAATCAGAGGAACACGTGGAGAGACCCCCAAACGCGGCCCTCGCGGGCCGATAACCCCGAGACAAACTGCCTCGGGTTCCCTACGCGCGTGCCAGAGTATTAGCCACGAGTAATAATGCCCCCGAAAGGACATTATTACCCGTGTTGCCCGGGGTGTACCGGCCCAACGACTGACGTTCCAATCCACTAAAAATGTAGAAAGGACCAGCAGCCGTCGAGCGCACGGGGAGTGGACCCCACGACCCTAGCTTTTCGACACCAAACGGCTCAAATATGTACTCACTAATAAGGTTTTGATATTTGCGCCATTTGAACGTCTCCGCTGATGCAACCAGCACAACCCGCTGTGCTAGAAAGATGTGATGGTGCAAGGGTATCGACACAAGATGCGTCCCACACCAAAGGTCTACCCACTTTCCATGGCAATAATAACATATCATCTGGTCACTTGCCATCGTCGCGTACCAAGCCGTGTGGTTCAAGCTGAGCCGGAACGCCAGCGGTGACAAGAGCCCGACGGAGTATGTTATTCAGGTTGGCATGTCGTGATATACGACCAGCACTCCTGCTGCATGACTGACCATGGTGACCAAGACTATCGACGGCTGTTATCCTTATGAATTAAAATATCAAATATTATACTTAACCAGGTTTTAAATTGATTTATTTATTAAACATAACGTGAAACATACATAAACTCACATTCGCATTTTTAATACTAGTTAGGATTACTGCGCGATGTTCAGCTGCTTCTGCTACAACCGCGGCAATCCTCAAACGGCGCAAATATTATAATTTAGTCGGTGATTACATTTTTGAGCAGTTTGGGGTGGAAGCCTTATACTTACGGTGTCTGAGCGCCCGTATCTTGTATAGAGAAGTTGCAAAACAGCTGATCGACGTTTCGCGTGATAAGAGGGCTGGTCTTTTCTTGGTCCAAAGAATCAGCATTGCTATTCAACGTAGCAATATGGCAGTCTTCTGGCATGTTAGTAGTTGACAGCGATACTGACGTATTCTACCACGCCTAAACCATTTCTGTACATATTTAGTATTATAATTATTTGTATTTTTATAATTACTTTGTCTTTATTAATAGGTTTGAAAATATAAATATAAGTTAGGAATAGGATTTTATGCAAATAAAAGTAGGTAGTAATACTGTATTGCGTCTTGTTCCATACGTAACAGATGAGAAAACCCAGATACCTACGGCGATCTACGGAAGTTGAATCAGAAGTTCGGTTTAACAATACCAATTTATTGTTCCCTGTATCCGTTTGTTGCGTTTCATTAAATGCTCGCACCCATTTTGCTTTACATTGAACGCGTGGTACACGTACCGATTCGTTTGATCGTTACTGGGAAAGAATTGGAATTAATATCGTTCGAAAAATTGCTAAAAATATGTTTCTTCCAAATTTTTCATCGAACTTTATTTTCCCTGCAGACGTGTTTAGCTGCATTTGACATGCATTGTTTAACACGTTCCCAGTAAAAACGCTTAGTGTATTGCGTTGCGTTGCATACTTACATAGAACGTTGGAAACTCATCTTTGCAACGTGTAGCGTACCTATAGGTATGTTTCATACGATTCGGTTCATACCATAACTCAACATTAAATTTGATCTTTTACTTATATTAGTCACTAGATATTGCCCGCTGCTTCGCTTACGTTAGTGTAGATTTTGTCAATAAATTTCTATACCTAGAGAACACCACTTTTTTTCAGGATTAAGAGCCTGTATGTCTTTTTGTGTCCTTGACAATGTGGATGAAAAATTTCATGATGATCGCTCAAGCAGTTAAGGCGTGAAAGCGTGACAAACAAAGAAACTACTATTTGCATTTATAATATTAATTAGAAAGTCAGGATTAAGATTTATGCATATGATAATAACGAGGCCTGAATTATCCACCGTCGAATGCTTATGCTATAAGGTGAACTGAAATAATTTGTTTCAAATTACCTTGGCTGCGGTTTATCGTAACTTTTTTGTATTCATATTCAGAAAATAAAATACGAGTGTTTCAAATTAGTTTAACGCTTGTGTTAATCTGTCTGCGTATGTTTACTTGTACTGAATGAACTCATGCAAAAATGACCGCAGTCTTGTAGTGACAGGGTATTTAAAATTTTAATTTTATAGAGTATTTTATTGTGGTTTGGCAAGCTTGTCTCTGTATGTTATTTTAATTTAGCATAACGAGTCAAGGACCTGATATATACAAGCAACCCAATACATAAAAAATTCTAAAATAGATAATAAACAGAAGAATCCTCCAATCAGAATAATACCAGAAATTTTTCGCCGGTATCTCCAGGCATCTTTCCAATGCTGCACCAAGAAAACAAACAAAGTGACGGAAATTACAGTGGACTACTTTTAACAAACAGACGTCTGATATACGAGTTAAATCCAAAAGCTGATTTTAAATATTACTAATGGCATGAGTGTTTCATGAGTGGTAAGTGGCGTAAGGATCGCAGCCCCTTACAGAACTGATATGTGAAATAAACAATATTGTATACTTGGCGATTACAAACAGTGATCGTGAGTTTCTTACCAGTTCTTTTCATTAGTTCTACGTCCTTGCTTTGTTCAACGTGGCAAAATGTAATTGTAAATTGACATAAGTTTAACTTTGACGTTCATAAGTTCTACTTTATGACCTAAATGAATAAACATATTTTTGATTTTGATATTTATGAGCTAAACATTAAGTATAACATACCAGTACCAGTCAAAACATAACCTTTAATAACTGTGTGTACTTACGAAATCGTATCTATCAGGTATTTTGTGAGTGAATCATATTTAAAACGGTTAAACTAGTCGACAAAAACGTTCCAAGGACAATTACCTGACTTAAAGAGTGCATTTTTTACGTTCACAGCTAAAAAGCTTTCGTTTCGTTTATCGTATTTTTATGGTTTACGTGTGTCATATGTTTAAAACCCATTTGTTGTTTGTGTTATATTTATATTTTATTATATGAGTTAAAGGTTTATGTTGGCTGATGCCAGGAGTTCTAACTTCATGGGTCTTAGGAGGCAGCAGCACCAACGAAACTCAAATAGTCTGAGGCGAGCACTCATAGCCACAAACATCACAATTGTACCTGTTCGATTTTGACCATTATCTTTACCACCTCATCCGCCTGCGGAGTTAAACGCTATGCATATAAACTACTACATACGTATCCGGCTAAACTGATTGTCCAGGTTAAAAAGGGTTAAAGTTGTAGCGTATGGCTACGCACGGCAGGATACAATGCGAGTATGTAATGCATTAGCATTAGGTATTAACCCATACTATAAATGCGAATGTAAATCTGAATTTATTTGTTACACTTTCACACCTTACAGCCAACTACTCGACCGATCATCATGAAATTTTGCGTGTCAGATCCCTACCGAGCAAAACCTGGTAATATAATTAAACGAGTTATCCTTTGGGCATAAGCGCACATGGGGTTAACTAAAAGCAGGCGTCCCTGGTTGATACAATACAATAATGTATTGTTTCCCAAGTTAAACATAATGGGTTCCTGTTTATGTTTCGTTCAAAAATAGCCACATCACTTCTCAAGTTTAAGCAAGAGTCTTCTTCGTTAAATGAAGTGGTTGGCAAGTTTATCGAACGGCCGGATTGGTGTAGACGCGGTGATCAATCAAATGTTTGGCCAAGTCATGAATAAATCTGGGTGGAAACTTTCGCTGTGAAACCGCTGACACACGACTGGATCTTGATAGCGTCATCGTCTGTTATCGACTTAATACACTTATATTTTAACTGTATTATGTCCGTGATTTTTTGATAAACGGTTCTTAAAGAATAATGATCTAATTGCTTACGTAACAGCATTGTCAAATTTTAATTAAACTTACGTTAAATTTGCAGTGAAATTCATTTACAACGAAGCTATGGCGTCTTTGTGACAACCAAAGTTATAAAGCATTGAGTCACCGTTACTAACACATTTCTTTAAACTATTATACTATTACTATTTTCGTATCGGCTATATTAAGCAATTCTTTTAAGTCTGTTAAGTCGGCTGTTGTAATTAAGCTTTTCTATAGTAACCAGACAGACATTAGAAAAAGAAAATACTTATAACAAGTGCAACAACATCATCACACAACATCATCGTTACTCACTCACTCATCATCGCGACAATCGAGTTCGGCCTGACTTTATGCAGGGCATTACGACTATATCTGCTGTAATCACGTCATCGACATGATAGGCACCAAGTCAAAGACGTCTCGAAGTCGAACGAAGTCTCGAATGACAATTAAGCCGTTTATGAATATAGAAGTTCAATTGCTGCATGTTAAGACGAAAAGTCTTATTTAACTTAAGGTCATTTTCTGAGCTAATTTTATAAGATTTTTTGTTAGACATGATAAAGTAAAATAGATATTCAGTTTAAAACTTGAATGAAGACATAAATCTTATCGTATCTTCTGATAATATTTAAATAGGTATCTATTACACTATTACGAGTACAAGATAAAATGCCTGTTGTACGATCGTCACAAAGATTATCAAGACTTTGTGACAAATTTCAACCGAAACTCCCCAGTTATTTCAAATGTTTACGTCAAATAAATACTGTTTATGAATATTGATTAAAGAAATTTTGTCTCATTGACCCAGTAAATATTTTTATAAAACATTCTTTTAGATTTATCCATTAGTCAATATGATTGACCGTCCGTCCATTTTTAATAAAAATCATAATAATCATAAAAACATATAACTTTGGGTGTATGCTATGAATGCATTTTATATCCGTCTTCGTCGTCTTTGAAGGAAGTCTTTCGTAGATATTTCTTACAAAATCAAACAAGAATTATGTACTGGCGAGCATACATGCAAAATGTAACGGGGAAAAATAAAACAAAAAGGTCTCTGGCTTATCTTTTTGGAGCACTTTGAAGTTCGTAGACTCCATCTACCTTACTTACAAAATGGCGTAAGTATATGTATGCATATAATACACACACATTATTTTGACTGTATAGATGACGCAGTGGATAAAGTAGCCGCGTTGTCACTGCTATTGTGCTTAGTGTGCGAGGTTCGATCATTCTAAAGAAAGAACACTGGAGAAACCAATTATTATTTAAATTTTAAACATCGATTTACTCAAAACTACTCATATTATTTGGGGTGAAGTTATTTTTAATTAAAGATAATTAATTTCTGTTGGACAAATGGTTACAACCTATCGGTTGTCCATCAGCCTTGCTGTGTAAATGGTCATAATGTGTTGTGTATTCTATCCAACAAAAACAGTTGCGCTTTTCCACTTGAGTAGTTTTTAATATTCAACTCAGTATTTTACCTTTTAAAACATTTTATTCTTGCGCCTTTCATGTGTCGCTTCCAATTTGTTTGCTTAGCTTTTGCTTAACATATCATGGAACAGCCGCATTCCAACTGTGCGAATAAATGTGTGCATCCGACCCTATTATTTACAGAATTGAAATACTACTCTATGCTCTGATCAGCAAGGTTAATATTTGCATGGAAGCACGCCATCGTTTAGACGTTTCAGCGGCAGCCAACCTCTAGCTTTACCTCTAGCTCATGTTTGCATTCCTGTTACTTGGCAAGTAAACGCTCTTACTTTGCGTTCCTCTACTTTGTGATACGTATTGTCTTTCACGCCTTTGAGAGAATAGTGTGCATTGCACAACTTTATGTTCTGATAATGTTAAACTAAAATGTTTACGTTACTCTCACGAAAAACGAATGGCGTGAATAATTCAAAAGATAACGTTCGATCGATATTAACAACTAGCCGTTTCATGACTTGGTATGCACAGCAAAAGTAACTTCCAAAGATACCTACCTAAACAGTTAAATGATATATTGTAAATATGCAAAACAATTTTAAATTATTTTAGTTGTGTTCGTGATATTTCCTACGTCGTCAATCTTCTATATGCTGTCACGATCCAGCAACAAATAAGCAGTAACAGTGTCATGCTTGTGATACTGCTGCAGAAAACTTTAGATTAGTTCATCAGATTCAGAAGCGTCGCCCGTTCATTAGGGTTTTCGAGTAACTGAGAAGAATATAAGGAGACATAGGTAATACATTCGACCACATGGTATTTTGCCAAACTGTGCTATCATTTTCTAAATGGTGTAAGGTGTATGCTGCTCCTAATGGTATTAGACCATCTTAACACAGCTCTACACAACGTTTGATATCCATCACGCTTATAGTAATCAAATGTCCCAAAATACAAATAGCGAAGGTTTATATACGGTAAGCATATTGATAAGATAATTCTTCGCACTGAATGATTTATTTGTAGGTAATTGATTTGGTATATCGGTATTACTGTATTCATATAAATGAATAGCATTAAACTGAATAATTAGACAAATTAAGAGTAACAATAATAATTACTATATTTATGATCTAACGTGTTCAGGTTTATCGCTTATCAGCAAGACCATGACATATTTTGCGATGCCCGTTGAAATAGCCATTCTTATATAACTGTTACGTTCAGCTCCCTATAATTACTAATCTTTAACACTGCAAACTATTATAAAAATCGGTGATGATACGGAATAGAATGTACCGCACCGCTGCTCTATCCTGAAGGTGATAGCGCAAATACTTGTTGCAGCAGATGTCAATCTTTTATATAAATTACCTAAAAAATACTTTTTATTTAACTAATTAATATTACAAGATTAACAATATAATTTATGAATAATGCATGCATTGATAATGCATATTAGATTAAATACATTATGATTTATTGCTCACCCACCGTGGCAAATAACGTGACCATACATTCATTTATTATACATTCATTGAAGATTATGTGGCCAGAATAATAAATGTAGTTTTTGGGTGACACTTGGGCATACATACAAGACAAAACTTACACAATATGTTCTTATAGGTCTCATTACTACATCCAACCGCAATTTATTTACTTGGATTTTCATTTTTGGCTCTTCACGATTATTATATATTACAAATGTGTTTAAATAAATAAATAAATTACGTATTGCTGGATATTACATCCCAATGTATTGTGTCACATCCCAAGCTGTTACTAAGAGTATACTAGACATATAAAATGACATATCTTATTGGTAATCAGTTACTTGTCGAATTACGTAAGTGTTCAGATTCGTGACACTATTTAAGAGCCTTTAGGTAAGAGAAATAATTCGAAATTGAATCATCTATTTGACTGTCGTTTAGATAGGTCATATAATGTCGGCTATCGCGAATGCGAATGTATCAATTGCCGAGAACTACGACCTATACTACTATTAAGCCGGACTTCCACTGCAAACGGAGCGGAGTCCGTATAGACTTTACTTAACTCGTAACTTGAAACTTAGTAAAAGTACAGTCCACCAACAAGACTTGAGCAAAAAGGGACTAAACGACTGAAAATAGAAGACCAGTATGAAATACCATACGAAAATAATCACTTGGAACTGAGCTCAATAAGTGTGTCACAAGACCTCAAGGTTAGATAAGACTGTTGAATTTTACCTCATTAAGGTTTGTGACAGCCTTACGACATCGTTTATAATTACCATAATTATGGTTTGACCGATACTTCCGGAGTACTAGAGATCTAGGCAGATACTAGACCAAAACTTGTTTTTTTATTAAATACACCTACCTAATGCTTTCTGCAGCAGGCTTTTTTTAACAGATATTGGTAATTCGATTGTGGAGTTTCATGACATGGCAGGTTTCATTATAAATGAGGCTGACACATCTGAAACATTACCCTCTTAAAAAGTACTAATGGAAGAATGAGTATAAGTACTGTTGTATTCTGTTATTAGAGTACCAGACAATAATCGATGGAAGGTATCCCTCGAAACCGTCCATCCCTTCCTTTTTCTACGCTTTCCACCCGAAATATTCACATAGGCTATCTTACTCGTAGACTTTTGTGGGAAAACAAGTCCAGAACTCTCAAGCTTTAGATTAATATTATTATTAATCTAAGGTTATATCTTATAATTTTATTTTTATCACAAAAATTAAAAATCCTTTTATTATTTTCTTTTTATTTATATTATTTTTTAGCTTTAGGTAGAGGTGCAAATGCGTTTATGAGCAGTAACTTCTGGGCTGCCGAGGGATACTGTAACTATTGGCTGGCTTCTATGGCAGGTAAGCTCAAGCGGCAGTTTAGTAACTTATTCCAATTCCAGAAAAGTAGTGCCCTGAATTATGTGCTGTTCACATTGGTGATGATTAGTTGACACCGTTGTCACAGTTGTCACTATCCTAAGAATGGCTAAGGGTCTTGACGTCGGACCTTGTTTCTCTACATTTTTTATCGTTTTTTTATGTCTATTGTCTAAGGCACTACTTTTATTATGCCTCTAGCTTGAACTGATTATCAACTCTACAGTACTAAAAGCTAGCTTTTCACCTGCTAATGTTCCTGCGTCGCCAATCGCCACTAAGTCGTAGAATCCATATTTTCCAAAAGTTATACACTTTTCTCTGCTTCAAAAAGTTTTTCTAGCAATACCTATTTTTATTCTTATTGCTTAAGTTTATTATAATAAATTTCAAATACGCAAAAATATTACAGTGTAACTAATAATTTTTATTTGGTAAATACCAGTAAGCACAATATATTTGTAGTCTCGAAAACAGATTAGTTCGTGTTATACTATTCTCGATTCACAATCAACTTAGATTGTGGTCTTGGTGATTCTTTGCCGCCATCGTTAGTGCTGATCTTAAGAACCGACTTGAATTAATTAGGTTGAGTATATTCTTATTAGTTTGCCTGTCGAAATATTTTTAGAAAGAATACGACATGTGGAACAGCTTGTTTGTATAGACTACAACTGATACAATTATTCATTATAAATGTTCAGATACCTAAAATTATGTTTATGCGAACAAAGTTCCACTAAAATGTCCATATCCATAAATAAAAATAGCATGCTAATAACTAGAGATGACTGACATATTTTGACATAATAAATGTAGACGTTTTAATAGAACCTTGTTCACGTATACAACTCTTTGAAAGCGACTGTACATCTAAGATCTACCGACTGCTTACTCGCGCAGCATAAGTTTTCGCTTATGTTTACAGCCGTTGAGGTGAGTTCGTGTCTCTTGGGGTTCCGTACTTTTAGGTTAATACTAGGCGTCAATAAATGTATTATTTTTAAAATTTTGATATGAATTTGAACCTGATGAATGCAATGTACTGTTAACTTGTGAATTTTTGAAGCGTCATTGTATAATTTCTTGTTATTATTAGCTAGGTTAGGTAGGAGTATATGAGATCGAGATTTAGTTAGTTCGATTTCTATCCATTGTACTACCGACATAAATGCCTGACATGAGAAGATATAATAAAAAGAATACTTATAATTTTATTTCGAGTACTCAAAGTGATTTCGATGTAGGTATGTTATCGGTCTGCTGGATCAGCAAAAGGTGTTTGATCGTATTGTTGAGCTATTGTCGTATTGTTTAACTGTTGAGCTAGTAATCCTAAGAAAGTTATATCTTAGTAATTTATCTATTTTAAAAGCACGTGTTAATTACTACAACTATAAACGTGTAAATAGACGTTTGAAATTTCTTTAAGTGCCTTTGGTATATATGTATATGATTTTTATACAACAGCAATTTAAATATTTTAGGCTGACTAGGCTTTTGACTTGTGCATTATCGGTAATAGAAATTTCCTTGTCCATATTACATTTTCTCTGCCTACCCCTATAAGAAACAAGCGTGAATCTATGTATGTATGTATATTATATTTTCTGGTATGTATTTCTATGATCAAATGCAGTGTCCTTTTATCAGCCAGCAATGGATCGACATGTTTTGCATAAATATAGTTCATGAACCGCAAAGTTTCATATGCTACAATTTGTTCAGCTTCTTTTTACAGATAATATATAAATAAGCGAAACACAGAATTAGGAGATCGGTATAGTTAAATTTACTATGTAATAAAGAAATGATTATTAGAATATACAGTAATCTATCTATAAATACATTAGGGTATAATTTATAAGAATTCCTGCGAGACAAAACTACAACAAAACACTATAACAAATAAACTTTCGACAAAGTCATCTTAGGCTTGCCATTTATGAAAAGTTACAAAGATGTTGTTATGTTGTAGTTACAAAGTAGGTCTAGCAAAATTTTACTTAATGTCTAGAGCGTAACAAAGAAAAGTAAGACAAATGCGATTTGAGATCCAGTCTTCTTAAAATCTGGTGTGCAAATCATACTGGTTGGTTAATAATTACAGAAGTTCAACACAAAGTAAAAGGGAACTTGACTTAGAATTTTATGGAATTTAATTCAAATACACATTAACTTAACTTTGAAATACAAAGAATTATTGAAATTTACTCATAAATAAATAATATATACAAGTGTTTCAAATCTGGTAGTATAGGAAATTGTCAAATGACAGAGATAAAAGATACACGATACGAACTGTGAATTAACCGCTATTTAAACGCGTCTGCCCGAGACAGATAGTGAGATAGTCCCCACTACACGACGACTTTGTCTTACATCCAAATTGAAAATATTCATTACTCCCTCGTTTTGCATTCAATTTCGACACGGTTTTCATAAAAAGATTGCATTTGATTAATTTTTGATCTTGTGTGTAGAATTATGTATAAAATCAAACATAGGCAAACGCCTATTGTTATATTTACATAGAGGCACATTATTATATACTTTAGATAGCAACACGAAGCACGGTAAAGCACCTTAAGGAAAGTGCTCCCGTTTATCATAAACTCTTAGCGGGCGCTACGTCAGGTGAGTGCGGTAGATATTGCCACCTGTGATATGTGACCGTGCATCGTGCACTCTTAGTATAACAACGTATACATGTTTTAGTCGTTTATACAATTTTCAACTTTATCTCTATTGTGTTACCTAACTTTTTTATCCATAATCTAAAGTACCTTTTTGTTTGTCCTAATCGTCATTTGTCCGAATGATAACTTACCCGAACTTAATGTCACATAATATCATATGCCATGAAATTGAAATCCCCAAATATTATATGCCCTAAATTTGTTTGCCATAAATATTACAATCAATAATATAAAAATGTTACATTTTTATTATAAATGATCATTTGGAATAATACACATTATATAATACAATACTTAGGACATATGACTTTATTTCATGCAAAATTAGAAGATTCAATTATTATAGTACTCGATATATACTCGATATTATGACAGAATGGTTTTAGAAATAAAAATAATAATGTAAAACAAAATTTCGAATTTTTGTACATTATGGTTGCCTACCCCTCTAGGAAACAGGCGTGACTCTATGTATGTATGGCTACTGAAGTTTATAGCAAACGTGTTATGGATAATGATTTTCAGACAAACAATTTTAGGAGAAGAAAGGGAATACCTTTTCAACTGATATCAAAGTAAAGTAAACATCTGTCTAGACGAGATTGCTTTGATGGCATACACAACAGTCGACAACGCCTGCGACTGTTGTGCATGGAGAGGCTTTAATTCCCGGGTCGGGCAAATATTTTTTGGATTTTCTATCAAGAGATTTTGAGTAGCAATAAGGTCTTAAATTATGTCCGGTAAGCGGCTATAGGCTCGCCCTCTATAACGTGGAACTTAAAATATACAGTTGGCGAAATACACATCGCGATGGCCCTGTCGAATAAACGTGTAATGGCTAATAACGAAAAAACATTTCTTGCATATTTCTTTTCTACAGCCCATCCAGCACCTATCTAATTTTTGTCACAAGTTTTTGTCAAATAATGCCGCAGTAATAAGCAGTAAAACCTTTCTTCTATGGAAAAATAAGTTAAAATCACACGAAATAAATTATAACCAATGGATGCAGTTTTTAATTTTATATAAATTTTACAAGAATAAACGTGTCTAAACATTGAAACGTTTTCAATGTTGAGACACGTTTATTCAACAAATTGCAATGTTTAGTCATTACTTTGTGGACTGCGTATTACACGTTTATTCGTGTAAAAAATTTGTTGCTTCTGTTGATTAAAGTATTGTACCAGAAATAAAAATGCATGTTTTTTGAGTTTGCATCTAATACAAATAATATTTTTGTTTTAATTCTAGGTCACTTAGTTTAATATGATTTAAAAAAATGTTTTATAGGAATAATAGCAATCCCCATACTTATTACTTACTGTGTTATTATTTGATTCCGTTTATGTTTTATACTGTTATATTTTTTTTTTATGTGGGGAATGCTTTGACTCGTACCTCTCCGCGGGGTGACGGAGAGGTTATGTCGGGCTCACCGGGTGAATGATAGTGGTACCGTGGGGTAATACCGACGAAACCTACCACGGTGTTCCTTGACATAACCATAGAGGGCGGGTCCGCACGAATCGCTTTTACATGCAACCGCGACCCTGTCGTGGTTTCGGCCACTACGTAAAAATGACTCGCTCTACTGTCCCCTTGAGGAGAAGAAGACACGACACAGAGGCGCTCGTGGGAACACGCACGCCCCGGTGCTGATCGGGTGGCGAACAGGCCCACGAAACCCACCACCCCCAGGTCAAACCATGCATGCACGCCATGCCACCTCTCCAGCCACTCCTCAAAAACGGGACTCACCGCCACGATCGTGGGGTGTGTGGGGTGCACAAGTCGTTCCTTCCATTCGTCCACCAGAATCTGGCGGCGCTCGGACCGTGCCGCCTCTAGAACGGGATGAGCAGGTCCTTCGCCCCAAGCTACCGCTTTCTGGCGCCAACAGTAGAGCGACGCCAAAAGCATCGCATCCAGGTCTCATGGCATTGATCTAGCGAGAAGGCTCACAGCCTTGAACGAGATCGTGCGGTATCCTTTAATCAACCTGACGGCCATATCGCGTTGTGGCGCACGAAGCGCTAAAATTTTACGGGCCGTCAGGTCGTCCGCCCTAATTGGGGCCCCTTAGAAGGCCATAGACCGCATGACACCCTCGTAGAGCCTCCGGCAGGAGGTGTTTGCCCCCCTAAGGTTAGGCATTCCGAAACCGGGGTGCCGAACGACACAAGTGAGCTGCAAAGTCCCATCGGCTGTCAAGAAAGAGACCTAAATACTTCAGAGTTGACTCGACGCCGATGCATTACCCTTCTATCATGATATGGACCCTTGGAGGTGGCCGGTGCCAGCCTCGGACTTAGACAGGGCCACTTCGAGGCCCCACCGCCGGATACGACCAACGACTTCTGCAACTCCAGCGGTCGCTAGTATGGCCGTCACCCGGTGCAACTTATCTCTCGCCGTGACAAGTGTGTCGTCGGCGTAACACACTAATAAAATTGTAATCTATTTTTGCATGTATTAAGTGTTATTCTTTATTACGAGAATAAACGTGTAAATGTATATTACGCAATCGTGAAAGTTTATAATTTCCTTTAACAATAGCCTAACATTGTCGTATTTTCATGGAAGATTTCATTTCAACATGAATAAAAACATTATATCTCAAACGATTTGAACAATAATGTTATATCTCAAAAAAAAAGGTTTTTCATAATTTGTCTGAAAACTACAAACATCTTAGTTCAAATTAGTGTACAAGTCAGAAGTTAATTTTTGTATCTTTAATTTCTCTCTACATTATATTTACCTTTTCTCAACCATAATAGTTTAAATTAAATTCAAACGTTTTAATTTTCCCTGGAAAATTGTCTTTTGTCACTTACACGTTTATTCGATGGGGCCTTCAATCTGTTTACCTTTTAGGGGATATGGGTCTGAGGCTATATATCTATATATATCCATGCCATAGTTAAAATGCAATAAAAGCATAGACGTACCTATTTTTGCAGGCTACTTTTTATTAGAGTCTAAATCTAAAACTTAAAACTTGATTGGTATTTAAAATTTTGTTGTTTTTTTCGGCATAAAGTAAAAAATACTAAACGGTTTAATAAAAGCCGTTCAGTAATATTTACTTCATGCCCGCACAAACGACAATAAAATTAAATACAAACATAAGTTCTAAGTCTGCATGAATGAGAGTTCTCCATAACATTCACATCTCCAAGATATGTGAAATCTGCCAACCCATATTGAGCTACCGTGGTGGACTATGGTCTTGCCTAGCAGTAGACAGTTTATAAACAGGGCTGATGTTATATATTATATTGTGATAGATTATATAGCAGATAGCATAAAAATACCTTTACATCAACCTAAACATATAAAATTCTATAGCGGTATACCGTATGGTATTTATAACGTTGTATCGATATCATAAAAATTGATTCAAAGACCTGTCATAAATATCTCGGCGCTGGCGGGCCACACAACATAAAGGATCGGAAAAGTTCAGCCACAGCTAAAATACTTTGTGAAAGATTAAAGCCAAAGTTGAAGAATTTAGAAAAGGGCCGACCCTTCAAATGGTCCATAAAAATGTTGCTGTTCTTTATTAGATATCAGAATATGAGCTTCGGTCCCATCTGCCTTTATTGACGCCACAATTCCATATCTGGTGTCGCTTAATTACATGGAATATAAGTATAAATTTACTTATATTCCATTTCCACAAATCAGAAATGGTGTGAAGGCATCTAGATCCTATACGTATACATATATATTAAGGACAGACCTCGTTTTTTTGACAACGCCCGTTTCAGGAATATTTTCTGCATAGTGGAAGTCTTAACAAATTTTTAAGCAACGATCAGAAAGAAGATCTAGACTTGGATCAACCATTGTGAATCACACAATCATTTTTTGTTCTGTGTGGGATTCGAACCCACATCACTTGGTTTAGTGGTAGTGGCGAGAGGATGACTTATCATCCAGGCCATCGTTGCAGTCTTATTATCGTATATTTTCCATATTTGTCTACTCAAGTTACTCTATGCTTGGAAATAGATTTACGCAGATATCGATCACGCGTTGTTAGTAGCTGATTGTTAACTGTCGACACAAGTTCACCAAAACTAATATTTAACATTGCAATTGTAAACAAATTATACAGCATCAGTTTCAATAGATAGCTTTATAATGACTATAACAGCGTGAAAATGTTAGGTTTCAATTTGTAATAGACAAAGACGACGTTCTAAAATCATATTACGTACTTAAGGAAAAATGTTCTTCAAACCAAATTTCGGTCCTAGCGGCCAATCATTACGGAGACCGGCCATCTGCGCACTAAATATCATTATATAGTACATAAGTGCGTGCGCCAAAACAAGTGTATTATATGAGACTATGAGAGTGAGAGATGCTACAGAATTCTGATACGTCCGGAGAGAGATCAGGCGTAAGATCAACGGCTTTTAATTGCTTGCCAAGTCACGTGAGTATGCAACAACGCCAACTTCCTACCTCCGGGCTACTATTGAGAACTTTTTACTAGAATAATAATAGTAATAATAATAATTATTATTATTATTCCATTAACCTACGATCACTTCTTGTAACCGATACTTACAAGTACTTGGGTATGTCACAGGCGTTAAGTATCAATGAGGCTGACATGAAGCAATCGTTGCAGGAGCGTTTTTTTGGTCGCCTGAAA
The DNA here is from genome assembly GCA_963675205.1 of Catocala nupta. NCBI lineage: Eukaryota > Metazoa > Arthropoda > Insecta > Lepidoptera > Erebidae > Catocala > Catocala nupta. The sequence continues at coordinate 10,412,204 of OY776081.1, forward strand.
AAAGTTTTAAATAGTCTTTTATCAGGTGGCAACAAGGTGCGCGCTTGTAACGGTTGGGTCATGCCGGTGCTCATGTACTCCTTTGGCATACTTAAGTGGACTCAGACTGAACTGGATGCCCTGGACCGGCGGGTCCGTACACTCTTGACGGCATACCGTATGCATCACCCACGTTCGTCTGTGATGAGACTGTATATCCCGCGGAAATGTGGAGGCCGAGGCTTTCTGAATGCCAAGGCCCTTCATAACCGCGAGGTATGCAACCTCAGAGAATACTTTCTTCAGGCAGACGTGGGTATGCATCGGGATGTAGTTGCTGTAGACATCGGACTCACCCCGCTCAGTTTGGCTAAAGAGAACTGGCGCAAGCCTGTAGTACTTAGCACTAACGATCGCAGGGATGTATGGCAGAGCAAGGAGCTTCACGGTAGGTTCTACAAGGCTCTATATGGAGCTGATGTAGACCTGTTAGCCTCCGTGAACTGGCTACGTTTCGGTGACCTCTTTGGGGAAACCGAAGGGTTTTGTCTGTGCTATTGCGGACGAAGTTATCAAGACGAATAACTACCGGAGATATATCTTGAGGGATGGCACGGTTGACATTTGTCGGGCGTGCCACCTACCTGGTGAGTCCCTCAGGCATATAGTTTCCGGTTGTTCTCGTCTTGCTAACGGCGAGTACTTGCACAGACATAACCAAGTAGCCAGGATTATTCACCAGCAACTTGCTCTGAAATACAAACTTGTAGATGTTGAAGTGCCGTACTACAGGTATGTAGCTGAATCAGTTCTCGAAAATGGTCATGTCACGTTGTACTGGGATCGAACTATCATCACAGACAGGACTGTTGTGGCCAACAAACCTGACATTGTGGTGATAGATCGATCAGAGCGCCGCGCATTGATTATCGATGTCACCATTCCGCATGATGGCAATCTCGCGAAAGCTGAAAAAGATAAGCAAATTAAATATCTTGATTTGGCTCGCGAGGTTGTCGACATGTGGGATGTTGATTCGGCAATCATTGTGCCGATAGTCATATCTGTCAATGGTCTAATAGCCAAGAGCCTCGATCACCATCTAAAGAGGCTCGCGTTGGGTGCTTGGATCAAGGGTTTGATGCAGAAGGCAGTGCTTTTAGATACAGCACGCATTGTGAGGAGGTTCCTATCTCTGGAATCCTAACCACCGGCAGCTTGGACCCTGTTCCCGATGCCGGTGGGGTACCATATATTTTATATTTTTAAATGTATTTTTATAGATATATGTATGTATATTTAAAAATGAAAAATATATTGAAAATATTTAAATAAAGAGAATAATAATAATAATATTCTACCACATACACACAACACCATCTAGCCCAAACTAAGCAAAGCTTGTACTATGGGTACTAGACAATGGATAAATATACATATATACTTTTTTTTTGTAAATACATACATATTATACATAGAAAACACCCAGACCAAGACAAACAGCCATGTTCATGCACACAAATGTTTGACTTGTGCGGGAATCGAACCCGCGACCTCAGGCGTGGCAGTCGGTTACATAAACCACTACGCCACCGAGGCCGACGAATAATAAATCAATAGCTTTTTGTTTGCATGATCCAGGATTCGTAACCAAGAACTCATACACGGCAGTCGCATTCACTGCGTCACCAAGAAAGTCAAACAATATAAGTTATACGATTTACGTTGTGAGTTCCAGCTTTACTGTCGGTCGTTAAATAATCTGCACATAGAGATTTACCTATCTTATTATGTAGAGTTATGTTGTGGGATGCTACTTTTAATATTCACATACTTCATTCCTTATTTATAACATCTTCGTTGCAGTGGTTTGTCTGCCTCTCACGGGCCAAAAAGTTTTCAGTGGTGGCGTCATGAGTACATATTTATGCTCTTATATATGTAAGTATGTTTCTGAGGGCTTGCATTCATGCTGATTTGGTAAGGAGTTTAAATCAATCTTTATATTATCCTTTTACTTGCGACTTAATGACTCTAAAATCTTAGGACACTTTCATGTATTGTAGTGATAATTCATTGATATATACATATATTTTTTATACATCAATGTGATAATCAGATAAAATTTTCATTAACAATCAATTGACGGATTAAACTTTTATTTAAAAGTAGCATTGGTTGTAACTAGAAGTCCAAGCATTTCGTAGGCAGTAATAGTTTAATATGCTTTTATATATTTGAGTTTTCTTTTCCTATATGTATTCTAGATCAAGTTGAATCGTGTAGAAGTATGTGTAACAAAAGACATTCATGATACACGTGTACCTTATTTAGAAGGTATACACCTACCTTAGCATGTATTTCGAAAGCTTTTAATTTAGGATTACTCTTTAATTAAAATACGCCAGAACTGGCCATTATTTCGTACTAATTTTGTTTTTATCTCACCAAAGGTTGCCTGTAAGAGATTGCTTTTAGCGATAAGGTCGCCCTTTTTACATTATAATATCCTACACTTACGCTGATGTAAACTGAAATCAATTGGTGTACAATAAAGGTAATGCTATCCCTTTTTTGTTTCATTAAAAAAAGACAGCGCCTGCCCGTGGAATAATGCCGGGGGATTTTACAAACTTCCAATCAACGGACAAAAAAGATACCCATACTCAGAACAACCATTTGGGGATGACCAAAATGTTTATCCCATGTGGGGTTCAAACCTACAACTCTCAGCACAACGGAAGCCGCGAGGCAATCACTTAAACCTTTGCGCCATCCGTGTAATTACATCCTATTAAATTCTAGAAGCAACACGAGCGAATACAGAATAAACGATACAGTGTTAACCGACAATGCCCGCAGAATATCTACATTAATATTATAAAAAGAAACTATATATATTTTTATTTGTAATGAATTAAGTACTGGACTAATTTTAATAATTATTTAACCATTAGAAAGCTACTTTATCTATAAGTAACATAGGATATATAATATTACGCTAAGAGTCATAGGCGCGAAGCAGTAATTATAAACGTAGGTGAAACCGCGGGGCACAGGTAATAATGTATTATATTATTATTTTTGAATTTAGTAAATAATAACAGAAGAATTTTAAAGACGAATTTTAATGCACAGTTTTTAAGTAGCAATTCAGCGGACATGGGTGAAGACGAGAGAGATAGCGTTGTCATTATAGATATTATATTAAAATAAATATAGAGTAAATATTTTCAGATTCTCCTGCAACTTCCATCCTCAGTAAAAGCTAAGTAATTTATATTTAAATGAAAGCCATGACTCAGTACTCTGGCTCGGCCAGTTTTATTATTGAAAACATTCCAAGCAGCTTTGATAGTATTAGTAGAACATATACTTTTAAAATACATGGCCTTCGCAGTGTCACAGGCTTGTCTAAATATTTTAGTTTATTTTTTATATCATGGACAAAATTCGGATTGTCTGCGGGAATTCAAATTGTTTAAAGGAAAACATTGAATTGTGTATCAAATTACATATTTTCTCAGCTTACTTACAACGAATGGGTGTTCGATATCAACAAATTATGAAAAAAAAATGTGTCATGGTACTACGGTCATGAATTGTGAATCTGACGTGAAATACGACGGTGACCGATTTAGTTATTAAATCCAAAGCAATTATTTCTGTGTGTGTCTGTAATAAATTTATACTATCATACTCGATGTTATTAGATATCAGAATATGAGCTTCGGTCCCATCTGCCTTTATTGACGCCACAATTCCATATCTGGTGTCGCTTAATTACATGGAATATAAGTATAAATTTACTTATATTCCATTTCCACAAATCAGAAATGGTGTGAAGGCATCTAGATCCTATACGTATACATATATATTAAGGACAGACCTCGTTTTTTTGACAACGCCCGTTTCAGGAATATTTTCTGCATAGTGGAAGTCTTAACAAATTTTTAAGCAACGATCAGAAAGAAGATCTAGACTTGGATCAACCATTGTGAATCACACAATCATTTTTTGTTCTGTGTGGGATTCGAACCCACATCACTTGGTTTAGTGGTAGTGGCGAGAGGATGACTTATCATCCAGGCCATCGTTGCAGTCTTATTATCGTATATTTTCCATATTTGTCTACTCAAGTTACTCTATGCTTGGAAATAGATTTACGCAGATATCGATCACGCGTTGTTAGTAGCTGATTGTTAACTGTCGACACAAGTTCACCAAAACTAATATTTAACATTGCAATTGTAAACAAATTATACAGCATTAGTTTCAATAGATAGCTTTATAATATATTTTAGTTTATTTTTTATATCATGGACAAAATTCGGATTGTCTGCGGGAATTCAAATTGTTTAAAGGAAAACATTGAATTGTGTATCAAATTACATATTTTCTCAGCTTACTTACAACGAATGGGTGTTCGATATCAACAAATTATGAAAAAAAAAATGTGTCATGGTACTACGGTCATGAATTGTGAATCTGACGTGAAATACGACGGTGACCGATTTAGTTATTAAATCCAAAGCAATTATTTCTGTGTGTGTGTCTGTAATAAATTTATACTATCATACTCGATGTCACAAACCGATGTCAGATCCGCCCGAAGAGGGTTCTTGTCAAAGGAATTTCTACGAACATTTGAAATCACGTAGCACCTTTTCTTGAAAGTAGAAAACTGGTTTGCCACCGAATGCAAGGAAATAAAAAAGCATACAGACTGAACGAATTCATTGTATCCACTTCGAATATATATTTATTTTCGATTTTATTAATCCTATCTTTTAGTATTATATACGCGTACACGTTGTCAAGACTACAGAAAAGGACATAGGGTACATTCAATCCAGAAAAAAAATGTTAATAACCTAACTCAACCTACATTTACGCGAGAGAAGACGCGGGCAAAATCTATATGTTATTATATTTCGTGTACCTGTTTAAATATGCTATAATAATAATAATAATGTCCTCCAGACCGAATTTCGGCCACGGCGTCCAGTCTTGATGGAGACTGTCCATCTGCGCAGGAGATATTATAGTGCACAAGTGTGTGCGCAAACACAAGTGCACACTCTGTTCCCTAACTCTCATGATCCGATGGGACGGTAATCCGACACGACCGGAGAGAGATCAGGCGCGAACCAACAGCTTTACGTGCTTTCCGAGGCACGGGGGTGTCTAACACCGCCAACTTCCTAACTCCGGGCTGCTATCGAGATTTCTAAACAGAAATACCCAATAACTTTTTGTTGGCCTGACCCGGGATTCGAACCCGAGACCTCATGCACAGCAATCGCATTCACTACCACTGCGCCACGGAGGCAGTTTAACGTATATATCCATACACAAGTAGGGTCCATAACATTATGGACCCTATTTGTCTCCAATATGTTTATATACGTAAGTACATACATATTTTTAATTCAAACCACCTCTTAATCATTGTGAAAATGCAATAACGAATACTAAATAGATACTGAAAAATCTAAGCATAGTTAAGCTGTAGTACAACTTAACAAAAATTTGTTTACAAATTATGAAATTAATCAAAAGTTTACACTGTTATACTTTTACTGAACCTCGGCAACATACGGGTAGTACAAACCCTTAACAAATTATACACCTTAACCTTCCTCATGAATCACTCTGTTTATTGGTAAAACCGCATGAAAATCCGTATAGCAGGTTTTGAGTTTATCGCGAACAGACAGACAAACAGACAGACGTGGCAAGGAACTTTGTTTTATAATATGTAGTGATAAGTGTAATTGTGTAAATAAATAAGGGATTAAATATAATGACTATCAAAAATACTAATTGCACAACAAAATATGCTTAGTAAAATATATCATAATCAGTACCTATACGCCTCAAATCACTGCATTCCGTCCCGGAAGGTTTAGGTTATGTTAGGTTCCTTCTTAAACCCACCTAAAAATAGGAGCTCCGCGAAGCGGGACTCCGTCGACTTAGTTTAATCTCTTTAAATATATTTTGGTGTGCAATTAGTATTTTTGGTAAGCATATTTTGCTGTGCAATTAGTATTTTTTTGCTGTGCAGTTAAATATTAGCCAATAAATAATAGTTGAGCTGAATAAATAAACGAATCTTTCGTAATACACAAGTCACTCTTATAACTTCCAATATCTATAATGTAATACATTTATTAGGTTGAGTCCATAAATAATAAAGCACCGCGGTCGCCGTAGATAATGTCACTGCGCTATGGGGGTTTTATCTTAATTGCCTTTATAAACGTATAGAATCTTAGTGGCAGGAAAATTTTGTAGTAAGGGATACTGGAAATAAATATTGCTATCACGATTTTTATTATCTTATACCAGAGTAGAGTGGGCTATTGAACGTAATGTTAAGTAACTATCGGTGTTCTGTTCATGAATGGCTTACCAACTTGACTTACTCTCTGGGCAGGCAAGTTAATATGGTAGGTCCGGGTTATTAACCTCAAACATGTGTCATTTAAGTGAAATCAGAGTACAACGCCCGGCTGTAGCAAAACTACCTGTAATTCACACGTAATAATAATAATAAGAATAAGACTGAATAATGGTGTTATTAAATTTAGTCGTGCAATGGAAAACATAAATTTAAAAAAATCTTCAATAAACCTTTAAATCCTGTTTATAATTTGAGATACCAAAAGAGACCAGAATTATCGATATCTATCAAATCTCGAGAAGTTTACGGGTAGTACAAATATTATAAAAAATAACTATAGCTAACATGCTTTTTTTTCATAACTACTATATGAATACTGAATGTGATCATACGTTTCTGTAATATGTTTTTTTATTTTTATGTTCCTCGTCAAAATGACCACACTCCGCCTGATGGTAAGCAGTCATGTGGTCTAAGAGCAGTGATCTCCACACCGTCCTCATAGCATCTTAGGCGACGTTAAGGTCTCTACTTTGACAGTCTGAGAAGATACTTTTTCACGCCCCGCTTAAAGGACCCAGGATTGAAGGAAGAAGGAAACACGTGCTTTGGCAGAGAATTCCATACCTTGATCGTTCGGCAGAGGTATAAGTACCCATACTTGTTGATGCGCACTCTAATCGACTCTACTGCGTAAGGATGGCATCTGAGCCCAGCACGCGTTGTCCTGGATATAAAATGGGAAAGCGGGATAAGGTGTACAGGCGTGTAACATAAACATATACCTACGTAAATCAGTCACTAAAAAGGTAATAATTTAAATGTAATTGGTGTTACCAATGATAATAACTTGACCCTGTACTCCAAGTATATTCAAAACAATATGAAGTATAAAAAATACTGAACTTGTTTATTTTCAAAAAGGAACATAAACCTGATTTTTTACATGTGTAGTCTATATGCTTCTGACATAAATCCGCGTCTGTTATAAACGGCAATCGGATCTAACTAATAAGACGTGAACCCAGCGGATTAAATAGTCATCTCGTTATTGCATACGCGTGAAATTTTGCTGTATTTTATCCTGTCATCCAGAAATATTTGTCTCTAAACTAGGAGTTCTTTATGTCCGATTTTAGTTGGTTATACTTACAATGTTGCCGCGACACTCAGTTTCAATAGAAACTGAGTGTCGGAGTCAAAGTAGTATACTAATTTTCGTCGGCGTTAGGAATACATCATACTCTCTATATATCGTTATTACATAAATCATATTAATAACCACATAGAACATACCATATAAAGCTAATTTAGAACATAACACCCAAAAATAACCATCTGCAATATGTTCGCCATCTTCATCATATATTAAACTTTCTAACTAATATAAATGTGTTGTCCTATATTTGGAACAGACCGAAGTGTAGTAGGAGCGAGTTCGATACGAGAAAATGAAATGAAATATGACTGGCTGTTATTGTTTCGCGAAGTTTCCCTTACTTAGTTGCCAGATATTGGCGTTCAGCAAACGTACCGTGCTATTGTTTTGGCCCGAATCACAAACTTAACTCCTATTTTAGAATTGCACACAGCGTAAATTTGATTGTGAAATTGGCGCTTTATAATATTTACAAAGAGCCAATATTACAAATTAAACAGCGAAAGCCTAGGGGAAGATCGTGGGACTACCACGAAGAGCTCTCGAGTTAGATCCAAAGTCGCATATTAAATAACTAATTATCACTCGCTTTAACAGTGAAGGAAAACATCGTAAGACAACCTGCATGTCTGAGAGTTCTCCATAATGTTCTCGAAGATATATGAAGTCTGCTAACCTGCACTGGGCAAGCGTGGTAGACTATAACCTAACCCTTCTCACACTGAGACGAGACCCATGACCAACAGTGAGACAATTTAATGCAAGACTGATATTACTTAATTTCACCTGCTTATTTCCAGTCTTATTATTTCTAATCTTTTTGAATTGGCCAATGGTGTATGTATATATTTGTCTGTATGTATATGTTCATGTTATATGTTATATGTATATGTTTACGGAACAAAAGAATCTCTAAGAATGTGCGGTAAGGGGTGAGCACGGTGATGTCAACGTTTTTCTAATACCGTTCAACAATTTGTGAGAGAATGGTTATTCCTTTCAACTATTATTATACAAAGGTTTTACTTTTACACGTATACGTCCAAAAGTATTGCTAGTAATTCATTTTTATCTTACATATTTGTATCGATTATTTTTTAAATATCATATTATGTCGCCTAGTGGTCGAAATTCGACAGTAATTAATTAATTACCCTGTTAATTGAGGGAATGCCAGATATACATATATTATAATAACACCTGTATAGCGGGCGATTTTACAAACATTGAGACAACGAACAAACACGAAGAACATCCAGACTTGGAATAACTATTTGCGGATTAAACATTTTTTTATTATTGATTTATACTGAAAATATAATTTGCGAAGTATTTGTATTATCAATAAGTAATACACCTCAATGCGGTTGATGAAACATCTGTAATTGTTTCACAAAGTTTATTTAACACTGTTTAGACAGAAACAGGTCGTAATTGATTACATAAACAAAATTTGTTATTTATCTTTATGTACAATGTTATATAATATTAGCTCTATGTATAAACTGTTCCACTGCTTTGCCCAGGCAGTCTCAACAAGAGAAGAATTAGGCCATAGCCCACCACGGCGGCCCAGTGCGGATTGGTAGACTTCACATGTCTTTGAGAACTTAATGGAAATCTCTCAGACATGCAGGTTTCTTCACGATATTTTCGTTCTCTCTAATTAACTTTGTAGTACACATATAACTTCGACAAACATATACGTATACTTAAGCTGATATTGTCCATGTACCCGTGCTATTTAAATAAAACTACATCTTTTTGTTAGACACTACTGTCCTAAGTCTAAAAGCTGGAAACAAAGCAATTATAAACTTTATTGCCCTCCGTGTAACATCAATGCTAAACACATAGATGTTACGCGGGGCAATCATAATGAGTTAACCGTGTACTTCTAAAATATGAAATACTAGTTTTTGCCCGCGGCTTCGCCCACACGGGAACAGTATTTTTTTCTAAATGAAAGGTACGTACTCTATGTACTTTTCTGTATCCCTGAAAACGAATACTAGGAATATGCGAAATTGCATGAGTATCTATCGAGTAGGTGATCTGACAAATCCCAGAATACCAGACAAATAAAACCTATTGTACCTGACCACCGGAGTGCCGCCATGATTCAAAAGGTTAAAGCGGGAAACAAACAAATTCACAATCGTATTTATAATACTAGTTAGGTTATATGAATATAGTCGCTTATAAACTTTAATATTTTTTTAAATAGCGTAACATTGATTTTCTTAGATGACAATGAGAAAATATGTTCGAGTATACAATATAGTAATACTCATAACATGAAAAAGAGCAGCCATCTTTATACGATATTTTAATTTTATTTACGAAAATACCTGCCTAAAATCTTTCACCTGAACGTATATAAATCATTCCCTAAAAATCCGAGAATGCAGCATATGCGAAACTCTGCCAAAATTCCATATTTCGGCTCCCATAGGACACCGTCACATTCTCGATATTCAATAAAGCGAACTAACACGTTTAGCTACCGGCCCGGACCTTTCACACAAATCCCCAGCGCATTACTATATAGCATCAATACCATCACCCGAGCCCATTCTGTCTGCGATATTACAAAATCAACCAAAGGTTGCTAGTGATATTTAAATCAGAATTAAAGGTGTGCCATTTTTGTGGTAGCGGTTTATATATATTTTTCATTAATTGGATTGAAAGGTCTACAGCCGCGTTGGTTACTTGGAGTGGCAGTGATAATTTATGGCTTCCATTAAAATATGAGTAATGAAAATATTATATACTAGCTTTTGCGGCGGCTTCGCTCTCGTAAAAGTAGGTTAGGTTAAGTTAGTAACAAAACATTTTTTTTTAAACAGCCTCTTGTGACTCAATGCTAATATAACTTCTATGGGTGTTAGAATTTATTAAATCGGTTAAGTCGGTTTTAAGTTAAATACTTACAAACAAACAACCAAAAAATCAAATCTTTCTCTTTATAATATTAGTATAGATTTAGTTGAAATACCCTGTCATATCGCGGAAAGACCAGGTCATTGAAGCCGTTTGTCAAGCGACGGCACGGATAGCGTAGTGATATAAATGGTCGCCACGCAATTGCTACTGCGGCAACTGTTATGGGTTTGATCCTTGCTTGGAACAAAATAAGTGTGCAGCATAAATAGTTAGACCCTAAGTCTTTGTGTTCATTGATTGAATGTTTAGAAAATCCTCCGCTACACAGGATATTCCTCGTGCAAGTGAATGTAAATTGTAAAAAAAAATATTGAAACAATCTACGCATTATTAAAAAGAGATAATTACGAAGAGATAAACCAAAAGGGCATCCTCGGATTGCCCATCCAAAATATTACAATAGCGAAAGCTTTAAAAAAATACAAGCATCTAGCCACAGGGCACGGCATCGTTGTAGGCAAAAAGACGCTTCTAGATTTTGTCATCAAAAATAAGTCAAAACTAAAATGTTGTAAGTCGTAAAACTAATATCCTACATGAACAACTTACCGTTTCATTAAATATATAATGTATTAATCCAGGACATGATCTATCTTTGTGATAAGTTACATCCAAATCCGTTATACAGTTTACGCTTGATTGAATAACAAACATCTTCATAACTAGTAGAAATGTTTTAATACAATTGTGACTAAATATACAGCCAACCAACAATAGAATTTAGAGGCTGACAATACGTTATCAGTGCCAGCTTTCCGTTAAGATTTAAGATTATCTAAAATGTCACTCGCGAGTGTGATCTAGTTGTCGAGATATAACAAAGTATATCTCGATATAGACCAAGAAATTATTACAAGAATGCGAAGTGAACGGCTCAGAAGCTTTCCTTATCAACGTAAAGGTTATTTTCCGAATCACTGGTTGTTTTTATGTGATGTTAATAACTGTAAATATGTTTTTTATGACCCATCATATTGCCACGTTAAAAATAGTCGAAACAAAACGTCAACACTGAGATTTTATGATGAATGTCACTGACATTTAACTATTATTCTTCAAAAAGAAAATTAATAATGTCCAACAAAAACATAAGTTAAATAGTTACACAATTATTCAACCATATGCGTAATAACAAAAATGAACAAAGTTTATAATATATTTACACAAATTACTGGCAAATGTGAATATACATAGTTCAAAAACAATTACGTAATTTTAAAAAGCTTAAATGTAAGTAAACCACGTTAAAATCCATACATGGTAGTGTAATTTAAAAGTATAACGTTCGCGTCGACGTAAAACTGAATTTAATAGGTTATCCAACTGGGTGACCTATTAAATTCAGCTTTGATATAGTGAGAAAATAATGTTATTTTGTAGTAGACCTACAACATATCGTATTACCTTAGAAACTTATAAAATAAATGACTTGGTTCATAAGGGTAAGACGCAAATATGTATAAGTATAGACTGAGTCTAGACTTGAGATAAAATGTTTTCTCATGCTCAAGAATCAGTTACGAGGAAAATATCGTTGACGTTAGATATAATCACAGCCGTAAATTTCAATACAAACGTATCATTATGTACACACAACGATTGAGTTTTTAGTAGCTCTTTATTTAAATGACGTCGTAAAGAAACATGGTAATATAATATTGGAACATCTGTCGCTGAAAAGAAAAAAGTTTGGATGTAACTTTTTATAGCTACAGCGCACTTACCGTTATTTTGTAGTAAAATATTTTTGATTTCTCTTTACATAGAAGATAAAACAACCCAGTACTAGAACGGTAAACTTGTGTATAAAGGCGAGGTGATATTACCACAAATAATAATTATATATGCCGGTAGCAACGAGCGGAAAATTCCCGTATTTTTATTAACGTTAGGCAAATCTTAAAATAAATTTGCCGTCGTGTATCTTATATTGTTATGATTATTTATTATGGCGTTAAGGTCTGAGCGTAAAGTGAACGATTATTGTGACAATTTTGTTTCTGTTACCTCTTATCTGTCAACTTATATTAAATCTGAAGTTGTTTTTTGAAAGTAAAGTATATCTTGTATTGAATATAGCATATTTACCTACATTTTAGACCTGTTGACGTGTGTAGTGATTTTAAATACAATAAAGGGTATTGAGAATTTTAGGATGATTAATGCTGCGTATCTTATAGATTTTATCAAACTCATGATGATTGGATCATAATTATGAATGAAAGCTTGGACATTTTTACCTACTGAAATAAATCATACACTCGCATTTTTTTTGCGGAGTGAGATCGATACTAAGTGAGATATTATGATATAGCTAATAGTGATATTTTATAAGGAATCTGATCTATGATTATTTATTTTTGACTTGTTTGTTACGACAATAGTCGGTACTAATGTGCGCAGGAACATTGTTCATAGCCTGCTCGCTATAAGCAATGTCCCAACTAGTAAGCCATAATTGGTATGAAAATCATGTTTCTTCTGAGGCCATAATTACACAGAACCTTGTTGAAGTCTAACAATTCGTTGATATTAGAAGCGATACATAACATATTAAACCAAATAAAATAAATGAGCCTCATTTGTTTAGGGAGCGTTCGTGTGGTTCAAATAATAATAAATGGGTAAAATAAGTAAAGAAATAAACAGATAAATTCTAGAAACCAATCATGGCTGAAATATTCCAGCCATCATCATGTCAATAATCATAATTTCCATTAACAACGAAATATTCTTTAGAATACTATTAACCTATTAAATAGCAGCGGCATACTGGCGGCTGGATACAATAAGTTTTCAATGGGATGAAATTTAATGACCATCAAAAATACTAATTGCACAGCAAATATTGTACAGCATAACGAGCACCTATATGCCTCAAATCGCTGCATTCCGTCTCGGAAGGGTTAGGTTATGTTAGGTTCTTTCTTAAACCCACCAAAAAATAGGAGCCCTGCAAAGCGGGGCTCCATCAAATTAGTTTGATCTCTTTAAATATATTTTGCTGTACAATTAGTATTTTTGGTAAGCATATTTTGCTGTGCAGTTAAATACTACCCGTTTTCAATTATGTCTGGCATTCCAACAAATGACAGGTTAATGATCGGCGGCACTATCTGATCTTTACTAAATGAATAAGACGTGGTCACACTAAACCGAGCGTCGCATAAAGTCCGCTTAAGCCAAAAGCAACAGAGCACGAAATCAGGCGGGGAAATTGAAAAACCACTGGAACACCGAGTACTATAGGGATGGCGTACCGATATAACCATTACGTATTACAACCGAATTCCCTTGCCACCGACTGGACCATGTACGACCCGAAATAACACAGGTCGGTAACGAAACACAATGGTCCGCTGTTCCGGGGAATCTATTCCGCCCCCTAATCCAGAAAGGTCGGTGGAAACTATCATATAACCACTTAGACTGTGCACGATTATACCGCGTTGATAACAACCACGCACTTCGTAAGGTTTATTATGATTACATTATAAACATGTATATGTAAGAACATATGTTTCCTGTTATTATAAACTAGCTGCGAATGTTATGATATCTTCATCGACATGTATTGGAAATAGATATTTTGACTAGCTTCACGAATGGCGTAGTGGATTAAGAGGTCGCCTCGCCACTGCTGGCGCCCTGAGGGTATGAGGGTATTTTCCCCACACGGGAGAAAAATTGTATGACCCATACATATATAGTTACCATATATATATAGTTATTCCGAGTCTGGGTGTTCTTCGAGTCCGATGTTTTGAATTGTATTTTATTTTGTAAAGTTCCCCGCGATGCAGTAATTATTGCTAGGACGCAGGAGCTGTCTTATAAAAAAAAAAATATATAGCTTACCTAATATTCGCTTTTAAAAAGTGATGTGTACCAAAATCCCTTTTGTCGAGTTTGTTTGCAAATTTATATTTCGATTTAACACAATGTTGAGAAATGTAAATTTTACTGGCTTTAATTAATAAATTCATTAAACTTTCAAGTTTTAAAAATACGTAACATCAAAACAAATTTCAGGGATTGTGATTTGGGGATCTGTTAACAGGGTAACTTTAAACAGTCTGTTTAATATGTTATACAACATAATAAAATGTCAAACCTGAACACAAAGTTTTATAATATTATATTAACGAGTTTATGGTATCGCCTCATTTTATTTTATGACTGAATGAATAATTATTAAATAATATTATAAGATAAATATTAAAAAGGGTTAATAGAAATTTCACTATATTCATATATACACAAAGATACGCAATAGGTTCTTCTTATGGTAATTTTTCTTACTTCTATCTACGTTTTTTTTTCACAATTGACATTTTACAGAACAATTGAGTATTAAGTATTTATATAAATAGATTATTTTCAACATATCTTGATATTGAAAAATATATAATCATAACGAAAAATGCCTTTCTGAAATCGGTTATTAAACTTCTAATTAATTATATTATACATAATATTATCATGTATGTACATTAACCCTAATAATATAAGAATACATTTAATACTGACTACCAAATTTGAGTTCACGCCTAATTAATCTAATTGTTACCTAATTAAAACAAAAATGTACCTGTGTTAATCTTACTTGATGTGTTAACTATATCATGCGATTACAAATGACTTTTAAGTAGCATAATACTAAAAACCGATAAGTGACTTTACTTTTTGTAGTTAAATCTATAGTGATAAAATCTTTTACAATTATTTCTTTTACAATTTAAACGTCTAATCATGAATTAAATATTTTTAATTATTATAAATTTGTTATTGGCCGTAAAATTTAATTAAGTTTAAAACGCGTTAATTTCTGAGAACAGGCCTCTTCTCAATATGAAATGGATTAGCCTATAAATCAGTAGCAACGTCATGTTTCATATTAAATACGCAAAAGAAAAGCAATAATTAGATTGCTATCAATCAATAGTGTTACTGAGAAACTGCCAACTTTAGAAGGTTGGACTGAGAAATCATACCATTAATTTTGTAGGATAATGTGGCTGTTCACTATACAAACATTCACGAAACAACAGTAAAAAAATCAGTTGGTTATTAATAATTTTTATGACCTCGTTATTTTTACATATTGGGAGTAGATGAAGCTTCCATCAAACTATCCATTTTATAGAGCAATAGTTGTTTTGAATGTTTTATCAAGTTTTAACTAAAAACCTAACTGTTATTAATTAAATTTAGACAATGATCCAATCGACATGCCCCTCGGCCGCATATTTTTAGCTTAATTAGAAAAAGTTGGTCGTCTCATCAACATAAATGCTTTTGCAAAAATTCTTCCTGTTATTAAACATAATATAAAATTATGTAAGCTTGTGAACATATTTTGAACTAGGCTCTTTATTAAATACGTGTACACTGTTGAATAGATTTGGATACAATTTGACATACCTTAAGACAATATTCTAGACTAACATATAGGATACTTTTTATACTAGTATACATTCGCTTAGAATATTCGCGGACGGCGCTAGTCTTAAATAAAAAAGATCCTGTAATATGGACGATAACGTTTACGGAATGCCGCAGGTAACATACTTGAAGATATGTCTAACGCACAGTTTAGCAGCCGAACAGGTGCAACGATATCTTTCTCTGTTTAAAAATTTGCTCTGATTTAATGTCAGATGATTAATATTCTTTTTTAACTTTGTTTGAAAAAGGACAAGTTTTATTACTAAGTTAATACTCTAGGTGATTATTGATTCAAAGGCCTGCAAGTACTTTAATGAGATATCCAATTATTATATATGCATTTATTTGTAAAGCTTTATTTACATAATGGTTTTGCGTTAATCGTTGCTTACTGTAACTTAATACGTAGGTACAGTACCTAATAATGGTGACGTCCTTTCTTATTTTAACCTATCAACTCTTAGAAACCAAACATAATTAGAAAACTATTGTAGCTAGCCGCCGCTGTACCGTTGCGACTCAACAGTGTGTGCAATATATTTTTATCTTCGGCGAAAACTACGTTAATGCCAGAATTGTTCTCTGCACTAAAGGTATTCTCAGACTAAACACTCAAAATTCCGTAGAGGCTAATCGAATGTGTGTAATATTTGTACGGCATTAGGATTACGATTTCCGGATATGCTGTCCGAATCTAGTATCGAAACGGTAGCTAATGCAACAACTGTACATATTACGGTCTGGGGATTTCTGTCAATCAATTCACAGTAGCTCATTAGCAAGGTTTCAGACTGATTCGAAAGTTTCCAAAAGATTCGTTCCTTATTAGGAAGGACCTAAAAGCATAACTGGCAAATTCTCCAATTCGTCCGTGAAATTAAGATCATCAGGACTCGAACACAATGCCTTTGTTGCAAGTCTAATAAATGTTGATCGATCTGATATTTGGAGGCCCTTGTTCAGAGGTATGAATCAACATATAGCCTGGCTTATGCCTTATAACGCATAAGACACTGACCGTTAAGTTATTTTACTTTTATCTGTATTCCACGCCTTACTCGTCTTTCTTTTTTCTTTTGCATATAATCAAAGGCTGCAGTAATTATTATTGTGTACTAGTAGTACCCGCGGCATTAGGTACTCACGGTGACTATGTCAATAATGCCGCATCTCGACCGCCGCTTTCTTCCACATAAAGAACTGAAATTGTTACCGCGTATATATTAAGTAACCTGTTCTAACCAAAATAATATGAAAACCTGGCAAGTTACAAAATTCATCTATAACAGATCGAGGCTTTCGAGCTATAGCAAAACTTACTAACGGAAAACATAATGTTTTATATTATATTAGAAACTAGCTGCTGCCTGCAGCTTCGCTCGCATGTACATAGGTATCCGTGACAATATAAGGAAAGAACACGCTTTATTTAGGTGAGGTGTTTATTAAAAATAAATAAATATGAACACACACGGCTAAACGAGCTATGACAGTTCATTAATTTTATTTTAAATGTATCAACTTTATAATCAATGTCATCATCATCATCTATAAATGTCACGAATATGCTACCCGATCCATTGTAGACTTTGTAATAATAGAGTACAAATTAATAATAATAATGTCTGTAAAAAAATCCCTCTCACAATGGAATCGGAAAAATAACTATTTTTGTTTCTGTGTAAATAATAGAAACCACACAGCCTGAGATCATCATAAAACAAATTTCACACTAATTACAGTTAGCTCATGAAACTATTTGTCTACGTGGCTTATCTTAAGTTATGTAACACAGCTCGAAAACAATCCAGTTTGAACAATGACTTAGGATATCTGTTTAATGTAAATTGAAACATACGCTAGTTCTTATTTCATTGTAGATAAAGTTCAAAGTTGCTTGTATGGGGTGCCAATTCATAATGTATCGGTAATAGTGCAGCAACATGGTATTTGTATGGAGCGGGTAACAATTGGAATGTTCGTGTACTCTACCAGAGACCAAAGGCAATAATGGAGAATGCCATTGTAACATTTGTACTTAACTGCGTGAAACGCTATAATATACTTGTAGCTTTATTTTTGTGTTTAGAATGTTTTGAATTGTTATTTTATTATCACATTAAGTATTATTGTAATAAGAATAAGTCGTGCTAAGGAACAATATTAAAAAACCCAATTATAAACGAGGAAAAAGACAATCCATGACGCAAATATTTTTGTGCTTAGAATGTTTTGTGTAACTGTTATTTTATTAACACATTAAGTATTTTTGTGATAAATATAAGTCATGCTAAGGAACAACATTAAAAAACTCAATTAAAAACGACAAAATTTGAACCCGCGTACTCCACAAACCGTATATTTGGTTTTCCTACCTATTCTATGGTCGCATCGACATTGCCCTCTTTACTATTATTTATTTTAGTATTAGTCTAGTCACGATGTAGACGACAGTTTTCAATAAATCACTTGCTTGCTCTATTAATTTTGATAATGCCTTTCCTATTACTAATATTGTCTTGGCGCTTTACATTTACTTTAAACTAATAAAATAATCTTTCAATATAATTTTAGAATTAGCATCTTAATCTATTGAGTCGCAGCGGCATACGGCTGGCCAGACACAATAGATTTTTAATTAAGCCTGGTAATCTAAGACTTGACGGATTAATCATATTCGTAAAACAAATATTGTCATAGATGTTAATTATTTCAAAGCCGCAAGTCAGACCTTTGCCTAAATTGCGTAAAAAAGCGATGATTACCTTTTTATGTAAATATTGAGTTAAACGTTTCACTTTTTCCGTGGAAGAGCGTAGCAGTTCGGCGACCGTGTTCCACTCAGTTGATCGTTAATGGTCCACTAAATTAAACGATTGTTAAATGAAGTCTCTAATTTTGGTTAGAATTGTTGAACTCCTATTGTTCCGTAATATATTGCGTTTAGTTAGTTTCGTTATTTTACCAGCTATTTAGTCGTAATTTAAACACGATAATGGTTGCTCGTTTGCACTAATATATGGATTTTGCTGCTGTAATTAATGATGTTACGAGATTTTAATGCGTACAAAATATGCTAAATTTAATCTAAGCTCATTAATTCCTGTAGGTTTACACTGTATATGCAACTAACTATCCTGCGCGGTTTCATCCACATTTATGATTTGTGCTCAGTTCCCGTCCTCTTAGAGTTACGTCATATAGCTTATGTTACTTCTTGGTAAAGTAGCTTTATAAAGGTAGAAGATTTTTTTTAAATAGGTCTTTTTGTTTTCGAGTTTATTAATTACAAACAATGTAAAAATGTATATTATTAGTAGATATAGATATAGACTAGTATAGAAAATTAGCTGACCCGCAGACGTTTTTCGCCGTTTCTATTAGGCGGACAAAGGTGACATCGTCAACTCGGTAAAGTATGTCAAAATTTAACTGTCCGTAACTCTCACTCGTTTTGTATATATAAACTAGAACTTAGTGAGTAATACCAATGTACAGAGAAATTTATCTAGTTTATATAATTATTTAAGATTTACGAAATTTTGGCATTATCAATGTAAATAATTTAACAAGGAACAAGTGTTGGCGCGATCGAGATTACTGGTTACCTGGTTAACGGCTAAAGTAAAATGATATACCTACCAACGTACTGAAACTTTATAAATCTGGACTACGGAGATCGCTATTTAATGGACTACAAATGTCCCCTGCCCGCAATGCTACCTGAAACCTGACTATTTTCTAAGTAGTAGAAGCCACGCTGAAGCTTTAAGTATGACCGAGCTGGCTCGACCAGGGAAGTCCTAGCCTCTGACAGAATAAGGACGTAAAGGAGCTGTATACGTACTGTTGAGTTTCGTTCGGTAATTGTGAGCACCGAAGGCCGGTAGCCTATTTACCTTCCATACCTTTATCTTTTTACTTCTTTTGCCTCTTGCACCAGTTCACATCACATAGGCTATGCTAACTGCTTACCGCCAGTCTGACCGAGTACTTCTTCTGTGCGGCTGTAAAAGTCTTAATAACTTTAACATCTACTGCTTGAATTTTTTTATTTGACAGTTTCTCGTTATTAGTTACATAAAGAAGTAGTTCTGAAAGAAACTAAGTCAAGAACGATAGTGTTGAAAATAAAATGACGTAGCACTCAGACTTATTACAACTACTTATAAATTCTCAATAAACTGTCAACAGTAGTATAGCCATTAGTATTTATTTAGTATTTTATATTTTTAGCTCGCAAAATTTATGGCAATTGAAACAGAAAGGTTCTGGAGTGACGGCCACGCAACGGAAGACTTGGCAGAGGTAGGCAAGGTGGACCGATGAACTAATAAGGGTCGAAGGAAGCGGTTGGATGCGGGAGACCCAAGACCGGTCTCTGTGGTAAACCTTAGGGGAGGCTAGACATATCTAGCAGTAGACTTTTGCCTGAGATGCGATAATGTTTTTTTTTGATGTAGTATAATGAAGTGCAATATTTTTATTAAACATTAACTAGAACCTAGGAATCATTTCTGCGTAGATTACAGACATTCAAACTACGGACACAAAAAACACCCAGACTTTGAACAACCATTTGTTAATCACACAAATTTTTGTCACGTGTTGGATTCGAACCAAACCTAACCAACCAACCCAACACCCAGCGTAGTGGAAATGTCGAGGTGACCCTTTAAACTTAAGCTTAAAACGCCAGCCGTCAGTTAATATTATTAATAATAGTGCTATTTGTTTTCCGTATAGTAATATTTATTCTCCGTGCGAAAACAAAGAAATAAATGAAACACATACAACGTAGCCTGCAGTTGAATTACAACAATATCAATAACTAAACGTGTTGTTTGAAAACCCGTGAATCTGTAGGGAGAGTTATTGGGGTTCACTTTCCATAAAATGGCCGCCACATTTCAGGTCCCCTGTCAATTTACCGCCGGTATTTATGTCTCCCGGTGTCAAGCGATTTAAAAGTTTACTATCTAACTATTATTGCAATAAATCTACGGTTCGGCGAACCGTCTTTTGTAGAGCTTAGAATATGAATTATTGGAAACATTTCATTGTTGTAGTTTATCTGCGAGGTTTGTTGTACTATTTAGGATTATTCACTAGGCTTGTAGTAGTGATATAAAAGTAACAAATATTACTGTTTTACTAACAGACGAAAATAATATTAATCAACTAAATACTAAATGTCTTAATATCTTGTTTGTATAATAATATTAGCCCTGTTCCACTGCTGGGCACGGGCCTCTTCTCAGTGTGAGAAGGGTTGGGCCAAAGTCCACCACGCTTGCCAAGTTTGGGTTGGCAGACTTCTCATATCTTCGAAAACATTATGAAGAACTTTTAGACATGCAGGCTTCCTCACAATATTTGCCTCCACCGTTAAAGCGAACGATAATTAATTATTTAATCCTGACATAACTTCGAAATGTTAGAGATGTGCGACTTTCAGTTTGTAATAAGGATCAATTTGTAATCAAATCTTTTAAGTTAAGAAAGATACGTCCATCATATACGTTTCGTTTATTATTTAAAACAAAACACTAATTTGATACTACTGTCTGTAATTTGTGCATAAAAGATAACATATTTGCCTTTCAGTCATCAATCATCTTCATGTCAGCCATTGAAAATCCATTGTTGAACATAGAACTCTCCGATTTTCACAACATTCGATGTTTATTTATTAAACTTCATGCATAATAAAAATACTACTGACTTAGGCGAAAATAATACCAGCTGATTATAGTTAAATAACATTTTAATAATTATAATTTAGAAGGTACTATACTAATACTAATTTATCATGCGCGATGACTGGACTGATATACCTTTATATTAGTCCAGTAACAAGAATAAATATACTAAAATAAAAATTAATAATTAGTGAAATTATTTGCACTATTTATATTTACAAACGTATTAAAAAAGATAACATAATTACAAAAACACAAATAATTATAATACTAAATATTTACGACTATAAAAAAAAAACAAATAAAAATTAGTGAAAGGAAAGTCGACAAATGAAACAGAGGGACACGTGCGACAAAAGAAAAGTAGATTATGTAAAGAATACATATTTCTCTCGTCAGTAGATTATTTATAAGTAAGAAGAGTCTAACAAAACTTGTTTTTCTACATCATTAATGTCCTGTCAGCCACATAGTCTTTATGTTGAGAATTAGAATTTATTATGTATTTTTGAATTGTGATTTAACCAGTCGCTTTTAACTATTACTTCATTAAATACTAATCAAATAATAAAAGATAAATGAAAGGACAATGCGTGAAAACGTCCCTCCAACTCTTACATCGACCAACAGACTTGAAATGTATCTCAATCAAGTAATCTTAGTAAGGTGATATATTTTACTATGGCGACATATCTCTAAATTGCGGGATATAACGAGAAAATCGTATTTTAATATTATTATTTTCCTGCACAAATAACAGTTTGTGTTTCAAAGTATTATTATGTACCTATTATGTTTGTTATTTATATGATACATTTATTACTGTAAAAATATATGAAGCTCATTCAAAATGATCTCCGTTGGCTTTGATACAGTTCTTTAAACGTTGAGGCCAGTTATCAATAGTAACAGGCACTTTCTCCATGAGAAAATTCTTCACTGCCAATCTTATGGATTGTTTACGGACTCCAATTTATCATAGCGTTTTATTCTTTACACTCTAAAATTTACCATAAATCATAATCCAGTGGATTTAGAACGGGGCTAACTGACGGCCAGTCTTCAGCTTTGATGAAGTCCGAAATGTCTTGCTGAAAGGACCATTCTTGGTTATGAAATTTGGTGTCGTTAAGAGGCTTAACCACCTTCTCAAGAATCGTATCTTGATACAATCAAGCCGAAGTCTTGACACATTTTTAAAAAAAATATGGCTCAGTCACTCCTTGATAGCTAACACCCCACCAAACCATCACTGAAGTCGGATAATGTCCTCGTTGTACTCTGCTGACTAATTAGGAAGCTTATATAGGTAGAGCTTTGAGCATAATCTTTCAATGTTGGGCGTCACACGGCGTTCAGTGTATATATACACTTCATAAGAGTCTTTAATATTGTTATTTTAATTTTTATAACATGTTTGTAATAAATTGGAAGTAATAAATAAAATTATTTAAATTTAATTTTATTTTTAAACCCCATAAATTTTATGTTAAAAGGGTTGCTAATCTTTTTATACATCCTTAAAAACCTACTAACACATACAAAATATCTGTTAGAGGGGAGGGGACGGATCTCATACAAATTTGGTCATCATCCTTTAAATCTCCCAAGTGTGAATAGGCATAACTGACCGTACAACTGAGATATTAAGAAAAGCAATATTGCCCATATTCATTCCTCAAAGTAGGTGACCGGTAAACTCATCAAGCTACAATTTTATCAATTTGTGCTTCGTGATGGAGACTAAATTATTATGCGACTTCCAAAGAAATCTAAAGATGGGTTGCCAGATTTCTGGATGGTCAGACCATTGAAATTAGTCAGCGGATTTTGTTACGATGTTAGAATCAGTGAGGGGAGTTTAAGACCGTCTGCGTATTTATATAATAAGCAGACGGACTCAAACTCCCCTTACTGTCATTCTCATTTTGAACGATTACCTATTCTCATTCTACAGTGAAACCGCAGTAGGGTTCAAAGTTTTACTGCCGGCTTATTCGATGGTAATACGCGCTTTTCCGTGATACTAGTGATGTACCGTGATAATGGCTATATTTTTGTAATTGTTTCCAGTGTTTGTCTGACACTAAGGGATATTATGTAAACACACTCACAACATTGTACGACAACATTGCCAAATACTCATTAACTCGTTTAAGCCTTACTATACAGGATATACGGTGTAGAATTTATTAAATCACTCGTTACGCAAATAAGTCTCCTGGCGCGAAATTCATATTCAAAGTAGGTTGTACTCTGTTTCTCTTTGTTTGGTTACAAGAAGGTAGTGTTGTCTCCATTTTTACAAGTCTCTTGGTAGGTACTTGCAATGAGCTATGAACTCACTATGTCATCTATAGTATGGTCTCACATGAAACAGCATTTGATATAAGGATATTGATAGAGGCATATTTTTGTTAAGCTCGTACGATACTCTCTTCCCAGGCTATCATACAATTTCAACACACACGATTTGTAATTTGTTTGCCCATTTTTATCCGATCACCATTCAAAGGCTATTTTGTTAAAACAATTGTCATCGACGCCAACGTGGTTGACTGAACATTAATTAAAATCTAAGGTTTAAAAGGAACTGTGTAGCGATGTTCAGGGATCGGGGTTTACATGCGATTCTTTTTTGCTAATATGGTTAGTTATCGTGGTCTAGTTAACCTCTTTCAATATTGCAGGTAAATAAATTGGTATTCCGAATGGAGAGGGTATAATTATATAGGTATGCTGTATGCTATAGATGGTATTAGTATGGTTCTTTATTTATGTATGTATATAACCAGTGATTAAAACACTAGACGTGCACAGGGAATACGTAGGTTTTTTTTATTTGCTCATTGAAATGACCGCACTCCGCCTGATGGTAAGCAGTCGTGTGGTCTAAGAGCAGTGGCCTCCACATCGTCCGCATAGCAGCCGAGGCGATGTTGTATAGTAATATTACAAATGTAAATGTGAATTTGTTTGTCTGTTTGTTACGCTTTCACACCGTAACTGCTCGACCGATCATCATAAAATTTCGCATAATCTCTAACCTGAAAAAAATCTCATAAACGCGAGCAAAGCGAGTAAAAGCTATTCTAAATATACATATGTCAATGTTTTGATATCTTATATAAGTCTACGCATCTTACAAAAGGGCCCTGTTACTGTTAACTTGGACTTGCAAATAAATTATCCACAAACACACAAGGGCGTAATTTGGCCGTTATCACAGTTTTTACGATGTAGAGAATGTAACATCGCGCGCTGCCTACTACCTCAATTTACGGTGCCCGCGAAACTGTTACAAGGCAATTTACAGTTACCACAAATTGTAAGCTATTGCTGCGATAGAAACAATTTTGTCTAATCGATAAACCTCACATTATTATCGATTACACAAAATCGTTTCTATTTCATTGTTTGCTATCGTCTATTGAAGAGATATTCAGGTGGACTTAGTCTTAACCGGCAGTGACCCACTAGCAGCCAGACACAATCGTTCTTAATGTCTGGCATTTCAGCAATTCATAGATTACGGCATGCTTTTTGGCTCTCGAATGAAATTAAAGCTTCACTTGTACTGTTTTAAAACTAGAAAGAGTTCCTTAGAGTAGACAAAACATCAACTCTAAGGAATAACAAACGAAATTTGCAACCAGGTCCAGTTAAGATATAAAGTTAAAATGAATTCAGAACCATCAAAGTACACAAAGGAGACAAAGTTGAATTAAGTTGTAGTCGGACTCAAACAAAACTGTCGCGGTGAGTATGTAATCCTGTTTACGATTGCCCCGCATGCCGACACAATTTGCAAACATGCAGAGAACAGACCAAACCGCATCCATTCCAACTTTTGAAAAAAATAAAGCATTGCGCGTGATATAATTATATAATTCTAGAAATGAGGTCTGAAATTTCAGTTAAATACTATACATTCTAAACGAATTTTATAGCAGAAGCTTTTAAAGGACTGAATATTATATGCATACAACAGCTTATACATATACAAGAGTAAAATCTCTATACATTCCTCATTTTGGAAAACAAGAAACTTTAATTCCTTGATCGTATATTTAGGTAGTCTTTCAAAAAAGTTCAAATCCTATACGTAACTAATGGTAATGAATAGAGGTTCAAATAATTAAAAAAAAAGTAATCTCTGTTATTTGTTTTTCTATAAAACTAAAGACGGAAATGGTGGGATGCGCTGGAAACCTTTAATAATGACCGGCCCTTAGCTTTAGATCGAGTAAGATGAAATGAAAATGGATAAGCTTTTGTCTTGTAATGGGACATTATGTTTTTATAATAATAACTAGCTTTTTCTTGCGGCTTCGCTTGCGTAAAAGTAGGTTAGATTATGTTAGTAACAGTAAATAAAGTATAGTCAATGTTAATGGGTGATAACAACAGCTTTGTAATGGTGAAAGAATTTTTAAAATCGGTTGGTTTGTTTTTGAGTTAAACCCTTAAAAACAAACAAACATACAAACAAAAAATCAAATCTTTCCTCTTTGTATTATTAATAGGTAACTAAAGTCGTATAGATAAAGGATTAACGTTAACTCTTAAACGCTTGAAATGCGTTGCTAATTTGACCAAACAGAATATTTTCGTAAATTAACGCTGCACTGAGTACAGAGACGCTGTTGATAGTCCAACCAGCATAATCAAGGCTGTTTAGGTATGTGCTCCTTCATTGAAAAAGGAGCAATAACAAGATGGAGTTATGGTTGAAGAATCAAAAAGTAATATAGGCTTATATTGCAGTCGCTACGCTGTCATTGCAAAGAGGCTACAGGAACATAGACCGTTGGCCGGCTTGCTGTCAGCACAGCATCTCTTTAAAAGTTCTGCATTCTTCACTCCCCGCAAGAACTAAAGACAATGTTATTTAGTTGCAAGCTTTAAGGCAGAGTGATTACTTAATTCCACGGCTAGTGGGCAGGGGTACCCTAATAAAGATAAGACAGGAATGAGTGGGGGCTCTTCTTAATTTATGAACAAGTATCGCCTCGGGGGCTACTAGATGTACCCACGCTCTTCGACACGGCTATCTTGACGTAATAAAGTCCTTTTGACGTAATAAAGATAAACAATCATTTATTTTTATCATGATTTTATAATATTGGATCTTTGTCTATCAAATTGCCGATTCTTTTTTAATCATCTTCTATTTGCCGATATCAGTGGCAAATCGGCAATTCCCATACTTATGTTAAAGAAGAGCTTATTTTTTATTTATTTTCTTTTTTAGAAAAGCCCGTACGCGATTAATAATCTTCATTAATTAATTTTGGATTCAATTGAAATGCCTTAAGTCTAACAGCTATACATGTAAAACATAATGTACTTCCAATTGCTATTAAAATATAGAATAAATAGCTCATAATTATAAAAAAGATTACGCCACCAATTTACTTCATAATATTATCATAGATAAGTAACATCTGTCAAGGAGTCATATTATATGTAGTATGGAAACACCGTCAATATCTTATCTATAAAAGAGAAGAAACCATATTCAAATTCGTCGTTTGACCGAGAACCTAATATACACTTACACTGAAAATAAATTAACAACAATATCACTAGGTGTTCACACTGCTCACTTAATTCTGCTCTCCAATTAGCGAGTGGATGTCATCTTTCACGTCTCATTTATCCGGATTAGACTTGTCGCAACGGCCGGGATCCGGTTATGGGCGTTTATAGCCGGTTATAGTCGGTAAAACGCGTCTTCCCGGCTAATGGAGGTAGTGTTGTTAATTGGACGTTCTTCGTTCCTATGTTATAACTTCATTACGTTCAATATTTATTCAGACGTCGCCCTAGTTGATAATTAGAATGTTCTGTTTTACTTATGTTTTTGTAGGTTAGTTTCTGTCGTTAGCAAAATTAGTACGAGTGTTGTTTTTATATAATTGGATTCTTAGATACCTATTATATTGTCTTACGTCTACGCGAATGTTATACATTGAAATTCTATTACGCCACGGACAGATTCACCTCCCGTGACCATGGCTGCTGAAAAGCAATCGAAACGTTGGAGAAAGTGTAAATCTAAATATTTTAAATGATAGTAAAGTTTAACAGTAGGTAGTAGTTTAACAGTTTAAAATTATGTAATAACTAGCTTTTGCTCGTGGCTTCGCTCGGGTAAAGGTAGGTTGGATTAGGTAATCTTTTTAGACTCCCAACTGCCCCAGGTTTTTTTGGTGGGTATACCAGCAATAGGCTGGTGAGTCCCACACGCCCCGCCGGTGCCGTCCCCTAGCCGGCGGGTAGTGCATCAAGCATTTTTTCCTGGGTATCAAAAAAAAAAAAAAAAAAAATGTTATGTCAATAACAGTACTTTCTGTATCCCTGATAATGTGTATGTCAAACTTCACGATAATCGGTTAAGTAGTAAAAGCGTAACAAACAAACAAACATTCACATTTATAATATTAGTATAGATGCAAAGATTATGTTTTTTTAAATAAACATCGCGATAAACTCCCTGTAAGTAGTTTTATTTCAATACCTATCACTACCTTAATTAAATAAGACTTAAATATTATTACAAGTTTGCATCCTTTCCGTGCTAGTCTTTTCGCTGGCGAAATGTGGGCGAAATACACTTCTGCTTACACCTTCGGGAAGGCGTGTGACTATGTTTGTATAATAAAGAATATCTACAGAAACCCTAGTACAGTAGCACTGTGATCCAGCATTGTTCTGGGTTGACCAAAGTCTCTACTGTAAATTGTTTTCGAGATACTAAACCTTGATTAACAATGGGCGCCCAAAGTTTGGCCTCAAGAGTACCTGCCGTACTATGGGAAGTCTCAATTTCAATTTCGAAGACTTAACTTCGGAGATATTCGATACTAGGTTTCTGTTTATACTAACGCGACTATTTAGAAGTTCTATTGTATTTCGAATTTGAGTGTGTTCTTTTATTAAGCCTGACAATTATTGGAATGCCTGACATAATTGCTGAAATGTTTAGTTGCTCGCAATGTTACTACTATAGTTGGCAATATTGAGAGCAATAACACATTGCAAATGCATATTGCAGAAAATATTGCACATTTAGAGCCACTTGACATATAATTAAAAATATAACATTCAAAACACACCATATCGTATATCATAAAAATTTGTTAGTTCAAAAATCTGTTGAAATTAAACTACTATAGGTATACGGATTTTATCGCGTTGTTTATTTAGCACTGTATTACAAAATTTTGAAAATATTACACTACTACTACTATTGATTTTATTTTACTAATTTATAAGCCAATAAAATTATTTAAACTATTAAATCTATTTATTTTTGGTTCACACTTTCCCCGACATTTCGGTTGCTTTTCAGCAGCCATGGTCACGGGGAGACTATATATAAGACTATATAAAATCCGTATATAGTAGTTTAACTTCAATGAATAACATTCGCGTAAATAGAAGACAATATTATTCTAAAATCTGCTTTAACTGTATGGTAAACAGGTTTCTTATTGTATCGCAGCGGCACAGCGGCGACTAGACACAAAAAGATTTTAATTACTTCAGGCATGCCAACACTTACTTGTCTTTTTGCGTATGGGCTGATTATATAGCCAGACAAATATGTTTGACATAACTGACGCATTAAAATATAATGTTGTTGTTGAGATATCAATTTTTCCCAACTAACTACTAACTCCCGCTCTAAGCATAGTTTCAGTATCGCATGAGACTTAACCAACATTCTAATTCACATCTCAACGGATAAAAAGAACACTATAGAGGACAATATTGCAGCCATATCTTGCAATAAAATATTGCCCGCTTAGATTCACTTACCTGCTTTTCATAATAATAAAAACAATTTAAAACAAATACAAGAGTCCGTCTATATCTAAAGGTTTTCAAATATATTAAAATCACAGAGCATGTAATGTGCGCGCCCCGCATCTCTATGCGGCATGCCCACGTGAGCTTGCGTTTAGACCTTTTTTTAACCACAATGGAAATCCAGTCGGATCTATAGAATCTCAACTGATGTAGGAACTCTTTTCAATAATATTCTACAACATACACACAACACCATCTAGCCCAAACTAAGCAGAGCTTGTACTATGGGTACTAGACAATGGATAAACATACATATATAACTTTTTTTTTGTAAATACATACATATTATACTTAGAAACACCCAGACCAAGACAAACATCCATGTTCATGCACACAAATGTTTAACTTGTGTGGGAATCGAACCCGCGACCTCAGACGTGGCAGTCGGTTACACTAACCACTACGATAATGATACTAAACAACTTGATGTTCCTGAGGTGGGTTGAGCTAGTGATGTGCTATGCTCTCAGCAGATGAACCAGTAGGCTTTATAGTGTAACAATTATATAAATTTATAAATTTGATTTTAGTTTAATCATTTTCACCATAAGGTTAGACAACATTCTGAAAAATTACACACTTTTATGAAAATACTGATAAATAGACGCAGGAAATTGTAAGTATGCCTTTGAAATCTGTTTATGGTTTATCTTATATCCAAAACATATATATAATATTACTAATATTAAAAACCTGAAGAGATTGTTAGTTTGTTTGCTTGAACGCGTTAATATCTGGTTTCTCTACGACTCTTAGGAGCGGGGTGGGTAAAACCACTAAGTGCAGCAAGTCCTTTAACAATATAAGATCGCGCGTAAAATATTACCTTCAAAACATTAAGAGTTAAGTGGTAAAATAGCCCCAGCTACCACAACTAAATATAATTACTTAGTAATCTACATGAATACTATAAAAGTAAGTGTTTTGATTTTTGTTTGAATGTGCTAAACACTGCCGCAAACAATCCCAGCTGAATTGGCATTATTGTCCATTTATTGTAGAAGGATATATTATAAACTATTATTGTGAAAATGTTTGTGAAGAAAGTTATTATTATTATGCTCCTCTTATCACATATATTTTCTAACATATTATATTAAGAAATACCTGGCACTTTTGGAGGCTTACACGGAGACATAGGTCCAACGTGAAGAGGCCCTTCGAGAGTTTTAATCTTCTAAGGTGGGATGGAACACCTACAGCAGCACTAGCTGCAGCAGGCGTAGGACTATTGTTACATATGGATTCTAATAGATATAGGTATCGGCTATGGTATTAATATTATTATATAACATGACATTATTAGTCACGGCAGTGGCACATAAATTTTTAACGAGAGTGTAACCGGTTCGGCGTCTGATTAAATAATAAATGCTTATACACTGAAAAGCGTAAAACTGTAAAATAATCTAATTAATCCACGTATTGGTTACTGGATTTCGACAAAGCCACTCTTACACCGAATACCCAATTGAAAATAAATTAACTGTTACACGTTTAATATTAAATTAAAATGACAGCAATTTCGGATACAAAGCGTCGTTTTATGCAAATGTTGCAGTAGTGCTACAGTGCTTGTGATTTATACCTGCAGCCACTAGACATTACTTAAAATGCTCGTAAAAAGTGTCCCAGATTATACCGACTAGCATTTGTGTCACATAAAAGACTAGTAATAGCCTCTGTAAATATTGTTACTATTCGTATGCGATGGCTCGGTCATTTCTGCTGAATTGTGGCCGCACATATGCCACGTATCTCGCTCAGAATCATTTTTTGTGGACGTTACAAGGTTTTTGTTGTAATAAAAGGCAGCTTACATTATAATGATTGAATGTTATACGGCCGAGATTGAAGTTTTTGGATGGAGCCATTTTTTATACACGTAGACAAATCACATAAACGGTATAAATCGAGGCTTTTATTCTAGTAGTTCCCTCGGTGACACCAGAGCTTCTGTAAAAATCGCACAATCGCAGCAACACAACAAAATGCTGTATTTATTTAGTCCTTTAGCAAACGTTGGACTCGTATATTCTTGCAACACGTTATATACTTAGCTACAATAAGAGCACATTCACGTACATAAGGTTATGTCCTTCTGTTAGTGAATGTGCACTTGCACAATGTTTAACTACACTTAATAGAAAACATACTTTAAGGTATTCTGAGATGGTGACTATAAACTTGGGTGTGGAGTAAAAATACAAAATAGGACATGATATAATTATATTTCATGTCCTATTTTCACACTGAAAACCGAAGCCATCGTGAAAACATGAATTTGTTATTTGGCATTCTGTTAATTGCGTAAAATTTACTTCGCTCTACAGCGGCAATATGTGATTCCAAGTGATGTCTGTGATTACATTTCCAGTATATAATAATATCAGCCCTGTATATTAACTATCCCATCGCTGGGCAAAGGCCTCTTCTCAGTGGTAAAAGAGGAAGGCCATAGTCTACCACGCTGGCTCAGTGGGGGTTGGCAGTTTTAACATACGTATGTTTGAGAACATTTTGGAGAACCCTCGGACATTCTGCGGGTTCCTGATGATGTTTGCCTTCCCCGCTTCAAGCAAGCGATAATTAACTATATAATATTCTGTCGCCTCTATCATGGTGAATGCTCCGCAGAGCTACTTGACCTCATCCCACCTTTCCCCTGCCTTTTGAGACCCATACGTGCCGGTCTTCGTAACCACCGATGGACAGTTAGCACAATCCCGTCTCGCCCCAAAAGGTTCAGCAATTCCTTTTTATACCGTACCATACAATTTTGGGACAGTCTTCAGGCACATGTGTTCCCTCCCTTCTATGACATTGGGTCCTTCAAACGTAGTGTGAAGAAGCATCTGGTCAGACCAGCTTGATACTGACGACGACTAGAAGACATCTATCTGCTCCTCGTCGTCACTGTCTCTGGACTGTAATTAGGCTTTCCATCAGGTCCGTTACAATCACTTTGCCATGTCAGGATAAAAAATACAAAAAAATATTTAAAAGCAAAGTCAGAGGAGCATGTCTTGAAACTAAGTATCCAAAATACATACTTTCTATAAGATAATGATTGTATCAATTCATCTATGTACAATAAATAACATTGTTGCAATTTAATCTTCAAAATGAGGGCACAGATGGCTAAGTAAGTTAAGTAGTTATCTCGTCACTATGCCGCACCATATGCTATAGGTTAGTGAGCTTCTTTGTAAATTTTTCATACTAACTTAATACACTCCATATTGATCCAATTTTATTATGGATTGTTGTTTACTATTTGTTAGTAAAGTAACTCGTTCTAATCTTCTCCTAACAACTGCAATGAGTAAAAAAAATTCGTGCAATCGTCTGCTTTTAACTTCAGCTGGCTAAGGATATTCCTAGCGCTCTTCTATAATAAAACCGATCAGTAGCGTAAATGAAAACAGCCAGCAATCTACAATAAATTGCACGCTGCGGCGCGTAATAATACCGTAATACTTTAGAAAAATCTATCGAGCTACTAAAGCACGTTTTCGTTGCGTTTTAGTACCGTCCGGACTCAGTTGCAAGGATTGTGGTTGCCTGTTGTGTGCTTCACAATATATGCAGCCGTGCAGGAATGTCAGCCCTAATGCTCAATGAGGCAATGTTGTACAGCAAAAGCTCTTTAGTACAATCGACACAAGCTAATGACTCGCAAATAGATTCGGAGCTCACTAGTTAGGTCGCAGTGCTAGGAAATAAGTCAATAGTATACCTAATATAGTTTTCTTTTTTATAATAATACTAGATTTTGCTAGCGGCTTCTCTCGCGTTAATGTAAATTTTTTTAGTCATTAAATTTCTATACCTCGGAAACAGTACTTTTTCTAGTACCCATATCTATTTCTTTACCCCTGAATAATGTATATTAAGCGCGATAGCGTAAACAACAAACAAACAAACTCACATTTGATTTATAATATTAGTTAGTAGTTCATAAATGAAATAATACATTTTATTGTATATTATATTATTTGATTATCTTTAATCCTTCTCCAAGAACAAAAACAAACGTAGTTAAAACGCAATCATATGTTCTGTTCTTATTTTTATCTAAACGTGTTGTTAATGCTGGCAGACTATGGCCGATGTTGAAGTGAGGACGTAGAAAGAAGTCACTCAAAGCCAGAAGATGACCTCATACTAAACAAATGAATGATGGAAGACTCGATCATTAGAGCAGAAATCATCAAAGATTTGCGATTAAAAACAGGAAGTCATTAAAATTTTGCTACGGTTAAGTATAAAAATAATTTTGTAAATATTTTTACTTTGTACAAAATAACAACCGCATATTGACATCGTACTTAATTTTAAACTAACTCCTTATATTAATACATACATTATTATTATGCGTATCTCTCTTTTCCTCACTCCGGCTTGGCCCTCTTTTCTACACCTAAATCGTAAGATTACATCTCATTTTCATGCGTAACTAAAAGTTTTTGGAGTATTTGCTATATCAATATACATTAATTTAGTATTCATTTAAGTGTACTTTAATTTTAATATAATTTATTTAGCAATTGTGCTTAGAAATTCTCAGCAGCACCATGTAGTCTGAAACTGTGTCCAGTAAACAACAAAATTCGCAATTTCTCTTTAATAAACTATCGATGCTAAAATTGTATTTATTCAACTTTATGTATATCCCTATATATACATATATGTATATTTGGTTATTTTATTAATAAAATAAAATAATATTTAAATCCTAAGTTCTCAAAACATTAATTTATATTTAGGACTTTTCCTCTTATTTAGATTTCAAAGTCTGTAAGTACTCAACTATAAAGAATAACCATATCCAATCTCTAAGTTTAAACACAGAATAACTTAATAAGCTATGTACTCGGGAAGGAAGCCCTTAGCCCGTTTAGCAGTAAGATCTCAACATGGCGACAGTCACTAAATCTTAAGATAATATCGTCTATGACAGCTTGTGGCCGTAACGATGCGATAACCACTCCACAACCAGGTTTCAGAATGTACTGATCATCAAAACTAACGGCCAAAGAGATAGTGACAATATGCCATTGATAACTATATTTATTTAAATAAATTATAGGATATACATAGTATGTTATTACAAAAGTAAATACTGATACTGAGATCGAAACTATATATTTTTCGTGTGTGTATTTTTTGCTCCTAAAATACATTCTATTTTATTTTATACTAGATGTCCGGACAGACGTAGTCCTATACAGGCGAAAAAAAAAAACAAATCTAAACCATACTCGAATCCACTTTCAAATCGGTCCAGCCGTTTAGGAGGAGTTCACTTTCAACACACGTACAGAAGAATTATATATACAGGGTGTCCGGTAATTAATGGATAACCTTGAAATGTCTTATAATAGAACTGAAGGCAGTTCGAATCCACTTGAACACAAAAAAAATTCATTCAAATCGGTCCAGCCGTTTAGGAGGAGTTCACTGTCAACACACGTACAGAATAATTTTATATATAAAGAAAAACAACTGCTGCACCAGAAAAAATACTGCGTCGTGGGAGACTGTACGCATATTCAGACAACGGACACAAAAAGCGCCCATACTCGAAACAACATAACAATCAATTGTGGATCACATAATTTTTACCCCATGAGATTACAATCCACTGAATGTACATATATTTGTGTTTTGTAGCCTATGATTTAAAATTGAATATAAGCAGCATTGCAATTTGTAACCTCGTTAATGACGTTACGTTGGTACGTTGGGTGAACCGTAGAATTTGTCAGCATAATTTAGTTACTTTAAATATTTTAGGTACTAATTTTGAAAATGTATATGAATATATTTGTAATACAGGTTACATATATATATATTATATAAAGTAAATAGTAAGTGTATACGTATAATAATATCCCTTGATAATTATAATTAATACATAACTTAACAAAACTGTTTTCTTAGTGAAACAGGCGTAATAATTGTATATTTAATATTAAATTTTTCATATTGTATATTTTTATTACGAAAATAATTAATTTGAAATTAATTTATTTATAAAATAATTAATTTCTTATTAGTAAAATATGCATTTATATAAACACGCTATTTACTTCCGGTTCTATACAAATATGCCTGTTTAACAGAAATGATTATCATATTTATACATTAGAGTAAAAACAATATTCATATACCATACGATTGTATGGTATATGAATATTTTTTAATTTCATTATCAGCATATGGTATGGAGCAGAGCTTCTGAGATTTGTTCACAGAAAGCGCAGTAAAAGTTTATTCGTCACAGAATACTAACCCGAGACCAAGTGGTCTCGGGTTACTATATGGAACTTGCATTTATAGTCAATCATAAGTATGATTGACTATAAACGCAAATTCCATCTATATCCATAGTTAATAAAATAATAAATCCGAGTGAAACTCTATTCGTTTCTAATATCAAAAATACAAGAAAGGGCTAATCCTCATAAAGGACAAAGAACTACTTGAAAACCGCAAAGTTGTCAGCTAGTATCTTTATAAAAATACACTTTAATATTAGTACAATGGGTATGATACAAATGTGAGAATATCACAATTTTCCTAGACAGAGCATGAGTCAATGGAATAAGAAATAAGTTATATAAAAGCCTTAGCTCTCAGTTTCTGATGTTATTTAATGTAATGAGATCAAATTTTACAATTCTTAGCTTGACTCAAAGTTTAAGGTTTAACAAGAAGCTCACCAGAATTCCTTTCTCTACCCATTTAGATTGCAGCATTGTTTCGCATTCAAACATCGTGAAATGTGATTAATAGAAACGTAGTAATGAGATTAGCCCTAATTATAAGATGATTTATACTAGACGGTACCGAGACGGAGCCGAGATTGCTAAGGCTCGAGGGTGCGACGAGAGCCTAATGTAGGACATATATAATAATATAAACTCTACCAGTGCTGGCCATGGCCCTCTTCTCAGTTAGAAGGGTTAGACCA
Source organism: Catocala nupta (assembly GCA_963675205.1). Lineage (NCBI taxonomy): Eukaryota > Metazoa > Arthropoda > Insecta > Lepidoptera > Erebidae > Catocala > Catocala nupta. Next base: position 10,448,707 of record OY776081.1, read on the forward strand.
TAGACCACGACGCAGACCCAGTGCGGGTTGGCAGATTTCACATATCTTCGAGGACATTACAAAGAACTCTCAGACATCCAAGTGTCAATCTCAATGTTTTTCTTCATAGCAAACGATTTAAAAATTTAATACGCACATTACTTCAAAATGTCAGGGGTCACCTTGCGATCAAATTCGCAACCTCTGAGGAGCAGTCCAACAGTCTCGCACTAGGCTATTACTGCTGCTTTGTACGATTTAACATAGCTGTGTATATTTTTAACCTCTTGTGTTCCGCGGTTTCACGCCACGGTGCATGCGTTGAGCTTATTATTTTTTTTTTGCCAGAAATACTACATAGTTACATACGTTTTAGACCTCACTGATACTATGTCATGAGCTCAGTCTACATTATATAATAACAGCACATAATTATGGTCTTTGATTGGAGAAGATCTGTTAACACAGCTGCGGCTCGGCCCCAGTGCGGGGTAGTATAAATAATTTATTAAACGTCCCGTTTACACACTTTGATCTCGTTAGTATTGTCGTGGCCTTACCCGTTCTGTTTATTAAGCGAGTTACAATGGAAGCGAAAATCTCCAGTACAACTAACAACAGTTGTAATAACGCTGAACAAAAGATGACCTGATATTTTGCGTGAAGCCGGCTATGCCTTAATAAGATTAATTATTCAGTAAACAAATGCCGTTGATGTTCCTGTTACATAGGCGCGAGTAATATTTTGGGACTACAGAGATAATTATTTATACATACAATAACAAAAATCGTGATGGTATACTCTACAAGAGGCAGTAGAACACGTTTTTTTTTATATTACGCCTTTTTCCTAAAAGGCTACCGCATAGAGTTGTTCAAAAAGTACACAAAATGGGTTTTGCAGCGTAGGCGGTTACCTACACGGCAAAATCCATTTTGTCTACTTTTTGAAATAAAAGAATGGGATATCACTACCAGGTAGTGCTACCCCATTCTTTTATTTAGCGCCGTATATGAACTTTTTCAGTGGCAATATATTTTTATTCTAAGCTAGAAGAACAGAACTTTAACGAATTATACACCTAAACCTTCTTTATGAATCACTCTGTCTATTGGTGTAAACCGCATGAAAATCCGTTCAGTAGTTTTTGACTTTATCGCGTACAGACGCACTGTGGGCTGAAAATCGACCTCCATAGACATAGAAATGAAAGTTGCTAGATGTTCGTTTTGTTGACGGATATGGCTTCTATTAGCTATTATACACATAACAATGTCATCTGAGCTAACTCCGCACAAAAATGAATTTATTATAGGGTTTTTTCGAAAAAAATGTATGGAGCTAGCATGAAAAATCTGAATATCTCTGAACTTGCAAGGAAAACCGTAATATCCTCAGAGATGGTTATAGGACTAATTATTTGCGATTTTTTGACATACTTCATATAACGGTACCTGCTGAAGATTTTTTTTTAAAAATCGTCTTATTTTTAATTAATTTTTTTTAACATTAAACGATTTGTTTTGGTGTATAAGTAAAGAAACAACACGTTATATGCATATAATACTAAATCTTCGCCAGTTATTTGTTAAAATATCAAGAAAATTATTTTTGCCTAACATAGTATATATGTTTTAAAACAGTTAATTGGATACCATTACTGAACTTTGCATACAGGTAAACTACTGAATAATAAATTAGCCTTCTAATGAGTTCTGAATAAGAGATTAAGTGATTTGCAATGTCGCACAATGGTAACTACGGATTACACTAATTAAAATCTTACAGGTAAGTACATAAGTAACTTAAATAGTTAATTAGATATGTTACGAGTTCTAAGAAATATTTTCGACAACTGTCTAATGAGGTCGTTAACTAATGTTGGACTGAAATATAAAATGGTTAACATTTTGCATCATAATTTAGTTTATTCTAAGCTTTGTTACCCCTAACATATCACTGTGAAATTTTATAATGGAAAGTTTAAATACCAATTTAGACCTATTCGTTCTTCTAAAATGTAAGAGTACTTCATTTGATCATGAGGTATTGTTTAGTGAAGTTATATCCCGCCTAGACGTTTGTCTTTCCGTTGAAGATCAAGTGACTCTAAAAGAATTTTGTCGGAGATTTGTACGAGCTGCATCACAAAGGTGGCAAAAATCTCACCGAATTCTTGATACTTTTAGAAAACAATACGAAATTTGGCTGCAAGCATCTATCGATTGGCCAAGTTGTATAAATTTAGTCGCTCAAGAACCAACTGTTGCTGAGGGATCAAGATCAATCTCTCCAGAACCCTCAACATCATACTCTGTTGGTACAATGACAAAGAGGTCACGAAAACCATTCGAAGATCTGGAAAGCAAACAGAAGAAGAGAAGATCTGATGAGCATAAAACTGACAATCCCAGTGAATTGACATGTACAGCAGCAGCGCGTTTTAAGGAAGAAGGTTGTGAGGATATCGCATCTGTAATCGAATATATGCTGAAACATCCTGAAGCAGCCTCTAAAATTAAGGAAACGCTTAAGCAACCGGTGAAAACTATCTTATTTACACCAGAAAAAGCACTTGGATTACTCCTTTCATTAAAATTATCAAAGTGGCAATACATCACTTTACGAGAGTCAGCTATTCGGGAAGGTAGAAAGGATATTTATCCATCCTACTATAAAGTGCAACAAACCAAGCTGGCATGCTATCCTCCGAAGCAATCAGTGTTAGTGACCGATTCATCGGCAAGAATAACCCTTCAAGCTTTACTCGACATTACGGTCAAAAGAATCCTCCAAAGTTTTCCTAACGATGATGTGCAAAATAAGGATTTAAAATTGATATCTAAATGGGGTTTCAATGGTGCGTCAAACCAAAGCCGATACAAGCAGAAAATGGATAGCGATCAAGACGATTCAAGTATTTTCATGACTTCCTTGGTGCCACTAAAACTGACTGATGGAGACAATACTTTGTGGATGAACCCAAAACCATGCTCAGCAATGTATTGTCGTCCAGTTCAATTTACTTTTGTGAAGGAAAGCGAAGCAGTAGTCATCGAACACAAACGACGAATGGATGAAGAAATTAAGGCTCTCATTCCTACAGAGTTCAATAATAGAAACAGGGTGAATCATCACCTAATGATGACAATGATCGATGGTAAAGTCTGCACGTATTTGTCTCAAGCCAGATCAAGTTCATCATGCTATTTGTGTCTGGCAAAACCGACAGAAATGAACCGTTTGAGTGTAGTAACAGCAAAGACCGTATCTTCTGATATATACGAGTTTGGATTGTCATCTCTACACGCCCGTATAAATTGTATGGAATGTTTACTACATATTTCGTATAGACTAGATTTTAAAGAGTGGGCTGCGAGAGGTAACGAGCACAAAGAAATGCTAAGTAAGAGAAAAAAGATAATTCAAGACAAATTTAAAGACGAATTAAATCTATTGATTGACATTGTTAAACAAGGTTCCGGAACTACTAATGACGGCAACACTGCAAGAAAGTTTTTCAAATTTCCCCATAAAACTGCAGCCATTACTGGGTTGGACGAAGAACTAATAAGAAGATTTGCTGTGATTTTACAGGCAATAACTTCCGGGGAAAAAGTAGATATAATTAAATTTAAAGATTATGCCTTCAAAACAGCAGAGAGGTACGTGGAATTATATGACTGGTACTATATGTCATCAACCGTCCACAAATTACTTATACACGGGGCAGACATAATCGAGAAGAATGATGTTGTACCCATAGGAAGTCTCTCGGAAGAAGCATCCGAGTCTCGCAATAAAGATTTTAGGAGGTTTCGGGAACATCATTCGCAGAAAAAGAGCAGGCAAGATTCGAATCATGATATCCTTAATATGTTAGTTGTTTCTTCGGATCCTTTTATAAATGTACAAAGGCCCAAGTTAGATGCCAAGAAAAAGGAGGATTTATTTCCTGAAACCCTCAATTTAATTCAGTTTCAAGAAACTGACTTTGAGTTTCTAGGCAATCTAGATTCTGATTCAGAAATCGACGAGAGTGATAAGGAAAACTAGAAACTTTTTGTGCTTTTAATTATAATTCTATTCAATGTAATTTTTTCATGATCTTTCGTTATTTAGCTTTGGTACGTAACTATGTTTTGCAATTGATTTATTTTTAAATATTTTATATTACTATTCTTGTACCTATTTATATTTTTGCATACTTTTGTACCTATGTTTTGTTTTATATAAATTTTATCAACTATTAAAAAATACCTTTTTAATTTATTTTTCTTTTTATTTAATGCCTATTATTAGCGTTATTAAAATAACTAACTTATCGATTGATCTTTACTTTGACATTAGTAGAATTTAATGATTTAAAAAAATACCTTCATTTAGACATAATAATAAAATAATTAGACAGTTGTCGAAAATATTTCTTAGAACTCGTAACATGTCTAATTAACTAATTAGTTTACTTATGTACTTACCTGTAAGAATTTAATTAGTGTACTCCGTAGTTACCATTGTGCGATATTGCAAATCACTTAATCTCTTATTCAGAACTCATTAGAAGGCTAATTTAATATTCAGTGGTTTACCTGTATGCAAAGTTTAGTAATGGTATCCAATTACCTGTTTTAAAACATATATACTATGTAAGGCAAAAATAATTTTCTTGATATTTTAACAAATAACTGGCGAAGATTTAGTATTATATGCATATAACGTGTTGTTTCTTTACTTTTACAATAAAACAAATCGTTTAATGTTAAAAAAATTAATTAAAAATTAGATGATTTTTAAAAAAAAATCTGCCGCAGGTACCGTTATATGAAGTATGTCAAAAAATCACAAATAATTAGTCCTATAACCATCTCTGAGGATATTACGGTTTTCCTTGCAAGTTCAGAGATATTCAGATTTTTCATGCTAGCTCCATACATTTTTTTCGAAAAACCTTATAGTAGCGGAGTTAGCTCACACGACATTGTTATGTGTATAATAGCTAATAGAAGCCATATCTGTCAACAAAACGAACATCTAGCAACTTTCATTTCTATGTCTATGGAGGTCGATTTTCAGCCCACAGTGAGACGCGGCGGGGGACCTTATTTGATAATATAATGTAATTAGGCGGTAAGTAAAGGTTTTTGCGCGCGGGTTGCCTGCCTACAAAACCTATTTTGTGCTTTATTTGAAGAATCCCATATTGTGTACTCCAGGCAAACTATAGCAGACAGGTAATGTTTTTGAAAACTCCTTTAAGATGGATGAAGCGGAGCTGATTCCGTGATCGCAGTCAGCCTTTAAGTAACAACCATATTAGTCGCGTACTAAACAGTTTAAATGGAAGTAACAAATTGTATATAATGATGCACATCATCACTTTTTACTATCGTATGAGTAAGATAATATTCAAAGCCGCGCTATAAATGCAATGAATTCGTTTACCTATATTATTTAGTTATGTGCTTTTTGTTGGTTCGTAACAATATCTAATGACTGAAGTAATGGCGTATTGATTCAGGTGGTCGCCTTGCCGCTGTCATTGCACCGAGTGTTGAAACTTTAACCCACACACGGGATACAATGTGCGATGCGGATGCACAAATATTCATACCAAGTATGGACGTTTTCTGCGTTCGTTATTTAAATGGTTAAATTATAAATTAGAAATAGAAATCTTTATTCGCTTGAGACATGACGTACAAACAAGGTGTTACAAATTTTAAAGGTTCAAACACATCTCGCCCTCAGTGGAACACCGAAAATTTATATAATACTTTTACTAAATTACATAATTATTTACTGTACTTATTTCTACATATTACAAAACTTAAAGTATCAATAACATTCATATATTCGTTTATAGTTAACAAATTATTTAATATTCTTATAACTACTATATATGTATACAGGGTGATTTTGAAATCGTGTAATTCCTTTTAACCACGCATTCTACTGGTGATATAGAATAACCCTGACCATATTTTTTCTTAATTAGAATAATGGTTTCGGCAAAATTAGAGTACAGATTTTTTTCATGAAATGATTTCAAATAGTCATATTTTAACCACCTGATACAATCTTAATATTTTACTAATTTAAAAATAATAACATAACAATAACTGATGTCGTAAATAATAAGGGGCAATAAAAAGGACCGCCCGTTATTATTTACGACATTAATTATTAATATGTTTTTTTATTTTAATTAGTAAAAAATTAAAATTGCCGCGGTTGGTTAACATATGACTATCTGACACCATTTCACGAAAAAAACGGAATAATAATTTTTCAAAAAAAATAAATCTAATTAAATAAAAATATGGTCAGGGTTATTCTATATCACCAGTAGAATGCGTGGTTAAAAGGAATTACACGATTTCAAAATCACCCTGTATACTATTTTCTAGAAACCATGACTTAAGTCTACTTTTAAATTGACCTGCGACACAAAAATTATTTCTAATACAGAATGCCTATATAAAAAGAAAAACATATAAATAACAAACCCAGTTCCCATACATACTATAATATACTAACACTCATAAAATATTCCCAGCAAATACATTGAAAAAAACAACACTCTACATATATTCATGTGTTAGGAGTGATTGTAAATTCTCACCAGAGCCGTACGTTGCTAGTCATGCGTAAAATTGTACCCTGTGTGTCGCGGATACCTGTTTAGTCCATTTAGATTAGTTCAACCGTGAAACATTGTATAGGTACTATCGCTACCAATAATTTTCGATGTTAACCAAACAATTCATAGAGATTTTTCACTGCCTGTTCAATAACAGAAAGTAACAAAATTGTATACAGTATCGTATCTTTATAAATTGGGTTGTTGGGAGCCAATTACGTGATATAAATAGATTTAATGTTGGTTTTCTGTAACCACATGGAAGTAATAATTTTATAGGTAATTAAGTACATACTCAAGAAATGTTTTCTTTTAGAAATGCATCTACCGCACATGGCTCTTTTTGTGTCGCGGGCTACTTTAAACTAACATTTAGACAACGGACACAAAGAACACCCAGCAACAATTTGTGGATCACAGATTTTTTTGTCCCGTATGGGAATCAAACCCACAACACTTGCCTGTAGTGAATGCGACTGCCATACATAAGGTGTCAGATTCGAATCCCGGGTCGAGTCAACAAAATGTTATTGGGTTTTCTGTTAAGAAATTTTATTACTAGCTCGAAGTTAGGTAATTTGCGGTGTTAGACACGGCCGTGCCTCGGAAAGCACGTAAAGCCATTGGTCTTGCGCCTGACCTATCTCCGGTCGTGACGGATCATGATCACCAGATAGTGCACTTGTGTGTGCGCACATACCTGTGCACTATAATATCTCCTGCGCAGATGACATAAATTCGGTTTAGAGGACATTACTACTTGTTGTACGTATGTATGTATGGACTTAAGTATTTATTTAATTCTTAAGTCCTAACAAACGTAGTAAAGAGGTTTTAAACCCAAATAAAAAATAAATTCGCTTAGATGATAAAAACTATATTTCGCTAAATCGTTCAATACGAACTACTTAGCTAACTATAGGTAGTAAAAGAAAACCGAATTTTTAACTGTCCTCTAGATCGAATATCGATCACTGCAGCTATATATACTGGCCATCTGCACAAAATATATTATAATGTACAAGTAGGTACGCAAACTCAAGTGCACTCTCTAGTCCCTTATTCTCATAATCTTATCTGATCGAACCAAAATGACTCATCATTCTTCTTACTTCTTATTTCTCTCGAGAAATAGTAGTAGTAACACCAGCGACACAAATACCGACAACTTTCTAATTACGGGCTGCTATTGAGAATGTATTGAAAGGAAAACCCAGTAGATAACTATTTGTAGACCCGATCTAGGATTCGAACACGAGACCTCAGACAAAAATCACGTTCACTATCGCTGCGCCACTGCCCAAACACAATATAAAAGCGGCGATAGCCTAATGATTAACGCTCGCACTTGCGTTCAAGAGGACGTGGTTTCGAGTCCAATTGCACTATCGCCGTAAACCCATTCCTAAAACAAGCACTTAGCCTAACTGGAGGGGTTAACAAGATAAGATTACTAGTCATTTGTTATCCAAATCGCTAGTAATCTTTTTCACAATAAAAGAAAAAGCATGTTTCTAATGTTAACCCTCGCTTAGTTCAGGAGTGTAAGAAAATAGATCGGTATGGTGGTTGTGATGGATCAGACGCTGTCACTAGTTAATCGCAATTGCTACCACTAAACTACTCGAGTCTTATTACATTGCGTGGTGCCCATCCCTTCTAATGTCCTATGGGATTGTGTGTTGATAACGCTTTCTGTTACACTCAATGTACGACGCAAAAGAAAATTAACGCTACATCTGGACTTGTTTTATGAATAAAATGTAAATCTTTTGTCTACAAGATATAACATACTATCGGTGTAAGTTGAACTCGCTTGCCGAGATTTTCGTACTTTAGAAGAAATGTATTGAATGTAAATAAATAAAATAAGGCCTGGTCTGTATCTCAGTATTACAAAGGTTAATTAAGCTATAGTTTACCACGCTAGAGCAATACAGACTGACTATACACATCTTTGATTACAATATGTTGGACATGCAGATATACAGGTTTTCTCACAATGTTTTTCTTTGCCCTATTACTACTATATTGACTACATAATATACAAATAATACGCACATGATTTGGAAGTCATTAGTGAGACCTGAGTTTTAACTTCAGACCTTTGCGTAGCACCTATTTTGTGAAGTTACGTGCTCCAAAATATAAACAGAAATACTTTCGCAGATAAGAAAAGTATAATTGCCTCATAATGTTACATTTTTATATTCATTCCGAAACAATGTTTCATAAAAATGATGAGCTCATTATATTGCCGTTTACTTGCTATATTCGATTACTCGCGTGATATTGACGTCATCCTTCTGCCAAAATCAAATCAAAATCATATATTATATGTTTATTCATGTAGGTCGCAAAGCTACACTTATGAACGTCAAAGTTACGTTTATGAATGTGAATTTACATTTACCTGTTGCCATATCCAGCAAAGCAAGAGCATAGAACCAATGAGAAGAACTGGCTAATATCTCACGGCCACTCTTTTAATCGTCAAGTTTACAGTAGTCTTTAGTTTACAAATCTTTTCTGTAAGGAGCTGCAAACTGCAACCATTAAACCATTTACCACTTATAAAACACTCAAGCCATAAGTAATATTTCTTAGTTAGCTTCTAATAGTATCTAGGTTAAGGTATAATAGGAGCAGCCACGTAAACACAGAATAAAAACAACGCAGGACCATATTGCAGTCCGAGATGCACTCTAAAATATAATTTTTATGTTGTCTTTATTTTTACTTTATATCGAGTAATGCACCTTACGCATACCTGATGTAAACTCCTCGTCATGGGGAGGTATGTGAGGCTACCCCAGCCTACCGACTAAAACTCGTAGAATTTTAGATCACCGGGTGTGTTATGGCATCAGCGATGCACCCAGCAACCAACAACCAGTCCAACGCTAGACAAACGACTCCGATCCTTAAGGCGTCTCTAAAAATCAGCAGAAGAAAGCGACTGCAATCCATCATGTCTCGCTGTCGACCATAGCAGCGACTATTGCAGCGAGTTCAGCTGCTAACCATCTCGAGCATGTACCGCGCCAGGTCGCCAACGTTCACCTCATCAATATGGCTCGATTGGGTCGGTTCCGTGCACTACATATTACTTCCATCTAAGGACGCCTTCTGGATTAGCTCATACTCATTGAATAGTTGGGTGAGCACTTAAACTTCCAGGTCCTTACATGGCGTTCTAGCAAACGCGCAGGCTGTGTCGGCATATAATGTGATATCCACGAACTTTACAGGGTGATTTTGAAATCGTGTAATGCCTTTTAACCACGCATGCTACTAGTGGTATAGAATATTTTTTTATAAGAATTATTTTTTTGAAAAAATTAATGTATAATTTTTTTCGTGAAATGGTGTCAGATAGTCATATGTTAACCACCTGAGGCAATTTTAATGTTTTACTAATTAAAATAAAATAACATATCAATAATTAATGTCGTAAATAATTAAGGGCGGTCCTTTTTATTGCCCCTTTTAAATTAGTAAAATATTAAGATTGTGTCGGGTGGTTAACATATGACTATCTAAAACCATTTCATGAAATAAATCGGTACATTAATTTTTCGAAAAACATTATTGTAATTAAAAAATATATGGTCAGGGTTATTCTATATCATCAGTAGAATGCGTGGTTAAAAGAAATTACACGATTTCACAATCAACCTGTATAGTTGGTGCCGAGTGCGAGTTGTTTTGAAACTAACGCGATCGACACGTTTATGACATTCGGCGCTCCGATTGGCCCGCTCGAAGCTCTAAACCAATCAGAGAGACAAACGCGGCAATCGTTTCCATGAATCTAACTCTTTAGTTGTAAGTTCGACTATATCCAACTCAGTAAGAATTAAGTTTTCAGTTTTTAGTCTAGTCATAGCAGTAATTAATTTTGTCAAATTTGCAGAATTGACTGTCAAAGCAAAGCTTTGTCAGTACTAGCGATGCCCAGAGTACAGTCACGATCACAACTCTGCCTGTTGTGGGAGACACCGATTTGTTGTCTAAGTCTTCCTTATTTCTTTTTATATCTGGCACCTATCCATATCGTTTTCAAAAGCTGATTGCGAGCTTATATTTCATAGGATGCGCATTTATATCTTTTACTAGAATTTGCTCAGTTAATATTATTATAAAAATATGTCACTTGGCACCTGCAGAAACTAATGGAATTGTAAGGAAAGCATTTGTTATGAAAGTTGCGGTGGCAGCGTATAGATGGCGCAAATTGTAAGTACTCTTCGCACCAACAAGTGATATCTGTAGATTGAAAAATAAACAGCCGCTGTTGTTGCTTTTAAGAGCAGCGTACCTAGTTCACAGGAAGTCTAACAGGTAGCGCTGTTACACAAAATCTGTATTACTGATAAAACCAAATTACCTATGCGTAACTACGTAACCTATATACAAAGGTAGCGATGATTAGAGAAACCGGGGACGTACTTATGTGTGTATATCCATATCACTTGTATTGCAACGGGACTAGCTACAATTTGAAAATCTCTCCGGCTTGGTATTATAGATTTATTATTATTATTTATATAAGTAATCATGACATCGTGGCAAGTGAAAGTGTAAGCTTATCAAAAAAGCATCGAAAGACATTCGATAACACTTGTTAACTTATTTTACAAATCCCACAACATATGTTCATACATACATACATAGATTCACGCCTGTTTTCCAGACGGGTAGGCAGAGACTACGGATTTCCATTTGCTACGATCCTGACACTCTTCTCTGGCTTCATTCACTTTCATCACATTCCTCATATACGCTCGCCGGTTTAAGATGCGCTGAACCTGGGGTTTGTCCAGAACGTCTCCGATCTGATAAATCCCACAAACCCTGGATTTATCAGAAGACCTGGTATCGTTATAAGATGTCCCGAAAATAATGGGATACTAGATTTTTAAAGTCTCGAGATATTTAAAATTTGTCGTCCCAGTTTGTTATCTTTGTTGTTATAAATATATAACTTACATTGTCTCCTAAGAAGATATAGATCACGTCATGCCTACATAGTGTTCCATATCTTCTTTTAGTTGAGTAGCAATTACCAATCTACTCATGTATAGTAACAACTATTTGTTAATGAAATAGATTGAAGAAATTAAAGGAAACCTTGTTATGTTTATAGTTTTAGGCTTGCTTACATAGTAACTTGTTCAGGATAAGATAATAATTAGTTTTAGCAAAGTTAAATATGATATGTGTTTATATAAATATCTTAATATTTTATCTCAAGAAACAGTTAAGTATCTAATCCCGGCTATAATTTATATTAAAAGTTTACTATTGATTCACGTCTGTAGTACAATAATAGGAGGTCGGCATCCACTATCATTCGATCGCGAAGCCAACTCCGAAACCACCAGGAGTGACCTATAGGCTTCAAATTGTAAATTTCAAGTAAATTGTTGACTTTAGTCCGAAACTATTTATTAAGTAGGCACTTAATTGTAATTATACTAATACACTCATGATATATGATTTGGAGAATACTTTATAAATAAATATGCAATATTAGTCTTTTTTCTTTCTTTCAATTTAGAATGTCACTTAATAATAAAATATTATAACAAAATTTATTATTATTACTAATAACACCAATTATATAATCTCGCATTAGTCCTAGAATTGGGGTAGATACAATTATATTATAAAGTCACATTTATAATAATCCGTCGGTACACTACCTATGTAAATTGTATTCAATATAAAATAATAAATTAAACTGATGTCTAATATTCAGTCTTTGTGATAAACATATATTTTCATCAATCCTTTCGAGGTCTACGGTAAGGTGTATTGTCAGGAGCAAATTGATCTACGTCGTCTCTTTCAAGCGTTATGCAGAAGTCGTTGGAGAAAATAGTGCAGCGAATAGTATCCTGGCCCCGGACAGGGCGCGGCGGACAAAAGTAGGTGGCTCGGCTTGGACTGTCATCTTGTGTTACTCTGAACTTATAATTCTTACATTCGACCGATAAAGGTCGATGTCCCGTTAAATTGTAGTCAGATAAATTGGGCTTATTAGCACTACTGCCTGGAATCCTTCTCTTGTCTGTACTGTACAATTCTGGGTCCGATCTGGTGAAGTTTTGTTGAGGACATTTGTATTTGCTTGACGACGTGCACGTTCGAGTTAAGCCGTTGAAAATAGTGTTTCCTGAACATTTAAAATTGATGCCTTGAAAGCGATTGCCGTTGGGGACACATAAGATATAGCCTTTACAACCAGGGACGTTGGGGTTTGCAATTCTTTCGTTGCGGTGGCATCTTAACTTCTTTGTCAACGCCGGATCGATGTGGTTGATGGCGTCTTCACAAACGTCCGTGGACTCTTCGTTACAGAAAGTGCCGTGTGGGCAGATAAATGCTGGCCCCGCGGACTTGGTCTCATCACATAATCTCATTCTGTTGTTTCGTTCGCACGTGAATCCGTACGGGCCGCAGTTGTACTCGTAATTCGAGTTACTGTATCCATTCCAGCCATTTGCAGTACTTGTGTGAATTATTATTATCTGTAAGCAAAATTATGATCGAGATATAACATAATGCAATATGTTGACATTAAACTGCAATATACTTACAGCTTTTATCGCGTTTTACTTGAAAGACACTAACATATTATTGGAACTATTAAGCCATTTAGATTTACTTTTTCTACAACTTTTTGACAGTCTGAACTAAAATCTTTGGACTGTCACCGGGCTCGTCAACCTACCTAATTTTAAACCTTTCTATACAAAATTCATAGCAAGTCATATGGAAATAGATTATCAAATATATACTAAATAAGTAAATTTGAAGCTTTTCCACGTCGTTATACCGCCAGGGGCCCTCATAGTCTCACGCAAATGTATATATATACACCAGCGTAAATACAATAGGCTATGAGGGTCCGGGTTTGGTCTTCGTGACGGATAAAATATTGTTTTGATTTTCCATTAGGAAATTTTAAGTAACATCAGCCTAGAAACATACGTAGATAGGTATATCAATAGGCTTCCTCTATTACTTGAGACCTTAAAACCTAGATGGGGTAATATAGGTGTTATACACCTATGCCTATCCTTTTAGAGACTTAGGTACACGTATCTATATGGATATAAAATTAAAATTTAAACGTATATGTATCATATAATGGACGTAACTAAAATGCGAATTGGGTGTTATTGGATATAACGATTTTGGGACACCTGTGTTTATAATATATACATATTATACAAATACCTATAAGATAGGATAAAGTATTAGCTGAGTACTTACCATAAGTAAAAGTTCAATATAATAAAACTTAATCATTGTCCGTGAACACTTTAAAACGTTGTCTACGCGAAGTTTAGATAGCGACTAGTAAGAAATAACCGCTTTTCCAAGCTATCCAGTTAGACAGTAATTAACACCTCCATATAGAATGTACAGAAATGGGTTCGTTTGTTCACACTTTGTCACAGATATTTCGTCAAACTCATATGTTTTAACGGTACTCCCGTGTTTATATGGGCTTCGAAGTAGGTAAAAAGTGATAGTTTTTTTTGTAAAATAGGTACTCGTGTTTATGTCGGTGATAAAGCAGTAGGGCAAATAAATAGATTGGTTTTTAAATGTTGTTTAACTTTGAATGGATTGAATGCCTTTTGGTTTCATACTGATCGTGAAGTCTGAGGTTCGATTTTCAACTTAAAGATGGTTACGGAATCTACCCGTAAGGAAACCTAGTATCAATGCAATACGCAGACTGTGGGCTCTCTCGGATATATCCGTATGTCAATAGGTATGCCCTATTAGCTACATGAACCCAAATAATAGCTGACGAAATGTTGTTAGTAGGTACACATAGGTATGCTTAGCTTTTCAATACATAGGTATGCATGTAATAGGTCTTAAACTATAAAATTGCCATTTACATCCTACATCTAATTTCGAGATTTCTGTATAAAATGCAATGGTTATTTCAAAAATATTTTTTATTTTGAGAAGATATATTTGATATTATTAATATTATATTAGGTATATCAATAACCTTATATACAATTTGTATTTAAAGTTATATCGCTTAGTAACTTTAACCTTATGCGTTGTTAGCAGACGCAAACATAATACAATACGGTTGTTACAATTCGCCATTATTAGTTGATGTTTATCTCTATTTAAGAAAAACCATAAAGGCCTAATTACAAGCAACATGACAAAAACAATTCGATTTGGACATTTAAAAAATATTGATAAAATAGTATGATAGTATACCCCTGTTATTAAATCATACCTTAACGCTATTATCCAAATTGTTTAGCTTTAGGTCCTTGATATTTTAATCAGCTTACACCAGCCATGGTCACAAGCTAACTGGTTCAGCAATGTCATGATTCCGTTTATGAGACAGAAGAATCTTCCACGGTCCCTTTTTGAAAATTATACATATAGGTATTTATCTCATACAACGTAAAAGTTTAAAAGATAACAGTATTCAAAACCGAAATGCGCAGTCGATATAGACATACAACATTATGATTGTAGCACTAATAATATTTTTACTGTTTTTGGATTGTAGTACGTCTGTGTAGGGTTATAGAATAAGTATTTTTGTTTACTACTTAATACCACCACAATAATAACCACCAACGAGTATGAAAAAGAAAATAAAATACAAAGAAAACAAAATTAATATTGCGTTAAGTGTGGCTAGGAAAGCACGTAAAGCCGTCGATCCTGCACTTGATATCTCTCTGGTCTTGACGGCTTGACGTCCCATTACATTATGAGAGTTGAAGAACAGTTGCATTTAAGATTACGTACATACTGATGATATCTCCTGCGTAGAAGGCCAATCTTGTTAAGCTTGGCCGCGGTGACGGCAATTCGTATCGTACAATAATAAAGTAAGACTAGTTATACAAAGGAGATGTTTCACTTTTTTATAGTACTCCGGCTATAACTTGTACATCCTCAGGAAACCTGGGAAATGTACCCCTAAATACATTTAGTTAAGCAATTCTTTATTAATTTCTAGTATTTTAGTTGCGCGAAATAAAATATAAAATGTTTGACGTTTATCGTGCGGACTATCTATGACAAGTTGGTAGGTGACATTTATACATAACCTAGAATGCTAGAATTGTCAGAAGTAAAAGAACTCTTGCTGGAATAATATTCACCAAAGAATTTATACTTAATGCTTTAAAAAATTAAAGTAAAACGTAATTCCTGAATTATGCTGAATAGGTGTTATAAGAAACACCAATTCAGCATTGGAATATTTATTATCAGTCAATATGAGTTAATGTCAAACATAAACAAAATGTTTCGTTCCGGAGTGAACCCTGCAAAATCTGAAATTATATTTTTTATGACGATTGTTTGTTGAAAAGATGTATATGATAGTTGAAATGAATAAATGGCACTCCAAAACATATTTATTGCTGACATATATATTTATATATTATTTACATTATAATTATTTATTTATAGTACTTTCGTACAGTTTTCGATATGATTTATGAACGCATACAAAATTATGTGACCGAGAACCACCGCCATATTGAATATAATGGCAATGATATAAAGACTATTATTTTAAAGCGCAAACGTAATTCGACTTAAATTCAAGAAATAATATTTTCTCCGATTTCTGTTTTTTTTTTTGCTATTTTTGGCTGATAGTTCATTTCATAGCCGAAAATGACGAATATCTCCTTTGAAACAAGAATCTATAACTGAAAACCCTTCTTCAATACGTTTTCGTTTAACTAGACATTCGTATATAAACAAGAGGTAACAAAATGGGTAAAAGGATATCTTAAAACTACGTTTCTTGTAATACTAAATGTGTTTATTACTAAAGACTAGTGCTATTATTAACACGCTACTCGTCGTCCGATGTGGAGTCACTGTCGCTATCGCTCGAACTCATTTGCGAATCTGATCCCCTTGCAACTGGCGATCCCGTCTTGGCTCTGTGAACAAAATTATACTTAGAACCGTTCCCACAAAATACGTTTAGTGGTTTTTGTATGAATCAGGATCAAACACACAGACAACAATTCTAGAATTATTGGTTTAAGTCTGCAGCTCGGCTTGTAGCGAACGGGTACAGTGATGCGACCGACAGATATAGAAAAAAAACAATCATAAAAGACTAGATCGTTTTTATAGCTTTAACCGATTTAATGTTCGCCCAGTGGTCGTAATTCAATCATAATCTGTAGTCCTACTATGAAACGAAAACACCGAAGTTTCCAGCCTATTCAATGAAAGAAATCCAAAAAGAACTTCTCTATATCAAGCGGACGAAATATTAAGATTAAAGTCGGCGCAAGTCCATATAACCAATTATTTTAAATACATCAATTTACCGCTAATTGACTTATAATCAGGTCTCTATTTATTTACTAAGATTATTTCATGATTACCACATTGTTTATGCGAGCTTTACCAATTAGGATTGCTTAAAATAAGATTTGTAATGGTTTGTTGTTGTTCGAGACGACAAACTATTACTCATTATAATTTAAACATTCATTTTGAAGTAATTAAGCAATTGCTAAATTCATAACTTGATTTTTAAGCAATAACGAATTGATTTCTAGATATTTTTGCTGAGTTCAAAGTAATTCGAATACTTTCAAGTTCAAGATTTGATTTGAACTGAAATTAAAATGTTCTAAATATTAGAAATGGTCTGTTGATTTTTGTAAAGAATTAACGTAAATAAATTAGCTATTAAGGTATTGTGTGTTAAAATAATAGTGAAATATTGTGATTGTGTATTGACCTCTCAACGCCCGATATCTTGAGCGCGTTTGGCGTTGTAAAGTCAAGCACGAGCCTCTCTGAGTATAAGTGTTCTGTGAGCACGAGTTACGACTACGAGTTCTCACGGAGGCAAGAGCTTTTCACAAATTCTAATCTTGTGAGTACTAAATTTAATATTAATTTTTACTGTGTTGCTTTGTGTAGTTAATATTAAGATTGTGCTTAAGAATTATAAGTGTTTATTATCGAAAGCGTGTTTCATTACTTTCATTATTTGCAATGAGAGATTCATCTGCTGACGTCACAGCTTTTAAAAACCCTGTTTGCCTTATGCTCCGTTATAAACGTATCTTAATATTTCTTTTCGAAGTTTCGAATAGACATTGTGATGGAGACATACTGTTTTGTCGTTACCTTTCTTAATAAAAAAGCTGTTTATATGTTTATTGATAATTCTAAAGCTCGTCAAAAGCTACTAAACAAAGAAAGGAAATCGGTGACAAACAAGAAAAAAAAGATGCTGAACTCTTTTGTCTTTACCTATTTATACAACCGAATATAACAAGACAAGACTATCCCTTGAGCAATATACTACCCCGCCCCGCTATTCGATAGGGATACCTGTCAATGCCCATCCCTGTAAACCCCCGAGTCGCAGATTAAGACTCCTCCAAACATAGCAACAAAAATAAATACATAAAGATTCTCAGTAAGATCTGATCAAGTCCTCCGTAGATGCCAATAAATTACGCGGGACTTAAAAGCTAGATGGAGAAATATGGGTGGAATTGGCCAATTACTTAATCATAACAAATTTATTACTTATATTATGGAAAAGAGAACACGAGGAGAAAGTTTACAGATCAACTGAAAGAAAATAGGCGATCAAAAACAAATTTGGCAATAAATCCAGAAAGGATGGAAATTGTTACACCGACAAGTGCGCAGCACTAAAATTTTGGATGGACGGGCATCTCCACTTATCGTTTTAGGGTACTTAGGTGTTAAACTACTATATACGGATTTTATCGCGTTGTTTTTATTAGCTTATAAATTAGTAAAATTCAATAGTAGTAGTAGTGTAACAGTTTCAAAATTATGTTATACAGGGTTAAATAAACACCGCGATAAAATCCGTATATAGTAGTTTAATTTCAATGAATAACATTCGCGTAAACAGATGACAATGGTGCCAATTCTGTTGTCACAAAATTCTCTTATCTTAGCTAAAAATCTCTAAAATTTAGTTTAGTCTTGTCACTTTTAGCGATTTCAGAATACGAAATGTCGTTTGACAGGACTAAACAAAATTTTAGAGATTTTTAGCTAAGATAAGAGAATTTTGTGACAACAGAATTGGCACCAATATTATACTTAGGTGTTTTAGGTATTTATCAGTATGTAGGTACTTACAAGCTGTACGCTTGAGCGACGGCAAGCGCTGAAGGATGTAAGGCTGCGGTGAGAGTGGAGTGCTTCTGTGTTAGCATCTGTTCTACTTCTTCCGCCGGTCGGTTTAGTATCGTGCCGAGCACTTTCACGCTGGCCGACATTGCTTCATCGAAGCCGCATTCTGCTAAGTACGTCACAGCAGCCTGTTGAAGAAAAATGGACATCGTTTAGTTTTTGTGCCTATGTTGCATAGTGGTAATGTACACGAGTGCTATGCATTAGGTCTCGGTTTCGATTCCCGGGTCGAGCTGTGTTATTGCGTTTTTTATAAACAACCTTTCTGTAGCAGCACTGATTCTGGAAATGTGGTAAACGCCTCTTCGGGAATATAGATGACATGATATAACATTTTTGTATGCACTTCCTGGTAGTCAAGATTCGGTGAAATAATTTAGGGTGCAATGTACAAAACACAACTCTGCTATTTAAGTCGCTTGGCGCAAGTACACAAAATTGAGGGCGCCAAGTACACAAGAGTGAGGGCGCCAAGTACACAACCGTGAGGGCGCCAAGTACACAACCGTGAGGGCGCCAAGTACACAACCGTGAGGGTGCCAAGTTTACAAACGTGAGGGCACCAAGTATACAAGAGTAAGGGGTCAAGTACACAACAGTGAGTGCGCACAGTAGGCAAGAGTGAGGGTACTGACCGCGGCTACAGCATGTTGTCCGACGGCGGCGGCCTTCTGCGCGGCGGTGCCGAGCGCGAGCGGGTCACGCGGCACACCGGCGGCCTCCTCGCGCCGTAGTCGCTGCAGCGCGCCGTTTGCCGCCTCCCATGCGGCGTCTGTCTTATCCGTCGTGTCGCAGCACATCTCGATCATATTGCACAGCGCTGTAGCTGATAACCTGTCGAAAACAAACTCTAAACGTTATATTTGGCCATTTTTCTTTTAAACCGACTTACTTCATAAAAAGGAGGAGGTTCTCAATTTGAATAATATAGCAGCGTCTTACGACTGAGTTTATTGGACACTAGCTGTTACCCGCGACCTGGTACGCGTGGAATCTAAGAAAAACTAATATAAAAGTAGCCTAAGTTACTCCTTATTACATCGGCTATCTGCCAGTGAAAATCCGGAAAAAATCGGTAAAACCGTTTAAACGATTAGCCGGGACAAACAGGCAGACAGACTGACAACAAGTTTAAATATTGTTCTTTTTTATGTAAACTGTACTTTCATATGCATTTAGTAAAAAGCTATTATTTTGAGATTACAAACAGAAATTTCGATTTTATTTATTTGTATAGAAGATGAGCTAGTTAAAATTTTACTAAAGGCTGTGAACAACTAAACAATTGATGGAAAATTTACAACACACTGTATACTACTGTGCCTATAACTCGATAGGTATAGCATGACTATAAATACCGCCGCGATCACCAGTGTCTGAGAACTTGCAATTTCTTTTATGTTTAGTACATGGCATATATAAAATTTCGCGTACCTACATGTTCTCGGGTGACCAGAAAAGGGCATATGGTATCTTTCATCCAGAAAAAGTTTTGTTACTAATCTAACCACTTAACCTACATTCACGTGAGCGAAGGCGCGGTCAAAAACTAGTAGGTACCTACAATATAATTGCACCTAAGTATTGATGTTTTCAAATGCCACATATTGTGAAATATGAACATAAAGAAAACGCGGTGCAAAACTGAGGCGATAGTTAAATACTTATAAGTAAAGAAAGATCGTTTAAAACACACGCATATGATTTTCATTAACTTATTACTCTCGAAAGAAACCTAAAGATATGAAACTCACATAGGTACTATAACTTTTATTCAAAAATTTTTATGAGTTCTTCAATGTAATCGATGGCTGTCTCGATACTAACTTATTTGAAGTTATGATTAGGAATGAAAGAGTATAAAGACGATGGCGACGGTCTAAATAGGAACGCTGACGTCACGATTTGGTCTCGTTATGACCATTCTAGGAATTATAGTTTCATTTAATCTATTGAGATGCAGCATTGGCACACCGGCGGCGAGACACAATAGGTTTTTAATTATGTATAGCATTGCAACTACTGGCAGGTTAAGAAATACTAAAACCATTTTGTAGTTAAATAGAGTAAGAGTAACTAGAAAGAAGTTGAAACAACAAAATCTAGCAATACCTATACATTTTGTTGTTGATTCTTCTTATTGTTTTTAAGACGTGTGATGAGTCCTTAAACATTTTTATAAAGATGGAATTGGCATCGACTTTTTAGAGGGCTCTGTAGTCAAACCACGATTTTATAAGACTTTTGCTCCTTACTGATTTTTGGCTCCGTCATTAAAAAGCACTTAAGGGACTTCGGTACATCTTTCATAGTTTAGTGAATAGGATTCCAACTTTTACAAATGTATGGAAAACGCAATGTTTTATCCAGTGTAAGGATAAAACACAGAAACCTACGGGCGACTTACTGGCGAGGTGATCGTTAAGAGCGTTTACGGTGTATGGACAATATAACGTATTTCACATTTTGAGGATTTTAAATGTAATTAACTAATTTGGGTTTTATTTCCAAAATGTTTTTAATATTTTCTAAAGACTAAGTTAAAATCATAGTTAAAAGGTAACTATGTTTGTACTATGCATATTATATACGATTTAAGTACACCTAAATCACATAAAAATATTCCACGTCGCGCACCTCTGACTTTCGGAAGTTATATGACTTTTCGTAATTATGTGCGCATTGATTGACAATTATCGCCTGCTGCGTGCATCGGAGAGCACGTTAAGCCATCGGTCCCGACTGCCATGAACATCTATGGCAGTCGTTATTGGGAAGTCAGTGCCCTATCCTGACACTGGTCTAGCCTTAGGGTATCGTTAGCCTTCGGGTTGCGGAGGTCAGGTAGCAGCCGCTCCGTATAAAAATGATATCCAGTCAAATCCGGTTAGACCAGAAAAGCCGACCTCAAGTGACTTGGGAATAATAAAGGCTAGGGAGGGAAATAACGAAACTCATTTCAATCTTTTAACAAAACACGAATTGTATATGCTATTTATAAACGACTTTACCAACATTAAAACAAGGACTTACTTTTGTTGCGGCGTTCTGCGATCTTTGACTTCTTCTGTTTCTTCAGTCAACTGTCCATAGTTGAGCATATCAGCGGCAGCGGCGCGCATCTTGCCTTTCACTTCGTCGTCTGAAATATATTTAAGACTTCAATAATTAGATCTTTGTTTTTATTGTAGTTATAGTGTATCTAAGAGTCAATAGTGCTCGTACAGCAGAATTATATTAAAGCGTATGCAACTAATTTTTAATTTTAGTCGTAACAAAACCTGCGTAACGTGCTAATGTGTAGTGTCAATATTAAATAACATTATTACGTATATCACGTGAGACTGACAACTAAACATATAGGAACTCTTATGGTGAAATAAACTATTAGACTTATAACAGTATTTCCGAAACATCTACAACAACAGCTGGGCGATCCGTCAACGACGTGATATCCTCAACATCCTATAGTATATCTATTCGTCCAGTTAGCTTGTGTAACAAATGTAATTAGCCAAAAATACGGCTTTGACTGCGACTATGGCTCTAAGGTTGCCAACAATATGGTTGAAATCAATAGGATTGGATATTTTAAACATATAAATCTATATGTTTAAATAATATAATATTGTAATTTATTATTATCTAATAGCTATATAAAATGATATTTTAAGCCAGATATGTTACTTTCATAGTCTTGGACTTTAAAATCTGGTGCCCAGTCTATTTTATTATTAGTATCTGCTTCTGACGATTTGACAATTACAAAACCAATAAGTAGAGCAATGTATATAGAGAGATTTTACATAAAAAAATTGCTATAATTTGATCAATTGCGCTTTAAATGTTTTACAAGAGATTTTGTTGAACCGATTTTGTTCCATGATCAATTGAAAAACGTCCTAATTGATACGTTCTTGAATCTACTTCTATTTTTGCATATGAAATGGCTGTACACATAAACAGCATAACATACTTTATTATTATAAGTACCTACTGATTAA
Source organism: Catocala nupta (assembly GCA_963675205.1). Taxonomy (NCBI): domain Eukaryota; kingdom Metazoa; phylum Arthropoda; class Insecta; order Lepidoptera; family Erebidae; genus Catocala; species Catocala nupta. Next base: position 10,471,568 of record OY776081.1, read on the forward strand.
TTTCTACATTACCTTGATACTGATAGCAGCTAACCATAGCTTCGAGTAGTCTTTCAACGAGTTTCACTCGTTTCGCGTGACCGAACACTACTAACTGAGACCAGGCTTGTGCCAATCGGTCGCCGGCTCCAGCCAATTCCAAAGTATTAATTATCTGTAAAAAAAAATATTGTTCAAGTTTATTATCACTAATTACCTACCTTGTAACTTGTAGTTAAAATGAATGCTTATCATGAACAATATTATACATGCATAAAATTAAAATTTAAAATAAAATCGTGTTTAGATAGTAGTTTACAATTTCGACAATCACATCAGTTGTCAGGATGGCCGAGCGGTCTAAGGCGCCAGACTCAAGGTTCCCTTGCTTACTAAACGTGAGTGCGAGTTGTTCTGGTCCTCAATGAGGGCGTGGGTTCGAATCCCACTTCTGACAAAATCTTTTTGTTATTTAATTATTTTTATAATATAAAAATTTACACTTTCTATATTTGTTATTCGTTTCTCAATAACGTATTCTAAAAGAAAAATATTATATTCCATACCTCTTCCATGACTGATGGTTCTGGCACATAAATGTTGGGAACTAGTATGTCTAGCAGTTCTGTAGTTTTCTCAAAGGGTGCATGTCTGTAATAAAAAATATATTTATTTTAAAAATAAAAGTTATATTTATTATAAATGTACATTTAAATAGAGGCCAATAATAATATTAGAAAGGCCGGCGGAACAGACTAGAAATATTTATATAATACTGTATTTTAATTATAAAACTTATACAATATGGTGTAAAACAGAATTGCAATTAAAATAATACTTTAAAGACCTCTTGGAGATCCTTTTTACTTACGTGCTTTTAAATTAAAAGACTAATAATTTATTACTGTTTAGTACCTAGTAATCAAAAATGATTTTTTATTCAGATTCTCCCAGACTAGGAACAATTACAGGACACCCAGACTTAGAACGATAATTTGCTGTTAACACGCTAATAGGCATGTTGACAGGGTTAAAAATAAGTGACTCAAATTAGTCCATCTTTTGGATTAGCAAAAAATAGTGGACACCTATTTTTTGTTTTAACAAATCTTGGAATATTTTTTAAGATATAACGCATTAAAGTTCGGGAGTGGGGGCTTGTGACGTCACTGTCCTATAAAATTTGTACCGACAAGTGACGTTACACAAAATTTAAACGCTTTGTGTCTTCGTTATTATTAGTATGTGTGACAAAAGAAAAAACACGTGTCTATTATTTTTTGCTAGTCTTAAAGACGGACTAAATTATTTTTTTTAGTCAATATGCCTATTGTTCCGTGTGGGATTCTAACTAACAATACTCAACGCATCCGTGTAATCTCAATCATTCAATGATCATAAGTCATCGTTACTTAAGATTGTTGGATCGATCAATTCGTTATGATATTATTATTGTAGGCTAACGACGCATTGCATTTATATCTTGACAGATCATATTTGTATATGGAAAGCATGTCTGAGTGGTAGTACATATTATATGATTACGTCATTACCTGCAAGCAACAGTTACGTAGTGTCTGTAATAAATGCTTTCTTTATATGCATCGCCAACTAGCTTGTAATTGTCACCTTTCATTAGAAGCGCGTGTAACCTTTCTGCCAGGTTTATATCCTGAAAATATAAAGTTACTGATAACTAACTATATTATAATACAGTCATACCTAAATTATATGGTCTCTACCATCAAGAACATTTGGTTTATATTTTTATAATAATAATTAAATTTATTTATTTTCTTCCACAAAGGTATCTTAGGCATAAAAGGTATAACTATCAACATTTGCCCTCACAAAATAATATATAAATCTCTAGAATTGGTAACTTATCGATTTAACTATTTTTTTATATACAGCGCCATCTAGCATCGCATTTTATATTATTTCGATATTTTTTGTGTAAATAAATATTTATATTAAATCAACCTTTTCTTTAGGTACATTTATATAACATATTTTTAATTTTCTTTAACCAACAAAGAGGGTTGCAATAATAGTTGTAATTTATAAAATTATGTAATATCTCAAGAATTCGAACCTGTAAATGGTCACTGCACACGCCCATAGCAGTGATAAAGAAATTAATATCTGTAGACTCTTTGGCATCCAAATTTTCCCTTTTTTCTAAATCGTTTATTATCGTCGACAGAATATCCATGCGTGGGCCTCCTGTAAAACGTATAAAAGTAAAATTATGTATAGCAACTATATTAATATGAAGCTATTTATTAGATTATAATCGTTCCTAATATCTACTCCGAATCGTCTACATTTTATCAGGTCGTCCTTAAAAATGAACAAATTTTAATATCTCTTTTACTGCCATCCACAGTTTCGCTAAGTGCTTCATCACATAATATTTATTTTTCTTTTTAATATATTTATACTGGATTGATTTGACTTAGTAATTGTGTTGTCACTGCCACTACGCCAAGTGTTCGAATCATACTGGGCACTAAAATAGTAATATCTAGAAAATTAAATTATCTATTGTCGTTAATCTGGGTGCTCTTTGTTTGAAATTTCGAAAAGTCTTTCGCGATACATGAATTACAAGAAAGGAGTGTCTTAAAAATGTTGTTTGCCTTGATTTCTTCCTTCAACATAATAGAACTAACATTATAGACTTTTATGTAGGCCTTTCTAAAAACTATTTAGGTAAGCCCAAAAACTGTTGATGATGACTCTATTACAAACTATTGTAAACCGGTGAAATACGTTACTACGTAGTTTACTAAACGGAAAAGCGTCGAGATAGAACAAATTTCTAATAAATATCTTAGTATTCTGTTATTATTACAGAGCTGTTTTATTATATTAGTCAACATTTAAAATTTGCTAATCACGAAAAATATAATAAGTACACACTGCTACCCATCGAGTTAGACACCCTATATACGCATAACTACGCTACATACAAAATAGAGAATTGTCGGAAAGGGACAGTGCATAGTGGTATCGATGTAATGGTAAGGATAGAGCGTAACAAAAATATAACGCACTCTCTCGCACGATTCGCAGCATTCAACTTCTAATAGTTCAAAGTCCAAACAGTCTAGGTTGATGTGCCGCTGTGTGTACATTTAAAATGAATGCACTGAATAAAAATAATGTTGTTCTATAAAACATTATTAAATAAAGTAAATAGCAAACTTACTTTCCTTGCAGAACAAACATAATAAATGGTAGTAAGCCGAAAGGCCGGGGTGGATGCCTAACTGCCTGAACTCAGCCAGTATCTGTAGTGCCATCTGTTGCAACATCTTGCCGCCACCCCACACTGACAACGATCGCAGACATATGCTCAACGTCTCGTTGTTAGGTGACAAACCCTGTAAACAGTACAATATAACAGTTTAAAATGTAATAGTAATATGCAACTAGTTGCTATTTACCTATCTATATATATAAAAATTTCGTATCACGGTGTTTGTGGTCGCAGTCCTCCGAAACGGCTTGGCCGATTTTTATGACAATGGTGCCAATTCTGTTGTCACAAAATTCTCTTAACTTAGCTAAAAATCTCTAAAATTTATTTTAGTCCTGTCACTTTTAGCGATTTCAGAATACGAAATGTCATTTGACAGGACTAAACTCAATTTTACAGATTTTAGCTAAGATAAAAGAATTTTGTGACAACAGAATTGGCACCATTGTTTATGTATATTTGGTAAGTATGAGAATACGTCGTAAAGTATATTGCATACCGCTAGGTGATTAGGGTGTCAACCTAACCTACATTTATGCGAGGGAAATCGCGGGCTTTTGCCCTAAGCTTGTAAGTATATAATAATAATAATAATATTCTACCACATACACACAGCACCATCTAGCCCAAACTAAGAAGAGCTTATATTATGGGTAAGTATTAGACAATGGATATACATACATTATACTTTTTTTTTGTAAATACATACATATTATACATAGAAATACCCAGACCAAGACAAACATCCATGTTCATGCATACAAACGTTTGACTTGTGCGGGAATTGAACCCGCGACCTCAGGCGCGGCAGTCGGTTACAATAACCACTACGCCATCGAGACCGACTAAAAACCGCTAGTCTCGTAAAAACTCGGGAATGGCTTGACCTATTTAAATAATTATATTTTTATATTGTTAGCCTGGATACTACGTTGGGATAGGAAAAAAAAATAGGTAACACGCAAAGAAACGGCTGAAGAACGAAATGTGGAAGTTGGTAATTTTGTATATTATTTTTTGTATAAAATTATTTTGATTGTAATCCGAACTGGATTACAATCAAAATAATTTTAGGTGGTACAAAGTTTACCGATGGTCTGCCACTCAAAGACTATTATATTAAATACATAATTATGGCTCGCTTGAACAGTGAATGTTGATTGATTAACAACACCTTACTATATTTTAATTTATACACATACATAGTCTCACGCTTAGTATCACTAAAGGGGTAGATAGACGTGTATTACATCCACATTTCGCCAACTACAGTTCTGGTCCCACGGAATTTGTGGCAAACTTATTAGAATTTTCCAGGTAACATACCAGACTATGTGTAACTATTAAGAACTTCTTAACAGTATAATGCAATAACACATTGTCCAACTCGGGAATTGAATTGGAGACCTCTAGCACAGCATTCCCATTCACTACCTCTGCGCTATTCAGGCATGATACAATATATCAGCTAAATTATTTTAGATTACATAATGTTATTAAAACAGTATTTACCTTTTCATTCATTTGCATTAATAATTTTTGGAGTGCTTCTATACGAAGGGCAGTACCTTCCCGTAGATATCCAACACATCCTATCAGTGCATTATATACACTTGTTGACAATGGAATGGCTTTCTCCATGGCTTCTTGCATTAAGGCGTGTGCTCTTTCAGCCTAAAATAAAGAATGTTTTAGTACTTCAAATGACCTCAAAGAGTATTAATGTTTATGCCATCTGGCTTGTTCTAAATAGCAATTAAATATCAAAATTTGACGTTCATAAATTTAATGTAATTATTTCATCTAATATGTACTTAGTTTTTTCTAAATTGTTTGAATCTATTCTAAAGACTAAGCTCTAACAATCTGTGATACATCACAGATTGTTATCTGACTGACAGATTAATGTGTTTGCTGTATGTTTCTACTATGAATATTATGCATCTAAAATTGCCAACGCATTACTTTCTATCATACAATTTTTACCTTAGTTTAGTTAGAATAGATTAAAACATTCTAAATTAATTAATTATATTTAAAAACCTAATGTTATGGCACTTTATTTAAATTTAGCCTTTTGGAACTGGCCATATGACGTCTACGCACCTATGTGAATAAAATGCAGAAACCTAAGAGGTTTTCTTATGCTAATTCATACCTGATAAAATTTCGCCATACCATGAATCATGACACAATATGCTTCAGGTGACTTTGGTTCCATCGCAGCAAATATGTGATCAGCAAGTCCACCAAGTCTATAAGCAATGATTAAACAAGAATATAAACACTTGAACACAATATTATGTTAAAATTAAGGACAGAAGTAAATTTAAATTTACATCATTGACTTTTTTAAATTGGTATTATTTATTTGGAATTTAATCAATAATTATCTGTATTTCTTGTTTGTATAGAAACACACTATATATGCATAATTTTTTAAAAGCCTGTTTATATTCAAGATTCGAATCACACGATGTGAACTTATTATAATACTATAGCAAAAGCATCAACATTTCACATTTTATATTAATCATGACAAAACGGTAATAGTAAGTAAATCAACATTACCTAGTTTTTATTTTATTTACATAACACACTTCATCACAGAAAGAATATTGTTCATATGAGCACTTTTACACATATAATAGATATACTTACCGCCAAGTAGATGCCTGTTTATCACGAGTGTTACTAGCAAACCATCTTTCTTCCAGCCATTCCAACGATTCTGGCTCTTTTTCATTAAAGAAGCATAAAAGTTGCAGAAGCTGTAGCTTTAGCTCATCATTCACACTTTCTGCACCACCAAGGAGTTGAAACACCTTTATTGAGTCTTCTAGTAAGGCATTTTGTATCGCATATTTCAAGTCTTCCTCTGTAACCTGCAAATATAACATAGATATACACAATCTCACATCTCTGTATCTGAAGGATAGACATCATTACATCCATATTTCACCAACTATGATTTAATGAGAATTACTACTTTGCCCAACCCAAGAACTTGTGATTGCTTGGCTATGCAGCAGACATAGACTTGTAGTATAGTATAAATTAAAAACAGAGTTGCAAGCTCTGATTTTTAATTCACATACCTGATATATATGTCAATGTAATATGTTAGGTACTATTTTGGTGTTTAAGAGGAAACACAAGGGCAGTTTTTCCATACAAAAGTAGTCCCCTGTTTCCTCCCTGGATAATGCCAGTAGAAAAATAATATTTTTTGTAAACATTTATAGCCTCTATTGGCATGTCCCTATGTTTTCCTTTTTTTCATTAATTAATTATTAAAAGAGATATGAGCCTTCAAAACCTCAAAGATTGGTCAGATTTTCCGCTGTGTTCAAACATCCAGAAAACAAATTTGAGTAGATTATATAAAAAAAGAAAAATAAAGAAACACGGCCAAAGCCTTTCTTCAATTTTTTATGAAATAAGTAGTTAAATCGGTCAAGTGTTGGAGAAGGAATCAGGGGACTACGGAACGTTGATTTTGTGAACTTTTATAGGTATTTTCGGTCCAATCTGCAGTTGTCTCTATCACGCTCTGCGGGCACTGCGCGACAGCAATAGATTTTACAAATACCTATTTTTCAATTCTCTCGCCCGTGGTGTTTCCTCTTAACAATATCTCTCATATTTACACATAAAAATAACAATTACTGAATGTATTTAGGATTTTCATCATGTTTATTCTATTAACGCCGGCAATAAATTGCATCAAACAAAAGGAAACTTACTTTACTATCATCATTATAAATAGATCTAGGAGCAAAGGCTGCAATTTGTGGATCAGCATTGAAATATGGTGTCTTCATCTTGGTTGGTGGATCCCACTCTCTGGTTGTGAATAAATCAGCATGTTCATCTCTGATCCATGCTGCAGCTTTGCGACCTGCCTCCGCTGACAGAGCATATGATCTCTTTCGAAAGTTCGACAATGGAATTAAATATGGGTCATCATGGTACCTAAAGATAACAATAATTTACTCCAGTTATAGCTTTTAAAAGGAATGTTTTTAAAGTGTTGGTCTGTTTAGTATACATCTGTATTGTTACTTTTTACTTACTTGTAATGTGCAGCTGTTGGATCAGGTCCAACAGTAGCAGCTAATGCCTGTAAGAGGTCAGTAGGCCCTCTAGGAATGCGAGGAGGAGGTGAGATGCCATCACTGGACTTACTACTTTGTGGCAGCTTCTGCCCTTCTATGGTTGTTAATTTACGACAAACACATGCTAATCTCGACCATTGCCTGCGAATAGATGAATGGAGTGTTAGATCGGTAATAATAAACAATACAAAACTGAAGTTAACCTAAATAGACTTTACTGCATACCTTGAAACAACTACGTTGGAATACATTGATAGTAATAGATAATGTCACAAAAGTGTAAGTAATTACAGTAACAAATTATAATTCAATCTTTATGTCACCAACTAATAAAAATCAGTATCTTTTTAGAACTTAGATAACCTCAAAACATATGTCAAACCGAACCGCTGTTTTGACATTTGTCATAATTGTCATATTAGATTTTTAATTTTTATCCCATCTGTTCATTACAATGTTGTAAGAGAGAGTAAATCATAGATAAGGAGTAAATATTAACAAAAACAGGACACAGAAAATAATAATAATACTATACTAGGTATGGGTATCTACTAAACTATGGCAATTATTTAAGAGTAATTTTGTTAGCCTTGAATATTCGACAGTTCTCCCACTCTGGAGTAAATATTTATTAACAGTATAGGCACAGCTAATAATAATAATAATACTATATATACATAGTGTGTAATAAACTCTGTCCGATTTCATTAAGGGCTTGTTTCTCTCTTAACAAACATGCTAAGAAAAATAACAATGAAAATCTATATTATCGTAAAACATCTTCATAATATTTTTAAGTACAGTATTGATCAGCATTTACCCTTAAAATACTGAAATTTCGTTTAGTTTAGCAACATTGCACTAAACTTGACAAGGACGCGGGGCCTGGTATACATTTGGCGGCATTTTTTTGGCGAGTTACCATCTGCCTATTCGATTGATGCTATTAGAGTATTCAGGGGAGATGCCGTTTTATCATCCATAGTTACCAATACACCACTCCATCGAACACCCATACCCATAGCCCATATATTAGAATCCATACGTAGTCCTACGCCTGCTGCGGCTAGTGCCCCTGTAGGTGACCCATCCCACTTTTGATTAAAACTCTCGAAGGGCCTCTTCACGTTGGACCCATGTCTCCGTGTAAGCCTTGCAAAGGGCTAGGTATTTTCCTAACGTACTTATTAGGGAAATACCCGTGAAAGAGAAACAAATAATACTATACTAGGTATGGGTATCTACTAAAAGTCGGCAAATATTTAAATACACCTATGTCCTGTGTATGTACTAGACCTTTTGACCTTTGGCCAAAACTTTCTCGACTATGCTCCGTAAGAAAAAGACCTGATCCGTACATCCCATACCCTTTCGAAATCCCGTTTTTGCATCTCATGATTTCTTGTCGGTTATTTTCACAATCCTTTCAATTAACAATTTCGCATACAATTTACCGACGACGCTGAGCAAGCTAATACCTCTATAGCTTTTGCAATCTTGCTGTGAACCTTTTCCTTTGTATAAAAGTACTATGACGGCCTTGCACCAATCACTAGGTACACGGCCGGTATTCCAGCACAAGTTAAAAAGGCGGCACAACTGATTTACTATGAGACACTGTCCAGCTGTCAGCGTTTCGACTGTAATCCTATCATAACCAACAGCCTTTTCTAATTTCACGCTTTTTAATGCTTTCATTATTTCATCTATACTTACTAATAGGGCTTTCATCGTTTCTATCATTATCATTCATTTCGAAAATTTGGCCTTGCCATTCCTCTCTTTCAAATAAACTTTCAAAATATTCCTTCCATCGATTCAGTACGCTCTTTTCTTCATTTAGTAAACTTCCATTCTTGTCTCTGATCGATTTTCATTTCAGCTCTGTGGTTAGGGTTTTACCTCGAACCGAGCGAATGGATTTCCAGAAAAACTTTGCGTTAGTCGTGAAATCTTCAGATAATCTTCTATCAAACTCGTCTTTCATTTCCTCTTTCTTCCTTTTAATCACATCTTTCACTATCTTCTTCATTCTTATAAACTTATTCCTAGCTTTATTTACATCCTCATTCGTTGCTTCTTGTATTCTTTCATTGGCTCTGACAGATAGCCAGTCCAACCATGCGTGCTTCTTCTCACGTACTACCCCTTGCACATCTTAATCCCACCACGCATTCTTAGATTTAATCATTTTCTTCCTCTAGCTCACACCGCACACTTCTGACTCTACAACAACCACTTCATACTTAAATGACTGCCATAATTCTTCTATATCATCAATGTCACTAAATCTTTCAAATCTTTCCCTCAATTTATTGTTATACTCGTCTTTCAATACTTCATCTTGCAAATTTTCTACTTTTATTCGTTCTTGGGCACTTGTTCGGGTAGGTATATGGTGTCGCCATCCTTTGAAGAGGCCCCGTATCTGGCTCATAACCAATAAATGGTCGGTATGGACACCAATACCTCTATATACCCGAGTATCTAAGACATTCTTTCTCAATCTTTCATCCACTACAACAAAGTCAATCATACTACTTCTCACATTCTTTGCTTCCCTTGTATACTGGTGGATTCTTTTGTGGGCAAACATAGTGTTTGTCACACACAGACTCCACTCCAAACACAGCTCAAGCAACCTTTTCCCATTCTCATTCACACTTTCGTCTCTATACTTGCCTAAAACCCTTTCGTATTCTTCACGCTTTACTTCCACCCAACCATTGAAATCCCCTAACATTATCAATCTCTCGTGTTCCTTGCATTTCCTCAGGACATCTCTTAAACTCTCCCAAAAATCTTCTCTTTCTTCCCGTACACTCTGAGACATACCCGTTGCTATGTTTACGCGTGCATAGACCCCTACCATGAACACACGAGTAATCCCCACTTTCATTCTTATCCATAGTAACCCAGCATTCACATATTCAAATTCTTTTACGCACTCATTCATTCTAGTAGACAATATAACACCAACTCCCTGACAGGCTCTGGTATTGGTAGGCACGCCGGACCAATACGCTGTGTAGGGTCCATGTCTAGTGGTGTTACAACCTTTCCTTTTCATCTCATTCACGCACAGGACATCAATCTTTCTCTCATTCATCATCTGACATACTTCATTCAATTTTCCATCCATCCCTCCTCGGACATTCAATGTAGCATAACGGCTTTCCGTAGGCCACTTTTCGCCCTCGCGAGAAACGAGACGTGACGGGTGGCGGACCGCGTCGCCGCCATGCGGATAGTTAGTATTTGTAAAATCCATAGGCGATCCCACGATTGCACAGTGATTCAGGTTTCGTACAAAGGCGGTCATAAATACACAAATCCGTTATAAAAAGTATTTTATTATTTTACACTTTGGAATATATTTAGGTAAACGTAAATAATTAAAATTATAATATATTATATAAGTTTAAAAAATTCTTAACAACATTTAGGTGTAAAAATGTCTCGCAGTAATTTTATTTTAGACGATCGATGTATCTAAAACATTTTATATTGCGAATTTTAATAGTAAAACTGTAAATAATGGTTATTTGTATTAACAATAACCACAAAAGAATAAAATAAAATAGCAAAAATACATAAAATAAGTTTATTTTCTAAATACAAACAACCTACAAACTATACGAAATATTGGCAAAATTACCTTTAAATACATAACAAATCTAAAACAGCTTTTGACAGTACACTCTTTTTTTTGACAGGTAACTTTCGTAGACCTGTTATGAAGGGATCTGAATGAAGAAGAAGCCTATTAATTAAATCAGTATTGCTCAAAATGCGACTCATTTTTCGCGTGTGATTTCTCCTAAATGATTTGATGTGTTTGTTAGTTGCTTCAGCTGCTTCTTCAGACAGCTCTCCGATTGACAATAAAGCGTGATCAATAACATTAGCACCATGAACTAGGACTTTGTGAACGGAAGCAGGCATGTTATACCACGGATACTCGGCAACTAATTGCCGAGCTGTCTCTAATGCGAACTCTTCGAAGTTCGTCTTATTAATGTTATATCCCGAATTCAAACATTGAAGTATGATCCAGCAACGATCTAGGAGATCTTTCTTGATCCCAGTAATTTCAGCTGAAGTTTCTGAGTTCGAGAAAAACCGTCTGGCGGTATTACCATCGTTTGAGGTCCCGCTTCCGCCACTTTTGGGCTTATCCACTATAAGACCTAATCTTTCTCTAAATTGAGTCTGAATATATGTTTTTTTTGCTGCAACAAGAATTTTGTCATTTTCAGATCTAGCTTGCCATTTTTTAACATCTAACTTGTATGCGACATGAACAAAATATTCAAAGAAGCGTATTAACGCGTGAAGAGGTGATAAACCAAATTCATATTTACTCTCATCGACTTTCTTGTTTAAACATTTGTCAATTTGGTTCATTTCGCTGGGCAAGGCATTACAAATATAACATTTAGACGAGGAAACACTGCTAAGTGCATTACACACTTTGCCATCTACCATAGTAAATTGCAAGCAATGAGTAACGCGGTATTCCTGATCTTCTTTTTTGAAAACAGTTTGCTGTAAGTTACTTATTTTCTCTTTAAAATATGCTTCTTCCTCAACTGATACTGCAGTCGATTCTTTCAAATATCGAAAGCGTACAGGCCTACAGTATCTAGTTGACGAAGGACGAGGATTTTTCCACAAAACTACGGTATTTTCTCCAGTATCTAATTTCAAAACAAGCTGAAGTGGCATATATGAAGTAAGAAACAAGCTACCGTCTTCAATAGTGGCGTCAGAAAAACACTGTTTATATTCAGAATGCCCTGTACTGCCATCGAAACCCCATTTCCCTATCAAAGCTATCTTATCGTGGGATTCTTTAGGTACCCTATCCAAAACAACCTTTTGAGACTTGAGAATCCGATTGGCTGTATGATCTAATAAACTTTGAAGTTCGACTTCGGCAGATGATTCGCTAACAGTTATATCTGGAGGATAACAGTGTTTTTTCGATTCCACAACAATTTGGTAAGATGGCAAAATGCTTTTTGAAAACTTATTGTTTATAAATTTCTTTACTAATAAATATTGATGTCGAGTTAAGTGAGCTTCGACAATGAGCGATAAAACTTCGTTAGCATCGATTTCAGGAAAAGTTAATAAACTATCATCGGAAGCACTAAACAATGAATGTACAAGAGAAGGATCTTGCTTAGACAAATTAGCTAATCTTCTCCTTTTTGTACGTTTACTGGTCTCGTCAAAGTTCATTTTCGGACGGCCAGACGATGAAGATGTTGATGCTTCAACTTCGTCAAAGTTCAGAGATACACGTACCTTAGTTCGCTCTACATCAATATTTTCAATTTCATGCAGCCAATCTGAACACATTTCTAAGAATTTAGATTTAGTACGATTCGACTTGGCCCAGTAATGAGAAATTCGTTTACATACATTCGTAATTCTAAGGCTTAAAGGTTCTAGGTTAATGTTTTCGATGTAATCAGAAAGGCATGATGTTTCAGTCAAAGTGTTCAGGACATGCTGTGATTTTTCATTTGGTTTACCCACTTTAGAGTACCAAATGTTAAAAATTGACATCCTCGATACAGAACATTTGAAAAATGTACCTGAAACAATATAAAAACTGAACTTAAAAAAATGACTTTATTTTTATCCTATGGGCATACATACATTGACAGCCCACTAACGTAAGAAGAGGCAGGAAGAGGCAGATGAAACTTATAGCCCTTTATAAGGATGTTCTCCTTATTCTAAAAAGATATGCTTCAAGGGCAGCATAGTACAGCGAAAAGTTGTAGGTCCAAAAGATAGAACGAAAACTATAGGTATCTTCTTAGATTTAGCCAAGGCTTTTGACACGGTCTCTACACACATCCTTTTACATAGGTTGGAATCGCTTGGAGTGAGAGACGTTGCCCTAAATATCTTCCGGGACTATTTGACAAACCGTAGTCAAAGTGTCAAAGTGAATTGCTACGAAAGTAACGAAGAGAACCTCACATTTGGAGTGCCACAAGGTAGCATCTTGGGCCCTACCCTTTTTCTCATTTATGTTAATACTCTCTGTCAACTTTCAATTCCTAATTGTAAGATATTTGCCTATGCTGACGACACGGCTCTTATTGTAAGTGGTCCGTCTTGGAGTAGTGCAATTCATTCTGCTGAGAATGCGCTTAAAATTGTGATGAAATGGCTAAGTACTAATTTGCTCACACTCAATTTATCTAAAACTCGATTCGTTAGTTTTACAGCAAATTCAGCAACTCAACCAAAAACAATAAATCTGAAAGCTCACAGTTGCTCAATAACATCATCCAACACCTGTCTGTGTCCACTGATACAACGAGCATCAGATGTTAGATATCTGGGTGTACAGATAGATTGTACACTTAGCTGGAGCAAACACATAGACCAAACTACAGCTCGTGTTCGTAAACTTATGTTTCCTATAAAAAAACTAAGGCATGTTGTTGATATGCCTCTCTTAAAAACAATATACTTCGCTTTAGTTCAGTCCCTGATAACATACTGCATTGTAGTATGGGGAGGCACATATCGAACCTCCATGATCCGTCTGGAGAGAGCACAGCGAGCTATATTGAAAGTTTTTACGAACAAACCTTACCGCTATCCCACATCTCAATTATACAAAGATGTCTCAATACTAACTGTTAGGCAGCTCTGCATTCTCCATATCACACTATGTAAACACTCCTTACTTGCATATACTCCACCAGCGAACAAACTTCGTAACTATTACGTATGCCCAACAAATAAAATCAAGACTTCCTTAGCGGGTCGACACTTTCAAAGTCTTAGCTGTCGCCTTTATAATAGAATTAATAAAAAACATTCTATATTCCCCTTGACAATGCATGAATGTAAAAAAGTGCTCACAGAACGGCTTCAAGCACTATCTTATGATGAAACAGAAAAACTTCTAGTCAGTGAACTATAGGCTCGTTCCCGCATGTACACATAGCATACATATGTCATATTTCCACCCACACATGAGCGCACCACACACAGACACACACACCCACCCACATACACACACGCCCACACACACACACGCACACACACACACACACACACACACACGCACACACACTAGAACTATTGCATGTTTTAATTTGTCTAATTAAATTTAAGTTTATTTTTCTTTTCTTATTAATTCAATTTAAATTTAACAATCTTTTATGTAAGTACATCACAAAATAGTTATGTAATCATTTGTACAACAATATAAAATTTTGAACTGATGAGTGTAGTAGGGGAGGGCGCTGGTGTCTGTAACACAGTTCTCACTAGCTCAGACACCATCGTTTAACTCTATCTTTATAAGTATCTTAATCTAATATTATGAAAGGTCTTGCTACATTGAGATAGAATAGCTGTAACACATTTTAGAAAATAAAGATTTATTATTATTATTCACATTTATTCATTAATTATCAATAAAAATTACATTTTTAAATATATAATTATAAAAAAAACACATTTAAAAATATAAAAATTATGGATGCCCACCGACATCGAGACAAGGTCCAAGCTGTCGGTGGTTAGGGGTCCAGAGAGAGGAATCTCCTCACTATGCGTGCCGCATCGAGGAGAACCGCCTTCTGCATCTGACCCTTGACCCAAGCACCTAACGCGAGCCTCTTAAGATGTTGGTCGAGGCTCTTGGCTATTAGACCGTTTACCGTAACGACTATCGGTACAATGATTGCCGAGTCCACATCCCACATATCGACAACCTCGTGTGCTAAGTCCAGGTATTTTAGTTCTTTTTCCTTCTCAGCTTTCACGAGGTTGCCATCATGAGGGATGGTAATATCGACAATCATTGCACGGCGCTCTGATCGATCTATTACCACAATATCAGGCTTGTTGGCAACAACAGTCCTGTCTGTGATAATAGATCGATCCCAATACAGTGTGATATGGTCCTTTTCGAGAACTGGTTCCGCTACATACCTGTAGTAAGGCACCTCGACCTCTACAAGTTTGTACTTCAGAGCAAGTTGCTGATGGATAATTCTGGCTACTTGGTTATGTCTGTGCAAGTACTCGCCGTTAGCAAGACGAGAACAACCGGAAACTATATGCCTGAGGGATTCACCGGGTTGGTGGCACGCCCGACATATGTCAATCGTACCATCCCTCAGGATATATTTCCGGTAGTTATTCGTCTTGATAACTTCGTCCATAATTGCACAGACAAACCCTTCGGTTTCCCCAAAGAGGTCACCGAAGCGTAGCCAGTTCACGGAGGCGAGAACGTCTACATCAGGTCCATATAGGGCCTTGTAGAACCTACCGTGAAGCTCCTTGCTCTGCCATACACTCTTGCGGTCGTCAATGCTTAGTACTATAGGGATGCGCCAGTTCTCTTTAGCCAGGTTAAGCGGGGTGAGTCCGTTATCCACTGCGATAACATCACGATGCATACCCACGTTCGCTTGAAGGAAATATTCTCTAAGGTTGCACACCTCACGATTATGGAGGGTTTTGGCATTTAGAAAACCTCGACCCCCACATTTCCGCGGGATGTACAACCTCATCACAGACGAACGAGGATGATGCATTCGGTATGCCGTCAACAGTGTACGGACCTTCCTGTCCAGGGCATCTAACTCAGTCTGAGTCCACTTAAGTATGCCAAAGGAGTATAAAAGAAGCGGCATGACCCAACCGTTAAAAGCGCGCACCTTGTTGCCGCCTGATAAAAGACTGTTAAGTATTTTTTTTTATTATTATTATTATTATTATTATTATATAAATATACATCACATTTTTTAAAAAGAAAACTACCCTCAATAATAAAATGATACAAAATAATATGTGCATAAAAAAAAATAAAAAGTGGTTGATAATAAAAGTACATACCTTGCTCTTGAACATCCATACCTTCACAATACGTAAACACTTGATTTGAAATGGTGACACTCAAAAACAACGTGATTAAGTTTTAATGACTCACACGTAGCGTTAATTAGTATCGCGATGCGCTCACTTCCACTGCACTAAAGTGAATGATACCTTGACCTAATTACGTTGGTATTTATAGTTTTTGGAAGTATGTGAACTAGCTAATGACTTAATGAGGTGATCTTACTGGAGTAAGACAATGAAATTTTTCAATTTATGGCCTAGGGCGGAATCACAGTGGATTGGTAGGGAAAATACTGTCCACCTCCGCAGAGCCCTTTACGGAGGTAAGGTGGATCCATCCTGTGACCTGTGACCACCAACACAGGCACCCTCCGTTCAAGACCAGCTTTCCCTCTGGCCACGAATCCATCAGTACGGGTCGGTTAACACCTCGGTTGCTCCCTGAAATTTGGTTTGACTTCGGAGTTTTCCATCTCCTAGACAGGTTGCAAGCCAATGCTAACAAGGCCCATCTAAATTTAAATAAAATCTAAATTTAATTTAAATTTGTTCAATGATACAAATAATTAAATATAGTAACTATCAATTATAATGAATCATTACAATCACATTATATGATTATAATAATTAATGAAGTGTTTACCCAAATTGACCAAACTTGGCTGCAATAAAAAAACCGTTATAATGTATCGTATTATTTTGTTTTG
This sequence comes from Catocala nupta, assembly GCA_963675205.1. Taxonomy (NCBI): domain Eukaryota; kingdom Metazoa; phylum Arthropoda; class Insecta; order Lepidoptera; family Erebidae; genus Catocala; species Catocala nupta. Next base: position 10,488,532 of record OY776081.1, read on the forward strand.
TGGTTGTCACCACTGCGGCGACTGCCGCGACGTTGTTGAGGACACGGCGCTGCACACATTGGCGGTTTGCTCCGCCTGGGCATCGCAGCGCCGTGAGTTGATCGCGGCAGTCGGATCGGTTACCCTCTCGCTTCCGACCGTAGTTCAGTCTATGGTCCGGAGTGAGAGGTCGTGGAACGCCGTCGCCTCCTTCTGTGAGGAAGTGATTTCCATCAAGGAGGCGGCGGAGCGGGAGAGGGAGCGTTTAAACCCTCTCCCTAACCGCAGAGCCGGGCGCCGGAGGGCGCGAGATGACCTCCAGCCACCCTGAGGTTTGACCTGGGGGTGGCGGGCTTTATAGGCCTGCCCGTCATCCATTCACCACCAGGTCCGAGAGGCGGCGTGCGTGTTCCCACGCGCGCCTCTGTTTCGAGTCCGTCTCCCCTCTAGGAGGGAGACAGTAGGGAATTTTTAGAGTGAGTCTTTTGGGTAGGTCTCTTTGTGTAGTGGCCTGCCGTTTCACACGGCGGGCCGTAACCACGGCGGGGTCGCGACTGCATGCGAAAGCGATTCGCGCGGCTCCGCCGATAGTGGTTTTGTCGAGGAACACCGTGGTAGGTTTAGTCGGTATTCCGGGAGGTACTTTACTATTATTCCATATTTCTTTTACCCCGGCGAGTCCGACATAATCCCTCCGCCCACCCCCGCGGAGGGATACGCGTCATTGCTATCCCCCAAGTAAAAAAAAAAAAATGTACCTACATAATATATCTAAAATTACTCAGACATTTACCTAGATAACTTAAAATGCTGCTATTTTAAGTACACATAAAACATGTTAGTGACATAAAAAAGCCGTGGGGCGTGCATACAAAAAAGTTACATAAATTATAAAAATCAAATCAAACATCGCCAAGAAGATAACATTTTCTGGCACCCGTGGGACATGCATTGGCATAGTAATGAAACGAGTTTTCTGAGCTCGTAATTGAAGTGTTTATAAATTCTACATTTTGTGATAAATTTGGTAGTTTAAAGAAAATATAAACACTGAGACCACGATATTTCGGCAAAATCATCGTTAATAAATAAATAATAATAAATCGAAATAAACCATATCAAAATCATACATTGAAAATATATATTGTATGAGTTTTGTATATTCAATTCGTGTGTTTAGTAAATTCGAAGAACACTGGCTCTCTTCTTTCGTAAAAAAGTACATAGATATATTCAATGGAATTAAGTTATTATTTACAGTCCCAAGTCCCTACCAATTTTTACAGTCTTCTAGCTATAGTAATAGATATAGCTACCTAAAACTATGGTCAGAAAACTGTAAAAATCTGTAAACCGTCTTATAAATCGAAAGCTTTTGCAATATTTTGCAATACTCTGATTTCTTGTTTTGCTGAATAAGTGCTTGGCTACAAGAAAACTATATGCCCATTTGATTTTTATTAATGTAATTTTTCAGCTAGAGTTTTTCTTTTGTATAATTTTTATTTTATATGGAACTAATTTAAAAAATAATTTCTGTTGCTAAGTGCCAGAAATAGGTACACAAGGCTACACATCAAGTTAGACACCCTATACAGGGTTACAGGAAAAGTCGTGCTAGATCCGTTAAGGGCGTGGAGTACCCATAATTTCTGACTTATTTCACTATGAAACACCCTACCCTAAACTTAACCCTTTTTCGAGATATTCGACTTTTAATTTTTTTATCGAAAATTGCCGATTTGTAGGCTACTAAATTAATTTTTTTTGATTTTGTGTGTCTTATTATTATTATTATTGTATTTTTAAATGTGTAATAAGATGTTTTAGGACGACAATCATTAAAATAGTGCATAAGTTAATTGAATAGGCCGTAGTAGACAAGTGAAAGTTAAGAAATTTAAAAAAATATTAGAAAGTTTATTTTTCTCTAAGGGATATCTAAAAAAAATATTATGGCAGTTGTTCGGCAGATGTGTTTTAAAATATCTACGTTTCATCAGCTATCTAACGAGGTATAACAATCTAGGGTTTTATTTAATTTCATTGAAAAAACTTAAGTTTCATAGGCGACAGTGGAGAAGAAAATTAATACTTAGCCCTAAAAAGTAAAATAAAACAATAAGTAAGTATGAAATGTCATTTATTAAATCAGGTTTTCACACAACTTTTTCTTGCTCTACAATTCATGTTCAACATGGTCGCCTCTGTTTCTAATACATTGTCGCATCCTTCTACGGAGACCAGTCTTCACTACTCTAGTGGTCAACGTTGTCCTCATTTGATTTGCTGCATCCACAATCCTTTCTCTTAATTCTTCCACAGACGAAACTGGATTTGGCTCGCTGTAGACAAGTCTTTTCATGCGCCCCCACACATGAAAATCCATGGGGGTTAGATCCGGGCTTCTTGCTGGCCATGGCAACGGCCCACCTCGACCTATCCATTTGTTTGGATAATTTGTGTCGAGCCAGTCTCTGACACTGCTCCTGAAATGGGCAGGGCAGCTATCATGTTGAAACCACATGTCCCTGATCAAGTTAAGTGGTAGATTATCCAGCAAATTACTCAAGTCTCCTCTTAAGAAATGTTCGTAGCTTTCCCCATTTAGATTGTCCGGGAGAAAGTAAGGTCCAATCAAATGATTGGAGATAATGCCCATCCACACATTCACGCTGAATCTTCGTTGGGACCCCTTCACTCTTTTCTTATTGGGATTCCTTAGTTCTTTTGGGGCCCAGTAATGGGCGTTGTGATAGTTAGTTATGCCATCTTTATCAAATTTGGATTCATCTGTCCACAAGATATTTCTTAGAAAATCTGGGTCTTCTACGTCGGCATTTAGCATAAATCTGCAGAAGTCCAACCTTCTCGCAGGGTCTCCTTCTTCAATAGCATGTACCAGCGTGTAATGGTACGGGTATAGGCCAGCAGTATGCACTGTAAACCACACTTTCCATTGCGAAAGTCCCAGATCACGGGCAACAATATTAGTGGAAGTAGTCGGATCCGCTCGAAAGCGTTGCACTATCTCATTGTCCTGTTCTTCGTCGTCATTAATTCGTGGTCTTCCCATGTCTGTATTTCGTGTCAAAACAGAGCCTGTTTCACGAAGTCTTCGATAAACTCTGTCAAAAACGGCCACATCCGGTACTCGACGACCGGGGTAGCGAGTTATGTATTCGTTGCGAGCTTGCGCAGACACACAATTGCGGTATCCGTAACAAATAAGCATATCAGCATATTCCTCAGGTGTGTAGGACGTCATCTTCAACACTTCCGTATCACAAGTACAAATCAGAGTCCGGTTAACAAGCACAGTAGTCACAAAACAGAAGAAATAGTCCAGAATCACAGCCAAGTCGAGAAAAGGAGCAAAGCGATATCACATCTACTATGTACGAAGCACAAAAGCAGACTGACTACCAAAACAATATCCCAAATAATAAGACACACAAAATCAACAAAATTTAATTTAGTAGCCTACAAATCGGCAATTTTTGATAAAAAAATTAAAAGTCGAATATCTCGAAAAGGGTTAAGTTTAGGGTAGGGTGTTTCATAGTGAAATAAGTCAGAAATGATGGGTACTCCACGCCCTTAACGGATCTAGCACGACTTTTCCTGTAACCCTGTATACGCATAGCTACGCAACATACAAAATAGAGAATTGTCGGAAAGGGACAGTGCATAGTGGTGTCGATGTACTTACCTTATGGTAAGGATAGAGCGTAACAAAAATATAACGCACTCTCGCATGATTCGCAGCGTTCAACTTCTAATAGTTCAAAGTCCAAACAGTCTAGGTTAATGTATCGCTGTGTGTACATCATCCCAGTAAAGTTAAAGTTTTATTACATAGATATCGTATAAGAACAATTTTGTATTTGTTGCCGACGATACCTCAGTGGAGTGTATAAATGAGACTAGTGGACTGTAGTTTAAAATGTATAATGATTTAGATATTTAATTACAATATTTGAATTAAATATGAGCGCGTAAACAATAGTTATAAATGATGCGCGAGCGTGGCCGTGTGCGATCGTGTCTGTGGCTGACTGCCGGTGCCGGCGGGCGAGCGCCGATGGCTGGAGTGGGGCGGTGGGGCGATGACGTAGAAGTCCCGTTAGCTCCGATCAGCTGTTAGGCGCGGCAGGTGCATGTCGAGTACTCGACATATTCCCCCCCATTGAAGTATCTTCAATAGCACTGACTGGTAAAGGGCAGATCGTGTTGAAGGCGCGCCGGATGACTCCCTTGCTGGTGCGGATGTCGGCGACTCTTGCAACACCATCTCTGCCAGGCAAAACCTGAATAATACGGCCTAAAGGCCAAATCAAAGGGGGTGAAGCTTTATCCTTTATAAGCACCAAGGTTCCTGTCTTTAATCCTCCCGATGACCGGCGCCACTTGGTTCTCTCCTGAAGCCAAATAATATATTCATTAGAGAAGCGACTCCAAAAATGTTGCTTAATATATTCTATGCGTCGAAATCTCTGGATACTGTTGATGTTGAGATGTTGAATCTGTGGATTTGGCAACATAACAAGTGAGCGTCCTATTAAGAAATGAGACGGTGTTAACGGAATAAGGTCAGAAGGATCTTGGGAAAGAGGAGTTATAGGCCTTGAATTAAGTATAGCCTCTATCTGAATCAAACACGTTGCCATTTCTTCAAACGTCAAGTTTGTCAGGCTTAAGACGCGTCGAAGATGATGTTTCGTGGATTTAACCGCAGACTCCCATAAGCCCCCGAAGTGTGGCGTATACGCGGGAATAAAATTGAAGTTTATGCCTGGATCGATTTGACTTAATTCTAAGTCTTGTGATAGAAGATTGGCTAACTCGTTAAACGCACCTACAAAGGTTGTGCCATTGTCGGAAAATATGTTACGTGGTTTTCCTCGTCGAGCAATAAACCGAGATAAAGCAGCTAAGAAAGCGTCCTTAGTGAGGTCTGACACAAGTTCAAGGTGGAGAGCTCTGGTAGCCAGACACACAAATACACAAATAAAACATTTGATAAGTCTACATCCTCTACCTTTTCGGTCAGCTATCATGATAGGTCCTGCATAGTCTACGCCAGTATCCAAAAATGGAAACTCTAAATGTAAGCGTTGTTGTGGCAGATTACCCATGATAGGTTGTATGGTGTTAGCCTTCATCCTGCAACATTTCACACATTGATGAGTGATTTTCTTAGACAAATTTCTGCCTCCAATTGGATAATAGTGATGACGTACGGTGGCCAATAAAAGTTGAGGTCCAGCATGCATAAGTCTAAGGTGATACATATGGAATATTAATTTGCAAATATGATGACTACTTGATAGTAAAATTGGGTGTTTAATGTTATAGTCGTAAAAGGAATTATGTAATCTACCACCAACTCGAATTAAATTGACAGTTGTATCAAAGAAGGGAGATAATGATAATAATTTGTTCTTTGCTGGCAATTGTTTGCCTGATAATAATAAATTATATTCTTCAGGAAATGACTCCTGTTGGCTTAATTTTAATAGAAATTTTAATGCATTATTATATTCTGTTGATGTGAGAGAACCAGATTCAAATGACTGTCTCTTACTTTTATAAACAAATCGCATAATGTATGCCACTACACGCTGTAACTTGAAAAATTGTGAATGTTTTATACATAAATTAGATATAAGATTACAAATATGATTTGAAGTATCAACGTGTAAAGAAATTGCTACATCTGGTAAGTTTGACAAACTGTGATTTGATTGAGGGAACAGAGGCCATGATGATTCATGATCAGCTAGAAATTTCGGTCCCGACCACCACAAAGAAGAAGACAGCAGCTTATCAGCGCTAAGTCCACGCGAAGCGAGGTCTGCCGGGTTTTGTTGTGATGGAACGTAACGCCAAGTTTTACCAGCTGTAGTGTCAATAATCTCTGTAACGCGATGACGTACGAAGGTCTTTAGTTGTGCCGGTGAAGCAGCTAACCAACCTAATACTATGGTTGAATCGCACCAAAAGGTTACGTCATCTAATATTAGAGTAAGAGATTGACGAACCTTATTGTAGAGACGTGTTCCTAACAACGCAGCACAGAGCTCAAGTCGTGGGATTGTCACAGATTTAATGGGCGCAACCTTGCTTTTGGCAGTAAGGAGCTGAACATTTATATAACCGTCTTTCGAAATACTGCGAACATAAACACATGAACCTAGAGCCCTTTCAGATGAATCGGTGAATACGTGAAGAGATACATGCGAACATGATTTAGACATAACCCACCTGGGTATCTTGAGTTTGTTTAGATGTATGATAGTATTTTGGAAGTCGCTCCAAGCATGCTGAATGTCCTCAGGGACCGGTTCATCCCAGGAGCATTTCGCAAGCCAAAGACGTTGCATAATTATTTTAGCTTCCACGATGCAAGTTACAGCCAAGCCAATAGGATCATAGATTTGCGCTATGACGGATAAGATGCGTCTTTTGGTAACCACACCGGTGAAAGATAAATTAATTGAAAATGATAATGTATCACTAGCACAATGCCAGTTAAGACCTAGAGTCTTTGAAGTTCCGCTGTCGCTAATGTCGACAACATCAGAAATATCACGATAATTACAAAGAGCGTGCAAAAGTGCGCTAGAATTTGATCGCCATTTACGTAGATTGTACTGGGCCGACTGAAGAACAGCAATCACTTGTCGACACTTATTTAATGTCTCTAGAACAGATGAGCTACTTGATAAATAATCGTCGACATAAAAATCATGTGCTATAGAGAACCTTGTCGACAAGTCAGAGCATTCCTCAGCAAGCTGCAGTAAGCACCTAGTAGCTAAAAAGGGGGCAGACGCTGTGCCATACGTCACTGTATTTAGAGTGTATGTTTTTAATTGGTGAGTAGGCTGTGATCGCCAAAGAATTTTTTGCAGCGGTCGATGACTATCATGGACCAGCGTTTGGCGATACATTTTCTCAATGTCTGCACATACAGCAATTTTGTGCTGACGGAAACGAAGTAAAATTGAAAACAAATCATCTTGTATAGTAGGTCCTACCATTTGGATGTCATTTAAAGACTTGCCTGATGTTGTACGAGCCGAAGCGTCAAAAACACATCTTAATTTCGTAGTCGAGCTTGACTCTTTTAAAATACCATGATGGGGTAAGAAATAACAAGCTGTGGATTCATGTATTGCATGGTTGTCTTCAGACATATGACCTAAATCTATGTATTCTTGCATAAAATCGGTATATAACCTTTTAAAACGAGGGTCTCTTTCGAAACGACGTTCGAGGGATAAGAAACGAAGCTTTGCCATCGTATATGAATTACCTAATACAGTAGGAGATTCTTTAAAAGGTATTTGAACTACGAATCGGCCATCCGAATCACGATAGGTGGTATCAGCAAAAAGTTGTTCGCATAATCGTTCTTCAGAGGTAAACTTATGTTTCGGAGATACAGAATCTAACTCCCAAAAACGATTCAAATCTGTATGTAAGCTGTCAGTATGTAAACACATATGAGAAGAGGAGCCAGACTGATGTATCTCACCAGAAACCAGCCAACCTAATTTGGATTCTAAAAAAATGGGCATATGTTTACCCAAACCTATACGACTAGTGCCTACAATGCCCCAGAAGACTTCCGCGCCGACTAATATGTCGATCGAAGACGGAACATAAAATTGTGGGTCGGCAAGACGTATATTTGAAGGCGTATGAATATTGCTAATATCAACATACGTATTTGGAACGTGTGATGATATTTTTGGCAATATTAGGCATTGAATATCAATTTCGTAATCACTGTTATAGGACTTTACTGAAATTGAACATCCTTTTGCACAGTTTGATGTAAGAAGGTTTATACCTACCACCTTGGACTTGGTAGAATAGGTAGCTAATTGAAGCTTTTCAACAAGCTCTTCAGTAACCAGGTTCACTGTACTTGCGTTATCCAGCAAGACCCGTGCGGAGTGAAGATTTCCTTCAGCATCCATCACTTTTACGAGAGCTGTGGAAAGTAAAAGGAATCTAGATGTAATAGGCTGATTAACAGGCAATGCAACTTCGTGTGTAGTCGTAGGAAAAACAGAATTTGTATCTACGTGTAATAAACTATTGTGTTTCTCAGAACAGTGTTTACAATGAGACAGTCTGCATTTGTGTACACCATGACCTGGTCGAAGGCAGTTGAGACAGACATTAGAGTTATGAGCTTTTTTAATACGCGCCTGCACAGGTAAATTAGCAAACTTCGTACACTGGTATAAGTAGTGATCTTGTAGGCACACTGGACATGTATATTTTTTATGTGAATTTGAATTATTAGATGAAGGAACAAAGAGACTCGACTTAGGCTTACTACTATTCGTGAGACCTTCACGCGTATATTTTTGAGGATTAGACTCCTCAAGTGTCTCTAATAAGTCCGCTCTATTACTGAGAAAAGTTACAAACATATTTAATGTTGGAGGTTCAGTCAAAGAATTTCTATGTTCCTCCCACTCTCGGCTGGTAACCTGATCAAGCTTAGTGGTGATAATATAGATGACAAGCGTATCCCAGTGTTGAACGGGTTGTCCAAGACTTGCTAAAGCTCTAAGATTTTTGTTGGTGGTATCTATGACGTGACGCAATGACTTACTTGACTCTGTGCTGATTGTTTGGATATTGAAGAGTGCTTGTACATGGTTGTTGACAAGCAGTCTTTTATTGTCATACCTTTCACATAGTAGCTTCCAGGCAGCATCGTAGTTGTCTGAACTAAAGTCGAGATTATCAATAACAAGACTAGCACTTCCCTTTAAGGAAGCGCGTAGGTAATGCAGTTTGGTTATTTTGTCGATGCTAGTGTTCTCATGTATTATTGAAATAAAAAGATCCCTAAAAGGTAACCAATCATTATAGCCGCCCGAAAATTTAGGTAAATCAATTTTAGGTAAACGTATAGAGTTGTGTTTATGTGTGTCAGAATTATCAGAACTCACCCCGGTTGAAGCATCTCCCGAAAAGGACTTGTGAGCTCCAGTGATCAGTTGGCGAGCAGAGGCCACCAAGATATAATACTGCTTCTCGAACTCTTCACGCTCAGCAAATTGCTCGGTAGGGTCATCAATAGCTGCCTCCAGCTCATTCTGTAACACGTCATATTTCTCGTATAAGCCTTCGAATATATTAAGACGATATTCAACCTCGATTATCTGTACTTCACTCAACTTTTCGCAAGACTTAGAAACGTTTAGATAGGAAGCAAATTGCGTAAGCTTGGCCTTGATTGAAGCTCGCTTTTTAATAAAAGTCTTAATGTCAGCCATATTTAAATTGCTATATTAAATTTATTCAAGCTAAAATTAATAGCAGTGAAATAAAATAAGGAAAGTTAGCAGCAAAAATATAAACTGTGTGTTGCTTTTTATTTACACCAGGCGATTAAGCAATTGCCATCAAAAATGCCTAGTAATGCTACGGTAAATGTATGTGCACAAATTATTCATCAACCAAGCAATTATTCTAAATATTACACTGTAGATATTATTATGAATATTAAAACTAATGAATTATTATTATAAAAATAGATGAAGGTAATGAATTAATGTATGAAAATGTAGCTAATGTTTGATCAGATATGAAACTGAAGATGATTGAATGATTAGGCAATTATTGAAATAATTTACCTATGTACATAAGTATGTAATAAAAGGAATTTAAATGATTAGATGAAGTTGAAATGTAGATGATTATGAAAAATCAGAAGAGGAAAAAGTAAGAAAAATGGAACGATCTCACTGTTTTTGTAGCAAACCACTATGGTGATTGTAACGCAGGAACTCCTTGACGATGATTCCAAATCACGACGACAATCTGAAGACGTGGGCTTCCAATGAAAATAAATATTCGTCCTGGTTTCAAATATTCTTCGTTCTTGCACCCGTTGGTAAAGAAGAAACTCAACAAAGGCGGCAAATCTGTGACCGTGTTGATATTCTTGAAGTCCAAAGACAGGTAGCAATCCCAGGAACAGATGAAACTGCAACTTTCGAGTCCAGTAAACGGCTTTCAAATTCAAAAATTTTCGTCGTCCGTTGACGATTCAAAATTTGTTTTCTTCGGTTCTTGATGGCGGTTGAAGGACCAAATGTTGCCGACGATACCTCAGTGGAGTGTATAAATGAGACTAGTGGACTGTAGTTTAAAATGTATAATGATTTAGATATTTAATTACAATATTTGAATTAAATATGAGCGCGTAAACAATAGTTATAAATGATGCGCGAGCGTGGCCGTGTGCGATCGTGTCTGTGGCTGACTGCCGGTGCCGGAGGGCGAGCTCCGATGGCTGGAGTGGGGCGGTGGGGCGATGACGTAGAAGTCCCGTTAGCTCCGATCAGCTGTTAGGCGCGGCAGGTGCATGTCGAGTACTCGACAGTATTACTTTGATATAATTAATATATATTATTATAATATTCTATCACATACACACAACACCATCTAGCCCAAACTAAGCAGAGCTTATACTTTGGGTACTAGACAATGGATAAACATACATACATATTTACTTTTTTTTTGTAAATACATACTTATATACATACATAGAAATAATATGTATATATATAATTGTCTCAGTTTATAATATTAATCACAATGTATCTATGTATGACATCTCATTATTTGTCTATCCGTATAGGTAAGTAACATTATGCATACAAAAGGCTTTAGGGCACTCAAATGAAACAATAACCGTCGTTACATCATTTTATATTATTATTTACTATTTAAAGTTTGAATGATCGATAATAATACCCAAAGCAAGATACTAAATACAGGATACTAAGATACAGGCACTTGTACTATTACATGTATTGGATGTATAAAAATGTTATAGACATGGAATTCGTAAGTCATTATTACAAACAACAGGAAAGTTTCAAGTACCGAAGGAGATGTTTAAAGCTCCGTGTGACCTTTTTAAAAAGGTCTGATTGACTACTGATGAATGAGGAATTAGACAATTAGCGATTAATTATTATAAACCAATAAGACCATAATATTAGATATACATACCAATATTTTACTATTTTATGATATAACTGTTACCTGATTATTTTCCGTCTATCTGATGAGTACTCCATATTAACATTATTTTAAAGCTTTTTTTTAATTTACAACATACCTTTTTGAGGCTGCGATAAAATTTACGTTAGTCATTACATCCACTATTAAGTAAATTAGTATAATAACAGAAGGACACTCTCTTTCTTTCATTTCGTGGGCACTAGCTGATGGGTGCCCGTATCCCTGATTCCTTAGCTTCTATTATTTACGTGGTAGACAACCTCTTTTATTCAATAAAATTACAAACTTGTGGTTTATAATTTACAACCGGTTGAAGGATATTCAAAAAAGGTTTCGAAGAGCCTCTGCGGTTTATAAACATAATTAAAATTAGACAATTAGGTATAACTGGACAATTATAAAACTTATCCTTTACTTATTAGGCTATATCTAACTAGTGTGGAAGAAGATTTTATAAAAACAGTAGCAAGAAGTTCTACGAAAAATAACAGCGAATGTACATATATATTTTTTAAAAAGACAACGGCTTGAGGCACTTGGAATAATTTCTGTGTCGCGAAGGACTTTACAAACATTCAGACATCGAACACAATGAACGCCCAGACTCGGAACAACAATTTGTGGATGACACAATTTTTATCCCGTGTGGAGATCGAACCCATAACACTCAGAAGAAGAAACCACTTAAACGCCATCCGTGAGTTAAATATAGAAACCTTTTTATAAAATACTAGATGTGCCCGCGGTTTCACCTGCCTTTATGATTACTGAGCCGCCCTCGTGATTCGTAGCGTGGTATTATGTAGCCTATAACCTTCCTTGGTAAATAGGCTATCCAACACTAAAATAATTTTTCAAATTGAATCAGTAGTTCAACCAAACAAACAAACAAACTCTTCAGCTTTATAATATTAGTATAGATGATTCTGTTTATTTTAAGTGTGATCTTCTCTGTTGTATCTAAATCTTATTAATACTATGCTGATTAACCAATCAGTCAATGATCTCGATAGAAGCCTAAATAATTGTGATAATCTGTCGTATTTTAAACATAAGCAGAAAACTAGGAATTACTAGTACACACAGCGACACATCAACCTAGACTGTTTGGAGTTTGAACTATTAGAAGTTGAACGCTGCGAATTGTGCGAGAGTGTGCATTATATTTTGGTTATTTTGTCTCATTCACGCTGAACGGGGGACGCCACGCTCTATCCTTACCATTACATCGACACCACTAAGCACTGTCCCTTTCCCGACAATTCTCTATTTTGTATGTAGCGTAGTTATGCGTTTATAGGGTGTCTAACTTGATGTGTAGCCGTGTGTACCTAGAACGATTGATTTAGTATTTCCTATTATTCTTTTTAAAGTATCCTACGATATAAAAATATATGATACACTACCGTTGTTGCTTGTTCCGCTTACCACCAGTCGAGCCGTAAATGTCTGCCAATTAGTGGTGTAGAAAGAAACAAGCGGGACTTATTTACGGAAACAATTTATATTACACGAATTAAGTAACAAGTAAATAAAGTGAAACATGGAGCAATTATACTTCTTAAATATTAAAAATTAAAAACAAATAATGTTTTAATTAATCAAATACAGTACTTACTCATTTTATAATTCATATTATTTATAAACATCATTTAACATCATTGGTACTCAATTTTAATTAATATTATACAATAATAAATAACAAACAAATAAAAAGTAATAAATATATTTTTATATGATTAGATACAGCATTGTTAGAATGATTATGTTTGTGATTAGGATCATTTACATGATTGTCAGTACTTCGTGTATCTAACGTGGGGTGTGCTATTACAGGTTTTACAACGCTAGTGTAGCATGTAGTTTGACTTTGATCAACACATTCTCCAACAGTTGAATTAAATAGAGTATTGTTTGGGCACTTTATCAACCTCGCCGTTGCTATCTCGCCCATTCCTTGGACACATGCGATGTATGAATAACAATCCTGGCTTTCGGGGTTCATGAAATTACTTACAGACGTACAGTTGAAATTCGGGTAACATTTATAGTTAGTAGTGTTCGTACATTGTTGTTCTAAATGACTGTAAATGGAACCTTGAGGGCATGTGAGCTTGTATTGAGTGAAATCGGTTATACCACCAATTAAACACATTATGTAACCGCGACAATCTTGGTTTTCGTCGTTAGGGAATCTTCCATGTTCGGTACACGATGTCACGTAGCTAACGCTTTGGCATAATCCCTGTAATTAAAAACATTGTTCCTTATCATCAGCGCAACTAACTATTATCTAGAATTAAGACTTAATGTCTTTTAGAGGAAAGATAATTATTGAAGTGAAAACAAAAGATGTGACGACAATCCTTGGTATCATAAACATGGCGTAATTGAGGTTTTGTTTGAAGTGATTAATGTAAAGATTGTTAAAATAATTGTTTATTTTATGACTAAATTACAAAGATCTTTATTACAGAAGGTAAATAAAATGAAATTGAGTTGGCAAAACCCGATCGAGCAAAACGACAGCTTACATTTCAAATCTAACAACTAGGTAACTATGTAATGTTTATACATACACGTATTACGTCACGCCCTAGTAATTAATCCTGTGTCGCAGAGGTCTATATAAACATTTGAACAACGAACACTTTCCAGAACAATTTTTTTGTGGATCGCACAAATTTTTGTCACATATGGGTATCGAACCCACAACACTTGGAGCAGTAGCAATTCCAAGGCAACCACTTAAACAACTACATATTTGTGCAGTCACAATGTATTGTACCGTACATTTATAAAGAAGGTATTGTCCAAACTTTACATGTATAGGACAGTGAAAGTTTTGTATAAAAGCGTTTGTTTAAGGTTTGTTAGGTTTATTTGTTTGTCCCTTATTCAGCCTCTAAGGTTTGATTTCGGTTGGATTCAACATTTTGTGAATAAGAATGTAGGGAAGACGTCACAAATTAAGTACTTACCTAAATCTGCCAAGATTCAGGTACCTACCAAAGTGTGGACGTGGACACAGATGGGAATAAGCCTAAAGCGAAGGTCATTTAATTTTAATCCTAGATTTGTTTTATGGGAGTAATCAGTAGAGTAGAGTCGTTTTTTATAATTTTACTTCACCTTAAAATGTATGTGCTATTTTGTTTAAGTTACTTTAAGCAGGTACTTAGATATTAGCAACAGGATTGTTTCTTTAAGTCAGTAGGTTCACTTGTAACAAACAGAAGATAAGTAAACGCTGACAGGAAGCGTTTTATTAAACACATTTATTTATCTCACATAGGTCTACTCTACAGTTCAATCCTGTGGCGCGCACCTCAACTTTTCGAAGTTACGTGCGTATTGATTTGTTATTTATCGTCCGCATTAACGACAAAGAAAACATCATGAGGTAACCAGCATCCCTGAGAGCTGTTTATAATGTTCTCGAAGATATATGAAGTCTATCAGCCTGCACTTGGCTAGCGTGGTAGACTATACTATGACCTAACCCATCTTACACTGAGAAAAGGTCCGTGCCCAGCAGTTCTTACTGCTGGGCACTGCTGGTTAGGTCAGTTCATATTCAGGGCTCATATTAAACGATCTGCATGACAGAGTGTTAATATTCTCGAAGCATAATATAAACTCTAAGCGTGTTTGAAAAGGGTTTGACCAACGTGACCGACTATGGCCTAACCCGTCTCCAACTGATAAAAGGTCCGTGTCCAGCGTTGGAATAGCTTATAAACAGAAGCGATATTATAGCATTAATATAATAAGTATATGTAGATGTTTTCGTAAGATATACAAATAAATTACAGTATAGTACTAACTGATATACTGTTCACAACAACTTGGAATGCAATAAGTAGATATAAATATTGTTGGTACTTACAATGAATGATAGTGCCACTAAATAAAAATACTGTATTTTCATTGTAGAATATAGATATTCGGTAATTAAAAGTACACTATTACACAGAACTGTTTGCTACTAGAAGCGTAATCTACTTATTTTGAATGTATTCGCAACTGTTTAGCAGTTGTGTATCTCGTTTTATTGGTTTAACTTACAACTACGTAGTGATGGCAACTGAAGTAGATACTCCTTTCAGGGACGAACGCTAGGGATGGGACTTGTATCAATATACCTAAACATAATAAATGGAAAGTACCTATATCTCGCAATCTGTTCCATTGGTAACAATGTCGATAAATAGGTACCTATTCGTAAACTGACCTCACTAATAACGCTTACGGATCATTAGGAATTAGTAACTTATTCATTTCTTAGCATTAATAAAGCTATCGTTAACTTACCAAACGAATATTATGCCCAAATATATTATGATACACCATACATGATTTGAAATAAAAATTACAAATCTTGTTGATACCTAATAACATTACCCGATTTGTCAGTCCTCGATAGGAGTCCTAACCGACTTCAAATTAAGCCTGTATGTCCTAGTAAGTCTCTCAAAAGGCGGGGTATGCTTTCTAATGTTGTATTCCAAAAAGAACAGGGTACAACGTACTTTCCTTAAATTTTGAGGAGATGTCCTGTGTTTCTATGTATAATATGTAAGTACCTATTTACAAAAAAATATATATATATTATATATGTTTATCCATTATCTAGTACCAATAGTACAAGCTCTGCTTAGTATCACAGGTACTTTGTAACATATTATATTAGAAAATACCTGGCCCTTTGGGAGGCTTACACGGAGACATGGGTCCAACGTGAAGAGGCCCTTCGAGAGTTTTAATCAAACGTGGGATGGAACACCAACAGCGGCACTAGCCGCAGCAGTCGTAAGGCTATTGCTAAGTATGGATTCTAATATATGGCCTATGGCTATGGGTGTTTGGTGGACCGGTATATTGCTAACTATGGATGAAAAACGGCCTCTGCCCTGAATACTAATTATTATTATTATTATTTCCTGACGAATTCAAATATGTAAATCTTAGTTAATTAATCATTTACATAAAGTTTTAATTTACTAAATAGATTGACCTGCACTGATAACGCAGTGGTTTAAGTGGCCGCCTTACCACTGTCATTGCGCCGTGTGTTGTAGTTTCGATCCCAAAAAGAGACAAAAATTTGTGTTAAGCAAACATATAGTTATTCCGAGGTGGGGTGCTACATTCAAACTTCAGACACGAAGAACACTTCATGTCGGCAGTTTGAATATTTGTAAAGTCTCTCGCAACACTTTCAGGAAGTGCCTCTAGTGCGGGAGTTGTCACCCTAAAAAAATATAAATGAATCGGGGCTGTTTTTGTTGTCTATGCAAGTCAACAACAGTATTTGTTCGTGAAGATTAACATGTGGTGCCTTAATATAATCATAATAATAATAAGCCCCCTATAATCCAACCATACGACCGAGTTGAACACCTGACTAACGTCGGCGGCGGACACGCATTATTGTTTCTGGTGCGGCTAACATGGCTCTGGTAACCCATGTTTATAGAGACGATACTTAGAAGTAAACGTACAGGATCGCTTCCTGAGGCTAATCGCCGGGACACACTTGGAGCTGACGCTGGGTGTCACAGCATGCGAACCGTTGGCGACGGGGGACTGAACAGGCGGGTTCCCCTCGAACAAAATGCTACAGCCGAACGATCACCTTCACTCTCACTTATTTCAGTCCCCCAACTCATCATCATTATCCACATATTTATCTCGAACTACAAGGTCAACGGCTGTTGTGCAGGAGGCATTAGGCGTTAATCCTGCACCCACTGTTGGCCCTAACCATGCGCGAAAAAAATGGACTGAAGATATGAACCGATTTATATGGCGCACATACCTTGTGATAACCAAATGCGAGACAACCAACATGAACAACTATCTAGAATCTTTACACCTACAATTTAACAATAGATATCCGGCAATGCAAACAACACGCCAACGAATAGGAGACCAAAGAAGAGCTATAAATCGACAATCACATACAAAAAGCCGTTCTTCTTAACACATGTCGCCTCACACGTAAATTTCTTGCACCATCTACTTCTTAACTTCTTCCTCTCTGGCACACTTGGCTAAGTCAGGTTTTTACCCCTATGAAATAAAAGGGAGACTAAATATAAAACTAAACTAATAATAATAATATTAATAATTTATTTCCAAAATCAATAGTTACAAATATTGTGTAAAGGTATATATATATATGTATATATATATGTCAATAGTTACAAATATTGTATAAAAGTATAAGTACAAAGTGATTAAACTAGTAGAAATATCACCCATCCCTGTACTAGTTAAAACTATATCACAGGTGACGGAGCCTTTCAATACATCAAATTCAGTAAACTAACGCAAGGAACAGACTTAAAATATATTCAAATATAGTGCTATATATTATATATATTAACATAGGTAAAAACTTCAATACTAAATTAAATTAACACTCGTCAAAATAACAAATTTCGTAAATAAAGTATAGGTAACAATCTAGGTTATTATCTAATTCATTATTAAAAACATAGGTACATATTGTTCGTGTTGTAATCATAATTGTAGGTATGCATTTTTGTGTGTTAGCGACATAAAACCGCGTATCAGCAAATCGCAACACTGGGTCATTGTCTATTATATAACACTCGTATTGAGTTTATAAGTAATTATTTAATATATTTAGAGTTCGGATCATGCACTAAGTAAAGCAGAAACAATATGATAAATATATCCTTAGGGGTATCTTTAGGCGCCCCCACAATCGATCGAGTTTAAGTACCTTTTCTCGGCCATGAGTCTCGCCGGGCAATCAGCACTGCCTGTAATATGATTACTAGGCTTCTTAAAATGCAAGCATGTTGCGCATTTAGGTCCCTCTCGCTTTGCGCAGTCCTTTATAGAATGGCCTTGATCACCACAATGACCGCAAGTATAACTGCTCTCGCGACATGTCTTCGCCGCGTGCCCATACTGCTGGCACTTGTAGCAGCGTGTTACCAGAGTAAAATCCCTCACAGGACAGGACGACTAATTTATAAAGACTCTGTCATTAATGATGAGAGCTTTTCGTATTACTCCAGAAAGTTCAAGGACGTAATTACAGGTCTCTTGCCTGATTTATGGCTTCATTTAATAGACCTAAGGAACGTCTCGAGATTGGTATCCTGAAGTTTGCCAGCTATATTTTGAATAAAGAGGCAAGTGTAAACTTCAGTATCCTGCATGGACGAAGGAACTCCTATAAGTACCACTCTAGGCTTACGTTTAAAAGGCTCATCAATTGTAAGACCCATGTTCATGGTCTGGACGTGCTGTTTAAGCCTCTCCATGTCATCTTTATTATCAGTACTGATAATTGTATAATTACAATAATAATAATACAAAGAGACGGTGGTATCGCCGTCTCTCGTCTTTCGTAGTCCCTGGACGTGCAGATTCATTTGTTCAGGACGGCCTATCTTCTGGCTAATAGATTTTGTCTCCTCACTCGACTTTGATTTATCGCTGGGATAGATCGCCACGGAACTAAAATTTGACGACTGTATAAAAGTATTGGTACCAGTCTTCACCATGTCTGCGAAAGAAGGGTCTGTGGTAGGTTTTGTAGATTCTTCTACTCTTCTTATTCAAGACCTGAAGTCGCCGTGATACATACAGCTGGTCTTCTAGGGTTTTCACAGAGGAATATGTATGTACAGGTTTCATTTTGAGTGATTGGTACAGCCAGCTACGAAGTTCCCTGTCCAACTTTACGACATAAAGTGTTGATCCTTAATTTTTGCTCAGAGTTAATTTTGCTCTCTGATACAATAGAACACACTTTATTTAGGCACTTTTCAATGAACGTCATCCATGACTGAATTTCAGGCGTTGTTATTATTTCAAGGTTATCTTATTGACCTGAGGCTTCAGGTCTCGGTGAAGGCACATGTGCCTTGTCAGCTATAGGAGGTGGCGTGCGAGCGGTCCTGCTACTTCTATTAAAGGGACTGCCCTCCACGTACTAATAAATTGCACATATTTATTGTACGGAAGCGTAAATATGACACAGTTTGCGTTGCGCCGGCTAGCGCTAAAACGAGGTCACAATTTATAAATTATTAATTATTATTTTACTAAATAATTGGTCAACGCGTCTGTTCTCAATGAAGATTATAGACATAATATATTACGTTGAATTTAAAAAAATTATAGTATATGTCTGTATCTGTGAATGTGTCGCGTCCCTAGAACGGTCGTGAAAGATAAAATAGATAATGTTGTTTGTTCATACCTTTACATTATCAAGATGCTGTACTGTTTTAATTAGATGTGTCATTTACTTGAATACCGGATGAATGTAGAACCTAAAATAAGCTAATACTTTGTCGATTTTGTCAATACTCCGATTAAAGCAATATTCGTTTCAAATTTCATGTTGTTTCAAATAAAATAAAATGGAAAAAAATTCTATTGCTCTAGCAACCTATGCTAGAGCAATAGAATTTTTTTCCATTTTATTTTATTTCTAGCTTTGGCCTGGCAAGAGTAGGTACATTTTTCTGGTAAAAGTTACCCTTAGTCCTTTTACGTACCTCTGACATCGTGTATACAAAACTTCATGATGATCGGTCGAGAAGTTAATGTGTGAAAGTATAAACAAACGAACTCACATTAACATTTATAATATTAGTTAAGATATTTAACATTAGAATCTGAACAGTGAATAATCAATAAAGTAGTTGAAACAAAATCTTTTATTATTTAAGTAAATAATAACATTACCCAAACACTAAAATACAAAGAACTTTTTAAATCTACTCAAAAATAAATAAGATACAAGTGTTTTAAATCTGGTGGTTGGGATGATTGTCAAATGACAGAAAAAGGATGCACCATACAAACTATGACGTAAACGCTATTTAAACGCAACTGTCCGAGAGAGATAGCGTGATATCCCTACACGCCGACTTTTTCTTATATCCAAATTTAAAATATTCGTTACTCCCTTATTTTGCGATCAATTTTGATAATGTGTGCACAGAAAGAAATGTATTGATTATTGGTATTTGCGTGTAAAATAATGTAGAAGGTTAAAAATTGGCAACTTTGGTAAGGAAGGTTAAAAATTGGTTGTTATGGTGTAAAAATGGTATGCATATGGTTATATAAAAAGGCATAAATTATATTTCTGAAATGTTGGCAATACGCGAATAAATATCGCTTAACATACAAATGTTCACAGGTCCTTGGACATAGATCAACATCTAAATATATTCTGCCACATATTCTACCACATACACACACAACATCATCTAGCCCAAACTAAGCAGAGCTTGTACTATGGGTACTAGACAACTATTATTATTATTATATTTATAGTAAGTAATTAAATAAAGTTCTAAGTTTTGGCACTTAAACGATAACTACCTGTGTGTGTAACTAGTGCAGTAACAATTTCTGTATCCAATGGATACAAGAAAACCTAGACTCGAAACAAAAATGTATAAATCATAAACATTTTTGTCCCGTTTAAGGATAGGAACCACAACACTCAGCTGTGCGTCATCCGTGCAATCATGTTATAAATGTTTACTATATCAAAATATTTATTAATATAAATTTAATATAATATAATATTTTTATAAACAATACTGATTGTGAAACCATGGTGTCGGATAGAGGATAGTAGTATGGTCAATTGGTTTGTTTGAGAAACCGAAATTACTTAGTCCTTGTTTTTACTAAATATTATTATAGTATTAGTTATACTGGCCGCTGGGGCAGAAAGGTTCTGGAGTGACGGCCATGCACCGGAAGACGCAGCAAGGGTATGCCCTCACAAGGTTAGATGCGAGTGGCCCAAGATAGATCTGGGTGGAATACCTTGGGGGAGGCATATGTCCAGCAGAGAACGTCTTTCAGCTGAGATGATGATAATTAGTTATATTTTATATAGCTAATCATCTACATGCAATAATAGGTCTTTAGTTTAAATTAAGTGGCTTTAAGTGAATACGGATCTATTGAATATATGTATAATAAATAAAAATTGATCCGTATTCACTTTAATTCAGAATAAATTTTAGTGATCACTCTACATTACATTTTTATTTTTATATCTAGTTGCTGAGTACCTGCGCTTGGCAGGTGCTAGCTGCAGTGGATTGCACAGTTTCAGGGCCTGGCCGGCACGCGGTAAAATCGTCACACTGCAAGAACTACACTCTGTGCCTTTATATTAGTGCTAAAGCCAAACCTCCTTATAAAACTTATAACTATGTGTGCCCTACGATGACTGTGTTCAACCATAAGATGAGGAAGTGTATTGCACCTGGTAATTATGTATGCAAACAATAGCGATCAACTTGTATGTCTTGGGTTTAAAAATAAAACATTTTAACCAGGAATTGTTGCTTTTAATTTCTTAAGTAATTAAGAAGTATCTTCGATACTTATTTATAAACGACTAACATGAACGAAAACGGCTACAGCCTGATTTTTTTTTGTTAATTATTTTTTCATTATTTAATATCTGGATCCAATTCGGTATTTTTTGCATTTGATAGCCCAATTCCACCACGACAGCGGAATAGTAATCATAACCGTGATTAAAAGAGCGGGGGATAGCTAGATTGCAGAATGGAGCTCCCTGTTTTAAGGTTTTCCGAAAGACTACGAGGTTTTTCAAGAGGGTGATAAATAGGTTTTTAAAGAGTCGGCATTCATTTTATTTTATTACATTTTTAATTATTTTCAAGCACATCCCACACATTCTTAACAGGTTACAACCCAATGCGATTGTGGGGTAAAATTGAACTTAATATAAACACAACTTTTATAATTAATTACTTATCTAAAATAAAAAACAGACATTCATACATCGAAAATAAAAAATAAAATTTAAATAAAACTAAAAATTTAACTGGCTTTCATAATTTTTACTTTTTGTGTTTATCTGCCTTACATAAACCGGGTGCAACTTGTAAGAATGTATGTATATTAAATTCACACTGTCTAATGTACGACAACATGGTACTTATGTATTCTTATTATGCTTAATTTTGTTAATAGGTTAGTCTACTACATGCTAACGAAGCACAGCATAATCTAGATTTAATTTATATTTTCATCCGCGCGAATTTCGGTAATTAATTCAAGTCATTTTAGGGTATTAAAAAGATCGTTAAGAATTATAAAGAACTCTTATCTAGAGTAGTGTAACTTTACACTAATATTCATATCTACAGTGCTTATGAGAGCTTATAAAATATGATAGATATATAGGTTTAAATGTATATTTAAACATTCAAATTTATTTGTCATAATAATATATGACTATATAGCTCATTGGGGAGACCAACAGACTGCAATGCAGAGGATCTCGGGTTCGAACCCACGTCGCGCACCTCTGACTTTCGGAAATTATATGACTTTTCGAAATTATGTGCGTATTGATTGACAATTATCGTCTGCTTCATGCCTCGGAGAGCACGTTAAGCCGTCAATCCCGGCTGCCATCTATGAACATCTATGGCAGTCGTTATTGGGAAGTCAGTGCCCTATAATATCCTGACACTGGTCTAGCCTTAAGGTATCGTTAGCCTTCGGGTTGCGGAGGTCAAGTGGCAGCCGCTCCGTGTAAAAACTGATATCCAATTAAATCCGGTTAGACCAGAAAAGCCGACCAAGTGACTTGGGAATAATAAAGGCTAGGGAGAAGATATGACTATGATATCATTCCTTGTGATAAGCGCATGCCTAAACTACATATAGGTAAGGCCAAAGCCGCACTAACAACTGCACAACATTCGATGTATTAATCTGAAGACTATACCGCCGAGGCAGCTCTGGCACTGCAACGACGTGATGATTAAGTTTGTTTTCACGTGGTCACCGACGCGTCTATCGCCGCCATCGCCGTACCAGTGCAACCTCGGCCTTATAGTCTTAAGACTAATTGTACTACCACCGCCGGATAAAATTTATCTATAAGATAAAAGTCTCGCCATCTCTCTTCTTTAATCTAACATGAGTGAGACAGCATGCGATTTATCTTTCGCATAACTTTTACTTGTTAGTGGTAGGAGTGGCCGTAAGACATTTAATGTTATCACGACATATTTGAGTTTTAATTGGTTCTTAATCCACT
The DNA here is from genome assembly GCA_963675205.1 of Catocala nupta. Taxonomy (NCBI): domain Eukaryota; kingdom Metazoa; phylum Arthropoda; class Insecta; order Lepidoptera; family Erebidae; genus Catocala; species Catocala nupta. The sequence continues at coordinate 10,511,684 of OY776081.1, forward strand.
GGCTTATTTGTGTGGTGAAGGTACTCCATGGTTAGATTTTCGGTACATATTTCTTTTTGGTTGCACTGTTTGCTGATGGTACGAAACTAATATTTATACTATCTCATTGGTTAAGTAGATTTAAAACTTGTTTGTCTTGACAGGCCCAACAAAACGATTATTCGATTTTCAGTTATGAAATTCGCAGTAACAGCCCAAGTTAGAATATCGGTGATGTTACGTACCCCATAGTTCAGCAAGTACTTAAAACCGTTGAACCCATGCCTGATCTTCCTACAGTCGTGTCGGAATGCCAGACTATAAGTATAGAGAGTGCAAAATATGTACTATATTATCTCATAAGATGGCTAGACTCTTTTAAGACTAGCCGTCGTGTACGAAATTCAGTCTAGACGACATTGATTTTAAAGCATTTGGGATCGGGAAACCATTTCACTAAGTAAATAGTATGTTCACGCAAGTAACAAAATGATGTATTGTAAAAATAGTAATGCAAGACATAAAATTAACACTCTGTTCCTGAAAACTAGTCGACGACGTGTCAACATCAATTAATTAAATCGGCTATTGCTAATTCAGTTGGCCAATCACAGCAGTTTCTGCGCAATTATTTGTAGAAAATATACCTACATTTAAGCATTTCCATGATCAAGGTTCTTCTTTATAGATTACCTTTTTCCTCTTTTATAATTCTGTTTGTATTTATCTGTCTTTCATAAACCGGGTGTAACGTGTGAGTATATTAAATTCACACTGTCTTATGTACGACAACATGGTCCTTCCGTAACTTTGTTATAATAATTAAGTACAGGAAGTAATAAAAACTAAACTATTTCTTGGTCTTCTATTTAATTCAAAATAACGACGGGTAGCTTACTTACCTTATCGCCCAGTGAAACTCAGTTGGGCTGCTTACGCCATTGTGAAAGTCTAAGGGCTTACCCAAGTTTATACAGACATATTATTTAGAGGAACACTAATCTCAAAAGCGTGGTATGTTAAAACATAGCCCATGTAATTTGGGGATAGTATACATTTTATCAGAATTACCAGAGAATGAAATCTATATATACAAACAGTTTTTGGTTGAGTAGATAGAAACTACAGATTTCCAATAAAGGTTCAATAATTTTATGACTTCAGTAGAGCTACTCGTATAAATTACCAGCTTAGTGACGGAACTACGTTACAGTACTTATGTCCTTTTCTGGACCCCTGACAACGTGTATGCAAAATTCGTGATGATTGGTCGAGTAGTTAAGGCGAGCAAGCATAACAAACAAACTCACATTTGCATTTATAATATTAGTTAGTATGTAACAAAATAGTGACATCGTAATACTCTTTGTCAGTATATGTTTTCGGCTATTATTATCATAATACTCTCTATCTGTCAGTATATTTTTCTGCTCTTAATATTAGAGAACCAATCTTCTTCTCCCTAGCCTTTATTATTCCCAAGTCACTTGGAGTCGGCTTTTCTGGTTTTTTGACTGGACATCAGTTTTTACACGGAGCGGCTGCCACCTGACCTCCGCAACCCGAAGGCTAACGGTACCCTATGGCTAGACCAGTGTCAGGATATTATAGGGCACTGACTTCCCAATAACGACTGCCATAGATGTTCATGGCAGCCGGGACCGACGGCTTAACGTGCTCTCCGAGGCACGGAGCACGCGATAATAATTTGTCAATCAATACGCACATCATTTCAAAAAGTCATATAACTTCCGAAAGTCGGAGGTGCGCGACGTGGCGTGGGTTCGAACTCGAGACCCTCTGCAATGGACAGTGGACTGTAGATTAACATTTTTGTATGCAATTACGTTATCAGGCCAAGTTTTAATAAACACCAGTTTACAATAGATAATCTTAATTAGCAGTTACAATAGCAATAAGCACGTAATCCACACGGGCAAGAGCGGTAGATAAAGGTTGGCCGACATGGCCGTGCCTTGCCTTCTCCAAAATTATATACATACTAGATGTGGCCGCGGTTTCACCCGCATTTATGATTACTGCGCCGCCCCCGTGGGTCGTAGCGGGATGTTATATAGCCTATAGCCTTCCTCGATAAATGAGCTATCCAATACTAAAAGAATTTTCAATTCGGATCAGTAGTTCCTGAGATTAGCGCGTTCAAGCAAACAAACAAACTCTTCAGCTTTATTATATTAAGTATAGATATATAAAATTTTAATTTTATGTATAGGACATAAATAAGATTATGTCGTATATAAACAATTTCATTGAATTGAAAATTACTGTACGGATTGTGGTGGTTAAAGTTGCCGCCTCGCCGCCGCGTCGAGTGTTGTCGGTTCGATCCTCAGGACAAAAAATTGTGTGATCCACAAATGATTGTTCCGAGTCTGGATATTATTTGTGTCCGTTGTTTGAATGTTTGTAAAGTTTCCCGCGGAACAGTAGCCACGCTTAGTGCGGATGTTGTCTTTTTAAAAAAGAAAACCAACACAGGCTGGGCTTAAGTGCCACGTTTACACGGTGGAGCCAATTAGAGCGCGCCAAGAAATCAAGCTCATGAGGAGCCATTCTTTTTTATCTTTGCTGAACGATTAATATTAGAATTCCACGTGGTTATTTCTTTCTTCAATCCTGGGTTCTTCCAGCGGAGTGTGGAAAAGCTCCTGATAAAGCCGTCAAAGTGCACCACTTCAGCTGTAATGATGATTCAGTGTGGAGGACTTCGGTCGTGGACTACACGTCATCAGACATAATTTTGACTGACAACAATAGCAAGCAAGGCAATGAAGATTTTACCGCGATTTGAATTCGCAGGTGGGACGCGTTTTTTGACTAAAGAAGATGTTTCATTTTCGGCTATGAAATGTACTATCAGACAAAAAATAGCAAAAAATACCAGGAATCGGGGAAAAATATTATTTCCGGCATTTAAGTCGAATTACGATTGCGCATAAAAATAATAGTTTTTATACATATTATTGCCATTATATTCAATATGGCGGTGGTTCTTGATCATATACTTTTGCATGCGTTCATAAATCAGATCGAAAACTGTACAAAAGTACTATATAATTAATGTATATAATATATAAATATATATTATGTCAATAATAAATATGTTTTAGAATATCATATAATCATTTAAACTATCATACACATATAATATACTGATTTTGCACGGTGCACTCCAGAACGAAACATTTTGTTTATGTTTGACATTAACTGTCACTGTTATATTGACTGATAATAAATATTCCAATACTGAATTGGTGTTTCTTATTACAATTTCCTGAATTCATACGTTTTCCTTTCATTTCTACAAGAATTATCAAATCTTTGGTTAATATTATTCTAGGAAGAGTTCTTTTACTTCTGACAATTCTAGGTTATGTATAAATGTCATATACTAACTTGTCATAGATAGTCCGTACGATAAACGTCAAACATTTTATATTTTATTTTGCGCAATGGAATTACTAGAAATTAATAAAAAATTTCGTAACTAAATGTATTTAGGGGTACATTTTCCAGGTTTCCTGAGGATGTACAAGTTATAGCCGGAGTCCTATACAAAAGTGTAACATCTCCTTTAATACATAAATCTTGGACGTAAAATACCGTAGACGTGCAACGCGTTGGTGCTGAATGGAAATATCTTCATACGGCACCAGTGCACAGCACTCATATTTCTACAACATTTGACAGATAGGTTTCACTAAAACAGTGCAAGCTTTTACTAGAATCTTCTGGTTAGCAAATTACACCCAACCAGATTTTGAAACGAAACCAGCGATCTTACGATCGATAAGTGAACAAAGACTTCTACTTATGCCCCTGGACAACAAGGTAATGTTAAAAAAGGATATTAGTCACCTCGTTGGTTAATCATCATCACACCTAATGAAAGTTTAAACCGTTATAATCCATGAAGATTAAGATAATCCATCAATTTAGAGAGACAATCGGATTAGTTACTTTTACAATACTGTTGGGTATAAATTGCTCCATTTGCCACAGGTTTATTCACAACAGCAACAATGGGGGATAAGATCATCATTGCTGTTTTTGTTAGTATTGCCAATTTTTATATTTATTTTGAAAACGTCTGCTGCACTGCAAATAATTGCCGTAACGTTGGGACCTTAATATCTCAATTTCTGACAAAGCTGAAAAACATAGTGTCTGATCACTGATAGGCCGTTGCAGCTCGAGACGTCAAACATCAGGCACAGACAGCCAATGAGACTTAGAACAGTTATTTGCAAATTATACAAATATTTGTCCCGTGTGCCCTTTGCACTTACCACAGACGGAGCGACATATTGCCGAGATGATCACTTAAACCATTGCGCCCATCCATAAAACGTAATTCAGATATCGACGAACAGATTAGGATATTTTATTTCATTAAACGTTGATAAACATTTCTTTACTTCGTATAAGAAGAATACAAAACTAATATACTATTATTTTTCTAGATACTGTGCGGCTTCGCTTGTCAGGCGTACGCTACAGTAAACTGCACGTCAGCTGGGCGTTTTGCAGACCCCGACGACACAACCTGCAAGAACTATACTCTGTGTGTATATTCCAGTACCACAAACACGTATCTGGCGTACAACTACGTATGTCCTACTACATCGTTGTTCAGTACAACCCTCAGTCAATGTACTTCACCGAGTAACTACGTGTGCAATGTCACGGCTACGAACACTACAACTTCAGTGTGCACAGCTGACGGCTACATCGCAGACCCTAGTTCAACAAATTGTTCGACATACATAGAATGCGTGGAAATCAACGGCACTTACACGGAAACGACGTACACTTGTCCAGATGATACATATTTTAACCCGAATACTACTTTATGCGAATCTGATTACAACTGTACTACAAGCACGAATTCGACGTTTACCTGCACCGCAGCCGGTAGATATGCCGACAGTTCGGACACTACGTGTCAAAGTTATTACTATTGCGTTGCGTTGTCCAATGGCACATTTGTGCAGTATGATTATATTTGTCCTAGCACGTCACTGTTTAATCCATCAACTAAAGTGTGCACCTCATCTTATACATGCACTACTACTTGATCCCTTTTGTAACAATCTCTTCGTAAAATTGTTTTCAGCGTGTTTTATGGTAATATAGTCTTAATCTTGGATCTGTCTATAACAGACATATATTGTTAGTTAATTAATAAATAATAAATCATTAGCGCATATTATATTTTTATCTTTCATTTATTTTCTATCAAAAAATGATCTCCATATTTACTGTTTGTTAGAAATTTCAATCTAATAATTCGCAATGTATTAATTAGGGGTAATTTGTGGTAATTTTTTATTTTATTTTATTGAATAGTAATATAGATTACTGTACGTAACAGACTACAGACTAAAACATATACACACATAATCTTAAACAATATACAATACTCAAATCTGGATTCCAATTGTAACTATACACATCATTTAGTTAGTGAAAGAGAATATAAGCGAGTGAAGATTCGATATAACAAGCACTGATATTATATAAATATAAAATAAATGATATAAAAATTTTAAATAGGTACTAGGTGATTATTTTATTTTTATTTTTCCTTAAGGTTTATGCTATCTTAAGGCTAAGAAATACACTTTTCGATCTATTCTCATACCTACCAAATATACATAAAAAAAACATAAAAATAGGTCGAACTGTTTCGGAGGAATGTGACCACAAACACCGTGACACGAGATTTATATATATATATATCGACGCTTGAAAGGCAAAAATTACTAAGCGATTTGTTGGACGATATTGAGTTATATACATCATTGAAATCAGCAAAAAATTCTGCGTCGATTGGTCATACTCTCGTACTGCTACGAAGAGTTTTGTTGTCGCTTAGTAACTTTAACAAAATTACATTTTCACAATTTTCGGCGATTAATGATACTGATTTAATGAATAACTTTCACTTAGTAGGTATTCGATTTTAACTTTTTACACTTAGTAATTTTTGTCTTGATTCGAAATAATACGTTTAAACATTAAGTATTTTTTCCTTACGGTATCTAGGGTATAAGCATTGCTTAAGAAAATTTACCTGATTCATTTATTAGTGTTTTCTTCATTTAAGAATTTTTAACACACCTTAATTATGTACTCATTTTCATTTTGTAGTTTTTTCTAAATGGTAATGTACTTTAAAACGTAATAAAGCAGTATTTTTTCTGCCTAAAAAGAATATATTTTATCGTTTAGTAATATTTTACCTGCCGTTTTTTATTGTTTTTGTTACTTAGATAACTATTTATGATATGAAATTTGTATAAAAATGAGCTTATCCCTGTTGCAACTATTTTGTTTTGTCGCATAAACGCGGTGTAAAGCAGATTTTGAATGGCGGTTGGTAAAAAAAATATCGATTGGTCTTCACCGAACTGTCGCATAGGCAACCTGCGTGCTCACGCGCTTCGCACAAAGTACGTCGCGTAGCTCGTGATAAGTACTTGGTAAGTGTTTTCATTATAAAAATTTGATGACCTTATTTAATACGCATTTTATAGATTAATTTATATTTATTGTTTTAGTTACATAATTAATCGCAGCAAGCGAATAGATAACATAATTAAGCAGGCTATGTCAACCGCGGGTGTGGATAGCAGAGATTTGACTTTGGTAATTTACCTGCTTAGTTAAATACTAAATCATTATTCTCTCAATTGCAACTAGTAGATGCAAGTAATATTAAATTTAATTTCTAGGGACCAAGATATCGAAAAAAAATGTCTGCGAAAGTTCGCAAGAAACTTGTGCTTTAACGCATAGTAAAAGTGTGCGTGTGTGCGTGTAGGTTAAATAAATTTTAGATTCGATGACATCGCTTCTTACACATTCTTGTCCAGTATTTATCGGATGAAGGTTAAGAAATCTTCATCTGATAAATTAATCAACGTAGTTTTACCGAACTTTACAACCTTTCTCACCAGACTGAAAGAATGGTAGAATTAGCAGAACTGACATTTTCTTGAACGTTGCTTGTTACCAATTCAAATCAATTTTTCACACTATAGTAGGTACCATATCCCGTTATGAGCAAATCTGTAACATGTAGATGGATGCATCTATTTTACTTTTAATCTACACACTATAGCGCTATCACACTAGCGATTTGTAAGCGGCAGTGATCTCGCAACGAACGCGCAACGAGCTCAGTGCGATTTCGTGGGAACATTGTCAACAGTTCCAATCACGGCGAGCTCACTGTACTCCCAAATCACTACTAGCGATTTGGGATCGACTGCGAGCACGCCGCGCACTCGTTGTGTAATCGTTGTTGCTCACAAATCGCTAGTGATAATGCCCGTTAAATTTGTACTGAGCGAACCGAACATCTTTTTTATATATTATTTTCAGGATGAATCACTTTCAGATGAATACCCTTCAATAATATCATTTGCAAGTACTCTTGAGACTCTATCTGCTGGCAATAACATGGAGGTGACTGGCCTAGTAAATATTGATCAACAGTACAACAATTATAGTGAAGCATTGATGGATGAAAATGTAAGTGGCCCGTCAGGCCCCACCTTAGAATTCGTACTTGCATATCTATCTAAAGAACAGAATGCAGCCCTAGTAGATGATTATTTTGTTGTTCAAATTGGCATACTTACCAGATAAAGAACTTAGAAACATTGAGGTTGGATTGAATATACCGGAAACGTCCGCTACAAGCAACACTCAAGAACGAACAGTTAAAAATACTAAAGGTAAAAAATACAGCAGAAATGTATATTGCAAGCAACACCCAAGTAAGTGCCATTTCTACAAGTTTTACCATTGTGGGATGCTCTTAAACTGGCGATTCAAAATCTACAAAGCCTCAAAACGGTCGTAAACGTAAGTGCAAAACTGATAAAATGTACATTGATTATTTATCAGATGAAGATTACTCAACCTTTATCGATTGTGAAGAAGCTGCAATTTCAGATGAATGGTTAGGATCTACTTCTTTTTCTAATGACGATAAAGTAGTTACAAAAACAGTAAGAACAAAAAATGTAAAACGTCTAAAAATACAAAAGCTAAAAACACAAGTTTGGATGACATTAATGAAAAGGTAGTGGAAGAAAAAGGCTTGAGAAACAAAAGAACAAACATGAGAAAGGAATGGTCAATAAAAAATATTGGACAAGAATATGTGCGAAGTGATAGCAAAATCATTAAATCTAAATCTATTCAACCTAACCCGTAAATCATTGGAAAAATGTGGAAATAACTATGAAAATATTGATACTGAAAAAAGACAAGGTATTTGATCATTTTTGGGGACTCTCGGGAGATCGTTGAAGAGACTGGTTAGGTTAGGTTAAGTATAACACGGGGTGTGTGGCCAGAGAACCTCCCCGTGTGCCCGACGGCTGCTGGTCCTTTCTACATTTTAGTGGATTGGAACGGCAGTCGTTGGGCCGGTACACCCCGGGCAACACGGGTAATAATGTCCTTTCGGGGGCATTATTACTCGTGGCTAATACTCTGGCACACGCGTAGGGAACCCGAGGCAGTTTGTCTCGGGGTTATCGGCCCGCAAGGGCCGCGTTTGGGGGTCTCTCCACGTGTTCCTCTGATTAGCAGAGGAAACGTGGATTTGAGACAGGGAGGGTAGAGGAAGAAAACCTCGGTAAAAAATAACAAGTAGGGGCCCGTAAGGCCAGGGCAGGCCTAGGTAGGTAGGGTAGTAGGATTAGGGTTGTTAGGTTTAGGATGGTAGGAGTAGGGTTGTTAGGTTTAGGGTGGTAGGATTAGGTAACCTACCTACCTAGGTAGTTTAGTTTAGGTTTAGGTGTAGGCGTCCTGCCCAGTTAGGCGGTTTTGGGGTGTTGGGGCGGGTGGATTGGTCCAACATGGACCCCCACCCGGCTCAACACGCGGGGCGATGGAGGAAGACAGCCTCTCTATTTTTTAGAGAGGTTGTCTTCCTCTATCACTAGTGGTGGCCGTTAGGCCGGTTTGGGAAGCTTAGGCTTCCTGCCCAGTCGGGCGGTTTTGGGGCGGGTGGATCGGTCCAGCATGGACCCCCATCCGGCCCAACCCGTAATCCTGAACTGACAGGACCGGGGGCATTCGGGCTGCGAGGAAGAAAACCTCTATAAAAAATCACCAGTGGGGCCTGTAAGGCCCGGGTGGGAGCACATAGGGGAGGGGAAACCCAATCCTGCTCCAATGAACTCGTTACCCGTTGAGTGTCGTTGATCACGTCTAGCGGCTCAACGGGACCGAGGGGCTTGCCTTAGTTGGCCGGCCCGCGAGAAGGAAAACTCAGACCACCCAACAGCGAAGTTGTAAAAACCTCTGGGCACCTGCCGTCCCCCAGCAGTATGTAGGCCTTCCCCCGGAATGAGCGTCACCCGGGGGTCGACTTTAGATCGTCTCCACTCGTGGGATCAAAATGGAAAATACAGAAAAACAACAACCCAAAGATGTTGAGAAGGAGAGGAAGGAGGAGCATGGAGTGCCATTGCGCGACTCCAAAGGGCGCTTTAAGCGCCCTTTACGACCACGCGCCAGCAATGGTAGAGATAGCGCGTCGACGCCTGACGGAAGCCGGAGGAGCTCCGTCAGCGTCGAGTCCGGGTCCGAGGCGGGCTCTGGTTCGGAGGCCAGTCGGCCTCAGAGCCGGTGCTCGTCAGCGACAAGAAGAGAACGGGAGGCTTCCGCGAAGCGCCGGAAGACAACGCATCCCGTGCCGTCGCACTCGTGCTCAGACACGGAGGTGGAGGTGGTGGAGGGGATGCCCTGTCGAGGAAGGGCTGGTTCCCCGATGCCGCCTCCCTCCACGAGGAGGCTCCTCGGGCAGCCTTTACCTGCCCGTCAGGATGCCCCGAAGACGGTTGAGGTCCCGGATGCGTCCCCCTCGGCTGGGGACTCGGTTGCCGACCTCAGGCAACGGTTTGAGGCTGGCGCCGAGACCGTCCTGAGGGTGGCGGCCCGGTCCGGCAACCTGAAGGGGGGGTTCGTCCGGGACCTAAAAAATGCCACGGAGGATATGAGGGAGGCCTTCTTCCACCTGTGGGGACAAACTTCCTCCGACCTTCAGAGGCGCTGGAGGTCGGAGAATGAGGGGCTGCATAGGCAGCTGGCGGAGCTCCGAGCGGAGGTGACGGCCATGAAGGCGGCCGCTGCCGCTGCCGCTCGGACCAACGCCGCCAAGACGCCCTCGGCCGCCGCCGTGGCGCCTGCCGGGAGGCTGCGGGAGGAGTTCCCACCCCTCCCGCGGCGCCCAGCACGGCCCCTCACTCCCGCGGAGGACCGGCGTCCCGCCTGGGCGGACGAACTTATGCGGGCCACGGTGGCTCAGGCGCGCAACGTGGTTGATGCGTGCCTGGCCAACTATGGCCTCACGCCCGTCCCTACCCTGGGCCCTCCGCTCGGGGGCCGCCCCCGGATGGTCGGAGGCACGCCGGCTGGCCCGGCGCCCTCCAGTCCACCGGTTGCGCGGCAGACATCTGCCCCCACACCATCGGCCTCCTCTTCTAAGGGGAAGGGGAAGGGCAAGGGGAGGGCGACCGCCGCTGTGGCGCCGCGGCGCCCCGCCTCCCAGCCCCAACCCGCCCCGGTGGCCTCTACTTCGGCTGAGCAGCCGTGGACAGAGGTCGTCGGGAAGAAGAGGAGGAAGAAGAAGAAGAAGAAGGCCTCCCAGGCTCCCCCGGTGAGCAAGAAAAAGGGCCTCCGCCCAGCTAACCTGCGCCCCCCGCGCTCCACCGCCGTTGTGGTGGAGCTGACGGAGGAGGGGCTCCGGCAAGGCGTTAGCTACGCAGGCGTCCTCCAGCGGGCCACACAGGCCATGAAAGGCAACCTTGCCGAGATGGGCCTCGCTGGAGGCGTCTTCTTTAAGGTTGCCGCCACTGGGGCCAGAATCTTAGAGGTCCCAGGTGCCACCTCCGGCGACAAGGCGGACAGGGTGGCCGAAACAATTCGGTCACTCTTCACGCCTGAGGAGGTCAAGGTCTCCCGCCCGGTAAAGTCCGCAGAAATGCGAGTAACTGGGCTGGATGACTCGGCCTCCTCCGAGGATGTCGCCGCTGCGGTGGCACATGCCGGAGCCTGCCCCCTGGCGCAGGTCAGGGTGGGGGAGATGCGCCGCGGCGAGAGTGGCCTGTGCACGGTGGTGGTGCGCTGCCCCATCGCCGCGGCGAAGAAGGTGGCGGCCGGCCGTTTGCTGGTCGGGATGGTCTCGGCTCAGGTGAATCTCCTGGAGCCGAGGCCTAGGCGGTGCTACCGCTGCCTCGAACCGGGGCACGTGAGGCAGCAATGCACCGCTGAAACTGACCGCAGCGATCTCTGCTATCGCTGCGGTCAGCCCGGCCACAAGGCCGCCGCCTGCTCCGCCGCAAAACCTTCCTGCAGCCTCTGTTCTGCTGCAGGAAAGCCGGCGGAGCACCGGATGGGGAGCAAATCTTGCTCCCCACCGAGACGACGTAGGGCCAGAGGGGCGGTCGCCGGGACTCCGGCCGCCCCGGCCCCGTCCCAAGCAGGGAGAAGTACGGAGGCGATGGACACCTAATATTAATTATGGCCCATCGCCTCCTACAGGTGAATATTAACCACTCCGCCAGGGCGCAGGATATCTTGCTGCAGCACATGGCGGAGTGGTCAATAGACATCGCCGTGGTCGCCGAGCCTTACTGCGTCCCCAGCCGAAACAACTGGTTTGGGGACCTCGGAGGCTCGGCGGCCATTGTTTCGTCCGGTCCCTCGCTCCTGGTGATGACAGACAGGGGCGAGGGATATATATGTGTTGATTGGGAGGGAACCGTCCTGATCGGGGTGTACTTTTCTCCAAACCGGCGCCTCGCCGAGTTTGAGCAATTTTTGGGCGCGGTGGGGGCCGTTATTAACCGGTACCCATCGCGTCCGCTCGTGGTGGCGGGGGACTTCAATGCCAAATCAACGGCTTGGGGATCCCCTGTCACCGACGCTCGCGGCGACGCGCTGGAGGAGTGGGCGATTGCGACCGGTCTCGTGGTTCTTAACCGGGGATCGGTCGCCACGTGCGTGCGCTGGCAGGGTGAGTCCATTGTGGACATTTCGTTCGCAAGCCCTGCCGTAGCGCGCCGCGTCCGGGACTGGCAAGTGCTGGTCGAGGCGGAGTCACTGTCGGACCACCGTTACGTGCGGTTCGACATCTCCGCCTCGCCGGCGATCCCGGACGATCGCCCCAGGAGAGTGCACACCCCGTCGTCCCCACGATGGGCGTTGAAACGTCTCAACGTAGACGTGCTGGTGGAAGCCTCCATCGTCCAGGCCTGGACCCCAATGGGCGAAGGGCCTGTGGAGGTTGAGCTAGAGGCGGAGTGGTTCCGGGGCGCAATGACGCGGATTTGCGACGCGTCGATGCCCCGGGCCAGTGCTCGACCTCCTAGGCGTCAGGTGTACTGGTGGTCTGACGACATCAGTCAAAAACGCGCCGCGTGCATCGCGGCGCGTCGCCAGTACACTAGGTACCGCCGACGGCGGCGGTACCGTGACGCGACCGTGGAGGCACGGCTGCGGGGCGAATACGTACAGCGGAAGTACGCCCTGCAGTCCGCCATCAGCGAGGCCAAAGCCCAAAGATGGGAAGAGTTCCTGGGTACTCTCGAGGCAGACCCGTGGGGCCGTCCGTACAAGGCGGTCAGGGGCAAGTTGCGCCCCTGGGCCCCACCGGTCACCGAGAGTCTCCAGCCCCGGCAATTAGAGGAGGTGGTCTCCGCTCTCTTTCCTTCGAGAGCGGAGCACACGCCTCCCGAAATGGCGCCGCCCGATATTGAGGAGGGCGGTGCCGATGCCGGGGCGCCAGAGGTAACAATGGCGGAGCTCGGCGCGGCAATGGTTCGGCTCCGGGGCAAAAACACCGCCCCGGGGCCGGACGGAATTCCTGGCCGCGCCCTGGTTTTGGCCTACGACGCCCTAGGGGACCGGCTCCTCAGGCTGTTTAGCGCCTGTTTGGAGTCGGGACGGTTCCCTTCCATGTGGAAGACGGGTAAGCTGGTCCTCCTTAGAAAGGAGGGCCGCCCCGCGGACTCTCCCTCCGCGTACCGCCCCATAGTGCTGTTGGATGAGGTGGGCAAGCTCTTTGAGCGTGTAGTGGTTGCCCGCCTCTCCAGGCACCTGGTGCGGGTGGGCCCCGACTTGTCCGAACATCAGTTTGGATTCCGAGAGGGCCGATCGACGATTGACGCGATCAGTCGCGTCAAGGCCCTCTCGGAAGAGGCGGTCGCCTCGCGCGGGGTGGTGTTGGCGGTGTCCTTGGACATCGCCAACGCGTTCAACACCCTGCCGTGGGCGACTATTAGGGAGGCGCTCCGATTTCATGGGGTGCCTCCCTATCTGCGCCGAATAGTCGGGGACTACCTGCACCAGAGGAGTGTATTCTGTGTGGGGCGGAACGGAGAAACGTTCCGGAGGGAGGTGTCGTGCGGTGTTCCGCAGGGTTCCGTTCTTGGACCGACCCTGTGGAACATCGGCTACGACTGGGTGCTGCGGGGCGCCCTGCCCCCGGGCGTCGGCGTAACTTGTTACGCCGACGACACGCTGGTCACGGCCCGGGGAGAGGATTACGGGGCAGCTGCCCGTCTTGCCACGGCAGGGGTGGCCCTGGTTGTCGGTAGAATTAGGATGTTGGGACTGGAGGTGGCGCTGGAAAAGTCCGAGGCCCTGTTATTTCATGGGCCTCGGCGGGCGCCGCCACCAGATGCCCACATCATAGTTGGAGGGGTCCGCATCGGGGTGGAGCCGAGTATGAAATACTTGGGGCTCCACCTCGACGGCCGCTGGAACTTTCGCGTCCATTTTAGCCGCCTGGCCCCCCGGCTGATGTCGGCGGCGGGAGCGCTTAGCTCTCTGCTGCCGAATATCGGGGGGCCGAGTGTCGTCTGCCGCCGCCTCTATTTGGGGGTGGTGCGGTCGATGGCCCTTTACGGGTCGCCCATTTGGGCCGGCGCCCTCGATCGCCGAAACATCGCCCTCTTGAGGAAACCTCAGAGGGCGATGGCGATCAGGGTGTCGCGGGCGTACCGCACCGTCTCCTTTGAGGCGGCGTGCGTCCTGGCGGCATCGCCGCCCTGGGATTTGGAGGCGGAGGTCCAAGCGTCGGTGTATCACTGGCGCGTGGACCTCCGGCTCCATGGTGAGGAACCCACTCACGGGGCGGTGGAGACGCGAAGGTCCCAGGCTCGACTGGTCCTCGAGGCCAGGTGGGAGGAGCGACTGGCCCAGCCCCGCTATGGGGTGAGGACAGTCGAGGCTGTCCGTCCGGTGCTAAGGCAATGGACGGACAGACGGCGCGGACCGCTCACCTACCGGCTTACTCAGGTGCTCTCCGGACACGGCTGTTTCGGAGAGTACCTGTGCAAGATAGCCGGTAGGGAGCCGACAACCAGGTGTCACCACTGCGAGGAGTGCGACCGGGACACGGCGCAGCACACGCTGGAGGAGTGTCCGGCGTGGGCCGAGGAGCGCTGTGCCCTGGTCGCCGTGATTGGCCCCGACCTCTCGTTGCCGACCGTCGTATCCATGATGGTCGGTGACGACAGGTGCTGGGGCGCAATGAGGTCCTTCTGCGAGGCTGTCATCTCGCAGAAGGAGGCGGCGGAGCGGGGGCGTGAGGAAGATCCTTACGCCCCGGACATCCGCCGCCGGAGGAGGGGGCGCAGGAGACGCGCTTATGTCGCTCTCCTGCCCCCCACCTAAGGGTTCTGGGTGGCAAGGCCTCAGGGGACCCTGCCACCCGTGAGTAAGAACCCACAGAGGGCGCGCGCGGTGTTCCCGCGCGCCTTCTTACGTCGAAAGGGGAGAGCAGTAAAATGCTCTCCCCCGGGGACGAGAGGAGGTCGGGTCCGATTGACCCGGCCGGCACCCACACGGGGGGGCCTGCTATGGATGAATCTTTTTAGACTCCCAACTGGCCCCCCCCATTGGGTGGGAGAGGGAACACCCCAGGTTTTTTTAGTGGGTATCCCAGCACTAGGCTGGTGAGTCCCACACGCCCCGCCGGTGCCGTCCCCTAGCCGGCGGGTAGTGCATCAAGCATTTTTTCCTGGGAATCAAAAAAAAAAAAAAGGTTAAGTATAACACAGAAGACTTGTGCACCCCAGTGCCGGGCACGCCACGATCGTGGCGGTAAGTCCCGTTTTTGAGGAGTGGCTGGAGAGGCGGCATGGCGCCCTCACCTTCCGGCTGACACAGGTTCTAACTGGCCACGGTTGTTTTGGCCAGTTCCTGTGTCGTATACGCCGGCAAGGGACGCCCGGTTGTCACCACTGCGGCGACTGCCGCGACGTTGTTGAGGACACGGCGCTGCACACTTTGGCGGTAGACCTACCCAAAATAGGCACTACTCAAAATAAAAGCCCTACTGTCTCCCCCTAAAGGGAGACAGACACGACACAGAGGCGCGCGTGGGAACACGCACGCATCTCGGACCTGGTGCTGAACGGATGGCGGGCAGGCCCACAAAGCCCGCCACCACCAGGTCAAACCTCAGGGTGGCTGGAGGTCGTCTCGCGCCCTTCGGCGCCCGGCTCTGCGGTTGGGGAGAGGGTTTAAACGCTTCCTCTCCCGCTCCGCCGCCTCCTTGATGGAAATTACTTCCTAACAGAAGGAGGCGACGGCGTTCCACGACCTCTCACTCCGGACCATAGACTGAACTACGGCCGGGAGCGAGAGCGTAACCGATCCGACTGCCGCGATCAAATCACGGCGCTGCGATGCCCAGGCGGGGCAAACCGCCAAAGTGTGCAGCGCCGTGTCCTCAACAACGTCGCGGCAGTCGCCGCAGTGGTGACAACCGGGCGTCCCTTGCTGGCGTATACGACACAGGAACTGGCCAAAAGAACCGTGGCCAGTCAGAACCTGTGTCAGCCGGAAGGTGAGGGCGCCATGCCGCCTCTCCAGCCACTCCTCACACTAGCGGCTTGCCTCATCTCCGTCCTGGTTGAGTATAAATCTATACAAATAAATAAAATACCTTTAAAATTGTTAGTAATTCGTTACGACAAGGAACATTAAAATTGTTTTATTGATTTCTTTTTTATAGTAATGTAACATTTACAATATATTTACATCATTAATTTTAAAACTAATTAATCTAATATATAATACTAGCTGACCCGCGCAACTTCGTCTGCTTCATATAAGATAAGAGAATTTACCCCGTTTTTGCAACATTTTTCGTTACTGCTCAGCCCCAATTGGTCGTAGCGTGATGTTATATAGCCTTCCTCGATAAATGGGCTATCCAATACTAAAAGAATATTTCAATTCGAACCAGTAGTTCCTGAGATTAGCGCGTTCAAGCAAACAAACAAACTCTTTAGCTTTTTAATTTTAGTATAGATAATACAAACTTATTAAAAAAGATAACATAATAACAAAAACCCAAATAATATAATACTAAATATTTACAAAAATGGTTTAGATATCGTAGAATTCGTCAGCATCGCTGTCAACTGATAACGTGCGCAGAAGACTGGCCACGACTGACCATTCAACATGGCAATGCTGATTCTTTGGGCCAAGAAAAGACAGCCTTCTGATCACATGAAACGGCGATCAGGCGTTTTACGATCTCTCTGTACAAAATACGAGCCACCACAACCACACAAACCACATAGACGTAAGGTTTCCACCCTAAACGGCTCAAAAATGTAATATCTGACAAAATTACTTTAATTGCGCCGTTTGAGGGTTTCCATGGTTGCAGCAGCAGCGCCGGCATATCCTGCGATGCTTGCAAGATGTGATGGCGCTAGGCTGTCAACGCACGTTACGTCCCACACCAAAGGCCTGCCCATCTTCAAAGGCAACAATGACATTCCGTCTGGTCTCTTCCCATCGTCGCGCACCAAGCCATTGGGTTCAAGTACAGCTGGAACGCACGCAGGGACAAGAGCACGACGTATTGTGCTATTAAGATTAGCGTGGCGAGATATTCGACCAGCACTTCTGCTACAATAGAGTCCATGATGTTCGAAACTATCAACAGCTTCTCCTCAGTGACAACGATGCGGAGAAACACACGAAACATCTAAACAGAGGCAAGTGGCAAGGTGGAAAGTGGTATCGTCCAACATGGTACCTATATTGGAAGATGGAAACGCCTGAAACCAAAGACCAGATTCCCATCCTCCCATAGCCAGCAATCTAGCACGCTCAGCAACATTGGAAGATGTAGAAAAAAGCTTTTCTCTTACAAAGTTGCTAAGCGGCCCATCCCACTTTCAAAACAGAATTCGGACAAGCCATTTTCCAGGCGTTCACAGCGTCAGTTTTGTACCGCACTTCTGAATTAACCAGTGTGGGTGCTAAAATATTCGTAGTTAATTCTTCAGAGCTGTGAACCGAGGACAGGAACGCTGGCAAACTAACATCGGCAATTTTGTAAACGCCGAGCCCGCCAAGACGTCTAAGACTTCTTCAAAGACTGGTGACCCAAGGAGGCGAAGAGAACTTTTACTTCCATAATTTTGATGTTAGAGCCAAACAATAAAATTTAGGAAGTACCAAATGTTTGATTTTGTCTTCAATATTGTTTAAAAAAGTTCAAATTTAGCGGTATTTAATTCCAAGCCAATAGATTCAATTTTATCTTTAAGTAGGGCTAAACCCTGTAATAGTATATACATCGCCTCCGAGAGCCCATCATCTAAATACCAGACATTAAATTTGGAAAGGGCATGTATGGCAGCCTACTAACCCTCTTTGGAACCAAAACCTTATTGAAGAGGTTGAAATTTTCCAGATAACTCCTTGTTATAATATTCACAACATAACTTGGCTGCCATATGCCGATATGTATACCCCACAGCAATGGGACGAATACCATCATCCCTCTTATTAAGAGCGCATAAGTTGGCCCCATACAAGATGTCAATGATGGCATCGTCCACATTGACGGAAAGTATTAAATTTATCAGAGCGGTAAGCTACTTCATGAGCGTATCGCCAGCCTCCCCGACGCTTGGACACACAAGATCCTTAAGATGCTGTGGTGTCAGAGCGTCGAGCCCATCCGCTGAGCCACTCCTAAAACAGTATATCGCTGCGAACACGTCCTTGGCTGTAGTGATCAGGTATTCCGACTCTCTGTCAGAAGCATCAGGAAAGGAGAGACCATCAACCGGCGCTGGATGCTTGCTCTTCAGACCTGCAAGTGTGTCCGGAAAGCATCATTTTTGTTTATCTTAGGCGATTTTTGTAGTCGCGCCACACTCCTGTGACAGATTACTTTATAAAAATATTTTTATAACCATAACATATAGCCCCCTTTATAAACTGTCCCACTGTCCTCCAGTATCCAGAAAATTTACCTTTTCACTATATAATAAAGTTTAAGCTATGGTTTATACTTTATCATACAATACATAAATCCAATGCTGCAATTTTTATACTATAAAATGTGTATGTCAGCAGACATACACACTTTACAGCAGGTATAAAAATAAAATTCGATTCGTTATGTACGTTAGTTAGCGAAGTGATAACGAAATAAAAGTTGTAGTTATCTCTATAACGTAAATTATAGTCTAAACAACCTCTAAGGACAAAACAAACAACAAAGTTTGAACATCAGTCTATAGTCTGAACTTATTTTACGATATCAAAGATTTGTGACGTAACCATTCTCATACCAAGAGGTCCCATGCCCAGGACCATGCCAATGGAACAATATATATAAACAGGGCTGATATTATATTATATACTTACGGCATTTTATTACGACACAAAAGACCCCACTGGGTCGAAGTATCGTCGGTCTGCACTGACTGGCCCCCGTATAAGATACGGCATTTTACAACTGACTTGACGACGATCGTTTTTGCTGAATTCATTCTTCTATTTTCAAAAACAAACAGACATGATTAACTCGACGGGGATCGGACACTATCGGGTTGCGTCGGGTTCCGTTTATTGTAAGGTATCAATTAACGGATCCGCATATGCGTAAATTTATACCTTGGCATTGACGAGACAGACACGATACCTAAATAAATAAAATATTATATTATATTTGGTTCTGTACGTACAAGAAAACCAGTATTATACTGTATGAAGGATTTGGCCTAAATTATACAGAAGCGGTATGAGAGATACAGGTGTAGTATAGGCTTGGTGCCGCTTCAAAACTTTTCCATGATACAAAATGAAAGAAAGCGACGTGTCGTGAATTATATACACTACACACTCCTATAGACGCCACCCAAGTGACGCGTAAGACGCACGTCGCTCGCTTGTTATATAGTTCTTGTGAAGGAGACCTGTTACCGCAACAAAATCAAACTATAATGACACACCAAATCTTCGCCACTTCTGTACAAGTTTAAATCGCTTCGGCGCCTTATTGTTTCCATTCTTGCCCCGCGCCTGCGCCGTGCTACCTTACGCCTTTTCAGTATAATTATTTATGTCTTATGTATCTGAATCTCCGGTAAGATATTGAATTCGTATTCCGTAAATTTCGAACAATATGCTAGTACCGTGGTAGTAAGATGTAGGCCGTCGTGTGAGAGAATGTTAGCATTTGGAGTATGTATTTAGTATTCTGTAGGGAAATTACTGTTTCGACTTGAGTTTCGTCACTGTTGAAATATAAGTGCGTTTGGGGTGGGCTTTATTGTCCGAGTGAATCTCAATACCAAGTTTGTATGTTACGGAATAAAATTTCAGCAATACAGTCTATATACAGCGTGTATCGTCATATTTTAGGACTGTAATGAATATCTGATAAAAATCCTACGCGCCCTATACCGGTCGCAAAAACAAAATAACTTGTTCTTCTTCGTGCCAGTGGTTCTTCTTATGTGAACTATATATTATTTGCATAATATTCGGCCATTCTAATTGCTTAGTTAGTAGTGGCCGCACTAAGCTCAGATATTGTGCAAGTGCTCGGGCAAGAAAACCGGGCATACATGTCCCATTGTCTGCTCCAGCTCACCACAGTCACACTGAGAAAGGCCGGGATCACCTACACAAGTTTATTCTACAAAATAACATTTTTATCAATATAGGTACACAACTGAAAAAAAATATTTGTTTTATATTTTGAACACTGAAACAAACATAATATTACATCAAAGTTGCGCCTGGTCATGTTCAAGTTCATGGAGACCACCCAAGTCAGCTGTTAATGATATTTAAGTATCAATTAGAATGTATGATATTGATAAGTCGATAAAAATAAGGATTTGCTTAGCTAAAATAATGTATGAGTAATTATTATTAGTCGCGGTTTTTCATTGTACAAGGGCTTTATTATGTGACACTAAAATATGACCACACCTTTCTGTTACACGCTGTAGATACTTACTTCACTAAAAATGCTTCACGTTTCTGCAGATACTATTTCAATCACTATATTAGCTAGAGTAACAAATCTTTGTAAATAGTAAGACATATTGTGACGATAACGTTGTTTTCATTAATTGTTGATAACATAATATATGTAAGATTCGCAAGATAATTAGTATTTTCTCTTATCTACGTTTATGTATAAAAAGTCAAGATGTATATTAAAATTTCTTAGAAGTCCAAAATGCACAGAAGTAATACAGTGGCAGTGTTCCTTGTAAGTAATCGTTTTAAAACAGCCAACTATTAAATAATTTTAAGAATCATTACTCCCCTTTTTCGACGTTACTAATTGAGTTCTTAAAATATTATATACAAGCTGTCCGCCACAGTTTAACCAGCGTTTGTGATTACCGTTCTGCGCTCGTGACTCATAGTGTAATGTTATATAACCAATTTTACTTCTGGATATAGTGACTTTCTTACGGTGATAGAATATTTAAATTCAGTAAATATATTTTTGAAGTTATTAATTAGAAAAAAGCTAATCTTTTCCCTTTATAATGTAATTTAATATATTATTTGCTAGAATAATCTGCGTGTTTTTATGTAACTTATTACTGTGGCTATGTCTTCCGATATGCCTTATTTGTATGTTAAAATTTAAATTCTTGCTTATAAACGAAAACCTTCGATAATCAGCTAAGGTTACACGCAGAGGCTCAATATGATACCATGATCCCATATTATTGAATAATTGACGTATTTATGTGAATTTTTTAAGTTTTACTTTGATTGTCTTGGTTGCGCAACGGTAGTTAATGCCATGTATTCCCCGTGGTACAACCATTAATACAACTAGTTGTACCATAGAATGCAACTGCTGTGCTTCATGTCTTGGGTTTAAGAACGGGGTCCAACTAACTGATAGTACATAGGATATTCTGTCAAGTAGTTCATATAATTTAAAATTGTGTATAGTAGGCGGCAATAGCCCCGCTATTACATGGAACCTTAAAAACTTAGTTAATGAAATGTGAGAAGTACACATCTGCCTTTCTCTTCGTGGATACAGACGTGAGACTATGTTTGCATATATTAAAATATTATAAAAGATTTAGGGATACTATTTTTGCAATTTAAATATTCATACAGTTGTTTTCATGTATTTTCAGATATTGTGTGCAGCGTGGTACAGTCACGCCACCACCACAATAAAAACATCTACATGCAGTGGTAGCCAAACAGGACCATATACAACAACAACTTCAAATTCGACAGGATTTACGACTTATGAATCCTCAGCTACGTCATCAAACACGACGACCATTACAAATGCGAATGATTATAATCAAACAGATGACACCTTGACTACATATTCTGCTAATGTCACCAATTACTTGATTCTGGAAAACGCTACAGACTCTGTCAATTCTACAAATTTAGAAGAGTCGTCAACACAGAATAAAACTAATTCATTATACTCTACAACTACTAAAGATATTGCAAATACAACTGAGACTACAGAGGCGTTGGTAACTTCAATATCCAGTTCTATAAATTCTACAAATGCTACTACAGTGAATGAAGCTCAAAGCACCATAAACATTAATATATTATTAAATCTAAATATAACAACGAGTTCAAATGATAGCGCAGATTGCTCAACTTCGGATTGTTATAATTCAACTGATATAACGCTTATAGACTCTGAATGCTCCAGCGAACTGACTGAAACAACAAATTCTATAAATTCAACAGATATATTATGTTATTCAAATGAAACCAATAAATTAATTTCTTTAACATCAAATACAACAAGTGCATTAAAATCTTCCACAACGTCAGACTCTGCCAAGTACAAAAATATTTTAAATACCACAAATACTTATGTATCTGACATTGAGAATTCGACAAATTTTATAAATATTCACAATTCTGCATATTTGGCAAATAATACAAATGTATTTACATCAGAAAAAAATAGCTCCGTTAATTCAACGGCTACATTAAACTTCTTACGTTCCAATTACTCTATTAAGAATAAAAATATAACAAGTATACAATATGGCACTTATAATGCGACGAACTCAATTTCAAGTATTTCAAATTCTACAAGTATTTCCAACAGCAAGACATTCGATACCTCGGCAGATACAAAAATTAATTCTAGTTCAAATACGTTTATAAGTTCGTTGGATGCATCTACATCAAATACGACGATATCATCTAACTCAACAATTATAACAGAGATTTCAAGTTCAACAGACATACAAAATATAGAAACAACGTACTCCACAGACACAAATGCTTTTACAAATATTACAGATGTGAAAGAAGACATTATACTTACGACAATAACAAATAATACTGACAGTTCAAGTAGTATAGTTTCGGTGGACAATAATAGTAACAATACTATAATTATATTAACTATAATAAATATCACTACTACAGTTACAGATGACATAACAAACGTTACAGAAATGACTGCTGTTTCAAACATTACTGCCAGTATCAGCAGCACGCTAGACATAAAGATTGTAAATTTAACAGTTGTAAAGACAACAACGATTGTTACTAATGTTACAATAGTGACTATGACAATAGAAGGTAATGAAACTACTGTCAGCACAAGGTTCGTGAATACAACTGATGTAGTTAAAGAGACGACCATTAATAACATGTTATATCGTAATAGTACTACAAACACTGCAAATAGTACAGCTAACATAATCATAACTAATGTAAAAGACATTTCAAATGTGACTATAACTATTGTTTCTACAAATACTTCTACGTCTTTAACTAATTCGCCTGATAACTCCACTAACTCGACTTCGATTTGTACATCCAACGGTTACATCATCGATCCTAACTCTATCAATTGTACTTCATACATACAATGTATAGAAAACGATGATGGCAGCTTCACAGAAACTTTATATACTTGTCCCGATGATTCTTTATACAATCCTAATACAACATTGTGCGATTATGACTACGAATGTCCAACTAAATTAGATTCAGATGATGATGATATTAATGAACAATTTGCCTGCTCATCGGCTGGTAGATTCGCTAATAGTGAAGATGCTTCTTGTCAAACTTATTACTACTGTGTTTTACTGAGTGACGGGACGTATGTGCAGTATGAATACACTTGCCCAAGCACTTCAGTGTTCGACCCGATAAACAAAATTTGTACAACAAATTATACGTGCACATAATGCAGAATATTGCAAATTTGAATGTTGAATGATTTAAATAACTTCGTATTTGTGCATTGTATGAAGGTTTACTTTATAAAATAAATATGTGAAGACATATTGTATTAAAATTTATTTGTGGAAAATTTACTACAGAGTCACAACATTTATACGCTCAAGTTACTTTAAAATTACATTTATATAGCTATTCAAAATGAAAAATATACACATCACGTAATATTTCTCATACAGCATCTAACAGACAGGAGTGGTTCTGTTTATGACGTATATGAAAGACCCTATGAAGATCCTGAAAATCACATTTTAGTTTACTAGTAATAATTCTTTTATCTCGACTTTTTTATACAACAATAAAGGAAAACACGTATATACCCTGCCTCTTGGTAAGCAGTTACCGTATTCTATGATCGCCCTCAATACTCGGGCAGTCATGTTGCCGACTCTACAGGAAAAACGAATAAAATGACTGAAATGGAAGAGGTAAGCATACGAGCCACCAGCGCTATTATTTACCGGGTAAAGTAAGGACTTGTAACAGGGTGGTGCTTATTCAGGGCGAGCCGGCTTATCCGTACGGTTATCAAAAAATAAGCAACGGCGAAGTCTTCCACTTAAAATAATAGTAGAGACCTTCTATTATATATAATATTTTTTGAAGCAGAGTTTTGTCTATTTTCCAAATATTACTCCTACAATAATAATTGCTATTAATCATATTTATGTAATAGATAAAAATAATGTAAATAAGATATTTGTAAATACCGAGTTTATCCAACAGTTATGGCGAAAAATAGCAAATAGAGAACTTATTTAAAACTAACATGTTGTTGATATATTTATATTTGTGTATAAATTATAATTTTGTAACTAAAAGTGCTTCACCGACGTAATAGAAGTATACAATCTACATAATATTGATCAGCACACAACATGTTAATAACAGAATTTCATCTACCTTGTTAGTTCTAACGTCTTAGTAATAATAGCGCTTTATACTGAGTTTTGTTTTTGCTAAAATAACTCATGTATGTAACTACAGCTTATATTTGTATGATCATGATTTTATGTGAAAAGTCTTAGACTCTAAGATAACTCAATTGATACTAATTTCCTCTAAAACCAATGATAATCCATTGGTCCAATATTTCAAGATACTAATCTTGAAATGCAAATAAAGATTCTGTTCTTTCAATGTAAAATATATCAGGTGGCTTGTTTCCTTCCTAGGGATAATTTTTTGTGTGAGACGTAGCCGTATCTATGAGGCCATTCCTCCCAAAATGATTTATGCTTAACGTTATATTTTTTTACTTTATGTCGTTTTCTTCGTTGTAATTCACCTTCGTCCGGTGAATATTTCTCTCTAGGTTTAAATTCTGCTTGACATTGGCCTTCAGTAATCAATATGGATGCGAATTTCCTTGCAACTTGAAGGTTCTGGTTCAATTTGGCCGTTAAACTATTATTTTCAGTACTAGTCACGAACAAACTGGTATTCTGGTAGCCATATTTATCACCTTGAAAGCTGGGGGTAGACTTCATTTTCGTTAATGTTGCAAAGAAACTTCGAAAGTAGTTGTCTCTAGCTTTCTTGATGAGTTCGGGTGTTATTTTTGGGCTCACCTTTTCTTTTTTTTCTCCAACTGTGACCGTACTGATAATGGCGTCATAGTCTTTAGGGGTTGCTTTGTCATAAGCGAGTGGAATCAGGTCGTCTAGGCTGCTAGTAGCATATTTTTGTCCAAGGAAGCGTTTTCTGTTATCGTTATCGATTTCAGGATAGCTGGTTACAAAATAAGTGGATTCATTAATGCGCTTTACTTGGTAAGTTTTTACACTGATTGAATATGTGGTGAAACTGTTGAAAATAAATTGTATAAATAAGATATATCTCGTTATCAAAGAAATCATTAAATTATTTTACAGAAGACATTCGCGTCATTGTGACAGTTTGGTATCTCTGGCTTATCTTTGCTATTTTACGATGCCATAGATAAAACTCGTATACACTTTTAAATTAACATAAAGTTTAGGTGCAAGTTAGTGATTGTATGGTCACAGGCATATAAGATGTACCTAGTTGTATACTATCAGTCAGACAGTAAATAAATGCCTGAGTACTATTTCTCAAGAACGCTATTAAATATACTTTTATCATAGAAGGCCAGTAATCATAATTTTAAACCAATGAATCAGAATTAAATAAAATATAATGCGAAAAAGCTTTTCGTGTTATATTTAATTTTCATCACCCATTGATTAATTTCTTTATACACACCCTGCTCTATGTGAGGTTGATAAAACTACGACACCTCTAAACCGAGTTCGTGTCCAAATAGCCAGCAGCGGCGGAAAAGTTATTAATCGTATGAATGATATATATGTATAAACGAACAAAAGACCAATCCATGAAGCAGGATTTAAAACCGTGTCTTCGACAAATCTTCGTTCAAAGCTACTTTAGCTTCTAAGATTTAAAGGATTATTTAGTCTGTTTAAGCTTCTAAGCGATGCTAAAGGCTTGTCCTACCACCTCCAGATAGGATCTATCTATATTAGTCTATAAGATAAAAGTATTGCCATCTCTCTTCTTTAACCTAACACAAGTGATACAGCATGTGTTTTATCTTTCGGATAACTTTTACTTGTTAGAAGGAGTGGCCATAAGTGTTATCTTACGTCATAGCTGGCTAAGCGACAACGTTTGCCGATATCATCGATTTAAATCCTGCTCAAAATGTCTATTCCCTTGATTATAATTTACCTGCTACGTTATCATCAGAAATCCTGCACAATAATTAGTAATAGTAGGATTTTCTATTTTTTATGGGAATGCAATTGCTCCATAACTTGATGCAATACCGTGTAGCAACTGAAAATAATTTATTACATCGATACAATATTATTAATTTATTTCAACGCAATTAGTTTTAAAATGAAGCAAGCACTTAGATTGACACCTAATTAAAGGCATTCTCACGATTGAATTGCTATGCTTATTCCAAAAATCACTTACATATTACGACCTTATATGCATATATGTATTTTGGAACAACTCCTTACATCAAATAAAACTAATCGCATATAAACATTCGCGTGTGCACAAAAGACAAACAGCTTGACGCCAAGAAGCGTGATACTGTCGCATTTACCTCTTAGTAAAAAGTGAATGAAAACCACACAATGGACGTCGAGAGTCAGCTCCCATAACGCGGAATCAAGGTCAAATTTGTCTGGCAAATCATCCAAATACACTTTGCATCTTAACATGACGCTGCAAATAAAAAGCAACTTTACTATCCCGTTATTAAACACGATTTTAAAATGTCATGTGTTTTACTTCTATCGATCTGAAGAAAGAGTCTGAGATAGTTCCCGATGCTGTTATTGTTTTCAATGCCACCGAGCACACGCTTCTTAATTGCCATTTCCGTAAATGAACAAGAAAGCAATGGAATAGAAGAAAAAGAAAGACCTTGTGGATATAATAGTACCTATACATTTTAATCTTGCTTGGTATTTGTACAAATATAAAATACTAAGCAATATGAACCTTTACAACAATTTAATGTAGGTGCAGAGGACTATCTTGAAATTACATTTGTATTTATAAGAACCAATGTTACGAAGGTCCAAAGTCAGTTGGCACAATATTAAGGATAATCTCTCTGTATCGCTAAAATAATACGACGTATCTCTAATATGGTTGTTTTATTAGTTAGTTAGTCAATGTTATTTATGTTTGTTTAGTTACAATACTGGTGGACCCTTTCACTCCAATGATTTCTTAGTATAAATTTTCTAATCAGGAAATACTAGACAATTTAATTTTAACTTTTTTTGAATCTGTACATAATGTTAATCCTACGTTATTTGTCATGTTTTATCTAAGTGAAAAGATGGTAATGAGACGATACGGTTGCCCTATACACGGCAGCATTTCGCAGTTCACTTTCTTGTTGAATATTGTGCGTCACCATCATCGGTCATTCTGACTAAGCACACGCATCGTTATATACAGCCGGTATACAGTCGACAGTCCAAACAATTGAAATAGAAACATCAAGAGATTGCGTGACGTGATTTCTAAGCACCGTGTTTCGCTACGGTCAAACGATCTCTGTCCGAATTCTCATTTCTTCGTTCGGGATAATTTATTTTATTAAAAGGTTGCAATGGTGGCGATTTTGGTCTATTGAAAAAACTATTATGTCCTTTCTAATACTTTATTGCGTCATTCGTTCTTGATCGTTTAGGTAGGGTAATTTTAACCGAATTTATTTGTTACCATGTATTCATAAGAAACCTGCAAAAAGTAAAGAAATTGTATTTTCGAAGCTAAGGTGTATGGCCTTCAGATTTCACCTGCATTAGATCCCACGTAATGAGGACAAGCAGGTAACTGACAAAAGTTTTTAATGTGTGCTGCTTCTAGAAGTTCCCTTATCCCTAACAGAAACAGGAGCTAACAAAAGGCCGTAAACACAATTTTTGTCAAGGGACGAGGCAAGCGCAAGTTAAACATGTGGTATTTGGTACACAAAAATATATTTTATTACTCAGAGCCACGTTAAAGCTTTGTAAGGTTAGTATGCTATGCACTAGACCCGGGTGTTCCAAGCCTCGATAGCTTCTTAAGTAACAGAATCTGCCTTGCGTCCCAAGTGTCACACTCAGCGCTGTATTTCTTGTGGCGTCAGCCTTCCTGATTACTAACGATGTCACGCACTCGAAGATTGCAGCAAATAGCTTGCGTAATATCTGGTATAAAGTTA
The DNA here is from genome assembly GCA_963675205.1 of Catocala nupta. Classification (NCBI taxonomy): domain Eukaryota; kingdom Metazoa; phylum Arthropoda; class Insecta; order Lepidoptera; family Erebidae; genus Catocala; species Catocala nupta. The sequence continues at coordinate 10,539,993 of OY776081.1, forward strand.
CATCTTACATCCTACATACACGTATAAAACCCTATTACTAAGAGCTTACGTGTTTAATCAGCTATCATTTATTTAGTCAACGTTGTTCCTGTAGTTGTTTGATGTTGATGTATCGTTTGCGCTATTCAACATGTAACAATAAAATATGGTCATATATTAATGACTCTTGGGGATGCTAATATTGTTCGTGTTAAATAATTACTAATGAACATGCAATCATAACAGGGTCTATTTAGAATTGTGTTAATACACAATTCAGTACGGCCTCTTGGACTTTTTGTGTTTATAAACATTTTGAACAGTCACTAATAAAAATAATATAATATTTTTTACATACTATATTATGATTAGGTCTTTATGTTACATGCAGTTTTGTACTTCATTAAGTAAATAAGTTATGAGGTTATTTTTAAAACATTTTATCATTTATTTTTGTGTCATTGCACAGATCATACTTGTTTTATAGTTCCTGTATTAATAGAGGTGCATAGTTCTGTATGTTTATCTTTAAAAAAGCTTAGATGGAAATTGAGATTTGTATGATCAACATTATGGTAATTAGACGGGTTTTTATATTATAAGACAACCAATAGGTACGACTCGTGCAACACTGTTAAGTATGAATTAACAAAGCTTGTTGTATAAAATCAAAGAATTCAATAGTGTAATTCGAGTAAAAGTTTGCTCATATTCAAAGCATGCGCAGTCTGCCCCATTATTTGCGAAAGCCAGCTGCTTGGTAAATAAAACGCGTACTTCTCTTCGAAATTTTACAATTTCACTCAATAACAGCGAATCTTGGAATACTAAGTATTTATTTCGTAACATTTGACATTTTTTTAATACTATCGATTTCAACTGACACTTTTCTGTAGATATTTGATGATTTTCTGTAGGACTTATCTTTGAGAACGTTATGCAGAACTCTCAATGCAGATTTCCTCACGATGTTTTCCTTCACCGATAAAGCAATCTATAATAAACTATTTAATACGAACATAACTTCGAAAAATCTTAGGATCGCACTTGGGACCCGTGGCAGTCCAACAGCCTCCTTTTAGGCTATCACCACAATTATATTGTTTTATCCTTCTATATCAGTACATTGACGTCTCTAAAAGCATTTTACGTGGAATGTATTAATAAAACAAAAAGACAACACCACTTAAAATGTTTTCCTAAATGATACATTAACCAGGCGATAGCCGGGTAGTTGTTAGGTAAGAAACATTTGCTTCCAGTTGCACTAACACTGACTAATTAGACCCTGTTCCATATCATTTAAGTGGTTTGCTTACGGAAAAGCCAAGGTACAATTTGAATAAACTTATAGTTGTTAGAAAATGCTAGTATTTATTATTCAAAGGAAATTATTATATAACTGAGGGGGAAAACATTTTATAAGGAAGCAAAATTACATGTTTCTTAGGTTGAATAGGCCACGTTGAGTACACACGGTGGTCAGATACAGGGTTAACACCTGATTAATGGATCAGATGATATTATAAAATCTAGCTGCGTCTTGTATAGCCAGCAACAAAATGCGATACACACATGCGGGATTTTATTTGTCTCTTAAATCTATCAAGATTATAATAAATGATAGCTAATTATGTCACAGTAAAATAATAACTATTTTTTATATCATAAAATATGTAGTTTGTGATATTATAAATTTATTGTTTAATGTTCAACCACTTATGTTGCTGAAGTGTGACGCTATCAAAGTAAGACTAATTACCGGATTCTGAAACTAATCAGCGTGTCAAAATAAAACTCTTGTTAAGTGATTTGATTGGCTGTTGTTAATACAATTAGCCAATCAGATCAGTTAACATTTGATTTCATCGTCTAATTTATGGATTGATCAGCATTTTATATCGGGGTTATAGTCATTAGTGATATTGAGTGGTAGCCATGTCATCGCGTTGTAATTAAGCGACGTCCTATCATATTAATATCTAGATCATATCTACATGTATATTGATATATTGTAATTAATTGTAAGTAAAAAGAATTGCATGCTTCGAAAAGGACTCTGATATTCAAATAACAAATATTCACAATCTTATAAGTTTATAACTTATAAGTTAAGTCTTATAATGTAGTTTTCATTTGTTGAATATTGTTAAGAAAAGAAAAAGAAAATCAATTATTTAATTAAAATATTTATTTTAATACCAAATGTAAATTACTGCATTGGTGGTGCAGCGGTATATCCGACTGTTGTGCTTGAGGTCTTTGGTTCGATATCCAGGTCGAGCAAAGACTAAGTGTTATTGCGATTTTCTGTTAAATAAATCTCGATAGAAGTACGAAGGCTGGAACTGCGAGTATTTTTACTGCCAAAATATTGGTGTAATATTAGTACTAGTATTATATAGTATTATATAGTAGTATAATACTGCCCGAATGCGTAGGTAGAGCTCTACCTACATATTTGGGCATATAGACATGAGATTATATACATATATGTACCTATGTATAATAATGTCCTCCAGACCGAGCTTCGGTCACGGCGGCCAATTTTAATGGAGATTGACCGTCTACGCAGGAGATATTATAGTGCACAAGCCTGTGCGCAAACACAAGTGCACTCTCTGTTCCCTAACTCTCATGATACGATGGGACGGTAATCCGACATGACCGGAGAGAGATCAGACGCAGGACCAACGACTTTACGTGCTTTCCGAAGTACGGGGGTGTCTTACCTAACTCCGGACTGCTATTGAGAATTCTTATCAGAAAAACCAATAACTTAACCTGACCCGGGATTTCAATCCGAGACCTCATGCACAGTATTCACTACTGCTGCGCCAATCCATTAACAAAAAAATATTAAAACACACCTCTGACTTTCGGAAGTTATATGACTTTTCGAAATTATGTGCGTATTGATTGAAAATTATCGCCTGCTCCGCGTCTCGGAGAGCACATTACGCCGTCGGTCCTGACTGCCATGATCATCTATGGCAGTCGTTATTGGGAAGTCTGTGCCCTATAATATCCTGACGCTGGTCTAGCGTTACAGTATCGTTAGCCTTCGGGTTGCGGAGGTCAGGTGGCAGCCGCTCCGTGTAAAAACTGATATATCCAGTCAAATCCGGTTAGGCTAGAAAAGCCGACCCCAAGTGACTTGGGAATAATAAAGGCTAGGGAGAAGAATAATAGACACGTATCTACATTAATCTGCCAAGTCTTAAAATACCAGACATAATTGAAAATATATTGTGTCCACCGATGTGCCGCTGCGACTCAGTAAGTTAATTACTATATTTTTATAATTTCCGTCCTAGGAAATGTACATTTGTCAAGCAAACATCATTCTCTGTCAAATGTCGAACGTTACTTCACGTGTACGCTGTGTACGGTATGGTATGCGTGTGCGTTACCAACGATCACTTCTTCCGCAAATCGTTGCGGAAAGGCGACGTTTCATAAATAATGTTTAATACGCTAGAAATTTGCACATAATGTGTTTTCTTTACTATTGTAATACTTACCTGCTTTTTGTGTGCTTAGATGATGGACGCAAATCTGTTCTTTTTATAAACATTTATTTATGTGAGTGAAATGTGAGTTTATATTCGACTTCACGGATACCGTCGTGGTTTGAGTAGTCATCGTTGTTGTGAGTCGTGGTGTTCTTTGTTTAAATGTCTGTAAAGTCCCACGCATGTTGCAGTATGTTGTCGGCCTCGGTGGCGTAGTGGTTAGTGTAACCGACTGCCACGCCTGAGGTCGCGGGTTCGATTCCCGCACAAGTCAAACATTTGTGTGCATGAACATTGATGTTTGTCTTGGTCTGGGTGTTTCTATGTATAATATGTAAGAATTTACAAAAATAAATAGTATATATGTATGTTTTCCCATTGTCTAGTACCCATAGTACAAGCTCTGCTTAGTTTGGGCTAGATGGTGTTGTGTGTATGTGGTAGAATATTATTATTTTTAGTACAGGCTTTAGTCCTAGTGCGTGCGTTGTATTTTTTAATACCTTCTTTTCATTTTTGTTTAATAAAAAGCAGCTCTATACATACCCAAAACTTAATTAAAATTATAAATGCGAATGTGAGTTTGTTTATTGTTTCTTTGTTAGTTACGCCTTCACACCTTAACTTGGTACTAGACTGATCATCGTGGAATTTATCACACGCATACACTTTGTTAGAGGTCCAGAAAAGGACACAAGATACCTTTAATCCAGAAAAAGGAACTGTTCCCGTAGTACTTTATTGACAAAATCAAACATCCATTCTAAACGGTCTTTATTTAAATACTTGTCCCTTATGATGTTGTATTACGTGTTCTTCACATAAACTGTCCAAATACGTATATCATGATTGCACTGCAGTATAAAATGTAAAAAATATTAAAGCAGCAGCAGAAATGATATCAATCTACTTAAATCTTATAATGTGCCTAGTGAAACAGATTACAGTACTACTACATAATGATTACACGTAAATAGTAATGTTACGCTTCCTTAGTAGACTAAAAAGACATAATTTATAAAGCTTACTGCCATCTGTAACCATTTATCATACTTTATATTATTTAAGGCACACCCGATAGAGCATTCCTTAAACTATCTCCTAGTTTTATACCGTACTTACTACGGAGAATAGACTAAAAGTCGTTACGACAGGCCCGAATTACGAAAGTTTATTCTCAACATTTTTATTTTTGTTTACATTATAATCTAATGTATAAGATATTTTCTTTGATACTTCTGTCATTTTGTAATGAACAGATACTTTAGAAAAAAGGAGGATTCATATTTAGTGTATTTTCATAAGAATTATGTAACATACATAACATTTCATAATAATAAATAAATACACTTATACCATTAAGCTATCTCGGTATCTTTCTCACAAAAGTTTTCTGCAGAGATCATTACCGGTAAAATCTTTAATTCTGTAATATACAAATTAGAATTTTAATTTAAAATGATCGACTCCAATCGCGATATCATCTTCCGTGATCCATCAGTGTCAAGGAGGACCAATAAGCCCTGTCATTTTTTATCTAAAAGGAACGCACCCAAATATTGAGTAAGGGTTTAAATTCCTATAATGAGTGCGGTGAACATTTAAAATGGGTCAGCAGGTATAAAGCGCACCCGCCGAGGCCGGGCCCGGCGTGGCGGTGGCGATGGCGGCTCTGTGTGTGCTCGCTGCGCCTGCGCTCATTCGCTTTTTGCCCACCTTTCGACTCACGCGCAGCCTCCACCATTGTTCGCCCCGCGCATTTCTCTCACGTGGGAACTGTTAACTTCTTCGTGCTTTACCCGCGCATTCATTCTTCTACATCAACGGCGGCGACCGCACGTTATGATAATATACCTACCGTCGGACGTTTGTGTTATCGGCACAAGGGTGACTCTGTGATATGAAAACTGAGGATATACGGCATGTAGGATGATGTTCCGGGACGTCGCCTGGTGAAAGTTAAGTGATGATCAAATAGACACAGTGATTGGGATCTTGCTGACAGATAAGAGGAAACATGGCCGTCGCGCCGGTGAGTGATAGCACACTTTTAACCATAGTTAAGCGCTCTTTTAATTTATTACAGGCGCTACTTGTATTTAAAATAGAATGTTGTAATAAATGTTATAACATTAGCCGCGCTTTGATCAGAAATATTATTAATTTCGTTCCTAGCACTTCTATCTATGATAACGACTTCAATAGGTTTTCATTGCATTCCTTTATTTTTATCACTTAATCTTTTCTAAACCTTGATTTGAATTATTCAGTAGTAGAATTTTAATTAATAAAGTTTAATGAAGCATATGCGTATGTCAGTAACTTTGTGCTTCGTTTGAGAACGTTAGATATTTATAGCTACTAATAAATAAGGAGAAACTTAATTAAAACTTAAAAAGTCTGTGTCATTTAAGAAATTCTATAGGAATGTATATTGTAACAGTAATGTTTATTTGAGCGTCTGAGCTTATTTTCTCATGTGTCACAAATGTAATAACTTTTGTTAGGTATCGATAGTTTTCTATGATACGGAATACATAAGCATTGTTTGACCTTAGTGCTTTTAATGTTCAAAATTTTGCTGTTCTTTGATAAACCGTTTATTTATTAATTTTAAGTCAGGTAGCCCAGGCTATGCATATCGACTAAAAAATATGTATCAAACAAAAATTTCTTATTATATGAAGACTCAAATTTAGTGACGCAAGGTGATCAAATATTGTTTGGTTGTATTATATTTTTAAACGTTTAAATCTGCCAACTATAAATTGAAAGTTGCATTCCACAATGATACCTTCTTTTAATTTCTGGGATGACTATGCAAAAGATTAAATAAAATGGATCCATTGTCTTGGAGATGCAAAATATCGCGAGAATTGTTTTTTTCATTAAAAATGCCGTGCATTTATTCAAGTAACTAAATAGTTGATTTGGCATAAAATAACAGTCTTTTCATTTAAATCATATCATGTTCGTGCAATGTGCAGAAAAGTTTTAAGCATAAAAATAACGGACATAAAAACAAACAGTATGATGACAACCATGAAACAAAGTTTTATACAACTCCGTCAGCTTAGGTATAAGTGAACAAGTTCGCTTTCCATTAGCTTTTACGAGAGACCGAGACCAGCGGTAGTTCACGAGTAATTAGTATGTTCCAGACTAATCTTGAATCACTTAAAACTTAACATTAACGCTATCGGCGTTATTTTCTTTACGAACAGCTTTTAGAAATGCGCTACAAATTGATACGTAGAGGCACATAATTATAACAAACAGAATAATAGATGCAAAACACCATTTCGCCGACTGCAACTACTTGTCAAAAAGCTAATCCTTAACATAGGGGCAATACTCGTAAAAAAATCTGTTCAAAATAGAGTGCCGATCTAGTTTAATAAACGTTAAATGTCAATAGAAATACATTTTTTTTTAATACATATCCCTCGCTTGCTTTAATTCCTGTGTCGCGGAGGACTTTACAATCACACATGTGGATCACACAAGTTTTGTCCCGTGTAGGATTCAAATCACAACACTCGGCGTAATGGCAGTGGCGAATCGACCCCCTTAACCATGTACGCCATCCGTGTAGTCAAGTTATGTTCTCATTTAACGTTTATTCTAATTAAGGAGACCATTTGGGAGACCATTTGTGATATTTATGACACTGAGACTAGGTCGAAACTCTTGCACAGTTTTCATACAAGAATTGGTCTTATATATCCGAGTAAGTTTACTTATTTTATTTTTGTTTAGCCCCACTACCCAATAGGTAGACTATTAGTCTCAATATGATTTTCCGAGGGCTCTTTTATCACCTTACATAATCGACTATGGATAAGCCATCGTGGTCACAGCTGCTATGCATACGCTATATATCATGATTCAAAATATTATAGACACAAATCCTTAGTTTTGTTATGTAACAGTCCTCCCAGCTTAACACCATAGTACGACGTCATCGGAATACCAAAGTAAATATGTAACTCTTTTTTGTGAAACTTTTGAGATTCCAACGAAGGCTTTGAAAGCACAGATAAGTTCGTTTGTGTTTATAGTTAACACGGAAAGAGCTTTACGGCTAAATGTAATGGATCCTTTTACCATGGGTTTGTTGATTACCGAAATAGTTTAACACGCAAAGGTTTTATTCTATCTTTTATGATTATGATTGACAAGCCAATTTTTATTGTCTAAACCTTGATAAAAACAAAACCTTATTTAGTCGATACTTCTTTTCTTGAATAAGTATTAGAAGATCTGTTTCGTTGAATACATACTTTTGCCTTAAATAATTTATTCAATAAAAACAAATTAATGAATTCCGATGTAGTTCACGCCCATATTTTGACACTAGGCTACGAGTGAAATCTGAGAACGGGTTTTATTTGTTCTTGCTATTCAAAACGGACGAAATGTACTCGCCATCAGATAGTTTCAAATGTGGAAGAAAGTGTTACAATATACCTATTTGTTTCGTCGCGTCACCTGTGCAAAGCGGAATTAGATATACATACATACATGAATTGGCATTTGTATACTAGTGGTATCGACAATATGCAACATAATGGTGATGAGAATTATAATAGATATTACCAATGGCTTCGTTCGCGTTAATGTAATAGATTTTGTTAATAAATTTCTATCCCTCGGGAACAATATTTTTTTCTGGATGAATGGTACCCTGTGTCCTTTTTTGTGCCCGTGACTACGTGTATGCGAAATGTCATAATGATCGATCGAGACGTGAAAGTGTAATAAACGAACAAACAGACAAACTCACATTAGCATTTGTAATATTAGCTTGGAAGTTTGGCGTTTACTTATAAATTTTACCGGGAATTTTGCTACGCATATCATCAATTATATTATTATGATCTGGAAGTAAATAGTGGCTATTATATCTATTGGAATAATAACACGTCCATACGATTTGTTTACGAAGTAATTTCACTTGAGATTAGATATTCAGAATATATTTAAAGTTGTGATTGCTCTGTTTATCTAAATGGACACGTAAAACGTGTCGTAGTACGGTTTCGTAGAAATGATAAGCGATGTAGTTCTGCTTAGAAGATTAAGTTAAACATTCAATGGTTGACACGATAGTACTGTTATAGGAAAACAATAAGTAATCTCGAGATACAATAAAATATAAATAAATAAATCTAAGTCACCGAAAACTCTTCACTAGCTTTCTCCCGCGGTTTTACCCACGTTTATTGGTACTGCTCCGGTCCCGTGGATCGTAGCGTAATGTTGTGTAGCGATGTTACTTCTAGTTAAAGTAGCTTCCTAATACTTAAATAAGTTTTTGAGTATATTTATTACAAACAAATATACAAATCCTTCCTCGTTGTAATATTATATTTGAATAAAAATGTCTTTATTTTTTTGCTTCATTCAAAACCTGTTCCTTATATCTTTAATTTCGAATGGTGGTAATATCTATGTAGATACTTAATTATCATGATTTCACTGATTTCTCATATAAATACTGATTATTTAGTAAATTATGTATTTTACAGTTTTGCCAGAATTTATTGATAGTATACCTACAAAATAAGTTGTATGTTGTTTAATTATCTCATTTTGGTTTTTTTTGTTAAACGACAGCTCCCACTCTCTCTCGCATCACTTGGAAACATTCCTGTGTTGCGGGAGCCTTCACAAACATTCAAATAACGAACACAAAGAATACCCGACTTGGAACAACCATTTGTGGATCACACAATTTTTTGTTCCGTATGGGATTCGAACCTACTACCACTCGGTGCACTGATAGCGGCGAGGCGACCACTGAAACCACTACTACATCCAAGCAGTTTACTTTTACATCAGTCATTAAGATACTAAAACAAGTTCAAAGAAATCAAAAGTAGATCAAGTTTAAACATATTTCATTATGTCTAATTGATTAGAAAGATAAACGAGTTATACTGTGTTAATGATATTGATATGAATTCCAAATTAACATAATTGTCTGTCAGTGGTGCGTTGCAGGCGCATCCACGCATTCACATAACAGGTTATGAGGTGAGCGCGCTGGGTGCTGTGAGTCACTTTCCCTTTCAATACGATTATTTGCTCTTGAATGTCCTAGTACAATAATCACGGTATTTTGACATGTGTGACATGACTTTTATGTAATATAAGCTTGGCTTTGTGCGTGTTTATTAAGAACTTTATTTACTTACCGATTGATCAAACTAATAGTAATACATATAACTTATACCAAAAATATTATATAACAGAAATCAATTGTTAGTATATAATATTCTATATTCTATCACATACACACAACACCATCTAGCCCAAACTAAGCAGAGCTTGTACTATAGATACTAGACAATGGGTAAACATAAATATATACTTTCTTTTGTAAATAATATGTCATATTATACATTAATATGTAATTGTTCGAACTACTTTCTGATCCTTTGTAGATATAACTACAATGGGTCAGTCAGATCAGATTATTTGAATCTATAAGAGACAAAAGAAATTTATTTTTACGTACACATTTTTTTCCACACAAAACACTGTATAAAAAAAAATATAATTTTCCGATCGGCCAATATAAATGAATCAATTGTGCTTGGGCTGGATGATATACGGTCGTCTCTTCGCTTCCGCTGCGCTGAGAGTTGTTGAGATTCCAATCCCACCCGTGACAATTCTTTGTATAATTCGCGAATTATCGTATTGAGCCTGGGTGTTCTCAGTGTCCGTTAACAGTATGTTTGTAAAAATCCAGGCGGCATAGGCTTCTTCAGTAGGAAAGCTGTTATTAGAAAAAACTCGTTGAGGAAAAGCATTTAATGTAGGTCATTCATTGTTTGACTAACAAGCGGGCTATAATATGCTCTATTAGCTGTAGACTGAACAATATGTCACAGCATATCTCTAGTAACCTATAATAATAGAGGCGTATCTCAAGTCAGTGCACTTGAGCGTCGTGGATCATTGTTTTGCACAATTGTTATGTTGTGAATCAGCAAGTAAAGCTCGGTGTGAAAGCGCCGGCGCTTCTCACAACGATACAACTCAATGTTCAAGTTGTAATAAACCAAGCGTTGTATGGACGGTTAATGTATAATTTCATGTAATTATCGTCTTGTATTGTGTTAGGTGCAAGTGTGAACTTTCTTAATTAAACAGATAAATTTCCAAAATGCGCGTAAAAATTCTTCGTCTGCCGGACCTGACCATATTATCGGTCAGCTAGATACATCATATCACATCGGGCTAACAAAAACGTTATTGGGCTTTTCTGTCAAAGAAATCTCAATAAAGCTGTTGGTCCTGGACCTGATCTCAATCCGGTCGTGTCGGATTACCGTCCCATTGGATCATGAGAGTATGGAACCGAGAGTGAACTTGTGCACTATTATATGTCCTGCGCAGATGACCAGTCTTCGTTAAGATTGGCTGCCGTGACCGAAATCCGGTCTTGAGGACTTTATTTAGTTGATTGATTAAAGGACAACTCCCGCACTAGGAAAAAATCCTGTATCATTGTGTAACATACAAACAACGGACCTAAGATCACCCAGACTCGAAACAACTATTTAAGGAACGCACAAATTTTGGTCTCGTTTTGGGATCGATCATGGACATAAACATGTTGTACACGGATGGCGTATCCGTGCTGTCGATGTTATATCTATTATTATTTATGATTTCGCGCCAAAATGAATGAAATCGTCACCAAATTGTACTGTGTACTGGTCTTACCGACCAGTTAGAAATCGTTCTATACGTCCGAAGTCGCTCGGCCAGCGAAACAAATGTTCTTGTGCATTCAGTTCCGTGTTGTGGAATTGGTTGCCCGATGATTTCAGCTTCCATGCAAGGTTATCCTTAGAAAGCTCTTTGGATGTCATTATGATTTACAAGCGATTTAAACATACACTGCTCTGCAATACAGTATTTACGGTAAGTCTATTGTTACATTCTTAACAAAACCAAATATTTTAACCTTCAGTAAGCTGAAGAATAAAGAGATTACATGAAAACACAACTTTGTCTAAACAATGTGTAGGAATGCGGCAACTTCCTGATTGGAATGAACAATTTTACATAATGTAACGTAATATCGTCGACAAAGCACGGAACGGCGTAAATAATGATTATAATGCTACTAACAGCCGTTTAATCGTCGTTTGTAATTAACACTCACTTTGCTATACTCTATAAGTAAGTAGAACAAATACTTAAACGGCAGTCAGTGCCAGCATACACTAACTTATCTTCAGGGTATAGATTACTAGTTTTAACCAGGGCTTCACTCTTTAATGTAGATTTTGCAATAATTTATCCCTCGGGAAAAGAACTTTTTCTAAATGAAAGGTAGCCTTTTCTGTACCCCTGAAAACGTGTATGAAACAATTCATGATGATCGGTCGAGTATTAGGCGTGCAAGCGTAACAAACAAATTTCACATTCGCATTTTAATTATTGTTACTTAGGAAGTAAGGATTAATCAACCTTAATTAGTTTATCATTAATTGTCTTACAATAATTCTGCTTACTATAAGAACAGAGTTCCAAGATTTTGAGCTCGTCTTAGAACTTTTTCTCTAGTTATGTCTGTACGTATATGCTTCGGTAGAGAAGCGATAGAAAAAATGACTACTATTCATGAAGTCTTCAATTTGAATCAGTTACAGTGTTCCAGTAAAAAAAATTAAATAGCGGCCCGGAGTTAAAAAGTTGGCGGTGTTGAACACTCCTATGTCTCAATGATTAGACAGATTCATATATGGTCAACGCTATACGATATCTGAATATAAAGAGAGGACTGGAAAATAGTGTTATTTTTATAATACTTGGTGCCGTTTTCTTGTCATCCATTTCTTATTGTCTACAATAGCTTATTGTTTATAGACTAGCTTATTAGAACACGACCGGACATTTTTATTATTATCATAAAAGGACAACTCCTGCACTAGCAATAACTCCTGTGCCGCTACAAACAATCAAACAAAGGTCAGAATTAACTATTGTGGCCATCGGAACATTGCCATAACTTCATAGAATATTGCTATCACTTACATATTATAGCATTGTTCCGATTGCCTAAACAAGTTGAAATGCGGTTTCGTACTGGTATTTTATTTGATTTACCGTTTGTACACACGCATAAATATCGGCTTCCGTCTAATAACTCGTGTGTTGTTATTGGATCAGTTGTTAATCAAATTTTGTAAAGACGGAAAGGGAATGCGGAAGGACGCGCGAATAATGGGATAATTACGGACATTTCAAAATAAATTATTTTCAGTATATCTATCATTTTAAATGGATCTATGTTATTTGCCGTATTTTTGTAGGTTTGCGTTATAATAACAAATATACTTGGTATTATAAAACTGTAAAGAATAATGTATAAACATCGTTCATATAATAAATTATTTCACCTATAATTTATACCAATATAACTAATAACTAAATAATTGCATACTATTTTTTTTCGTGAAACACAACTGTAGCAACCTACTGTATCGCGGTTGAAATTACAAGCATTCAAACAGCGAATGTAAAGAACACCGAACCAAGGAATAACAAGAGTCAAACGTATGTCTGTGTTTTGTTCTTTTTTAAATTAAACAAGCTTTATACGGATTTTATCGCGTTGTTTATTTTTTATAAAACACTATTATTACATAATTTTGATATACTTTAAGGTCATTCTGCGTAAATAGAAACACCAATTAAATTAATAACTACACTGGAAAATTGAGACAACTACCATCTTAGTCTTCCTGTGACCATGGCTGCTGAAAAGCAACCGAAACGTCGGGCAAAGTGTAAAATTAAATCTAAATAGTTGTATAATTTAAATAGCTTAACAATAAGTAGTAAAAGTGTTTAACAATAGTAGTTTAAAGTTTCAAAATTATGTACTAATAGTGTTTTATAAAAAATAAACAACTCGATAAAATCCGTATAAAGTTTGTTTAATTTCAATGTATAACATTCGCGTAAACATAAGACAATATTATACAGGGTCTGTCGTAAATAATGGATAACCCGTTAGTAGATGGTAGCCCTGAGGCCAGGCTGTAAGAAAATCGCTTTTCTAAGCCAGGGTTGCCAACGGTCTGAAAATGGTGTATAACTTTTATATTTTTCAGAATTTTGATAAACAGTTATTTTTAATTTTTTGCCATTTCTTCAAATTAAGACGTTTCAGTCTACTTCTTTTTGTATCATACTCATAAGTACTTGTTCTATTTAATATATAAGATTCGAGCCCAACGAAGTGACAGTGACAAGACGACCACATAAAACATAACGCCTTTAATTTTTACCTAAATTACCTGCTTTATCATACAATTTTGTATAATAATCGCTCTTACATACACTTTGTTCGATTCATCTCTATAGTACAAGGCTGCGGCTTTCATTTCTAAAAAAATCTACAGCGCTTAAATTTAATATGGAAAAGCGTACAAACATAATTTGCTACGTAATCTCATCCCATAAATATAGTAGAACCTTTCACCTTTGAGTGAGGCAATAATCATAGAGAATATTCCACGCACGAGCATAATGTTTCACCATTAATATAAGTAGTTACGTTCATTTGTGTAGCATTGTCTTCCGTAAATCAAGCACATCCGTCAGAGCTGTAGTGAGATCTTGTTTTTTTAATACACTGATATGCGGATATGTAAGATACATCCATTATGATCTAGCTATGCAGTACATTGCAGAGAGGTTTATTAAAATAGTAGGTTGTAATAATAGAACTTATATACCGAAACGTTGGCGAAAGTGTAAAATTAAATCTATATAGTTTTATAATTTAAATAGTTTAAAATAGAAGTAATCCAGTAACTAGTAAAAGTATTTAACAATGGGTAGTAGTTTAGTTTTAAACTTATGTAATAACTAGTTTTCGCCCGCGGCTTCGCTCGCGTAAATGTAGGTTATGTTAGGTTAGGTTTGCAACAGTTCTTTTTTTCTGGATGAAAGGTTCCTATGTCCTATTCTGTACCCCTGACAACGTGTATGCAAAATTTCATGTTGATCGGTTGAGTAGTTAAGGCGTGAAAGCCAAACAAACAAACAAACTCACTTTCGCATTTATAATATTAGTTAGGATTAGGATAGTGTTTCATAAAAATAAATAACGCGATAAAATCCGTATAAAGTTGTTTAACTTCAACAATTTTAATAATAATATCAGCCTTAAATCAAGTGGCGATCCGTGCTCATAAAAGATAAATATGACCGAAAATGCAACTTTTGTACACAACGTTTATTTTAATTTAGGAAAATATTTTTTAATTATATTTATGACATCAATTATCTGATATTTAATATATTATTATCTATAATCTAGTTTACTCACTTTATTCGAATTTACATTTGAAACATTTACATCAACACTGCGATTTGCGATACCTTTTTTACACAAGGTTTAGATCCGAAACTTTGGCACATAGGTATTATCGACTAGAAACAAACGTTTCTTCTTTTTCTAAAAAGCTGTTCATTGGAACAGCATTTTATTATTAGAGTTTTTTTACGAGAATTATTACTACTATTCTAATTGCAGTTCATAACGGAATCGTCTCATAGGTCAAATTGTACTGTATTATTTTAGCTTTCCACTTCAATACCGCAGTAACAATCTTTCTACCGACCCAAAGAATAAACGATGCACCATAAAAATAAAATTGATATTGATTTTCTATGAGTTCGTTTGTTGACGTGCCATTAGTCATTAGTGTCATTACACCGTATCGTTAAGATATTACTCACATGGTCGAGCATCGATTGTATTCCGTGAGCCTGTCAATCATTCGATTGTATAAAAAGCGTAACGTCGGTTAATCAAACGTCATACATTTTGATCCAAGTTCAATGCTAGTATTAGATATACGGAACAGGTTCAAAGAACGCTAGCGCGCCATGAGGTATTCACTCTCATTTTCTAAATTGTTGAGGCTCGCGTAACCATGATGTAATTTATATGATCGCTTTTAGTAATTGTTGAGTCCGATGTAATAAATCGTGCATTGGAAATGTTAATTGGTAGGTTTATGTTATAATTTTTATATACTTAATTTAGAGTTACAACATCGATTTACTTTAAAGTAACTTTGGACAACAATCGATTAAAATTTCGAATTGTTCGAATATAAAGTAAATCGAAATATTTGAAACTTCCAGATAGATACCACCAGGTTAGTCGTGGGCATGAAGGCACAGGGGCATTTAAGACCTAACTAATTTTATAAATGTGAGTTTGTCTGTTTCACGCTTACAGGCCTTAAGTACTTGATTGATAATCATGAAATTTCGCATACACGCTAGGAGATGTACAGAAAAGGACTTTGGGTATCATTCACCCAGAGAAAAGAACTGTAATCGAGTGAGTGAAGGTGCGGGCAAAATCTAATATTAAAGCAAACTAATCACTGTGGTCTGACTAACAAACTGTCGTACGCCATTGTTGAGTACGATCGACCACGACTTATCAATTGTGCCTTCATCAAATTATGTTTCAAATAATCTACTCAATTATGATTTGAATTATAATCAATACCAACGGTTTGCTAAACATTCAAATGCAGGAACACACGATATTCTAAATTCCTATTTCGTAGTAATTGCACATCGTTCATTCACTAGCGATGACGATAACGTAATTCGCCGTACATATAATTATCATAGGTAAATAAACAGCTAATTTCGTAATTATAGTAAACTGGTCACATAACTATATATTACGTAATGTTTTAGGTAACTGTGTTTACTGAGATGTTTATTACTGTAGTTAGGTACTGTATCATTATTAAGTATTTCATACAGCAGTTAACATAGAGATGTGAACAAAAGGGTATTAATAATGCTGGTTCAATGATTCTCTTTTCAAAAAGTTAGGTAGGTACATCAACTATCATGGAGTATCCATTTTTAAACTTTTAATTTAGATTTCTGATGATACTAATTACAATTTTAAAATTTTAAATTGCTTGCGCAGGCTCTACTAAAGGCAATATATAAAATAGTTATATACCTATAATATTTTATTAATCTTATAAAATAAATTCATGATCTTAAATAATAGTTATGAACTTATGACTTTATGATACACAAATGTAGGTAATAAATTAATGTCCGTATTTTATAACAGAGAATTTAAGGATAGACTATTTTTATGAATATTTTCTCCGATTCCATAGTATAAATACTACACGTATACATAAAGAGCGAGGTTCTGATGTTACTACTTAAAACTATTTTACAAGAATAACTTCATATTAAATAATACTTCCCTTTGACCTCAAAAGCTACTGCGTTCAAAACTCGAACTGATGCCGCTGTACTAACCAGGAATTATTACTTCTGTACTCAATTCAATGAGTTTGTTTGTTTGTTTTGTTTACTTCTGTACTCAATTCAATGAGTTGTTGAATTATTGTTTTAACGTGCTTAAAACACGATTTACCTTGCAATATTGCCTTGCACAATAGGTATTGTCATGTACAGTCAGCGACATAAGTAGCAAAACATTAATCTAATTTGTATCAATATTTTATGAATTATAGTTATACAGGATGTCCGGTAATTAATGGATAACCTGGAAATGTCCAAATGGCAGTTCAGACAAAAATATGAAAAAAATCTATCCTAACTACTACCTGAGATATGTGTTTTTTTTTTTATTACCATGTATAACTTTCTTGTATAACTACGACCATAAATGAATGAAATCCATCGGTATTTTGTTGTTTTATTATTAAACACTAATTATGCTAATAGATAGACAGTCAAAAGTATGCTATGCTAATATAGCTTGCACTTTTTAATATATATATATATTTTTGTTTTTCATTTTCTGATCGGCCTTCAGTTCTACTATAAGACATTTCAAGGTTATCCATTAATTACCGGACAGCCTGTGAAATGACTATTCTTTAACTATTACTGCAGTGAAAGATGAGGAATTAACATTATTGTGTATAATAAAGCAATTCGAAAACCCGCAAGTGTGTGTCGACTTACGTTGCCGATTCTATTTAAAGCACGATTGAAAATGATACGCGAAATGGATTATTTTTATTTGGTAAAAATGTATTTTGTAAAGCTTTTATTAAAACAACTAGCTGTCCCGTACGGTTTTCACTCACGTTTATGTTTACTGCTACGCGCCCGTGCCTGTTAGCGTGATGTTATATACGCTATGAAAAGTCGGAGAAATATGTTTTTAATTCGATTTATTAGTTTTTGAGGTTATTCCTTACAAACATAAATACAAATAGTCTTTCCTTTTATAATCTATATAAATAAAAATCTCGTGTTACGGTGTTTGTGGTCGCACTCCTCCGAAACTCCTCCTCCTTTTTATGAAATTTTGTTTGTATATTTGGTAGGTATGAGAATAGGTCGTAAAGTATATTTCATACCGCTAGGTGATAAGAGTATCACCCTAACCTACATTTACGCGAGCGAAGCCGCGGGCAATAGCTAGTATTAGTATAAATATAAGCAAAGAAATAATTTCCTTAAAATGACTAACGCTCTGTACAACAGTAGGCTACCGACTGATTATAATTTATTATGACAAGAATTTCTTGTAAAACAAAAGCGCATAAATAAGCATAATAATATGTGTATTATACCATCAATTTGATATGTTAATGTACACGACAGGTTGTAGTGAAAGTGTTCGCTATTGTTCAACTGACAATTGAAATGTTACGTCTCTAATAAACCTGACCGAACTGCTTAAACTTACCAATGATGAAGAAAAACGATATACCATGGCGCCTTTTTGACTAAACTCTGAAATAAATATATGGTGTTGCCTCGCCACTGCCATTCAGCCGCATGTTCTAGGATGGATTGCCACACGGGATAAAATATACCTATGTGATCCGTAAATAGTTGTTCCAGGTCTGGGTGTTCTGTGTCCGTTGTTTGTTAAGTTACCCGCGACAGAGACATTATTCCAACTGTGCAGATATGTCATATAAAAAAATAACCTTAGTATGATTCCCGCACAAGTCAAACATTTGTGTGCATGAGCATGGATGTTTGTCTTGGTCTGGGTGTTACTATGTATAATATGTATGTATTTACAAAAAGAAAGTATATATGTATGTTTATCCATTGTCTAGTACCCATAGTACAAGCTCTGCTTAGTTTGGGCTAGATGGTGTTGTGTGTATGTGGTAGAATATTATTATATTATTATTATTGTTAGTATTATTTCATATCCAATGTTTACTACATTCAAACCGATGCGACGCAAGCTAGCATAGATACATATGTATATAATAAATACAAAATTAACAAGATACTTTCAAGCCAGTCTTTATTATTTATTTGTTTTACTCTAAATATTGCTACAAATGTATAATGACACTTTAATACACTTATAAGTGTATTAGAGATTCATTGAGGGCAACACAAGACTTATAATCACCTAAAATAATAGGTAGGCACCCAACTCTATTATTATATGTAAGTAGTATTAAATTCAAATCAGCCAATAATTGTGTAAGTATGTTTTTCCGTGTTACCGTATCCACAAATCATTTCTTATGCAATAAGTAGGTATTCTACTTAGGGCTAAATAATTGTTGGGCTTGCCCTCGAGGTGGTAGAATTATCAATCTTCCGCATTCCTAAAACCAAAATAATAATTATGCTTAACATAGTAAGAGCAATATTGAGTACCATACGTAATACGAGTATGATACCTTTATATAACCTATATATACCTATATGCTGCATTTTAAACTATACCTAGTAGTACCTAATAGCCACGATAGTTATATATAACTACGCCTACATGTGCTATGGATAGGTACTATTAAATAACAGCTTGCCAAATTTTCTTATATAATTTTTTTAACTGTGCCTTCAGGTTCATCTGCTTTGTTCCTAAGTGTCGTGGCGTGATGTTTATATAGCCTTAAAACCTTGCCCAAAAAATGGCTGCACAATGCAAAATGACATTTCCAAATCTGTGTCGTAGTTCCAAAGATTAGCGCGTTCAAACAAAAAATCTCTTTATTTTATAATATTATTATTATAGTTTATATTATCTCTAATTAATTAACGGGCAAAACGGTGTTCATCAGTTAGTTGCAATACACTATATAAATATAAGCTAAAACAACCGTCTCAAGAATGTTATCGTTTTACATATTAACAAAAGTAGAATTAACATATGTGGCACGCATTACGAAACGGTAGTAATTTGAAGTTTAAATCATAAGACCGTAACCGAGTAGGCAACTAGCCGATGCCAACGTTCTTGAGCCCTTTGCCCTCACTAAGAAACGCGTTTATCCCACAATCTCTCCTAAAGCTATTCACATTTATTGCTTCGCTAGCTTTCTTTGGCATTTAGAATGTACCTCATACGTCGTCCTTACAATAGTTAATCTGAAATTATTTTTCATAACCAAAGTTCTTTTCTTTACTAATATTGAGGGATCTTATAGAAATATCTTCATTAAGTTCTTTTATATCTTTTATAGATAATAGGTAATTATATCAAAATTAATAATATTTAGTTTAGTAATGAAAACCTCGGATGAATAAACAAGTAATTATTAGTTAAGGTTTACAAAGTTTTATTCATATTTGTTTAATATCACTTAAATATTAACAGCGAAGAGAAATTCTGAATAATAGATTTATTCAGAATTTCTATAGCACTTAATCCTGAATAAATATAGGTACATAGCACTTAATTATTATGGCTTATGTTTAACTTATCACCAGATATAGTTAAATATAACAATCAAAAATAGTAAATGATCACCAAAATCGAAACCGCAATATATTTAAAGCGATCAAAATAAGTAGATGGAGCCCCGCTTTGCGGGGTTCCTATTTTTGGGTGGAAAGGAATCTAACATAACCTAGTCCTTCCGAGACGGAATGCAGTGATTTGAGGTGTGTATGTGCTCGTTATAATATATTTTAGTAAGCATATTTTGCTGCGCAATTACTATTTTTGGTGGTCATTATATTTAATCCCAATTAATTTTGGGTTCTGAAAGCCCGCATAAATATAGTCATAGGTCGCCGTTAGGCCTTTTAGTTTTAAGTATAGATCTGTGTTTTATAGTAAGAAATATGAATCATAATAAAAATGATAAAATCTTCTCATGGGCAGCTTTACCGTGATGGTCACGGTCTCAGTAAAGAGATGCTTGCACAATATACTCGTAGAAAAAGAAATCCCTGTGATCACGAACACAACGCGAGACTCATTATTAAGTATATTGTTAGTGAAATGGCAGCCCATTGTTATCCTTTGTCAACAATAAAGTGAATGAGTGAATGAATTATCTTTAGTCCTCGCACACGAGACGATGTCGATACGAGGGTGGGAACTTGCAGAGAAAGCAACGCTCGTGACTGAACGAACTACAATGTGCGCTCAACGTGTCACGCTGTTGTTCCTTGACCTTCACTCTGAGTTTGTTTGTTATATTTCAGATTTACTTTAATATTTAGAATATTGATTTACTTATTCAGAAATTTATAATCGCGATTTACCTATTCGATCGTATTCGAGGAATTCTAACTACAGAATACCTGTAGTTAAATTTCTTATTGCAATATTTAAAAAGAACTTATTACTGAACAGAAAAGACGACTCCACTCAGTATACATATTGTTATAAGCCCAAAAGATTCCAGGCACTCAATTTGAAAATAATGATGACATACAATAAATTGAGAGGTAAATCACGATCATTGTGTAAAAAAACACGTCACGTCCGTCGGCGGGCGTTATTGGGCCAGTCTGTCCGCTTTCAAAGACTGTATTGATGTTCTACAGTGTAAATAAAAGTTCGTGTCCGTCGTTTTCAATAGCGTTGATTAAAATATTGACCGTATAACCAACGTCAATATGTAATTGATCTTTTTTTATACTGTCCGTACCGTTCATCTCACATTAAAATTTTATTGTTGTCCTATTTTATGAATATTATGATATCTAGACAGACACAATTAAAAAAGCAGTGTGTCTGGACGCCGGCGTCCGAACTTAGATTTAAATATTAAACAAATGATTAATTAATAATTATTAAACAATTTTGAACATTAGATTTCAGCAGTAATAAGTAAGTATTAAACTAATGAAATACAACAACTATGTACCTTCAGCAAATAAACTTTAAAATTAATACAATTAGAAATCCTAGAGAACAAAACACATTAATCCATTATCAATTACTAAAAATAAGTTAAGGAATTATCAGATATTTTAATGGTGGAATATATTATTTTGATACGACCGGTCTGTGCGATTATGTTTTGTAAACAGAATATTTTAAACAAGGAAGATCCCTTCGGTATCTACTAGAAATTAAAGTGGCAAATAACATCCAACGTATTCAATCAGACAATAATTAGCACGATAAAGATTTCCATATTTCACAACTTTCATTCATGATCAAACAACTTTAATATTGTGAATTGATTCAGACAATAGCTAAGTCGATAAACGATTAGGACTCATTTATGCAACTTAGCAACGAGCTAAGAAGTTTAAAATAAAATAACCCAGTGAGTATTTAAAATTAATTTCTTTTCACTTTCGTTGGTTTATGTAGTTTCGTCGGTGAGAAATAGCATCAAGGTTTTATGTCATACGAAGAAAGCATTGTTACGTTTTGACCGTCAATTAAGTAAAAGTTGGTTTACAAAAGCGTGCGAACTACGATTTCGGCAAACGCCACAGGCAGTCCGGATAGACTCTTTGTATTATACATTTATAAATTACACGAGTATGAAATAGGTCAATGACGAGGTCTAACAGTGAAATCCTTGTTGAAATGCCGTGAAAAATTAGGCAGTCCAAACGACTGAAATACTTTGGCTTTAATATAACAATCTCATAACGCCACAATAACCTAGTTATGTAGTACAGTCAGTAGTATTTGTATATAAACTACAACAATATAATTATGATTATATGCGGTTTTATTATCATTTTCTTAATATTCATCATTAAAATAAAACTGATTTTACTGGCTGGAGGATAAATTTTTTTTATGAATATATAAATATTAAATATCTAAAATCACATAAAATAAGGTTTTTACATGCTAGTGAAGTAGTAGTAGGTGAAGCAACGAGTTTATACTGCATTATTTCACTTTAACATTTTCTCGTAGGTGTATATTTAAATGATGCACTCATACGCACGTGAGTAGAATTAAGTGAGGTTTGGAAAATCGAACGCAATACGAGACTTGAATAGGTGAGTGCTGATTTAGTAGCAAGCCAGTGCCAAAACATGTGTTTGTGCGTGATAGTACTTGAAATACCTTTGGGCGCACCCAGATTCTACAGTCGTATTAAACGTCCAATACTTACGCAATAATGATGTACGAAGCCTGTAAGATGCTGCAAATTATTCAAGTTACGCAACTAATTCCAGTTGACAGATACTTACATTTGTAACTTTAGCAAGTGACTTGTGATGAATCTCAATAATAAGTTCATGACAAAAAATAGGTGAGGCTTTTCTTTATCATAAGTCAATTCTAATGTCACCAACCATGGTACAATCATTAAACAAATATGACCTGGTTATTGAGTTTATTCATTAACAAATATTTTCTACAATTTGAAATGTTTCAAAGTTGCTAGAAAAAATCATCTAGATCATAATTCAATTCAAAATGT
Source organism: Catocala nupta (assembly GCA_963675205.1). NCBI lineage: Eukaryota > Metazoa > Arthropoda > Insecta > Lepidoptera > Erebidae > Catocala > Catocala nupta. The sequence continues at coordinate 10,563,172 of OY776081.1, forward strand.
GGCGTCTTCCGATCGCGACCATTGACGGTATATTATGAGAAAAGAGAAAAGTGCAAAGAATGGCAACTCGTGGGAAGCGCCTACAATGGCCCCGATATGTCACGGGGAGTGTTTCACTATATTTTCTAATTGTTAAATTAAATATAGGATTCTTTTGTACGATTGTTATATCAGGTGTCAATTACGAAAACGAAATTGTTAAAGTTCTACTTATTTTTGGTATACATATGTTACGGGTAATGCTAGAAGAGCTGTTTTCTTAAGCATGCCACAAGTATTTTAAATATGTTTGGCATTTATAAACAAGTTTAGTTCACAAAAAGCATGACATAAATAAAACTTGCATTAATGAGCATTTGTTTTTTTTGTTCTAATTATGTAATTATATTCAACGTACCAAAATAATAATATACATACGAGTGTATATACATGTCTATACGACTTGTGTAATAACTATATTTTGAATGCACCTTCGTTACCTCTATACGTTTGTACGTAAACGGGCTGTTTGGCCCCCTGTTACTTATGTAACATGGTAGCCAAACAGCCCGCTCTTACTTCAGGTTTAATAAATACGAATTACGTCTCATCCAAAGATATTATAAAAATGGTGTCTAAGAAATTAATTGTTTGGGTTTCAGATATTACCTGTGTTGCTGCTCGCTGTGATAACAAGATGTAAATCCAATCTCTCAAACGGGTTTAATTCGCAAAATGGGAACAGTGCATCACAGTATGGCGCTATCTTAAAACCACCACCGCCGCCGCCTCAGCTAGCGCCTATAGTTCCTGTGCCATTCCATCGAGTACCAGAGAGGAACCAGCGACAAAACACAGATATTGGTTATCAATATCAGGCGCCACCACCCCCACCGTCTACTAGTGAATTTAAATTCCCTACGCCATTCTATAAGCAATACAATTTCAACTTCGTCCCTCCACCTCAACCATTCTCTACAACTCCTTCTCCCTCTATGTTTCAAAAAGTGTCGGGATGGTTGTTCCCATCACAACAAACAAGTTATTCAGGATCTACCATATTCAGTACTAATAATAATAATAATAATGTAGCCCCTATTAAAAAAGATTGCAATCCTTGCAATTTAGTGCCATGGTTACCAGTAATTAGATACAACGTAGGAGCTAAAAGTGTATACCAAAATTTTTTACCTACATATGGACCACCCAGTCCCACTGCTTATGCTGATGCGTTGAAGGCAGTACAAAAATACCCACAACCATTTAATGCACAAAATCAAGATGATAAACCGACGCAGTTAGTTTCTAAAGCCCCTTTTTTGAAGTATGGGCCACCAACTCAGAATTATAATAGTGGTATAGTTGGAACAGTCAGTTCGACGTACGGCCCGCCTAGTGCTACACATACTTTAGATATATTATCACCCAATCCTCCAACTTCCACATTTTCACAACCAAGTTCATCTTACATAGTTCCAAGTTCATCTTATGGGTTACCTAGTAACTCAATGAATTCTCAATTTTTATCGACTCCTTCGCATGAGTCTGTTAATTTGTATAATTTGCCCAGTTCAACATATAGACCTCCTTCTTCATATGGAACACCTTCGCCATCGTATGACTCTCCACGCCCATTAACTACAACTTATCAATCGGTCACTCCCCAATATGAACCAGGGACATATAATAAAATATTGCCCCAAGAAGGCGATGTTGAAACATTTGAAAATATAACACCCAATGGGGATCTACAACTCCCTAAAAAATCATCTCCGACGTTATTCAAGAATTCCTATGGTGAACCTATAACTAATACTCATTTATTTGATATATCTTATCCCATATCAGCAACAGCAGCTGAGTCATCAAAAGTAAAAACACAAGTATCACTACACGAAAGTAAGAATTCAACAGCACCAAATATGCCATTTGCACTGGCAAATCCAGCACCATTTACGTTGAATAGAGGCAGAAACATTCATACATTACAACCAGTTGCATTACCTAATTTAAGTGTATCGCCGCTGCCACCAATTTTCAATGCTCGGCCTTTCAGACCCGGAGCTCCACAGTTACCTTCAAATATTCTGCAGAGTATCAATCAAATGCAACAATCATTTACTAATGTAAATATACAGCAAAGCATACCGATTTCTGAATACACACATTCTGTTGATTACCCTGCTACTATTATACAATCACCAATTATTGAAATAGATGCACCAACTATCTCTAATCAAACGAAAGGGTACAGAAATATACCTAATGGTTATGTGGTAGACGAAATTAGAGATATATCGTCTCAAGCTTCTGAAGACCATATTTCAGCAACAAAATCAAACTCGGACGCTAGTCTTGAAATTACTGGTACAGATGTAGGAAATGAGCTATACGATTCTGGAGTTCTAACAGAAATAAAGCAATTGAATCGTATTCCTTCAAATCACAAACCCAATTTTGCGGATTTGAGAGGGGTAAATGACGAAGATGTTGATAAATACCGCATCGAAAATAATTTGCAAAATATTGATTCACCCCTATTGTACCTAAAACCAAGCGCGCCACATAAGAGCCATGGCAACTTCATATTAGCAATATCGTCACCAATACCTAATAACGAGTACGAAATATATGATGATGCGACAACAACTCCCACGTCCCAAACACCTACTCATATTAACAGTTGGGACGACAGTAGAACTGATTACGAAGATGAGCTAACTTCTTCTCCGTCAGAAGAAAATAATTATAAACCTAAAATTGTGCAGATTATTGTACCTTACACAACGGGTAATAAAGAACAAGAATATAATAATGACTTTATACAAATGGCACAAAATTGGCCTTCAACGGCTATAGATGAATATCAAGCTAGGAAGGTACCATCAAATGAAGGTAATACACAAATAAATACAGCAACAGATAATAATTATAGCACCGAAGGTACGACGACTGAAGACATATTACCAGTAGTTACAGAAAATTATGATTCAGATCGATTTCATCCTACCGGCACTCAGAAAGACCTCTACGACGTCAAAGAACCGCCGTTTGATATAATTAAACTCCAACATACTATCGATGATTGGACAGAACAAGAATATTCTAAACAATATAAAACTCCACAAAGATCACGAAGCAAAGAAAATTATGCGAAAAAAATTCCTGACGATTATTTAACTACAACAGTACCAACCAATTACGTCACGACGACTAGCAATTACAATTACGAATTTTATGATCATGAGGGTTCGAGTAGTATTCAGCATACAGTGACTGACGATATTAATAATGATACATACATAAGGCCTCGTAAAGAATACAATATTATTGAAAGACCAAAAAATAGGCACGTAAGTGGTAAAAATGAGGAGCCAGATGAAGTACAAAAGCTTCATATTTACACGGCAGCATCTTCTTTCCGTACAACAAGCACAACAACGACTCCTGCACCGTGGGGTAAAATACAAACATCTATATCGCCCCTAACGCAAGAAAAAGTTTACGTAGTTACGTCGAAGCCTTGGAGAGAGTCACGTAACATTACAAAGGAATGGTATGAAATCGATCCATTTGAATCTAAGAAAACGTATTCTGACAGTGAACAGTCAGAATCTATCAATCTTCCATTTAAGTCTCCAAGGTTTATGAATCGACCGTCATTCGGCTTTACATCAGGAGGGAAAATTGAATCTGATTCATCATACGGATTTTCTAAAAGCTGGTATCAAAGCAGTAAGTATATCTTACGCAGTTGCTTTCCATTTTCTCCTAACAATTTGTCGTTATTTTTATAAGAACCTTATATAATTTATGAATTTATTTATTTTGCAGTAAATCAGCTGGAGACCCAGGAGGAGAACAATAGTACGTCATTGCCAGAGGCTACTCAACAGAAAGTTACCACTAACTTTGACGAGGTTTAAACTAATTATTTACTAACTTTCATTTTCCTATTTCTCATTGGGCCTTTTCACAACTTTGCGTTATACATATTCAGTATATATACAGTAGATTGTAAAATTTAATATCATAAGTCACAATTGGGATATTTATAAAATTTATTAGTAATAATATAAAATCTAATCTAATGTTATAATCTTATCAACGCTTTAGTTAAAAACTATGAGCATATTTATTCGTAGAATATGTCCATAGTTTTTGAATTGTAGAATTACATTAAGATTATTTGCTTATATTTAGGATTTAGACGTTTCACAGGAAGTATCTCTCTCCTACAAATAATCTCAGCAAAATAAACTTTTATTGTATTCTTGCGGTGGACGAAGCTCTTTAGTTAAGTGCCTCCGTAAAGAGCTAGGCAACCCCGCTGTCAGCCGAGGAGATTAATCATTATTTAATGCGCTGACAACACAGCGATCCACTTTTTAAGATTCAGGGGTTACTGTGGTTGTCTGTATGGTTGTTTGCCACCTTGGCTGTAAATATATTATATATTTTATACAGCTGGTGATGTGTCATCTGTTGGTACCGATTATTTGCTGCATTCAATAATGAGGCCTCCCATCCAATTTAGTTAGATCGCAAAATTACTGTTAGTAATTTCTCAGTGAATGTTTCAGACACAGAGTCGACCTCGATGGCGTAGTGGTAAGTGTAACCGACTGCCACGCCTGAGGTCGCGGGTTCGATTCCCGCACAAGTCAAACATTTGTGTGCATGAACATGGATGTTTGTCTCGGTCTGGGTGTTTCTAAGTATAATATGTATGTATTTACAAAAAAGAAAAGTATATATGTATGTTTATCCATTGTCTAGTACCCATAGTACAAGCTCTGCTTAGTTTGGGCTAGATGGTGTTGTGTGTATGTGGTAAAATATTATTATTATTATATTATAGACAATGCTGTCAATCAGAAAATAAATTTATTAAAGACTTAAAACATATAGATATGTAAGTAAGCGAGTCTATGTAAGTTTGTAACTGCATATATGTTCTTATTAAGGTAGACTTGCAAGAACCCACAACAATAGTGTAAATAATCAAACAATTGTTTTCTTAAAATACTAACAATATACAAGTTGAATCTAAAAAGCTCTATCATGTAGTCTAGCTCTATCAAGTATGGATACATTTCTCGTAAATAATTGTATTATTTAAGTATTTAAAAAATATAACTACTAATCAATAAAAATATAACTAGTGTATATACAGTATTACTACCTACCTTTATTGAAATTAAACTACTATATACGGATTTTATCGCGTTGTTTATTTATCACTGTATTACAAAATTTTGAAAATATTACTCTACTACTACTATTGATTTTATTTGACTAATTTATAAGCTAATAAAATTATTTAAACTATTAAATCTATTTATTTTTGGTTTACACTTTCCCCGACGTTTCGGGTGCTTTTCAGCAGCCATGGTCACGGGAAGACTAAGATGGTAGTTGTCTCAATGTTCCAGTGTAGTTATTTCAAAGTACCTGAACATAATTTAATTATTGGTGTTTCTCATACATTGGTCAAACCAAGAGAAGCATAGGCACCCGCATAAAAGAACACATAGCTGACGTGAAACACAAACGCTCGTTGAAGTCTGCTGTGTGTGAACACGTACAACAGGGGACCAATCACTACCTGAGATTTGACAAACCACAGATTCTCGCTAAAGAACACCGATTTCTGCCAAGGATACTTCGCGAGGCTATTGAAATTAAAAAACATCCCAATTTCAATAGAGAAGATGGTTGGAATGTACCACCAGCTTGGGATCCAGTACTTCAAATAGTCAAACCCAAGAAGAAACAAACCACAGCTAGACTTCATGATACTTTGAGCTCATTCTGCGTAAATAGAAACACCAATAATTAAATTATGTTCAGGTACTTTGAAATAACTACACTGGAACATTGAGACAACTACCATCTTAGTCTTCCCGTGACCATGGCTGCTGAAAAGCACCCGAAACGTCGGGGAAAGTGTAAACCAAAAATAAATAGATTTAATAGTTTAAATAATTTTATTAGCTTATAATTTAGTCAAATAAAATCAATAGTAGTAGTAGAGTAATATTTTCAAAATTTTGTAATACAGTGATAAATAAACAACGCGATAAAATCCGTATATAGTAGTTTAATTTCAATGAATAACATTCGCGTAAACAGAAGACAATATTATACCTACCTTTATCTTTTTTATTTAAATTGGTTATACCAAATCTTAATATGAAACCCTGACCTAGTCGTTGATGTATTATTTTGCAAAATAAAAACAACCTACATCAAATATCTTAAATGAAATAAAAAAACTGCCAAATAATTCAAAGATTGACTCTCTGAAATATAATTAGGGCCAATTGTGCGATATCGGAGGTATATATTTTTATTCTATCAGCTTCATACAAATTCTTGAATAAAAATGTCTCAGTGCGCCGTTTATAAGTCTGTAATATAATTATACAATTTTGGAGTATGTATTTGGTCTTCCGAAACATATGCAGGCATAAAAGTCACCGCTTTCGAGATTACTGATCGGAGGTCTATGAAAGCCGAAATCCAGCCCACAGTGTGCCGCCACGCCGAGTGTTGTGGGTTCGGAATTCCACACGGGACAAAAATTTAGTGGTCTACAAATAGCATTTTCGAGCCTAGGTGTTTTATTGTGTCCGTTGTATAAATATTTATAAATGCCTCCGTGACAAAGGAATTAAAATTAGGGCAGAAATGGCCTTCTTTAAAAAAGGAAAAAGAAATGCAATTTATCTTCACATTTGGGTGAATAGAATTTGTGATATTTTATTATGAAACTAAATTGGCACGCTCTATTCTGAATAGTTTTTAATACGAGAACTGTAGTATCAATGCAGCTCACCAAATGTCGCTTAATTGACCTACATAGGCTGATGTCATATTTTACTTATACAATAAATTGAATAAAAATATCATCAGTATTAAGTGTCATTACATTCGTGAGTCTTATTCAGAATTCCATCTTAATTTGTCTATTTTAGTAAGTACGTCCACGTTTATATTTAGCTGTTTTATTGAGTTTTATTGATATCACACATGACTTAATTAGAGGATCGGTTAGATCTGTCAAATGTTAATGTTGGTGGCCGGCAAAATAGCGCCAATTGGTATAAAAAATCTTGTATATTATGTAAAGTTAACATCTAAGTAAATATGTATTAACATAATGAGAAGTTGCTATGTACAGAATATACCTTATATACCTCACCTTCTTACATACTTAACCTAGTACTTATATAGCTAATTTGTGACATCAGCGTGAATACATGTAACATAATTAAGTAAATACTAAATTAATATTCTCTAAACTAGATGTGCCTGCGGTTTCACCCGCGTTTATGATTACTACGCCGCTCCCGTGGGTTAAAGCGTGATGTTGAAGCGTGATAATTTTTCAATTCGGACCAGTAGTTCTTGAGATTAGCGCGTTCAAGCAAACAAGCAAACTCTTCAGCTTTATAATATTAGTATAGATGTTGCCTATAAACCTATATACATATTTGCGCGTAATATTATATAATAATATGATGCGTTATGTTGATTTCAGGACACAATTGCTACGACTGCAAACCCACATAGAGGCTGAAAGTGACAATTGGGCCACGCCACACAAATGTTATTATGTATTTAAACGACTGAGTTAAAGTGTGTTTTCAATACACTACTGACAATAATCTATAATCGACTGTTATAGAATACCGTGAGTGTATCTGAGAGCAAATTAGGAAGAACACCAAGTGAGTGATCTTTTTAATTTGATCAAATAGTTTTTAAGTGAAGTGTTAATGGACACTAGAAAATAGATATAAAGTTAACCAAAGTGGAACTCTACAATATATGAGTAGGTAACTATAAAAATCTAATGGTTTTCTTCTATTATTTCTTCGTAATATATTCTACGAGCAAATTTCTTTTATATGTAATTGTGTCTAAAATATTTAGTAGATAAATATATTTACGAGTATTACGTGTATCGATTATCCAAAAATGTAGTTAGGGCAGAATAATTATTAATAGATGGTTGTAAATATCAAATTGTAAATAAATTCAATCAAGCATATATTAAAGTATTTTATTGCTCCTTTAATTAACATAATTTTTAATTCTATCTATGATATGTACAGAGAACGTCACTTGAGACGTTTTTGTTGTGGCATACACTTACTTACGCATTGCCGGCTCTCGTTGGGGAATGACGTAAGTAGATGAGTTATTTATTAGTGTTTTGGTCGATCTGATGTATTTTTTAACTTAAAGTAAAGGAATTCCGCGCTCCATGCAATGATAGTTATCATTGTTACCAAGTTCAACACGATTATCGGTAACTGGTAGGACCCCGATGCAACCCGCACACGAGCTGAAAATTCAAATATAATTAATGTTAGTAACATAGACTTTACATATTTAGTCGCAGCGGCACACCGGCGGCCAAACAATTTACAGGTTCAGTGGTATTTATAGGCTAATTAATGTAACTTCTGTTTTTAAACATAAGCTCTAGTTGTAGTAAAGCAGAGATATATATCATTATGCATCATGATCTATCGTGATCTTTTATTTGGTGATGTAACATTAACTGAAATCTATTAGCGTTATTAGTGAAAGATTATAATATTTATTTCCTATAATACATACAATTACAAATAAATATCAGCAAGTGGACATAATTGTTCATGTAGATCCACGAGGTCGATTCCGATTCCGAAAGTCGGTTAAATATTTTTTTAAATATGTATCACTAAAACATAGCTTATTTTTACTCAGGAATTATGTAAATAGATTTTTATACCTGCATCTATTAGAGAAAGAAAATATGGTTCTGTAGTTACAGACATACAAGAAACCAATTTTATCTCTTTATAATATTAGTAGGATAGATGACAGAATAGTAACTTTAATTTGATAAATATAATTCATAACAGAACGCTAACTTTAGTGCGAAAAGAGTATCGCACTTTTAATAAAACAGAGATTTATCTGAGTATTCCGGACAAATCAAAATACTTTGTTCACATAACTTAAAACAAATATAATATTAGAATTTATAGTCACACAATTAGAGTTGAAATTTCCTAACTTCGAAATTCCGAGTAGTAGTTGTTTTATTATGAGAGCCATAATATGTTAATCTGATTGTCAAATTCAAATTGAAGAAAGAACATTAAAGCAGCTAAAGAACGCGTGGTTCTTTGAAATGACCGAGAAATGTAATATTAAGATATCTTAGATAAGTAAGTATATCATATCGGACCCAAGGAAATAAGGCAATATCTCAGAGCCATTATCACAGATGGTACCTATTCTCAACAATAAAAATTGTCGTCAAATTTGGACCTAAATTGTATTTCTAAGGAGTAGTGTAGAGTCGCTACTCTACACTACATTACACATAGTTATACAATTTCTCCTTATTAATAAACTAGATTGCTATTTTCCTAATCCAATAAATATCAAATATGAATTGAAATGTAATATATGTTCACATTTGTCGTTATTGAATTAAAATACAATATTTGTTAACATTTATCGCTTGTTTTAATTTTGCAGAATAGCATTTGTGATATTTTTGACAATGAAATAATTTATTAATAAATAAGTTATTAAACGAGATCTGAACTTTATTTCCAACATATTTTAATACGAGAATTAGCTTTCAGGTATCAAATAAATTAAGGGTCATTGACCGCCATACATTTTTGTTACAGATACAAATGTCAACTTCAATATTGCTTCTCGTCTTTTTATAATATGATAAACCATATATCTATGTTAACGATGATTATTAATTATCCTTACTTTGTATTATAAGTGCAAATTAATAAAATACATTATTAAGTAGATATAAATAAAACCTGATGGCAGGTTGAATTGCTAATCTGTTATTAACTTGTCAAGCCAACCGTATCGACACATCATGATAAAACATTGTGTCTGGACTCCAACGTCTGAACGATGGATAACGAGTACAATTATTTATTAACAAATATTGTTTAGCTAGATAAATAATATGAAGATTAGTGATAATAGCGAAAATCCGTAGCAGTACGTTGCAATGTATATTGCTTCTATCTTAGCCTAGAGACAACTGGTATAATAAGAAATGTGGACATAAAACATTTAAAGAAAAGTATTGTAACAGATGCATACATACATATATTGCTGCGCACTGAACGCGAACTAATTATATCTGTGCAAAATTATTTAGTTTTGAAGCTGTAACCAGTAAAAGGCGATCCCCAAACTGTTTACTGCTTCAAAACTGAACCAATTAAAACATATATTTTTTTTATTTCCTTTAGTTTCTTAGTTGTCTTAAAATAACAGTATAAGGAGTGAGTCATTTGAGTAAATATACTTCCTACACCTTAAAATAATTAAATTATGAAAAGCATAGAAACACAGTAATGCTTAATATTCTATCACATTCTATCACATACACACAACACCATCTAGCCCAAACTAAGCAGAGCTTGTACTATGAGTAATATTAGGTATATTACTCATAGTACAAGCTCTGTTAGTTTCATCATATCCTATTATTATTTATTTGTTTTAGTATCATTAGGTATACAAAGAGAAATTAGAGGATTACGTTTGTATAGACTAAACGCTGCTCGAATTTCCTCTTAAACAGTTCATCATCATCATCATCTCAACCGAAAAATGTCCACAGCTGGATATAAACCTCTTAAACAGTTAAGTTACCTTTAATGATTTACTTACTGAGTAAAGATCCGATGGTAAAAATAGCAATTCCACTGAAGAACATCTGGAGACCGGAAGCGAATGCTAGTCTATGAAGAGGCATGTAGCTCGGTATCACAATGTTGACGTACACGGTCCTGAGTGCTTTCGTGATACCCAGCGCCAATGCCACCACCAACATCCCCGTGTAAGACGTCGTGAAGAGCATTACTGGAATATCAGTCAATAGAATTAGTTTTTAGGCACGACTAATTATTATCGATAGGTTTAACAATTTCTATTAATAAGGTGCGGTGCGCAAAGGTAACGTAACGATTAATTACATAAAGTTAATTTTTTATAGTTAATGAAATAAAGTGAACGTAGCAATCATTCTATTGATGAGATTGTTATGTCATTAGATAATTGATTTTTGCACTACATTTCCTATCTTATACAAGAAACATAAATTAATTAACATTATTACATGCAAATTATAGGTACCTATTTCATGACATTGATTAATCATAATCATATTTCATGCAACGCAAATAACGTTTTTGAAAACATCTCTGGTATTAGCCATTAGTCCCTGTATGGCAAAGGACTGTACAAATAGATACGATATCCATTAGAATTGATGGATTCGGAGCGAATATCTGTTGTTTGAAATGTTTGGATCGTGCGAGGTTCGAACCGCAACATTTTATAAATTGCAGTTGTTATGTATGTTAGTATTTAAAAACTGCATCCGTGGCGCAGCGACAGTGAATGCGACTGCTGTACATGAAGTCTCGGGTTCGAATCCCGGGTCGGGCCAACAAAAAGATATTGGGTTTTTCTGTTAAGGAATCTCAATACGAGCCCGGAGTTAGGAAGTTGGTGGTGTTAGTCACCCCCGTGCCTCGGAAAGCACATAAAGCCGTTGGTCCTGCGCCTGATCTCTCTCGGGTCGTGTCGGATTATTCGTCCCTTTGGATCATGAGAGTTAGGGAACAGAAAGTGCACTTGTGTTTGCGCACACACTTGTGCACTATAATATCTCCTGCGCCGATGGCCAGTCTCCGTTAAGATTAGCCGCCGTGACCGAAATTCGGTCAGGAGGACATTATTATTATTATAAGTATTTAAAACTCAAAGCAATCAACTACATATCCCATTTCCTATCTAGTAACAGACAAGTACAATAACATTATTTTACCCACGTTTACATTATTAAGTTTATTATTAAACAACTTATTGCAATTGTTGCATTATTGATATTGATAGGAAAAACATCAGTGTCAGTTATGTGAAGTTTGAATAATTATTGATATTTGATTACAGTGATATTTTAAAATAAATTAGTGTCATTAAAAATCATATCCAAATAAATATATACTTACTGGTTCTGGTGAATATAATCAACAGCAAACTAACCATGTACATGACACGGGGCGACTTGTTGCACCATTCTCCGATGAACGGCGACACAAATCGAAAAAGCGTGTCGGAAAATCCTATAACTGACATAATCTTTGCTATATCATATGTTTCAAATTGCAACATGTCCTTAAGTATAATAGGTAACAGTAAAGAGAAATTTGTCTCCACACATGCTGCTATCGATAGGCCAACTATAATATTAACAAAGATTGGATCAGTTAAAAGTGTCAAGTCGAAGAATTCAACAAAATTTTCCATATAATTGCTGTTTTTATTTTTGACTGTCGGCTCCTGTATGTTATTCTTGACAGTCTTTACATTTTCAGATTCATTAAAAATATTTATGGAGCTGCCAAGATTAATTTCTTGAGACTCCCACCATTTGTAACGAGCTTCTGCTAAGGGTGCCACTGGTGCTCTCGATCGTATATCGGGATGTGAGATTGCATTCCTGGTTTGTGCACTGGAACTGCTTGTTAGAGATCTCATTGATAAGCTTTTTATCGGTAGGACGCCATTTTCTACAGATGCTTCGAGCTGTGGTAGCGATTGAATTCCTAGAACACATTGACATTTAAGTAAAATTTCAATAAATACGATTTCTATAATTCTAAAGAATAAAAAAAAATCTTACCTACGACATTTGACGAAGTAGTTACACTACCATTTAAGTCTGCTTCTGGTTCCTTATTCAAAGGCTCTTCTTCATCTGTTTGTGGTGGGTCAATTAAATACCACTTCGCTGGCCTAAGTAAGCATGCGGCTAGCAGGGAGTGGAGGCAAATGGCACTTAAAATTAATATGGCGTACCTCCAACCATAAGCATACATTAAGGCACTGATCAAAAGTGGCATGTATATAGCTCCGAGCCCTGTAATAGACATGCCCACTCCTATGGCTCTACCTCTTTTTTCTTTAAAGAATGAGTTTATTGCTAACGTAAATGCTCCCATTATCGCTGCAATTCCTATAGCTGAAAAATAAATTGATTTATAAATTCTGCTAATGCAACGAATTAAAATATATTCGTGATGTATATACTTACAACAAAAAATACTGTAAGATAATATAAACTGCCAAAATTCAGACGATATTGACGTAAACATCAGGCCAACTGAAATAAACAGCGCGCCCACTACAGCTACCTTTCTGTAGCCGAAGCCTTTCAACGCTGGGCCTCCAAATAAGGATATAAGCATACCAATACTATGATTTAAAACAATAATGAGAGTAATTTGTGTAGTAGTCAGTTCTGTATCGGCCATTGCTTCTTGTAACACCAAGCCAAAACTTGTAATTAAAGGTAGAACCACCACCTGCAATACAATATGATGATATCATTTGAAAGGTATACAATACCAATAAAACATGCATGGTACGTTAGATTCGTACGTACGATCTGTATTTTCAAAAGTAGAAAAATGCAATAAACAGCTAAAAAAGAGACTCGATATATATTGTTGACAAGTTAGCCTGCTAACAGATCTTCACAATGATGGATGTTATGCTTTATGCATCCAACGAGTTTTTCATTTTGACCATGTTGTTCGAGCAACGAAAGTCCATATGATTGCATAGTTGACACAATAATAATAGACATTCACCAATTGTAAATTAAGGGCCGATTTTACAATCAACAGATAGCTTATAATAATATCAGCCATGTATTAAACTGTCTCACTGCTGGGCACGGGCCTCTTCTTAGTGTGAGAAGGGTTATGCCGTAATCCACCACGCTGGCCCAATGCGGGTTGGCAGACTTCACATATCTTCGATCTTAACTAATAATAAATATGCCAGATATCAAATATTTTAAAATCGAATTCATTCACCATGAAAGATTGAATTCGTGATTAAATAATCAGCCCTTATTAGCTTAGCCACTTAGTCCTTAGATTATTTATTACTATGCAGGTTTTGACACCTACTGTCAAATATTATATGTTACTAGCGGACCCCACAGACGTTGTCCTGTACATATGGAAAAAAAATAAGAAAAGAACAAATCTAAGCCATTCACGAATCCACTTGAACACACAAAAACTTTCATCAAAATAGGAGAAGTTTAATTACAAACACACGCACAGAAGATTTATATAATGCTACACAAAACAAAATAAGGGCCACTAAGATTTTTGCTGTACCATGAAAACAATAAAGACATTAAATTGTTTAACATATGTAACTACAAAATAATGTTATTGGTTATAATATAGGCTAACAATTGTTTAAAATAATGATCATGAATTGTTTTTTTAAGTTCGTAATGAAATTGGCCATTTTTAATGAAAAACATGAACAAAAGAAAAAGACAAAATATTGTAAAAATAAAAAAAAATATATATAAAGATTATATCATCAGTCACTCATGATTAATAGCTCGGCTAGACCAGCGATTTTTGATGCATCACTGTAGTGGTAATCGGTCAACTCTGTATTATGTGTGATATGATCATTGAATGGACTACTCCATTCACTAACAGACCAATCTACGGCCGCGGCGGCTAATCTTAGCAGAGAGCGCAGGAGCTACACAGGAGATATTATGCATTATTAGTGTACAAGTATGTACACACACAAGTAGTGTGTATGTATGTAGTGTAAAAAAGATCCCGTTATGATATTCCAAGCTACTAAACCAAGGAAGCGGCATATTGGTTATTGTAGTACTAACTAAGCTATACCAGGTGACGCGTTGTCTATCCTGCAAATTAGAAGTCATTGTACTTCACACCATTCAAACTAACATCTTTTAACCTATTGAGTCGCAGCGGCACACGCGCGGTCAGTTAGGTTTTTAAATACGTCTGACATTAAAAGAATTGACAGGTTAAGTTAATGAAAGATATTCTTATCGTGAGTCAATGTCCATATCTGCAAATAATCTAGCACGTATAAAATAAGCATACTTAATTATGATTATTTTATCTGGTAGTTTTTAAGGATAACCAAATACATTAAAATTTTTATTGATATTTAATATTTTTTGTCATATCTCATAGTATTCATTGTTATAGAATATATTGTTCCGATTGAAATCTAGTCATGGCTACCATTTTTAATAAACATCGGTAGAATGATATGAAAATGTCAATTGAAAACGTAAATTGCATTTCAATTGACATTTTCATATCATTCTACCGAAAGTATAGGCAATACAGTTTCGAATATTTATAAAATTGAGACTAGCTTGGAACTCTACTTTGAACAATATTTATAACGAGAATGCGACCTTGGCCGTGGCCGAATGCATATTTTATTAGGTACATTTTGTCAAAATTTATAAGGATCACACTTATTTTTTTATTAGGTATCTTGTTTTTTTTTCCAGTCATTAAAATTAATTGGGTGGAAAACGATATCGTGCTAGAAACAAGTGCAGGTTTAGTAGAACCAGACTAGAACTGAATCAAATCTGTATATCTATTTACGTTTAAAACTGCTACTAGTATGTTACTGAAATAGTAATTGAGATGGCCTATTTAATGTAATCTGAACTTAAAACAGTTTTCTTAAAAATATTCTCTTTCTGTCCCGTCCTTAAATAAAAATGCATATTGGTACGCGGTTGGATAATTTTTTTCTTAGAATTCATCGTAAAATCTAAGTTATATTTCATCTACTTATGTTCAGCAAAAACAGAGCTAAGCGAAGATGACCTAATTCTGAATTCGGAGACAAAAACTAATGTACTCGAAACTGAAAACAAAGTAAATATATCTGGCTGACAAATTGTTATTGACACAGTCAGATATAAAAATGGTACACAAACATACTTGTTTGTCCTACAGCACGAAATTTAGATAACATTCTTTTAGGTTTGACAATTGTTTCTCATTTCATACAGAGCTAATTTATTTTGTATTTGGTTGTGGTATCTGTTACAAATTTAAGCAAGATCATTACCTTGGTCCACCTGGGTTATGTATAAATGAAAGAGCACGGACGTGGTAGGTCCAGTCCCATGTAACAGAGGTGAGCCATAATGCCGAAGCTACCACGTTAATTAATTTTCTTATTGAAAACAACAGTCGTCTTGACCTGAGCTTTGCACTCGATAACTCTTACCATCGGCATTAAAAGCAAGCGCCTACTTGTGTATCTGGACAATGCTCGAAAGATAAGAAAAGAAACTGTTATACCGAGAAGTGAAGTACTTTCGTGAAAAAGATGATGAAGAAGTTCTATCATTATTGGATGCCCATGAAGAATTTATTAGATGGGAATCTTTATTTTCTCTTAAAACATGAATACAGTTCAAAAAGTACTTAATAATCTATTCATTTTATTTTTTTTACATAAACAAAGCAACAATTATAATTTACAACTTAACTAATATTAACAAACCTAACCACTTATAAATAAAACTTGAAAGTAACAAAATATGGGTCTATAAATTTAATATAAAGAAAGGAAATGGCTGGTTCAGGCAATGTCGTAAAACTCCTCAGAATCGCTGTCGACCGGGAAAGTGCCCAGGAGACTGGCAGCATTGCCACGTTGAATGGCAATGCTAATTCTTTGAGCCAAGAAAATTCCACCCTTCTGGTCACGCGAAGCGTCGATTAGCCGCTTAGATATTGGATTATTTTATATTGCTTAATTTTATATTACAGCTACTTCTAAAATTGAATTGGACATACAGGGACGTATGTCCTACATCTCATATTAACCTGTAAATTCTTAGAATACCAGAAATAATTAAAAATCGATTGTGTCTGGCCACCAGTGTGCCGCTACGATTCAATAGTTTAAAAACCTTTAAACGTTATTCGGTCTATCCCAATTCCGTAGTGCCTTTAGTATGATTGAATGAAACTTCGCTAATAATATTGGCGCTTTTGTAAGTAAGAAAGCCGTTAAAGACACTGAAAGAGCGCGGAGAATTGCCAGAGAGAGAGTAATATGATGCCACAATTTTATAAAAGTGCATAGAATTCAGGAGAGTCACATCAGCGAAAAGTCGGTGATTCGATATGATTATGATAATTATGATGATAACTTATATAAGAGAACTCACATTTTTGGCTAACAAGGCAAGGTCATTGCTCCAATCGAATCCATTGATAAGAATATAATATACGATTGAATATATAAAATACTATTTACATATTTTATTATTTCTATGCAAATAATATTTAATAAAGGAAAGCCTTCCATAGAACTCTTACCTACTTTCATAAATAGAAACTACCACTGGTTCTAAATTCCGTTCTCACACATAATAGTAAAAATATATAAAATAATTATGTTATGTACTTACATTGTTCAAAGCATACGCAAAGGTGACAACCCATCCGTAGCCTCCATCGGGAGGAACCCTGTTTGTTTCTTTAGTTGACATTTTCGGTTAAGAATCACTATCACATATCATCCGAAACCCACCAGCATCACATTCATATACAATTTGTGTTGATAAGTTGAAACAAACAATATCACCTACATAACATAGTCCAAATTGTCTTTGTACTGCAACGGATTATTGAACCCTAAACTAATTATAATTGAATTAGCATTAAAACTCAATACGTGAATGTTCGTAGCACTGTCTATACACTGTGTATTAATGACAAACAGTTATACGCATAGCAAATATTCACATTTGTTATCGGTTACACTTTAGTAATGTGCCGTTGTTATCGTTGAAATTAAATGACGTGCTGACACGTACGTTGTATCTATCTAAACTAATTATCGAAATCATAGTAGATACCCATGACAGAATCAGGTTTAGTTCATTGCAATAGTTTGGTAATATTTTATTTCGTAATATCTTTTATATGATACCTGGACACAAATCATTAGGCATTGTGTTTAGACGCCGGCGTCCAAACATCTATTGAAATATTGTTAGTTACGTAGTAAGTTATTTATAACTTATAAAAGATAGATCCAATTTAACGCTATTAAGTACATTAATGCAACTGTTAGGTACATTTTCAGATCATGTTTAAATTTAAAATTAAACTATTATATACATATGTATTTTTTTAAATACTTTAATTTTAATGTATAATAATCGCGTAAACGTAAATCAATATCGTGTGCATATTTTTTATGATACACTAGTTTCATATTACCGAACTTAATAATCATAGATACCTACTTAAATCAGAGACATAACTTCTTAGAGAGCTAATTAAAATTGATTTCGCCGTGACTTTGATAAATTAAAATACTACCTATTAGTTTTATCACTTCTCACAGAATTGTTTATTATCATGACTAACAGTTAATTAGCTTTGGGGTGGACTATTTATCTAGGTTAAGACGATACAAACAAGAACTCTATATTTTTAAATTAGTCACTTTCCAACAATATATCTAAGGCGTTGTTGCTGCCGTAATTTGTACTAATTTTAGATGCTTTTAACTTATCTCATAAGCGCCTAGTTTCCAACGTTCTACTTAATTAATGTATTAATAAATATATCTGTTAAATGATTGTGTGTCTATAAGCGTGTACCTATTTGTTAAATATGAGACATATTGATAAGGTGTTATTAAGGTCAAAACTAATATTTTATTGTATGTAGGTAAATCGCCTCTAATGCAATGTATACACAGCGACACATCAACCTAGACTGTTTAGACTTTGAACTATTAGAACTTCAACGCTGCGAATTGTGCGAGAGAGTACGTTATATTTTTGTTACGTTAAGGATAGACCTTACCATTATATCGACACCACTATGCACTGTCCCTTTCCGACAATTCTCTATTTTGTATGTAGCGTAGTTATGCGTGTATAGGGTGCCTAACTTGATGTGTAGCCGTGTGTACTCATACATCATAATATAGTACAAATTAAATCATTAAATTATTGTAAGTACAGGTTAATTAATAACGGAGACCATAGCATGACACTGGGCCCAAACTTAATCCGTGATAAAATGGTCACGCGCTGTATTTATCATGTTATAATATGATAAAGATTAATGTCTGATAACATCTCTAAAGCATTATTTCAACAACTATTATAATATTTTCTTACTGGGTATATATCCTATCCTTTTTTCAGTTATGCATCAGTCTACTGTATGTATCAGTCATGTTTGTTTAATTTTACAGTACCTACTCGGTAGAACATTATCATTATTTAATCGCGCCGGTTCGTTTGTATATAAAGTAATCATGTTTGTAAGTCTGTGTGTAGTTTATATGACCTCATTTCTTAACGGTCTATTACTTGCTATCATTATCTAATAAGAAGATAATGTGTTAAACATAAATATTCTTAGAGCAAGTTTTATTCTGTTACTAAGGAAACAATAATTGAAATTTCCGCCTTCTTTTTACCGTCACATATATGTATATAAGTAAATTGCAAATTAACTAAAAATCATAAATAGGCATATTATTTATGTTTATCTACACCATTCTTCTCTACGTGTGTTCACTGAACTTAAATTGATAGCCTGACCGATTTTGGGGTTGTTCCGTCTGGTCATCCGATGACGTTTCATCTTACACTGTTTTTTCCCTTACTCAACCTATTTACGTTCCTTACTCAACCGACAGCAATTATTTCATTTTCAATTCTTTATTCATTCTGTAAGTATTCTTAGCTCAACCGATTACGAAGTTCCCTAAAAGCTCTAAGGTTTAGGTTGACAAACGGAACAAAAACACTATTTCACTAATCTATATCGATACTAATATTATAAAGAGGAAAGATACGCTCAACAGAATATTTTTTTCGTTTTTAAGTTTTATTGTCACCAAGTTCCTAACATAGGCTATATATTTTTAGTAAAATAATATATATTGTTTAAAGTACTGTCAGTAACCTAACCTACTTTTACGAAGCCAAAGATTGTTTTGCTATCCTTCCTTTTTTGGTAATATTTGCTACGGGTAGAATCAGGAACGCATTTCGGTTGAATAAAGAAACTTTATTAAAATAATGTAATCGGACTAATTAGGCATTCTAGTTAAGGATGAGTATAGAAATAGGATGAGACGTCATAGGATGAATACGGAGCAACCCCGATTTTGTTGATTTCTTTGTGTATATTTGAACAGGTTCCTGGATAGTATAGATTACCAATACATGCTAGCGATACATAACAGTAAGGCAGGTAAGCAAGGCTTTACGCTTATATGAAGATACTTTCACTGCTCACAATATATAACAAAACATCAATCGCTTAATTATTGCTAAACTGTAATAGCAGGCGCTTTGTATAAATACAAACGTTAAAACATTTTTAATAATTAATCCGTTATATTCCCGCTTCAAATAATAGTTAAAATATTCTAAATTTATTACTATATTCAACACACTACATATAGATAGATAGCTCCATTTAATCATTTATACGTAAACAACAACAGTCACATCACAAAAAAAATTACTGTAGCCAAAATAAACTGTCACTGCCACCAACAAGTTATTTTAAACACTTGATAAAGAGTTCACATTCCCGTCACAAAGATACGTCCGCGCGCGGCTGTTTGACCTGTTAACACTGTCACTGCGCTACTGACATCGGTTAATCAAAATCCGGCTACTATTAAACAATGATGTATCATTGCTTAATAGCTTTACATAGCTTCTGCCGGCATGTTTTCCTCTATAACTCGATTTTCGAAGTGCAGAATACGAAGATTACATAACTATACCCAGAAATAAGTGTAGTTATTTAATACTTATGAATTGTTTGTTATGGTATTTAGTCACCTGCCGGCCCCATTTAATTTACTAATAAGAAACAAACCGTGACACACATACATACCTCACAACCTTTTGTCAAATCTCATAATCATACGTCCTTTAGAATATTAATAAGGCATTTAAATTATAAGCATGAAGTGCGAGAGATAACTAAAGTACCTAATTTATTTATACTTAACTGCTTTGTTTTGCAAATTGTAATGAGTTACTACCAAGATTTATACGTTATCATTACTACCAAGTCAACATAGCAATTCCAATAAGTCACGATAAAATCTATATGAAGTAGTTTAATTTAAAAATACATTAAAATTAAACTACATATTACGCATTTTATGGCAACTTTAAACTATTTTCTAACTACCTAATAAAAATATTTATATTTACACTTTCCTCGACGTTTAGGCTGCTTTTCAACAGCCATGGGGGAAATTATGATGGTAGTCGTTGCGTAGGGTAGTTATTTAAAAAAACAAAATGTAATTTCTGGTGCTACTATTTACGCAAAATGAGCTCAAAGTGTCATGAAGTCCTGCTATGTTTTGTTATTTTTGAGTTTGAGTAAATGAATGATTCAATCACAAGCTGGTGGTCCATACCAACCATTTTCTCTATAGTATTGATGCTTAAACTTATATTGATAAAAATAGATTTTGTTTTAAAAGTCATCTTGTAAATACTCAGGTTATTGAAACCAGAAAATATGCAAATATTTGCCAATTGCAGTTATTTTATTTCCTATACCATTATTGCAATTAGTAAATATTTCCATTTTTCATAAGAATTAGAAAGATCCCTTGCCAATTTACAATATTTATGCAAAAACTAAAAAGATGGAAACGACAGAACTTTTGTAAATCTCTCAAAATATTAAATAATTTTACAAATATCGGTGGCGATTGTTACCTCACAGTACTCATTACCTAGTTTAATTTTTTATGCCAATGAGCGGAGCTTAATTTACTGTTCGTTCTGTTACTGTTACAATTAACCAAAGAACACGAAGAAATAATGACACCAATATGATCATACCTGCTCGTAGACCGACGCTCTTGGAGAAAACATTACCTGAGTCAAAGTCAAAGTCAAATAAAAAGTCAAAGTCAAAGTCAAAATAATTTATTTATTTAGGTCACAAAATAACACTTATGAACGTCAAAATATATAGGTAAGTGAGTTTACTAAGTTACTGAAGCTACATTTCGGTTAGTTGCTAGGTTGAGGCAAAGGGTTGGGCTTATGAGCAGAAACCTGCAAGAAACTCATGGCCACTATTTTAAATCGCCAATTAAATATAATTTCAGTTTTTACAACTCATATCAAGAAGCTGTTGCAGCCATTACACCATATATTACTGAATAATGTAAAGGAGATGAAATAATAAAGATTTAGTAGAATTATTTAATATTAATCTGTAATAGACAGTATGATGGCATGAGGGTGCATACACTTACACTTTGTGACAATGCAAAGGCAGTCCGTGACTAAATGCGACTGTGCATTCATATGTTTAATTTTATTTTCAATAATAATTAAATGGGAAGCACGATACTTGAAAACATCACAAATAATCACGAGGTACCTCTACATTACTAAATTGACTTATAAGTAATACAAAACTTTAATCCTGTATAGAACAAGCAACTAGTTCCATGAGTTTTTGTCATTCAAGTAGTCGTTGACTGAATAATAACTCTGCCAACTTAGCTGTGTTTTTACGGCACTTTTAAATTAAAGTAATTGTAAATTCATTATATTAATGGGTAATTTGTTAAAGAAACGTATACCAAGTCACGCAAATGTATTGTGAACTTTATGTAATCGATGATACGGACCTACTAACTTATGCCTATTTCTAGTGTTTGAATTATGTATATCACTATTCTTATTATATATCTGTTTGAATCAGTGATGGAAGATGTAATTACTAAAATCAGAACTAGTAGGAAATACATATTAGTGTGCAGTGATTTTAATATTAATATACTAGATGGCTCTTCCTTGGCTAATAGATTTATAACTGCCACATCTGCCACTTGTGTAGATAACATTTTCAGTGATTGTAACGCTTCATACAAATTAGTTACCACTGACATAACCTCAGATCAATGTGGACAATTAGCAATGTTTCCAAACATTAATAATTATAATATTAAACAAAAGATACTTGTTAGGCCTTTAACAAATAATCGCCTCAAACATTTTAGAAATTAAATTTCATTTAATATGTACTCTAATATAAGGGAAGATAAATCGCCTAATAAGGAGTATGACAGCTTTTTTGGTATTGTTAAGAAAGAATTTGATAATACGTTTAGGTTTTATGTAAAAGTTATTAAAGGAACTAGGTCATTTAACGAATGGGCAACCGTAGGTATTTATAAGAGCAGAGTGAAAATGTATGAGTTATATAGTATGAAGAAATATTATTTTGATCTTACTTTTACTGAATATGTTAAGAATAAATCCAAAATTTTTAAAAAGATATGCATCTTAGCCAAGTCCAAGTTCGTCAGTAACAAAATCAAACAGTCCTCAAATAAAATTATGGCTACCTGGCGAGCTATTAACGAAGCTAGTGGCATGATAACTTAAAGAGACAATAGTATTAGTCCTATGGACAATAATAAAATGATCAAAAATAATGCCGATGTAGCACACGTGTTCAATAATTTCTTTACTAGTGTACTGATTACCACCATGAGCGCATTAAATTCTTCATCTATAGACGCAGAGAGGTTATTATATTCCAGCGTAACAAAGTGTAGAGTATTATTTAGATTTGATTATATTAACGCGACTGATTTCATCAACGTTTTTCAATCTCTGGAATCTAAAATACGCGAGATCTCTGGGGTATCTCCGTTAAGGTCGTAAAAAGTATAATAGATATAGTTGCTCCTTATTTAAGTGGGTTATTTAATAGATGTGTAGATTCGGGAACTTTTCCAGATTTGATGTAAAATAGTAAAATCATACCTTTATTTAAATCCGGTAGTAAAACTGATCCTAGTAATTTTAGGCCAATATCAATTGTACCAGCTTTTAGGAAAATATTTTAAAAATTAATACTCAAGCAATTACTCCGACATTTAAATTTAAATAGACTCTTTCACGACAACCAATATGGCTTTACTAAGGGTCGTTCAACAACGGATGCAGGAGTACCTTTACTCAAACATATATACATAGCGTGGGAAAACTCACAATATGCATTTGGTGTTTTTTGCGACCTCTCAAAAGCATTTGACTGCGTCTGTCATGATACGCTCATACGGAAACTAAGGCATTACGGTGTTCAGAGTAATGCCCTCGATGTAATTACGTCGTATTTGAATAACAGGATTCAGTGTGTAGAAGTCAATGGTTCAAAATCAAATAGCTTACCTGTAAAGCTAAGGGTGCCGCAAGGTTCGATTTTAGGCCAATTTTTATTTTTAATTTATATAAACGATTTACCTTTTTATTTGATCAATATTTGTGATGTTGTACTGTTTGCTAACGATACTTCCTTAATATTTAAAGTAAATAGGAATAGGGACCATTTTGACGAAGTAAAGAGTGCATTGATTCAAGTAACAAAATGGTTTACTTTAAATAACTTAGTTCTGAACCACAAAAAAAACAAAATGTGTTAAATTCATACTGCCTAATGTAAAACATCTTGATCCTAGCATAACATTGAACGGTGAGGTACTGGAAGCAATAGAATCTACAGTGTTTGTGGGCATTACACTTGATTCCAAGTTACTCTCAGCGAAACTTAGTTTGGCCGCTTACGCCATTAGAAAAGTCCATAGATTAACTGACGTTGATACAGCCAGATTAGTTTACTTTAGTTACTTTCACAGCGTTATGTCATATGGAATATTATTATGGGGAAAAGCAGCTGATATACAAAGTATTTTTATATTGCAAAAAAGAGCTGTGCGTGCAATTTATCAATTAGGAACTAGAATCTCGCTCAGAGAAAATTTAAGTATATAGGTATTTTAACTGTAGCATCACAATATATTTATTTTAATATCATGCATGTCCGTCAAAATATATATTTATACATAAAAATAGTGACATACATAACATCAATACTAGAAATAAATATAAATTACGTGTTCCATTCTACCGTCTACATAAAGTTCATGGTTCCTTCATGGGTCTTGGTATACGTTTTTATAATAAAATCCCGAGTAATATTCCAGAATTACCAGAGAATAAATTTAAAGTTAAAATTAAAACTTGCTTAATTTCTAAAGCATATTATAATATAGATGATTATTTAAATGACAAACATCCATGGCACTAATATTTGCATTAGATCACAGGATATTAAATGACAAATACTAACACTTATATATTTTTTTCTAACATATATATTTTTTTGTAATTTTACGCCTTGTTTAAGCTAGAATTTACATTGTTGTTACACTCAGTCATATTTTAATCAAGAAGAATGTGCAATGAAGACAACTCGTGATTATGGACAGTTCCGTTAAGCTTTCTTTTGAGTCTTATTCTGAGTTCGCATGCCAAGGACCGTCATGCTCACTCAAATTTCATTGCTTGTGGTGGCGTCATGTACCGGGTCGTTCGCTTCCCTTCAATATGGCGAAGGGGGCGATGGCTGGCCCATGCGTCGTACTCGTGAACGGGTGCTACTTGTGGTGACTGGTCGACCTTGGTTTCGTGGAATTCGATAATTTGATTACTACATTTTTATTTAAACCGTTAGATTAAACTACGGACTACAATCATGCCTTGTCTTGATTATTTATGAAAATGTAAGTGGATGCTCCTATTAACCATACTGCTGCTTTAGAGGCTACCATAAAATTTTATCAAATGCTTGAGTATGTTCAGTAGTAGTTCATGGAGAAATGGTTGCAGCACCTTACAGTTATGATTTGTAAACGAAATATTATTGTACACTTGGCGTTTAAAAAGAGTGGCTATGAGTTTCTTACCCGTTCTTCTCATAAGCCCTAAACCCTTGCTTTGCTGAACGTGGCAGTAAAACTAAATTCACAGAAAAAAATTACGTGTAACTTTGACATTCATAAGTGTTACCTTGTAACCTAACTTGAATAAATTTATTTTGATTTTTTATAAGTGAGTATTATGTTTAATAAACATAATGTTTGCAAATATATATTGCGACGCAACAGTAAGTATGTCTATTTTTTAAATCGCTCTTTCTGGTAAACTCGTGAACCTAAATTATAAATGCTACGTACTGCACGTTTTTTGAAGAATAAAAATCCTCAATGTCTGCTGCCTTGCCCACAATAATATACCGTAAGACATGACACTGTGAAAATAACTAAAATATACTAGTTTCGCAATATCTACATCAGTAAGCTATCTCACTTTCCGAATTGCGTATGCGGCTGAGCTAAGTTTTCCCTGCTAGACACGATATTTCAGCGCCCCACTGAACTTTATGATCTAAAGTTAATCATAAAAAACTATATTGAACTAAAGCAATAATTTAATTATTTAAATATATATTTATGTTAGGACTCTTTACATTTGGCTATGTAAACTTGATTTAGTTTTTTTAGAGTTTAGTAGTAAATTATTCGTCGTAAACCAGTCCAGGACTTACGCGAGTGAATCGTTAACAGCACAAAAATTTGGTGCTTTTCGATTTACATTAAAAATAAGGGATGTACGAATTTAATACATACTTTGAAAATATGGGATGTACGAATAAAACAATGTCACAAAAATCCTGTAAAAAGAACGGCAAATAATTTACGTACACTAATAACAGAAAGGGTCCTAAAATTGAGCGCTGTGGCACGCCCATTGTAACTGGTAATCCAGAAGATCTACTTCCGTTAATATCAACGTGTTGTAGTCTATCGCTTTGGTTTCTACCTAAGCGATAGACTACAACACGTTGATATTACTATTACTTGACCTAGTTGACTTCTGTCAACTAGATCAAGTGCAGTATCTCGGATGCCATAATGCCTGAATTTTCGCAGCAGCGTATGATGGTCAACGCAGTCAAAGGTTTTAGACGCCAATGACATCTTGCGAATCTTCCCAGTCACTGAATATATGTTTAAAAGCGTAACATCTATCGTAGAACGACCCTTCCTGAAACCATATTGATTTGTATAAAATAAATTGTTTACACTAAAGTGGCTCTCTAAGTAGATAGTAGATCCTCGCTGGTTTCAGCATGAATGGGCCGGATTGACCGGGGTAGTACTACCCTCTCACGGAATACCGGCGTGAAGTAACGGTACCCGTACTGTTGCGTTTCGTATCGGTGAGTGAAAGAGCCGGAGCCCCGTTTACCCTGATCCTTTTCCTATTCCTTTAAAGGAATGAAGGAGGGAAAGGTCAAAGGAAAGACCTTTGACCTTTCCCTCCTTCATTCCTTTTTAAAGGGCTGGCAATGCACTTGTAACTCCTTTAGGGTTGCGGGTGTCCATGGGCGGCGGTAATTGCTTACCATCAGGCGATCCACCTGCTCGTTTGCCCGCCAGATATAAAAAAAAAAAAATCTATCCTCTGCCTAGAGTGGACAACGTAAATTGGTAAACGTAGAGTAAGATGCTTTCTTCGACCAATTAGTCAGGCGATCTGGGGGTGGCTGGGGCAGGTACGCTTAGTATAGTTTCAGTTCCAGCTACCACCATTCAAAGCAGCATGTTGGCACACAGTCTGTAGGACCCAGGACTTTCAATCTTTCCCCAGGAGTCTTCGACTTTTCTCGCGATGAGGGAAGAGGTAAAAGCAATCTCGTACGTTAAAAACAATTATGTGGGTACGTAGGTACGCCGAAAGACCAACTTTGTGAAAAACAAATTGGGAGAAGCCTATGTTCAATACTGGATGCATAGAGCTACTAGATAGTTGTTGAGGTGGCAAGGGCAATAAGAACTAAAAATATATTTAAAGAAATTGGTTTCTTTAAATATCTATATTTTGAGTACTTCGGAATCTTCAGAAATCGTAACTGGTTACGATGAGACTAGGACTTCGGTTATTTTTAATATTTGTTAGGGGTAGGCAAAACCAAGGTACGTAAGTACATATAGACTGTAATGAGACTGACAAAACAAGAGAGATATGAAAAAATCTAAGCAAGTAAAAAGCCGTAATCCCTGCTTACCCTTCCGAAAAACATTAATGTCTAATTAGCACTAGGCTTATCAAACGATTTAAGCCTATAATCGATATATAATTCATATGATATAAGTTTCATTGTAGATATGTAATCCAATTATCCTAATTTTAAATATACTTATCAAAATATTCACGGATCACAAAGATAACTATCATTAGGACGAGATTGGTTTAATTATGCACTTCTTGTATGAAACAAAATTAGAAAACAGCTGTTATCATTCACATCGAGGGATACAATATAATAAACACAGTAAATACATAAACGAAAACAACGCACAAGTAAATATAAAAGGAAAAAGCCATCGAGCTATCATAATGTCTAGTAGTTTATATTATATTCAGCTTTTAAAATGCCAAATATAGTAAGATGTCCTATTCTTAAAATTTTGGCTCAAATCGAATTGCTTTAGACAAAAAGATTTTTTTTATATGCCTTGTGTAATGAGTGTTACTATACTAGCATATAAAAAAAAATAGTTTAAATATCTAATATAAAAATATTCTATACATTTAGGGAAAGCAATTCAAGCAACAGAAATACTACTACCGAACACTAAGTACACTCAGACTCGGAACTCTCATTTTAGGTCACACAAATAATTGTCCCGTGTAGAAACACAAGATTCACTCATGATAATATTTTGTTTAAATCGATATAATCTATATAGGACCATTATAAGCCATCAAAATTGTTCACTATGATTTAAATAAAAATCGCAAATTAGAAATTTATTTTATACTTTGATGTGGATATAAAAATAAAATGATTAGTTAAGCTTTAACAATGTCTTGCTCAGGTATCTTCTGTCGTCTTGCTATAATGTATTTCTCAAGGCCCCAGGATAATGCAGTCAACCAAGTGAAGATGTTCAAGCAGTGTAGAGTCACGGCTGTCGAAGCGTTATCTTTGATCCAACCTACACATCAAATATTTTCAAGAATTAGCACTTACCGACAACAGCTGTTGAGTCAACTGGCTATGTTATAATAATTTAATATACACACACACTGAGAAGTGGCCCGTGCCCAACAGTCGGACAGCTTATATACAGGATTGACATCAAAATGAAAAAGCAATGGTTGGAAAATTCTGTAGATAAATATTTTATGTACCTACATGATGATAAAAATAGTCATTAAAAAAATCGATAAAGAAAATTGGACATATACGACTTTAATAAAAATCGGAAGTAGGTACTACATTGCAAAATGAGTCGATTCTAATAATCGCAGCTAATTTATCGCCATCTAAGTGATTATTTCTAATGTGCACATTAATAATAATATAATGTTATTTCTTGTTTCTATCATATATCTCTAATATTTCACATAGATCTCGTAATCCTAACATATTTGCAATTCAGGCATATAAAAATAATACATCATTTTATAATCCAATAGTAAGAATGTGCAGAGCATATAATAAAGTAGCACGTGTAAATAAAGAGGTCGACATTTTTGACATAAAAATCAATAGATATAAAAAGATTTTATCACGTGTACTTAGTTCCGAAAAGTTCCAAGTCTAGTTATAATGTTAAATTACAGTTATTAAGTTAAAACCTACTTACAATTACTCACTTGTATCCTACGCTAACGAATTCAAGATTTTAGTAATGTTTTTTGTTTTGCACGAGTAATCTGCTCTAATATATTCATGTTGTGTACACTACCTTAGGATTACTGTCCGGTTTTTATATTATGTTCATTATTACTACCTGCTATGTTAAGACTGTAATCTGTTTATGTACCTATTATAAATAAATAAATATAAGTCAATAAACCCTAGCCTTATATCTCAAAACATTGACCAAAGCAGTGAGCACAGTCTGCCAGTCTACCGAAAATTTATTGCACGATGAACACAAGTGTACGTTCAGCACATAATTTCTTTGAAAGTGAGTCTATTATCTAAACACTATTTTAATATAAATTAGTTTTAGTTTCAATCATATATTAGTAGAAGTTTTAAAAATCTAGATCTAAATTAAACTTATTATCTGAGCAAAGTAATTCAGTTTAAATTAAGCATATAGATGCGTTTGCTTACCAACAATTGGGCCTAGAGAAAGGTAGACGATTCCAGCAGTAATTAGTTGTATTCCTGTGGCTCCGGGTAGTTTATGTAAAGGCACATGTGTCGGTATGACGAGAGCCATAAAAACAGTACGTAAACCTTTACCGAATCCAATCATTATAGCGACCAAAATTACGACGTTATATGTTTGGCAGTATGCTAACACTGAAAACAAAAAACAAGTTATTTATATACATATTAACGATCTCTATCATCAAAATTTAATTTGCCGAATTGATATGCGAATCTTTTTTCAATATTACTAATAATAATAATAATATTTTTATTTACCAAAATTACAGACAGATATAATAGGTACGTAAAACACAATTGAGTATATTTTATGGAATAATAGTGCATTGTACTGGGACTATGTTGCTAAAATTTGTACGAAATAATAAACTCTATCTCTTAAAATGGGTATTCCTGTATTTTAAGAGATAGATAGTGTTCGGCTATCAATTTACACTAATAAATGTATACAACATGTTGGACAGCAGTGTTCATCCTTCATTACATTAAATTAAACAAAACTTCTTAATAAAAATAATATTAAATATCCAATCATTTGAATGTATGTTATGGTGTATGTGTATGTGTGTGTGTGTGGGTGTGTATGCGTGTGTGTGGTGTGTGGACACACCCCACACACCACAGTGTGTTTGTGTGGTCATGAGAGGTACTTTAAAAGGGACTCTGTTTGAAAATAGTCTTGATTTTGTAGCCACTCAGTCAAAATTAAATTTAATTAAATTGAATTACATACAGCGGAATGATTAAAAATATTTTGCCTGTATATCACATTTTGTATGAATTAGCCAAACATCTGCAGATTATCCATATCAATAAAGATACTGGCGTTTTCACTTTTGTGAGAGCTGTTGATTAGCATGTCATAAATTATTTTTAACCGTATCGCCTATTGATTTTAATAATTGCGTTCAGCGATTAAGATGGAATTGCGCAGTATTTTTGTGACTGTTTCTTCAAAACTTCATCATTGGACAAATTGACGCACATTGACAAATTTCCCCTTATTTGATATATTTATATGTACTATGCCTACGGCTAAAGCAGACGATGTCTCCACTCCTCGTTATAAATGGTCTTGCAGTCTTAAATTTTCTAGTATATAGTATTTATGAGTAAGTGTTCAGATCTTGTTAGCTCTTGAATATAAAAAGATACTTTTTAATATTTATTTACTATAAACAATAAATAAGTTAATGTGTAAATTAATATAATTACCTACTCGTCCCATAGCCATAGACATTACTCCAAACAGAAAGAATGAATTATTGTCCCATCCTATCTTTCCAGCGACAAACGGAATGCAGAACCGAACACATATATCCACTCCGGCCAAAAGGGACATAAACAGTGCAACCTCTGATTTAGATTTTCCATAATCACCAAGAATAAATGGTGTCAAAATCGAAAAGTTAAGTTCATTAAAATTTGCCAATGTTATACCCAACATTAAATTAATAAAAGTATAATCTTTTAATAAATCTAAATCGAAGAATAATGATACTTTTTGACAAAATGTTAGCTTTTCTTCTTCTTCTTCTTCTTCGATATTTTCTTCTTGCTTTTCTTCAATTACATTATCGTCATCAACGTGAGTTATCAAAAGTTTAACTTTGTCGAAATTATCTTCATTTTCTTTTAGATACTGTTCTAATTTTAGGGACGCTTGTTTTAATACTTCACTTTCATAATTAAAGTTATTTGACTTTCGTCGGTGCCTTGTGCGGTATGACTGATTGCTATGATTATCTTTTAAATATTTTCTATCTTCACTTTCTTGATCTTGATTCTTTAGTGAAACGTTGCTGTGGTTATCTTTATTATATTTTTCGCCGTATTGACCATCCATCTTAAAAGATTTTATACTTTTACTTCCTACAAAATGTTTTTCTGCTCGATCAGCTATAACTTTTGCGTGAGCTGGATCAATCTTCTCTACAACAGCTTTTTCATCTGCTTTTAAATCTTGAGGCGCTTTTAAGGTAGGACAATCTTCAATCTCGGATTCTGGAATCTGGGTATCTAATGTAATAGATGTTTTGCGTTTTGGTTTGTAAGTATCACGTTCTTGCGCTAGAGCTCCTAAGTTAACTGCGGAGTTCTTTTTTGATTCATTTAAGTACAGTGTGGATGATTTACGAGAACGATTCTCAAGTAAATTTGTCATCGATGGTTTCTTAGAGTTCAGTCGCGAATTTAATTGTGAATTCCTATTAGAACCTTCTCTTGATGACACTCTACTTTTTGATTGTCTCGATTGGCTAAAATAACCATCGTTAGCGCGTAACATCATCGGTATACCAGGATCTGTAATTTCATAGCCTGGATTCACAGGGTCGTCTTCATTATATAGATATTGACTTGAAAAAGCACTTAAGTTTTTAAACTTTGAAACTTGACTAAAATATCCACTTTCTTGCTTTTTCTGTATTTTTTGAGGATCTTTTATGTCCGGTTTGAGTAGTTTCTCCTGATCTTCATCTTTTGGTGATGGTTTAGCATGCCATTCAACAGGTTGTAATAAAAGAGCACAAGCCATAGCATGCAAAGAAATTCCACTGATAATAAGTATTGCGCCTGTTTCACCAAAAACAGCGAATAGGGCAGTTATAATATGTGGCCACATGATTGGGCCTAGGCCAGTTGTTGCCCACGACAGGCCAGTTGCCAATCTTCTCCTGTTTTTCCAATAAGTGTTTAAAGCAAGTGCATTAGCTGAACTGCTTATACCATAGCCAGCACCTAAAATATAATATAAAGCAAAATGTTACTTATTTGACAAGTAGTAATCTCTTTAAAAATGTATAATATTATAGAACGGTGTTTAAGCTTACCATATAAAATAGAAAATGATATTAGATAAGTTAGGAAATTGTATGAAAACGTAGTCAAAACTAAGGCGGTAAATACGACCATAGCTCCGGCTAGAGACACTTGTCTGTAGGTGAAGGTTTTGAACAAAGGACCATTTGCTAGACCTGGAATAAAGAGAGATATGACAAACAATGTTTATGCTGTAAACCTGATCATACCTAGTAATATAGATATAAACAATAGATAAAAATAATCAGAAAAACATAAACATAGTTGTTTGTTTATAATGAATTACTTGCTTTGTTATTACTAATTTACGAAAAACAACTAATTAATCAGATATGTTTAAATATTTTCTAAATTTTTTTGTATATAAATAATTTCTGTGGCAATTTATTGTAAAATTATTACTTTTATGCAGTGTTTAACTTTAAGTATCGTGATATTTAAAGATCATAGACAAGATAGTTACGTCACCAAACAATAATTTTACAACCGTTTATCATTAAAATGAATAACCGTTTATCATTATTGAAGTGCGCCATTCATAATAATAAGGTTCCGTTATTTCTATTATCGCCGTGTTTCTTTATCGTTTTCCGTGGAAGTTTGTCTGTCTGACATAAAATCTGGAAATTCTGTAAACATTCTCGGTTATAGCCTATTGTTACATTGCAATTGCAAGTGAGATTGTTAGGTACCAAAACGTTGACTATTGAATTGCAGTCCTTTCCTTCCTTCCTTACTATCAATTAGTTAAAGGTGCTTTTTGAGAAAAGCCCTAAATGTATATGTTTTTCAAAGTTTATTCATGGATTATACCAGTGGGCTTAAGACAAGCATGCTACTTACTTATGGGATGAGTTAAATAATGTATGAAGACTATACAATGAACACTTGATCATACCTACCAACTTGCTGAATTACAGATAAATTCTGATTATGGGCAAAATAAACAACGGTCGCTTTCTTTTTATCAACTGTTTAACAAAAATTGTAATAAGGAACTATCACCATAGTAAACATAGGTATTATTTTTATTTAGAATCTATAATGTCGACCTCGATGGCGTAGTGGTTAGTGTAACTGACTGTCACGACTGAGATCGCGGGTTCGATTCCCGCACAAGTCAAACATTTGTGTGCATGAACATGGATGTTTGACTTGATCTGGGTGTTTCTATGTATAATATGTATATATTTACAAAAAAAAATAGTATATATGTATGTTTATCCATTGTCTAGAACCCATAGCACAAGCTCTGCTTAGTTTGGGCTAGATGGTGTTGTGTATGTGTAGAATATTATTATTATTATGTTTCTCTTATCACAGGTACTTTCTAACATATTATATTAGAAAATACCTGGCCCTTTGGGAGGCTTACACGGAGACATGGGTCCAACGTGAAGAGGCCCTTCGAGAGTTTTAATCAAAGGTGCGATGGAACACCCACAGCGGCACTAGCCGCAGCAGGCGTAGGACTATTGCTACGTATAAATTCTAATATATGGGCTATAGGTATGGGTGTTTGGTGGACCGGTATATTGCTAACTATGGATGAAAAACGGCGTCTGCCCTGAATACTCTAATAGCATCAATGCAATAGGCAGACATTATACAATATTATTATTATTATGACTTCGAATAAACTGACATATCCGTAAGACAATAGAATAACTTTTTATAAGTACTACATACACATAAATATAAAAGATTTAACGTTCAAAATTATTAGCTGATGTTTCGTCCTTCAAAAGGAATAACCAATTAAATATACTCGTAATAAGTACTACGTCTATTGTTTAGTATTTGTTTGTAATAAGTAGTTAGATATACTTAATGACAGCTAATTATTATGAAGGGGCCGGTATGGTATCAGTGAGTTACCATGCTAGGCGCGTCACGCACCGACGCAAGAGGTCAGGGCGGAGTTCATGTTGATTATAGTGGTCGTCTCTGAGCTGCTGATGCCGAGACGAGTGAACTTGTCGCGGAACAACAGCCCGAACTGTTGTAAGATCGGTAGCGCCGACAACTGGAATAATACAAATTAAATAGGTGTTACACATTTTGCAACAAAGTTTTAAAATACATTTTTTATGACAAACGCGTGACATAATCACACAGTTTTTTTGTTTCGTGTGGGGATCGGACTCACAACACTCGGCGCAATGACAAGTGCAAAGCGACCACTTAAATTACAACGTCATCCGTGAAATCATTCAGCTTTGAATATATGTACATTCTACATTGGAAAATCGGAAAATATTAAATTGGGATTATATCATACAGGGGCTTAGAAAGTACACCCTACAGAAAATCAGTCGAATAGGTAACACTAAATTTTTTTCCTTCAACGACCACCTAATAAAACGAGATGGGTTTAAAAACCCAGGATCAAACTCTTTGTCTTCATGCTTCAGCTTTTTGTAATGTCCTACTGCTGGGCAAAAGCCTCTCCCTTGGACTTCCAAATCACTCTGTTGGTGGATATCCCCTGATCTTATGACCTTGTGACCTCTATATCTCGGAGATCTTTTGACCCATAAGGCCATATTCAAACTCGACTGAGGAATGACCCCAAGGTATCTGCACACCAAGTTACAAGTCAATCGGTCCAGTGGTACCGGAGCTATGCCTGTCACTAACAAACTGTCACTAACACACAGACCCACATAGTATTTTCATTACCCTCTTCGAAGAAGACTCAGAGTTCAATACTGTCTATGTCGCGTAGGGCTTTACAATCAATCAAACAATGAACACAAAGCACACCCAGACTCGGTACAACTGTATATGGATCACACAAATTTTTGTCTCGTATGCAAAAGCACGGCAATGCCGAGGCGACTACCTAAACTACTTCGCTGTCCGTGCACTGGAGTTATTTTTCACGAGATGTACATAATGTTTCCAGGTTCCTTGAGCAGACGATATGCTGTTAGCACATATTCACCTCCATATGTATGATGTAATTGAATTTAAGGTACCAAATTTCAAAACTCCAGTATGGTGTAATAACATAAAACTTGACAACCGTGTATAGTTCAAATAATAATACAATACTATCGGGCTGATCTCATAAAAGATGCGACAGGTAGTAACAGGAATTTCATAGCGACAAAATATTCGAGTCAAGTTTATTATTATGTATAAAAAATAGCGCATAGTTAGTAATTCTGCTTAATACGATGAACTATTAGATAATATATTCAAAATTTGCTGAACTGGCATTGTTTTATGATGGCATCTAAATTAAAAAGCACCATAAAACCATCACTGTTGCTTGCTATTATTATTTGTCTTTTTAAGTAATTTCTTTATGCAATACCATTATTTATGCAATACCATTCCAAATCTCAAGCATCATACATCTAAGCAAAAATATTTTACCTACGATGTTGTATACCGCTTTATATGGAAACTTAAACTAAAGAGATGTCATCAAAATCGGTTTATTAGACTTATTAATAATAATTGTACTCTGAGTTATATGCCTAGTAAATTAATTTTGATGAAAGTAAGATATTATCTCGCTGTGAGATGCAATGCACACTATGGTTTTATTTCTAAGTTATCCCACTCAATCAAGTACTTGACGTGCTACGCAAACATCGAATGCATAACTTACACTTTTGTTATAGACATGTTTATTATAAATTGATAGATGGGCTAGTAAAGATAATTATTTCGATTAATTATATGCCTTTATGGTTAGACATTATATGTGTCATTACAAATTATATGGCATATATAAACTTCATCAACTACATTTCAGCGATAGAACAATTTGGATATTTCTTGTTCTTAGGTTATCAATGTTGCCACTACCTAATTGTGTTGCGGAGGTCAGAATATCATCAATCGCTTTATTTCAAAACATCTATAATGGCTTCTTTATGTATCAAATGAATTTATTCTAAATGAGTACATAAATGAGTATAGTATAAGCTTAAACATCTGCTAAAAGTGGTCAACAAAATGATAATAAAAATGTTGGGTCCTTTAAGCAAGGCGTGAAAAAGCACATTCTCAGGCCGTCAAAGTAGAGACCTTAACATCGCCTCTGCTGCTTTGAGGACGGTGTGGAGGCCACTGCTCTTAGACCACACTATTGCTTACCATCAGGCAGAGTGTGGTCAATTCGACGAGCAAAATAAAAAAATAAAATATTAAATTGGCGTTGTAAAATTTCTCAGCATGACTGCCGATTGGTAACATGCCAAAAGGGCTGGAAGCATTGCCAGTATTATAATTAACTCCGATTGACTAAATAGTAAATAAAATTACTAATACTATACATGTATGTGTAATATACTGGTTTCAATACTATATGTACGCTGTGGAAGTGAACTCACTCAACATTGGGCACTCCCAATAAGATAAAAGGATATATAGGACGATAAAAGGCGTCGTTCGGTTAACGATTAAATGATAATTGAAAAACTGTTATAGTTTAACTCATCACATGAAATAGCTCAGCAATGTTGAAAATAACAATAATATTAGCCCTGTATATAAACAGTCCCACTGCTGGGCACGATCCTCTTGTCAGCGAGAGAAGGGTTAGCCTATCCACCACACTGACGCAGTGCGGGTTTGCATACTTCGCATATCTTCGAGAACATTACGAAGAACTCTCAGATATGCCGGCTCCCTCACGATGTTTTCCTTCCCCGTTTAGAAAATAACAATGAAAATGGTAATTTGTCACTATATCCCGTTCTCTATATGTGTTTTATTGAGAACGATTTCACAGCAACCACCAAAGAGACTTCGCCAAATATACCAACCGCCATAGATTGAACGCATTGTAAGTACTTCAAAACTGGCGGAGCTGATATTATTTAGATAAAAAATGTATGACTATTAACCTATCAATGTTAGAATACCAGACGTCAAATCAAATCAAATCAAATCAAAATCATTTATTGCTGAACATAGGTACAAATTTTTTTTATACATTGCAGGTTGTTGAGTGAATGCGCAGTTCACTATGTTCTACCACTATAGGCATGCAAAATTTTTAATAAAATTAAATTAATAAAATTAAAATCGATCTATCTGTGGGAAAAACAATGTCATGAGTTGAATAGGTACATAAAATAAGAATTCACCAAAAATTAAAAATAACAAATGGAATTATCTATAATATTATTATCATTTAAATATTCGTTAATTGAGTAATATGTCTTATTTATTAGTATGTCATTTACCTGTTTTTTAAATATTTTTACATCGTTAGTTTCTAGTACACATGATGGTAGTCTATTATATATTTTGGGTGTCATGCCTAAAAAGTTCCTATTATAAACGGATTTTTTATGTGGTCTGAACCGTATCTTATTTCTATGACGTGCGCTACTAAGCGTGTCAAATAAATTAAAATTGTTTTTTATAAATAAGACTACCTCTAATGTATAAAGGCAAGGCACTGTCAATATACCTAGACTCTTAAAATATGGTTTACAGCTGTCGGTGTTTTTTATGCCGCATAAAGCTCTTAAACATCTTTTTTGAGACCTAAAGACAATGTCCACATTTGTGGAGTTGCCCCAAAATATCAAGCCGTAGCGTAAAGTAGATGTGACATATGCGTGATATGCTGTAATTAATGTTGTTTGGTTTACTTTTTGTGATAGTTTACGTAGAGCATATGAATATTGACTTAAACGTTTACATACACTATCAGTGTGGCTTTTCCAAGAGAAGTCTCTATTAAGTTCGAGCCCTAAAAATTTTGTAGACGAGGTTTCTAAAATTATTTTGTTGCCGTATCGAATGTCAAGTTTTCCATGGTTAGTTTTTTGTTCAAATGTCATGATTTTTGTTTTGTCAAAATTAATTTTTAAATTATTGGATTTCATCCAGTCTATTAATAGTCCTAGGCACTTGTTTATTTCTCTTTCGAACGTCATGATATCATTGTTACCACAAAAAATTACAGTGCTGTCATCCGCAAATAGGACCATTTGATGATTTGTCACTATAGGCATGTCATTGATATAAACAAGGAACAACAAAGGTCCTATTATGCTCCCTTGCGGTACGCCGTACTTAGTAGACCTTTGAGGAGATACATAATTTTGCTCTGTTTTTGAGTGAACACAAAGTTTAGTTATTTTTGTAACTTGTTTCCTGTCTGTCAAGTAAGATTGAACAAGTTTGAGCGCATTCCCTCTAATCCCATACCTTTCCAATTTATTTAAAAGTATTGAGCGATCCACGAAATCAAAAGCTTTACTCATGTCAATAAATAAAGCTGCTACAGGACATCGTCTATCAACACATGAAATAACTTTTTCATATAACTGAAAAATAGCCATGTTGATGTTCTTATTCTTTCTAAAACCATACTGTTCCTCGGTAAAAATATTCTTTTGCTCAAAAAATGAGTTTAGTGAATTATAAATTACTTTCTCTATTATTTTGGAAAATATAGAAAGCAAGGCAATTGGTCGATAGTTACTAGGTTCCTGTTTGGTTCCTTTTTTATGTAGAGGCTTTATGACAGAAAGTTTAAGCCGTTCCGGAAATATACCTGTCTCTATGCTCAGATTAATAATGTAACTCAGCACTGGTGCAATGCTAACTGCTACTGTTTTAATTATACCTGTCGAAATGTCATCAAAACCAGAACTACTGGTATTATTTAATGAGCGGATAATTTTAATAATGTCATCGGGAATTGTCGGATTTATAAATAGGGAATCACGATTTATGTCAAACTTTAAATTATTATTAATATTATTAATACTATTTGATTTAATTTCGTCAATAAAAAAATCATTAAATATTTGAGCGATTTCATTTGGATTAGTTATAATTTTATTTTCGTTGATAATTGACTCTATGCCTTCTACCGGCTTATTTCTTTTGCATTCATTTATTATTTGCCATGTAGCTTTATTCTTATTTGTAGCATTATTTATAAAGTTATTATTCTGAGATTTCTGGGTTAGTCGAATTATTGTTTTTAGTCTGTTTGAATATGTTTTGAATATTTTTTTATTTTCATGACTAGGGTTTTTATGGAATTGCCATAACATTTGACGTTTTCGTTTACAGCATAATTTTATTCCCTTGCTAATCCATTTAGCCTTTTTAGATGCTTGCACTTTAATTTTATTATTTGGAAAACATAAGTCATAATATAGTTTGAAGCTGTCATGGAATTCATTAAATGCGTCATTGGGGTCACTAAAAGAATAAATATCATTAAATGTCAAATTTTGTAAGCATTCCTTGAATTTGTCTATATTTTCATTACAATAATTACGCCTAAATACAAACCAGTAGGGGAGTATACAGGTCTTTTTTACAGGGCATTTAAGCAGTTGAGCAGTATGATCTGACATTGCAAGCTCTGCAATTTCACATTTACTGCCTCTAACATTATGAATTATATTATCGATACAGGTGCCGCTACAAAGTCGTGTTGGTGTCCGTACACCCATATTTAAATTATAGCTATGTAGTAGATTTTCAAAGCATAGGGTGCTGTAGGTTTTTTTTAAGATGTCTATATTAAAATCCCCGCATAAAACAACTTTCTTTTTATTCCTTAGACATAATTCGTTTAAAATAAGATCTAAACCACTTAAAAACGCATTTACAGATAGTTTATCATATTTAGGTGGTCTATATATACATATAACTATCATTGAGAAACTTTGAAGCTCCACTGCGCAACAATCTATGAGGTTGGGCTTGCAAAATTTCATTAAATCTATTTTTTGTCCCTTAATACTACTTTTAAGCAATATACAACAGCCTCCATTTCTACCATCTCTAGCAAAATACGTGTGAAGAGTATAATTTGATAAAGATAAATGTATGTAATCCCCCTTTTTCATGTTTGTTTCTGTTACACATACAACATCTATGGATTTAGACGTAATTGGAAACCTATTGTGTCTAGCCACTGCGACTTCATAGGTTAAAATTAAATAGCCGAATCAGTATTTTTATAGACAGGCCAGGCATTTATGCGTATTAATTTCACCGGTAAGATGAGTAACCATGAACATATGGGTGCATAAAATATACTTAAGTAGGTACGTAATTTATTTACAAGGACTTTAACTCAAGCACAGCTGATAATCTCTTGTTATACACGTGTTAAACCGAAGTTTACTTACGTCTTTAATTATTTAGATATACTTACTAATTAAACATGGGCATTGATAGCGTATTGGAATGAGGAAAACAGGAGCGTCCACCTTATTACGTTTTACACTTTAGCACACCATTCCACACTAGCCATCGTTCTCTTCGCCATATGATAGGGAGGCCGACAACCCATGCGTAGAGAAAATAATACCTAAACAAATTGTCTTCGTTTAACATTTTACTTATTTTATACTAGCTGTCCCGGTGTGACCTACGTTTAAGATTACTGTTTCGCTCCTATGGCCGTGTGCTGTTAACAGTAACAAACATGAGTGTCACATGTCGTAGCGTAATACTATCATTACGCTACGACCCATTGGCGGAATACAGGTTATTTATATAGCCTAGCTCCACATTCTCTTGTATTTCTGGAAACGGACGAGACAGAAGTGGAGCGCATAATACTTTCATTACGCAAAAAATGTGCAATTGGTATTGATGGTATATCCTCTAACCTCCTAAAGCAAATCAGAACGATTCTAGTACCTCTCCTTACTTATATCCTCAATCTCTGTATACTCAACGGAGTTTTTCCGTATTAACTAAAGAGGGCACTAGTTCTTCCTATATACAAGACCGAGGATAGAGACCGTGTCGGTGTGTGATTCCTATTTCGCCCTTCATTTTTGTACATATAGTTTACAAAACAAAACATGGTTTAAAATTATTTTAAATCTTTTGTTGTCAGGTTCGTGATGTCATGCAATCATTAGCTCAAAGTTTTACTGAGAGATCAACGAGTTATTTTAAAATATTTTTCGGCTGACGTTACCACAAAATCTCCATACAAAAAAAGAGGGAC
This sequence comes from Catocala nupta, assembly GCA_963675205.1. Lineage (NCBI taxonomy): Eukaryota > Metazoa > Arthropoda > Insecta > Lepidoptera > Erebidae > Catocala > Catocala nupta. The sequence goes on from OY776081.1 coordinate 10,604,974, forward strand.
AAAAAAGGAACATAACCTGTGACGAAAGACGAAATAAATTAAGAAATTAATTTTTATTTATTTTGGGACGGATACGTATTTCTACGCTCGGGACGAAACATCAGGGACGAATGCGGAACAAACCCATAGTTGTTTATTAGGCAAGTATTTGTACATTTTAAGAACGTTTCCTTTTTATTTTTCCTCAAACGACGTTTTTAGCTTCTGGAAAGTTTTATGAATAAAACCGTTAAACTATAAGTACCTATCACTCATGGTACAGAGTACACTTTACTTAGTAGTTCTCAAGGACTCAATAAAATCGTTTCATATAACTTATTATTATACTCTAGACATTACGTCTACACGTTACAATTAAAACTCAGACTCGACGCCACGTGATATTAAAACATATTGAACCGCTTTATTATTGGTAACTACACAAGTGACAATAAATTATTTATGATAAGATCTGCTTTTTCATAATTACAAACTTTAAAAACAAGGGTGTTCATTACATTAGTGGGCGTTCCGGATTCATGAAAACTTTTATTTGAACATTACTATTCCTAACTAAAATATTGAGTGCACGAATAATGTAGTGGCCGCCTTGTCCCTGCCACTGCGCTGGATTCGATCCCCACACGGAACAATAATTTATGTGGTCCAAATATACTTGTTCTGAGTCTGGGCGTATTTTGTGTCCATTGTTCGAATATTTGTAACGTCACCAGCGAGACATGGTTCATAAAGCAGACGTTATTATAAAAAAAGGAAATTCGTATTTGAATTTGTGTGTTTGTTTGTTACGTATTCGCACCTTGACGACTGATGACGATGACCGATCATCATAAAAGGGGAATGCCTATTCTCCATAGTGTCTCAGGCCAAAGATAGACATCAAAAATTACTATAAAAATTAAGTGTTTTAAGATGTTAACAGTATTACATATCTAAAAAATATATTCAAATTGAGGCCACAACTTTAGAAATACCTTTAAAAAAATGTATTGAGGTTATTTTTCTATACGAAAATGTGTCTGGCTATGAGATAATTCAAAAACATCTCTTTACTCAATGCGCTGCGCTTACAAATGCTATTATATAATTATGATAGGAGGTGTGTTTGTTGAATATTTTTATCCAGTTATACTTAACAGGGTTAGAAAGAAAAACACATTTGTTATTTTAAACGTCTATATTCTCTTCATTGTCATATACTATTAACAAATCATCTAGAAAAGGCGCAGGATATATTATTATATATTGGATTATATATATTAGACTATATTGGACGCTATTTTTTGTAAATTGCAGTGGCCTCAATTTGAATGAAAGTAAATACATATTTTTTATGACAAAATCAACTGGAAAGCATATTTTTCTCTAGCCTCTTGTCCACTCGTGGCCTCAGATAGGCGTTCCCCTTTCGCATACACTATTGTCAGTGGTACAGAAAAAGACATAGGGCCCTGTTATGAAAAAGTACAGTTCCCAAGCGAAGTAGTAAGTACGAGTGTTACATACTTATTTTTAAAATAAGTTTATCAATGCAGTTAATAGATTATTATATTCCGCAGTGGCAAAATAAAGGTTAACATTTGCTATATTGTAACATAAAGCTGTCAGTATGTGTTTATGTCTACAAAAAATAATATGTATACAAGGCCAGCCTTTAAAGGGCTTCTCAGGCTTACCTGTCATATCCTAGTATATATACTAAGAGATGAAACACAAAAATTTATAACCGTAGCGTTTCTTGTAATAGTTTTATCCTGTGTATATATACATAGGATAAAACATATGGAGACACAACAATAGGTCTAAAATCTATTAATGTATAATCAGCGGCTATATAAAAAATAAAATTGTTGCCACTGTTACGAAAAACGTCTAACATTTTCTTTTTAAATACCTATCTTCATTTAGGTTTCATAAAAATAAAAGACATGAACCTATAACTTTACTCACGTTAGAAACGCCAGCTGCGATGACAATCATCCAGCCCCATCCACCATCAGGAGGAATAAAATCACCTTCCTTTTTCACCTTGGAATTTATTTCTTTAGCTTTCACCATTTTCGTGCTTAGAACAATTAACAGAAACACACAACAGTCTCCGCATATGATACGGCTGGAAGTGATAACTTTAGTACCGAATGATTACTCTAGTGAACTTCGCTCAAATACGACGAATGAATCAGAAGAGTACCGCACGTTTCCTGAAACAAAGATACTTGTTCACTATGCAAACATATTAACTCGAATGACAATTCATAGTTTTGTGTCTGTATCCGTCATTGGTGTTATCTACAGTTGTATTATATACAATCTCCACCAGTAACTACAGCATAAACAACATCCAACTAATGAGTAGGTATATACTACAGACAACTAATAAACAATGAGATTAAAGTCAGTTTATAGACGCATTTATTGACGCACGTGACTAATATTATACGAGGTAATACTCAATTTTCTAACAATTGCAGATCGGTTGCATTGAAAACGAAACATTGTGGCAAATATATCAAAATGTTTATCGGCTTATCATATTAAGCAGTAATTGAGCAACCTCCTTATGTGACTATCAGCAATATCAGGCGTCGTCAACGTGACCACTACATATACGCACATACACGTATATTGGGGTCAATTGTTAATTCATTATTTAAAATAAACATCAGTTACATAATATTGTACGAGATAAAGGACACTACTCACTGTTACTTTTACAAATTACAATACGGTACGATGTTCCTAACATCATAGAATACACATTAGTGCTACGTACAGACGTATGTACATACAGTGCATTATTTACTTTACACAGTGACCTTAAAGTGTTGTTATCGAGGTAATTATAGTAATAGTTTAGGTATTGTTATTATCCATATCTATTATGCAGTGTTTTCTATTGTGGTACAAATATTTATTAAGTAGACAAACAATAGATAAGGATAAAATAATAATAGACAATGTCCATTTTTGAAAGAGTTGAAAAATGGTAAACTTAAGTCCAATAAAAACTGTTCAAAATAGAATATTTAAATGTTATAAAAATCACAAATCATGATCTTAAATTAAAGTAAACATTAAACGTGAAAATAAACTGCATTTTTGTTCACAATTGACGTTTATTAGATAAGATCGGCATTTTATTTCAAGCAGTATTAGGTACGAGAATTGGTACTCCGATGTTACTGCAATAAATATCACTTAGGTACCTTTAGGTTGTGATTAAACTGTTACGCCTTGTTAAGTGTATATTATAAATAATTCTTAGATCTCTACAATCTAGATTTATATATTTACGATATTGCTTTAGGTACCTAATCTCTTTACAACTGTTTCAGGACATAAGTATATGTAACCACATATATGTATTATGTTACCTTTATGTAAGTCCCACAATTTGCTAAATTACAATATGGTTGAAGTTTTGTCGCATGTGATAACAAGACAAAATAATACAAATGAATAAACTTATTTCTCTATGGAAAACCGTTGAATTAGTTATTATTTATTAATGAGTAATTAAGCTACTGTGATTATTTGCAAAAGATCCTGAATTTTTACAAAATTACTTTTTGCCACAATAGATGAGAGGCATTTTGGATGTAGACAGTTTAAAAGACTTTTTCCGTATACATATTTTCGAGAGGACCACTAATCATGCACAATTACATTAAATACTTAAATAACATTAATAACTTAATGTTTGGAATTTATCGCGGTTTATTTTAGTCACAAATTTATACTATTCATTAGCATATACTCCTGGTATATACAAATTAATTATATAAGAAGATTGATTTACCTACCTCGGTAATTATCTCGATTTTCATCTCATAAAGCCAACATGTGTCCACATCATTTATTTATTTAAGTATCTACAACGTATTTATTAAGGATACCTATTGGTTTATGAGCTACAAGTCTTATGTAATGTAGTAGGTATCACAATCACAAGATATCACAATAAACAATAACAAAACAATATTATTTACAGATCCATAATCATGTCATCGACTTCCATATTATATTAATAAAACATAGTTAATTTTCATAATTAAAGCTCACCTTTTTTAATATACCTCAAAGTTATATTTTGAAGCAATGACCTATAATAATATTATTCTAGCAATTTTATTCTCAATCATTTATTTTATAATTATCAAACAATAAATCGTTTACACACACGATGGCGGAGCGTATTAAAGTAACACGCGGTATGAGTGTGGTTTCGTAAAATAAAGTATAGAATTATATAAGGTTTACCTACATACTTATCTAACTTTGTGTGTATTTAGGTACGGCATTTACAGCGCTCTATAATTGTACCTACTTATTATATCTTGTCGTAAGTAATAATGCCTCATAAAAAGATTTAGTTATGGCAATTTATACTTGTTTAACTATTCGTAAAGAAACTGTTTGTGACATGTCTTAGTATTTACCGCTTTGTTATATAGCGATGGTATATATTATGGGTGAAGTCATTTACAATCAGGAACAGACGGAGTCGCCGTTCGCTGCGCCGAGCGTAAGACGCGGTTGGACTGAATGACAGAGCTCGATATTCAAATCGGCGCGCGGCCGTCATAGTAAAATTGTATGGAGAATTTCAAGTGCTTTTTTGATAAATATGTATCTTTATTGTCAACCAATAACTTAAATATTTGGGACGGACAAATTGTGATTTAACTATTTATGTTTCGTTTAAGCTGTAAAATAGGATAGATTTCTACTGTTATAATGTAAAAATCACTTAACACGAGCTTACGTTTTTGCATTTTTGCAAATTTACGTAATTTTGTAGGCGAAAATATTAATTATTTTAAGTTTTTTACACGGAGTAATTGTAAACATATTCATCGTTATGGTAAATGTATATTTTATATTTGTATTAAACAAAAAGTGTTGATTTTATCACCTTAACTGTGACCGCCTGTTTTGACACATTTCGCTCGGCGCAGTCTTAAATCAAATTTTATTGTAGAAAAAGAAAGGAATTTATAATCAATCTACTTAACATGCATAGTATACATAGATTGTCTGTATATATAGGAATATTAAGCCGATAGGTATATGTAACTCATCTTTACTAATACTTATTATAAATCTGAAGAATTTGTTCGTTTGGTTAAACGCGCTAATCTCAGAAACTACCAGTTCGAATTGAAACATTATTTTAGTATTGAATCATTATATATATTCATTTATCGAGGAAGGCTATAGACTATAACATCACGCTACGACCAATAGTAGCGGAGCGTCAATGAAAAATGTTGCAAAAATGGGGAAATTTCTTTTACCTATGTGAAGCAGACGAAGTTGCGCGGGTCAGCTAGTACATAATATATAATCGTATGTATGTCCCAGCTTCATGCAAAATCTAGTTAGACATATTACCTATAAGTAATTAAATAAATTATGACGCTATTTGCTATGGGAAGAACAATAAAGCATGTTTTTAATAAAATTATAAAAACACTTTTCCACAAAGACAAAGTGGCAGGCGGAACATCATACATGCATACAACTGATGAAATATGGATGTTACGCAGACATGATATCATGCATTATGCATCTATAAATTTGACGAATGGTATTCTATTAATCGAAAGGAAGTTTATCATAAATAAGTAAAATTGGCACATTTATGATATCAGCGCATTTACTATCAATAAATTATTTCAGATAAAAACATTTATTGTTCCTCTTTTACCACAAACAAGCATGCAGTCTGCCTATTGGTAAGCGGTTATCGTAGCGTATGGACATTGCCGTTGGACGCATTACAGACTCTATAAAAATAAAAATATACTCATAGACTGAGCGGAAATATTTTATGTCTATGACTATGCGCCTTACGTAAGGAACGCACAACATTGTTTCCTTTGCCGATAGCATTGCAACTCTAGAAAAGGATTTACTACGTTGAGTAAGGGACACATTGCAGAAACACGACATAAAATTATTGGGCTATTGCCTACCGTCTAGCTATATCCTTTATAGGGTGGCATTTCCCAGTAGCTTGTTACTTATTTTATTAAGTAAGCGGGGAAATGATGTATGAATCTCTAATTTTCTTCGGGTTATTGATCTGCTAGTAGGTAGGTAGTGCATCGCAGTAATCTTGCTAAATTACTCGTATCTAAAATAGTATATACTAACTAAGGTGGCTATCAAGTATACGGCCTCCTTGATGGTGATCATACATAATCTAAGGACTTTATACACTGGCAGCACCAAGGCAGCAGCGTTTCACTGAACCTATAAAAACTTTTCATTTCAATTAATTACCTAGGTAGGTAACTAATATTAGTTATTAATGTTATTATCTATACTAGGTAATATTATAATATAAAGCTGAAGAGTTTGTTTATTTCTTTGTTTGGTTGAATGCGCTAACTTCAGGAACTACTGGTTTGAATTGAAAAATATTTTAGTGTTGGGTAGCCTATTTATCAAGGAAGGTTATAAGTTATATAACATCACGCTACAACCTACGGGGGCGGCGCAGTAATCATAAACGCGTGTGAAACCGCGGGCACAGCTAGTAGATAATATTATAAAGTGGAAATTATAAGTGGAATTTTATTTTTATATTTTTGTTTGTGATGATTTTGATTAAACTCAAAAAATAATTAGGTAGGTACCTACTTAAACATTAAAAAGCTACTATATCCAGATGTGATATGTCGAAAATATAAAGAAAAGATCTATTCCAAACTCATGAATTTAATAACTTTCAATTCGCATAAATATTTAATAGTAATAATCTTAGAAATGGCGCTAGCCCATTGAAGGCATGGGACTTGCGATTGAGAGAATGTTGATTCGAATCGCATCTCGAGTCGATATTGCACTAATCGTGTGAAACCGCTCCTAACACAAGCATTCTAGCCCAGCTAGAGGAGTCAACAAGAATACTAATAATTTTGCAACCCAAATTGCTAGAAATATTAGAAATTAAGGAAAGATTAATTCGTGTGTAGGCCCCTATCTACATCATTATAACGCGACCATATTATAACAAGACTTCGTTGAGTTTGCCGAGGTTAAGATCATGAAACAGCTTTGTGCAATTGTTAACGTTTTAAAATTTTGAGTGGTTTAATATGAAACTATACCGATATTAGCTAAAGCTCAGAAATAGAACAATATTGTTTTAAGAACTAAGCTAATGGAGCATGCGCACAACGCCTGCTTAAAGTTTAATCGCAATTCGACGAATGGTGTAGTAACGTACACGTGACGTATATAATTGGTTAACTAAGCTAACTATTTAATTAGTTCTTTACTCACAAGTTACATATGTAAGTATTTTAAAGACAATATCGCATTCTTAATAAAACAGAGACCTATCTGAGTATTTTGGTTCAAACTAATTTGAACTCTGTTGCAATAATTTAACACGAATATATTATTAGTATTTATAGTCACAAGATTAGAGTTCAAATTGCCATACTCCCAAATTTCGAGTTAAGTCGCTGTTTTATTAAGCATGCGATATAATATTCATTATCTCAGTACCTATTGCAATTAAATTTTCGTGTGACAAAAACTCAATAGTAGCAGAGATTCTGGATATGTGTTCAATAACTTCGATAGATGGCAATAAGCTTATTTATTTATTATAAACACAAGAGAAGTAATCTTGCTCTAGCAGAGATCATGATTAATCGATCAAATTGGATTACTAATCATTCTTGTGTTACGTGTAGGGATCGAAACCAAGTAATGGCAATAGCAAGAGGACCACTAAAACCACTAGGTACTTCAGTAATTATAGTCAAAACAAAAAATATATAATATAAAAATGTTAGGTTTATGTTGGTTCAGTGGCTGGACTAGCAAGTCACAATGTGATAAAGTTTTTTAAATCTGGCGCCAAGATTCAATGTTTTATTATGTTGGCTACAGTTGCCGGCACATAACTTGGCGATGTTTTGGCGTAGTGGGGATAAGTTTGCGCAGGTACATTTAGTACAACAAAGGCAAGGGCCGATTGAGCAACCAATCACGCGCCCGGAACGATGCTGTCTCGTTCTCCGCGTCCCGCATGATAACCAAAGAGAACCAAAATACGAGTTTTGCGCATCTAACGACTCCTGCCAAGTTACGTGCCAAAAACTGTACTATACTAATAGTACGTTTTCTAACAACCTAAACCTAAGCCTTTTAGTAACAGTTGCGTAAATTAATATAATTGTATTTAAGTTCGCACGAACTATGTTTTACTTTCATTAATAAAAATCATTATATTTTGTTTTTTTAATGCAGTTTGACATTCACATTAGTTTAGCTAGGTACTATTATCTGTACATTGACATTATAATCTGTGGACCACGTATAGTACGTGTTGTGAAAAGTGGCACGTAATCAATAAATAATGTTAATGGTATTTTTAAATCACTAACCTGCGTGAACAATCCCGTGGAAATGGCATAAAACACTATATGTATGAAAAACAGAATAAGCAATATTTTTTAAAATCTGCCTCTTTTATAAATTTCTATTGATTTGATCTTCTAACACAATAATAATTTTATTTTAATTTGTATACCTATAAAATATAGCCAACCCTAACTTTAGGGACCAGAGATCTTAGAGTCATCTTTGAGAATTATTTATAGTTTTGTATAAGTCATTGATAAACAGCTTCCTTCAGTTTGGCTTTAACATCACAAATAAAACAAAAAAAAAACTGTTTTTATTATTGTATTATTTTTATTATTTATATTATTATATCTTCAAGAACAGATTAACCAAGTTGGTAAAATATGATGTTGAATTCCACTGACCGGCTGTGAGTTATTTTTCGGTGCAATCTTCTGAGTCTACCGTATTATATATTGATGAGTTAGTTAGTTAGTTTATTTATATATTTATTTGGCACAGTAGCTAAGTAAATTGAATATAGCATTATAAAATATTGAATCAAATTCAATAAGAAACTGTTCCCTTTTTGTGACTATTTTGCTTTATCAGCCGCTAATGTATATTGTTTGACAATAATTATCAGTTACTTAAAATGTATTAACTACTTTAGTCTTTTTCTGAAACCCCAACGTGTTTATAAATTACACATAAATTTAATGATGATCGGTTGAGTAGTTTAGGGTTCTAAATTCACGTATTTATTAATCACTATCAGAACATTTTGATAAACATGCATATTTAATTATTTAAACACTTAGATATTATTTGTAGTTGATACAAAGATATTGCAATTCTATGTTGGAGGCTTATAAATTTCTGCTAACTCAGAGTAAGTTTTGAGAAAAACACTTTTTGTATATTTTTCTTCCCGCCTTCAAACGGGGGTTAAAACAAATATTTTTAAAAATGTTAAAGCTTATTAATACGTATTTTTGACCATAGATATTAATGACATATCCATAAATTGCACCTTTACACCTATTTTGTAAGATATTTTGATTTAAAAATAAGGCTTCGAAAATAGAGATACTGCTTTTAGCCTTTATATGCTCATAGAATGTTCCATACAAAATGTTTTTCTTTTATATATGAATAAAATACCCAAATAATTTATAATAAAATTTTAATATTTTTTGACAACTTTATTAATTGTAGCAGCAAATTACAATAAACAAAAATGAAGCAATTATTTGCGTTCTATAAAATGTTAAATTATTTAAAGTTGGTAGTACTCACCAAAAAGACATCCTATTAGCTGATATTAAACTCAAAATAGATTTTAAATTATTATCGTTTTTGTGAGATTTTCCTGCTGGTATTGTTTTTATAGTTGGGGATGGAAGTTTGTCTAATTTTAAGAACTTTGTTGTACTTATAATGCTAGCAGTAATGGTTTCATTATCGAAACCAGTACTATACCAAATATCTAAACTGCCTCTGCTAATTTCCACTTCAACAATGTCACTAATGTAAGGTCGTGGTGACAGCCGGTAAAGTTTAGGTTTCGTTCTTATTACTGAAAGACATTTTTGCGAAGCCCATTTCTACAACGCCAAATCATCGACGAGCTATTTAACCGATGGGTTATTTGATCGATGAGCCATTTCACCGAATAGTCAAAAATGTAAATACAAACACCCATATCACCGATAGTACATTTCTTCGAGTGCCACATCGGTATAATATCTCTTCGATGATTTGGCGTTGAAGAAATGGGCTTCGCAAAAATGTCTTTCGGTAATGAGTACAAAACCCAAAAGGTTTATATTGGGTCGTATAATCTTGCCACTCATAAAAATCATCTATTGTAATTTTTTTGGTATTAACAGTTTTTCCAGCACTATTTATCTTTGCTACTTACAGCTTCGCAAAAGTCATATATTTTATTTTTTATTCGCTTCATCGCCAATTATACTCTATGGTGAAAAGAGTCTGCAGACATTAATGTGTGTCCGGCTTCAAAGTATTTAACAATAATCTTCTCTGCATTGATATGATATGAATTTATAAAATAGATAAGAAAATAAAAAAATACCTGTTTTATTTTGAGCAGAACAATTACCCGTCCAAAGTACGATATTTTCATATCCCAATAGAACATTAATAAATGATAATACGCGCATAAGATTTTATCTTTAGATCGTCCAGACAATGCTTAATGCCAAAGTACGGGATAGATAATGGATTCTTTTAAACCTTTCCTAGCACCAGTTCTATTGTGAAATATAAGTGAGTGTAATCCTTATTACTAGAGATAATAAAATAAATTTTAATCAACTTCTATACTTAGGTATAGCCGTATCTCAAACCTTGGCGAACTAATAATACCGACATTTACCTAAAGCAAAAGCGCTAACGCCGGAACTTAGCGCTTATTGCTTTAGAAATTGAATTAAGTAGTTATTAACAATTTTAAGCGGTTCTAGCCTATGTAAATATACGGCTATTTAGCTTCATAAAAACGACATGCCGTCAAATCTCTTTGTAGTTGAAGGAAAAGTTGAGATATAACAAAAAATCTTAGTGGTTTTTATTAATGTTTTATGTTAGATAGCGCTAGTTAGATAGCGCTATTTGGCTTATACCATTAGATGCGAAATTATTCTAGCAATTGAATGGTATAAAAAAAACTAAAAGGGCGTATCTCAGAGATAGCGCCTTTTGGCTTAGCAGGGCATTATATTATGTCAATGTCATAATATTACGGGTCGTTTGCCCGGTCTATGTCATTTGCGAGATGACTGGAAAATTCTATCGCATATAGATAAGTATTTCTACGCATGTTAAGCTTGTGCACTGTACGTACACTTATTTTTACTAATAAATCTGAAACAGACATATTATTTAGTTAATTTCGAGGTTTGTAATGTAATTTAAGGGTATCAGTTTTCAACAATAAAATTAATGAGAACTCCAATACCTACCTATTACAAAAATATCTCAATTGATTAATTAAGAAAGCCTAATATTTTTTACGTGCTTAAAAGAAATCACCAAAAATTACTCAGTCGCCACGATTTGTGACACGCACTATAGTGACACACATGTAAAATTTGCTCACGCACACATATCGATAGAAGCAATGTGCACACATTGACAGTTGACACTCACTATAGCAGAAAAGTGATCGTTTCACGGTGGGAGGACGAACTATTGTTTTGTTTTAAGGAAATTGTGTTGCGTTAGGTTATTCGAGATGTGCTTTTGAATTACCTGTTTATCAATCATATAGGTTAAACACGCCAGACTGAGTTAAATATTATAATTTAATATTCCATTTAATTATTAATGGCATAAGTTACATTATTTGTTTTAGAAACGTAAAGCAAAGTAGCATTCTTTGAGTTGTTTTCTACACTTGTAAGTGTTATGTTATTGCAATAAATTTGAAGACTTTATGGGAAATAACTTTGAAAAGGTGAGTACCTACTTTAACATAAAACTAAAAACTAACTATAAAAATAACTATAAACATAACTATAAAAGACGAAAATAAATTTAATTCCTTTATAAATAAAGTAAAAAGTATCCTTTTAGAAAAATGTTATTACGATTTAAACGAATATTTTAATGACAAATTAATTTAATAATTATATCTCTCTTCCTCTCTCCTACTATTGCTGTGCCCGACAGGGTCCATGATTGTTCTCATAATTTTACTATACCACCTAAGTATATACATTGTGGAATGCAATAAATGATTGAATTGAATTGAATTGAATTGAACATTAATATCTTTCTCTGTAAGATAGTCTATAATTTTGAAAATATTAACTGGCCTACTTAAAAGAGTACCTAGATGGATACATTTTAATTAGCAGTTTAAACAAAGTTGTTTGATTTTAAATTGACATCATATCTCCAAGATTTTAAAATAAGTTAATGATAGTGTATTTGTATAATATATTTAAACATTACTTAAACAAGTAGGTATGTTATAGTTAGGCAAGACAGTTTTTTGTTACATGTAATAATACTTATGTCTTTAAATTTCAAATAATAGCATAAATAAAGAAAATATATAATAGAGATTATCTACATACAGGATTATTTATATATACCCACCAACAATAGTTTCATTATTATTATACATCCTTTTTTGTTAGTGATATCAATCAGTGCATCACACCTAATACCTCTTTTATTGTAATAGTATATAATATTTAGTAGATGATTGAGGAGATAGCAATTGGAAGACAAAATTTCTAATCTAAATTCTAAATTCAATGTTTAAATTATAACTTCACATCAGTTTGGTGTGTTAAGGTTGCATTATCATATATTTTGCTATTTGCTATTGCACATACAAATAAAAAATTCATTTAAATAATTAAAGTTTTACTAACAGTGACAAATCATATTTCTTTTACTGATGCTTAATTAGATAGGTGTCATAGGTCATCAAATAATAACATCGTAATGATCAGATAATCTCTCATTAAATCAAACTGATTAAACAACTGAATATTAATTGGTCATATTTAATACATAGCTTTTATGAACTTTATGGATGGGCTTAGATCTGTAAGAACTGCCGATGAGCTAAGTATATGATCCTCTTATGCATATATGTAATCTGTGCTCCTATGAGTCAGAAATTAAGTTGTTCTTTCCAGAAATTGTTGTTCTTTGTGTACATTATTTGTATCTTGTTAAAGCCGGTGTTATATGAATAATCCTAGGACTATTTTCTTTGAAACAATTAAATATGACGATACTGAATATTTATAATTTTTTTTTAGAAACTATACTAAACTTTCTTTCTTTCAGGGAAAAGCCACAATGCTCTTTTCATTGTGTTTAGATATGGTTATGATGACTCATTAATTTAATTTGTTACTACATACAAACTTTCTTTGTTGTCTGGCAATGATAGTGAAATACAAATTCTCTCGTTGCATTTAGTACCCAACTCTTTTATCTCTCTTTATGCATTACTAGATGTGCCCGCAGTTTCACCCGCGTTTATCGTTACTGCGCCCACACGTGGATCGTAGTGTGATGTTATATAGCCTATAGCCTTCATCGATAAATTGGTTATCCAACACTAAAAAAAATTTTCAATTCGAGCCACTAGTATCTGAGATTAGCACATTCAACCAAACAAACAAACTTTTCAGCTTTATAATATTAGTATAGATTATGGCTGCCATTAAATACAAAATATAACAAGGTTTACAGCAAAGCATAAAAAGATATGTCATACTTTTCAAACTGTTAATATCTGGACTTAGCTTGCGCTATATAATTCCTGTCATTGCATTTATTATTTAACTCTTTTATTCCAGCTATATGCATGTTTAGCTTTCATTAAATACAAAATATGACAATATAATTAGCAAATTAAAAGATTCATCATACTTTTCTGTTAATATACCTAGAATTAGCATGCACAATACAATCTCTATCATTGCATTTAGTACCAAACCTCTTTATGCCTCTCTATGCATTGTTATGGCTGTTATTAGATACAAAATATGACAATGAAATCAGAAAAATAAATTTATTATACTTTTTTGTTAGTAAATCTGGACTTGGCATGCAAATAAGAAAGTAGTAACAGTACTTATCTGTGTGTACTATAATACCTTGCATGTATAGTGTACATTATTGAACATAATATTTGACTTAACCTGAACTGGCAGCAGGTTAATGGATAAGGGATGTGACTTGCATTAGAGACATTGTGGGAAAGAGTTTCACCCGTTGTACTACCAATTTAAACACACCCTTCACACAAGCATTGGTCTAGATGGAAGGGCTAACAAGGAAACTGGTAATTTGTATGGTTAATAAATAGATAGTCACTTATTTAAAAAAATACACAGTCTATTATTAATTATAAAACTTATGACATGCTTATCATTTGCTAGTGAAGGATTTTACTGTGTAAGGTATATCTATACTAATATTATAAAACTGAAGAGTTTGTTTGTTTGTTTGAACATGCTAATCTCAGGAACGACTGGTTCTGGTTATAAGAAGAATTCTTTTAGTGTTGGATAGCCCATTTATCGAGGAAGGCTATAGACTGTACAGGGTGTCCGGTAATTAATGGATAACCTTGAAATGTCTTATAGAAGAACTGATGGCCGTTCAGAACAAAAAGAAAAATTTAAAAATTAATTAATTGTATATTAAAAACGTGCAATAGCTAGTCATCCTTTTGGCTGTCTATCTATTAACATAATTAGTGTTTAATTAATAATATTTATATTTATATAATTTATAATATTTTTTCTGAACGGCCATCAGTTAAACCATAAGACATTTACAATTATTTTATACAATGGTATTACCACAACTTGATGATTGCAGTTTATTTATCTACAAATAAACCTTGAGAGCATTGTATGCCTGATTTATGATTTCATCTATTTCATAAAATAATTTTAGTTTGTATACCTATATCTTGTCGATTTTTTTTGACATAAAATTCGATGAGTCGTTAATGCGAGACTGAGTCATCAAGATCGAGTGCAAACATACAATAAGTCTTGTAATCTTGAACAGTTGAGCACGGAGACGAACAGTCTGTGTGTATATACAGACAGTGTTGATGCGACATTAAGAGAAAGCTAGTAGAAATTGCGAGTCCTAGATCGACAGACACCGTGTCAATGTGAGCCTCTAATGTGTAATTGTTTTTACTTTATAAGTACCCGTTATCGCGTGGTATTATGTGTATCGACAAGGAAGTTCTGCGGTTGATGCAAAAGTTACTGCAATAGCTTTAATTCTATAACATTCGACATTGAAAGCTAGGTAGTGGTTGGAGTTAGAATATTCAATATGGTATTTCTTTTCTATGATAGTCTTTACAAAATTTTATATAAGTACGTGTAGGTAGGTACTAATCCTATTTGTAGGCCTTGGCTAATATGTGTGTCAAGTATATATATATCGACTAACGGTCGAAATGATTAATTTCGCTCGTAAGTCGATATTATCCGTAAGAGGTTAGTCGGCACTTTCTTTGTCTGGCTTGTGCTATAACTACCCCGCTCTATTGTTTTAAAGTGATCGTTAGCAGGCTGTATTAATTAGTTTCAGTGTGTTCTGAGAGTCTGAAACGATTTACCAACAATCGATTGGTCCATGAACTGTTGGTCAACATTATCTTTAAACCATTAACTTTTCATCCAAAGGACTTTTCAGACACGAACGTTTCGCCAACATGACTTTACGTCAGTGAATGCTTAACCAACAGAATGTTTTGACCAATAACTTTTCACCCAAAGAACATTTGGGCCATAGACTGTTCCCCAACAGAACAGTACGTAAGTGAGTGTTTAACCCATAGGCCAAATGTTCTTTGGGTGAAAAGTTATTGGTCAAAAAATTCTGTTGGATAAGCATTCATTGACGTAAAGTCATGTTGGCGAAACATTCGTGGGTGAAAAGTCCTTTAGATGAAAAGTTAATGGTTTAAAGATAATGTTGACCAACAGTTCATGGACTAATCGGCTGTTGATAAATCGTTTTAGACTCGTGTTCTGATCCATTATATGCTTATGAATTTTGTTTACATGCGAATGTCTCTCGTGTCTGTTTTTTACGTCTTTACAATCAAACTGCTGAAACCATGTTAATGCAATTCTGTAGAAAGATAGGTAGGTATCTCACGTGTTGTTGGTGTGCAAATTCGCGACAAGTTACGATTACCATCAAAGAAGTCGGTTAAAGAAAGCATTTTTAGCGTAACCTGTTACCAAGAAATTAATTCAATTTACTACGAAAATATTTGCCTTAATTTTACAAATAAGCCCGCTACACTAATTTTTCAATTTTCTTTTATATAATATATATAAACGTATATCAGCCAAAATGTATATTACTTATTGTGTAAAATGTAATAGGTACATAGGCAATTTTTCTTATATCTATCAGCCTCAATGTATATTGTATGAAAAATAAAACCTAGGTAGGGTAAAACACCCAGTAGTCAGCCTTTTAACGCAAATTAAAACTTTATTTAACTGTAGTTTAAAAGTTTATTTTTATGAATAAAACCACATGATCTTAACGAAAACATTATTTATTTGATTTTCGAATTAAATCAACAAAAGTATAATAATTACGCATAATCCTATTGTAAATCAACATTAATCAAAATATAACATTTTCACCAGTACTCAGCCTTATTTTCCACAAGTCAGCCTTATCTTACCCAATAGTCAGCCT
The DNA here is from genome assembly GCA_963675205.1 of Catocala nupta. Taxonomy (NCBI): domain Eukaryota; kingdom Metazoa; phylum Arthropoda; class Insecta; order Lepidoptera; family Erebidae; genus Catocala; species Catocala nupta. The sequence continues at coordinate 10,621,588 of OY776081.1, forward strand.
CTTAATTACTATAACTGTATGTTTGACATATAAAACTTTTATTACGGGCTTCCTGTTTGCCTACTCAGGATTTCGTCTCAAGAAAAGAATTAGGAAAGAATTAGTCCTGTTTTCTTCAGCAATAATGTTGTGGGCGGTATTAAGGATACATTCACATGTAGCTAACGCTATGCACCAGTCTTTGAGAGCCGTCTTTTCTTCTTTTGTAAGTACTGAGGCTGGTCCTATTTTCTGTGGCATTTCTGAAACTCAAATGCAATCAATCTTGTACGGTTCCTCGACGTACCCGAAAACTCGACTCGCTTCTCTTATCTTCATGCCATCCCTAAATGCCGTCATAGCCTGTATTAATTGTTCCTCTTTGTATTAATGAATTGGTATTTTCGACATGATGGTATACTAAAACAAAAAAGATAAGCTTTACAATGGAAACCACATAAAACTATACTATTACAGAACTTTTGGCTGACTACTGTTTACTATTTATAGTTCCAATAGTCAGCCATTGCGACATTGGATATTTAAATACGGCCGACTACTGGTAAAATGACAATTTTGTACTATAAGAGTGACGTTCAATGTGTTAACTTATACGTGATCTATACGATACATAAATTTCAACCATATATATACGAAAAATCCACCAAAACCAGTAGTCAGCCACTCATGGCTGACTATTGGGATTGCCTTACAAAATTGAAACCCAGTACTCAGCCACCCAAATTTATATGTAATATTGAAATAAAAAACGGTTTTGAGCTGTTATTATAACTTAGTAAACATTTTATAGTTACAATACAAAATAATATTTAATTATACTATTAAATCAAAAGAAATACTTACCAATCACTCGGACACGTATCCTTACAAAAAAAAAACATTCGGTACTCATATGGACATAACGTTGGCGGCAGTGCTAATGAACGAGTATAACTCAATGCTCTGTGATGTTATTAGTTCGTAATAGTACGTAGCTATATACTAATATTATAAAGCTGAAGAGTTTGTTTGTTTGTTTGCTTGAACGCGCTAATCTCAGGAACTACTGGTTCGAATTGAAAAATTGTTTTAGTGATGAATAGCCTATTTATCAAGGAAGGCTATAGGCTATATAACATTACGCTATGACCTATGGGGGTGGGGCAGTAACTATAAACACGGGTAAATCGCGGGCACATTTAGTTAAAAGTTAGCGTGTAAACAAATAATTACACTATTTATATGGTATTTATATTTGTAAAGGCCGAGTACTGGAGCGGGGCTGACTACTGGATACTTTACTCTAATTTATTGTGCGATATATTTGTGTAAACCACAAAATGATAAGCCTTGAAAAACAATTCATCTTCTGCTGAGGTCAGGGACTGAGGTACCTACTACCTACTACCTACTAGCTATACTTTATAGTCTAATAGTTTTGTAATTATTAAATATACAGTCCTCTTACGTTTTCATTATTATTCTTTTAAATGTTGAACACATTATTTGCTGGCTATTTAAGGACAGAGTGCTCCATGTTTTCACAGGTAAACTGATTTCGGGAAAAGCTTGAGCCCTAGAAAAAACGATGAACTAATCAGTTTTAATATCAGAATACAGAATTCTGAGGTTTTAATAGACGCGAACAATTATAAACGCGAAAGTAACCGTCTATAACGTCTTCTCTAATTAGGACAAAAGCCACCAGACCTACAATTTAAACAATGCAAAGAAAAGTGTCTTGCGCTTTGCCTTGCTAGCTTCGTTTTCATTAACGTTGTAACTGATTCACTACTTAGCTCTGATATCGACCATTAGATATTGTTCCAATATATATGATAGGTAAGTACTACGCTTAATCTAAGACTTTTCAATAAGAATCATCTACAGTTGAGAAATTTTGGAGATATGAGGTAACATAGATAAGAAAAGATCGAATTGTGAACCTCCTCCTAATTTGAACTCGGTTAAAAAGGCATACATGAGGATTACATAATACATTTTTATTAGTTAAAAACTAGCTCAGATAGGCTATCTGTTTGAAAGTAAACATATTTTTTACTAATTAAATATTTGTTTTTACTCTTTACTTCTTATTCTTACTTAGCAAGAATGCAAATGTATATTTTACATGCCTTGCAATTATGTGTAGTGGAAATAGTACTGGATATAACTATGTATACTATGCCTACTAAATTTTACTGGTTAGGTACGTACGATTGTGTTTTTACGAGGCGTTAAAAATATAACTAGCAACTACACAATGTTAACACATTCGAATACCCAAATATGAAGGTTGTGATTATAGTAAGGTAGTGCTATGTGAATTTAAATTAGATTCTTTTGGCAACTCGACAAGCTTGTACGCCTATGTGTGACAAATATTATAATCATATTAATGATTATTATGTTTTTAGATTAACGTTTGCATGGTGTACTGGTTTATGTGGTCTTGCCACTGCCAGTCCGCCGAGTGTTGTGGGTTCTATCTCCATACGGGACAAAAAATCCTCCGCGATCCAGATTTTTTTTAAATTACTGGTATTGTCCAAATTTAAGATAACTTAGTTTGATGGTCAGAACAATCTAAAATGAAATACTTGAAATTATTTATGAGTTTCTACTGTCGTCTACATTAATTGATAGTGACCACGAAAGTTATTTGATTTATAACAGAGATACAATTAATCAAATAGTCATTTTAAGGAGTCTCGTATATTTAACATCCTTTAAGCGATAAAAAACCCGTCAGTGTAAAAATCTGTTATATTTGACAAAAGATCAACAGATCGTAGTTGGAATTGAGTTTCACTATGACAGAACAGATTCACTCAGCTGTTGCTATCGTCCAGATAATTTGAATAGAATAGAATAGAATAGAATAAATTTTATTTGCATTGATTGTAGGTACATGAAATATAGATGTTAACAATTTTTATGATCCTTATACAATCGGACATAGTTTTGCAAACAAGAACCAACCCACAAAATGTCACTTTCGAGATAATTAGATTTTTGTTTCAAAAGTGTGCAGAAACGAAATGGTTATCAATTTAACATAAACAACTTAACATTGTTATGGGTAGTATTATTGGCCATATAGGGAATCATTTTTTTTTGTAATGTTCTTTTATTTAATATTTGTTTTAGGTCAAAAACCTAATGGTTCCTTATTGCAAAATTACTGTTTTGTGGGTTGGTTCTTTATAGAAATATGTTTAGGTTGTTCAGGTAGTCAAATTATTTTAAACTAGCCGCGCCCCGCAGTGTTACCCGCGGTAAGAAGTAGCCTATGTGGTAATCCAGAGTGTCAGCTATCTCCATACCGAATTTCATCAAAATCCGTTCAGTAGTTGGTTACTTTAAATTATATTTTATTTGATTTGCAAAATAGAACCAAACATCATGGTTCCTGTTCTAACAAATATAATTTGTCTTTTTATTTTTCAACGAGATCTATGTGGCTTGGTTCTAGTTTGCGTAATGAGAGTGCTGAAGATCTACAGGGACCATGTGGCATAGATTCGTTTAGCTTTTATGAATCACTTTATCTGTGGTTGGTTCTCTCAGCAGCTGTCATTTTCTTGTTTGTATGTTGGTATTTTGGCTAGGATCTTTTCTGACGAGGTAAATAATATTGTCAGGTGTCAATTTAAGTATGTAACTCAATTTCACCCGAGATGTGGGTTGGTTCTTGTTTGCAAAACTATGTCCAATCTACCTTGAATAGGCATACAAATATTTAGGTAAGAGATTAAAATTCATCAAGATTTAAACAATCATTAACCAAATTAATACAATTCAAAATCAGACAACAAATGAATTAACGAACTGTTTGGAATTACAAAATTACGATTCATAATAATATTATAATATAATGGTAAATGTAATTATGTAAGAAATAATAATTAAAATTAAGAAAATAAATCAAATGTCAAATAAGCGTAAGTAATGTCAAAAACTAATAATCTAAAGTAATGTCAAAATGTATCATTCAAAAAGTCATTAATTGAATAATAACACTTATCTAAAAGAAGTGCAGTCAATTTGTTTTTTAATGTAGATATTGTACCATTTTTTATAGACTCGGGTAATTTGTTATAAATGACAGGCGCCATGCCGAAAACATTTTTCTTAAGTAAGGCAGTATTGTAACCACCAGTTTGCAACATATTTCTATACTGACTTCTAATAGGTCCTTTTCTTATTTCTGATAATGATATAAAATAATGCTTATTGACCCTTACGAAGACTGCCACTTCAAAAATATACATACATGGGAACGTTAACAATTTTAGGGACTTAAACATAGGCACACAACTGTCAGTCATTTTTAGACTACACATTGCCCGTATGCAGCGCTTCTGCGCTTTGAAAACCTGTTCCCTTAAGGTACAATTTGCCCAAAATACAATCCCAAACCGCAAAATCGACGCCACCAGACCATGGTAAGCTGTTAACGTTGTGGTTATATTTACCTTTTTTGCTAAATTTGATAGTACATATGCAGAAGTACTTAATTTTTTACACACCTCTTCTGCTTGAGGTTTCCAGGTTAACTGACTGTCTATCAAAATTCCTAAAAATTTAGCAACATTTATTTGTTCAATACCTTGTCTATTATATTCGATTGTTAGATTTTGAGCTGGTGTACGTTGATAAAAATGCATTATATTAGTTTTTGTAAGATTAATTATTAAATTATTTATGTCAAGCCAGTTTACTATGTCTTTTAATGTATTATTAATGTCATTTTCATATTCATTCATGTCAATACATTTTATTACTACGGTGCTGTCGTCTGCAAATAATACCATTGGGTGCCGAACGTATCGAGGCAGGTCATTTATATAGAGCAGAAATAGAAGTGGGCCCAAAACACTGCCTTGAGGCACGCCATATTTGACAGTTCTAGCTTTAGACAAGTATTTTTCCTCTCGTTTGGATTTGACACTGATTCTGCTAATTTCGGTATATTGTTTTCGATTGGTAAGGTAACATTTCAAGAGATTCAATATATTTCCTCTGATGTCATACATGTAGAGCTTATGAAGGAGAATTTCATGATCGACGTTATCGAAAGCCCTTGTCATATCTGTGTAAATAGCACATATGGGCACTCTCTTATCGACATGCTTAGCTATTACATTGAGAAGTTCGTATATTGCTATATTTATGCCCCTTCCTTTCCTAAATCCCATCTGTTCGTCACATATAATATGATGTTTATTTAAAAAACAAAGAATTGAATTATACATAATCTTTTCAATAATTTTTGAAAACACAGGAATTAAGGCTATGGGTCTATAATTTTCAAGCTTTTCTTTGTCATTTTTTTTATACAGTGGTTTAACTATCGCTGTCTTTAACGAGGTTGGGAATACGCCCGAGCAAATACATAAATTTATTATGTGACTCAGATGCAAAACTATGGTATTAGATACAAATTTTATTACTTTAGTAGCTATATCATCGTGGCCAACACTATTCTTATTTTTTAAAGTTTGTAATGCTCTCATGACTTCTTGTGGCATTACAGGCATCATAAACATCGTGTGAGGATTATTTACTAATCTAATGGTCTCGATCTGCGTCTTTTTATTACTATTTATTTGGTCAATGAAGTGGTCGTTGAAAGAATTAGCAATATCTTTCGGGTCTCTGATGATTTTATCTTTCACGTTTATTTGTGATATAGGCTCAGTGTAGCTTGTTTTGTTATTAATTATTTGCCACGATGCCTTTGTTTTATTACTAGCAGTATTAATAAAATTATTATTTTGTACCTTTTGAGTTAGCTTTATAATCTTACGAAAACGATTAGAATAATCTTTAAAATTTGTTTTGTTTACGGCTGTCCTATTATTTCTATATTTCCACAGTAAATATCTTTGTTTTCTGCTACAAATACGTATACCATGTGATACCCATTTACTTTTTGCGTGTGCTTTTATAGTTACCAGCTTTTGAGGAAAACAGAGATTATATAACAAGCTAAACTGTTCTATGAAGTAGTCATAAGCCTGGTTGGCATCTTCAGTATTGTAAATCTCAGAAAATGTAAGACATTGCAGATGTTTATTAAATTTTTCAAGATTTTGTATTGAAAAATCTCGTTTTCTTATACGCCAAGATCTTAATCTACAAGTTTTATGAACCTTGACTTCTAATATTTGTGCAGTATGGTCTGACATCGCTAGGTCAATTACTTCACTGCTACATTTTAAGTGATAACTGCGTGCAAAATTATCTATACAGCTATTACTACATAATCTAGTGGGCTGATGCAATTCGAGTTTGAGATTGTAGCCCAAGAGAAAACATTTGAAATCATGTGACATGTTATTACCTTTCAATGTGTCTATGTTGAAGTCCCCGCATACAATAATTTTCTTATTAATCTTGTTAAAGCACAAAGTTTTTAAAATATTGTCAAAATGTTCATAAAATACATTCAAGTTAGAAACCCTCGGCGGCCTATATAAACATAAAATAATTAATTGTTGATTGATTAATTCGATACCGCAACATTCGATTATGTTTGATATTGAGTAGCGCGAGATGTGTTTTTTTTTTAGTGTTTTATATTCAGTTTTGCAGTGTTTTATACTCAAGGTTTCTCTTTATCAAAATACACGACCCTCCACGTTTCTTCATTTTTCTTGCATAACATGTTGCTAATTTATAGTTGGGTATATCAATGAGATTTTCATGTCCCAGCATCAGAAAATGTTCCGTTATGCAAATGATGTCTATGTCTATTTTTTTCTCTGAAAGTTCTCGGAGGTGCACAGTTAGTAAGTCTGTCTTATTTAAGAGGCCAGCGATGTTCTGATGAAGAATTTTAATAGTTTCAAAAACGAAAAAGCTCTCTATCCTCAGCCAATTTAGTATCATTAATATCCTTTACACTATTATGCAGTATATTTGCATCGAAGCAGTCGTGAGAGTATTCGCTTATTAGTAGTTTTAAGTTTTTGAATATATTTTTCATCCCGTTGTTATTCAGGTGGCCACTGTGTTTTGAGAACATACTATAGTCATATGACAAATCCAAATTGGAGTCCAGTATCTCAGTGTAGTTATGCGTGTTGTTATCTAAGTATAACATGTTACTAAAGGTTTCAACTCGCCAATTGAAAATCATGGAATTGTATCTATATGTAGGAAGACATATTATTATGTTTGTATGACTTAATTTACTTAAGGTCTCTCTCATTTGAACAACTAGATTATAATAATTATTTGTTCTGATGAAGTCTTCTTTTCCTATAAAAATAAAGCAAAAGTCCTTTTTGGAGTACCCTTCTAATTTTGAGTGCAAGTTGCTAATTAATTTGTCTATGCCACAGTTTGGTGTTAGATAATGACATAGTTGATAATTATAGAAAAAATCTTCCGCTATCGATATCATTTTATTAATATTGTTACTGCTTATTATGCAAATTTTATTTTTTTGGGTACTTTTATCGCCATCTAGTGAGTTTGTGTCTTGTTTTTTCCTCTGCAGTTTTATTATATTTTTTTCTCTGCTTGGTGATAAATTTTTCTTTTGATTTTCAGGCATAATAACTGTCGGTTTATTGAGATCAGTAGTTTGCGTCTCTTTATCATACTTTGTATTGGCAGAACATACTTCGTTATTGTTTATTAACTCATGGTGATTTAATGGTTCTGTTTGCGTATATTTTATAGGTTTGCGTTTGCGAGAAGGAACTGGTGTGGTGGTTTTTCTCCCAGGCGTTTGACAGATCGTTTTGTATGAATTAATTTTTTTCAATGCGTTCTGTAAATCTGTTTTTAAATTCTGGTTTTCACTATTTAAATTATCTATCTCTTCGTGTGCACTCATCAATTGTGTGGTTAACGTTTTGATTTGTTCGGTGAGACTACTTACAACTTCATTGCTATTATCGTGCAAACTATCAGGAATGCTCATCATGGTCGTGTCGAACATAGATCTTTCGTTTTTATAACTGTCTGCACTGAGATCATTTAAGGAACTTGTTCTGTACGGTTTTCGATATGTTATGTTATTAACGGGCTCCATTCTGTCGTTTTTTCTACTTCAACAACACTCTTTATATATATTATATTTGCGCCCTCTGTTGGACGTTCGCTAAGTTATTATCGTTGGAAATAATGTCAACGAATGCTATTTAGTTTTGTTGACTCTTTTTGTACTTTATTCTTTGTATTTTATATTAGAAATGTTTAATATGATATAATACCTCACAAAAAGTGAAGGAGGCACCGAGATTCGAACCGCCGGACAAATAGCCTCAAATCTATGCTTAGTACGAATCAGCCAAGACTGCGTTACTTTTTATTAGCAAAATTTTGTTTCACAAGGTAATGTTCTTATTTTTTAAAGAACGGCAGGTCGGTTAGTGTGACTCATGTCTCAGGAATTTTTTCACATTCTTTCCACTTTGTTAGAAGAACGTTTGTCACTTGTTATAGTTTATTAATCACTTTTTCATCACTAGTCCAGCACTGTATTAATATTATCGATTACTTAGACAGTTTTCGGTGTTGTTATCACTATTTTGATTTGTTTATTTACAATTTTGACGATTCTGAGTTTTTGCATTCACTTTTTTTTTTTGTATTTTATATAACTTTAAAATTCTACGTTAATTATTGAAGATAACATTTAGACACTATTATTAGAAGTTTACGTACAGCTTTTAAACACATTTGAGGAAAATTAAAGTTTACTTCTATTTTAAAACATTAAATTCACACAGAGCTTATAAAACTATGTCCTTGCCAGACAGCGCCACCTGGAGGGATCCTTTTGGCGAAATGGATAACAAAAGATTTAATATAAGCAACTTATTAAATGTTTTCAGTAATAGTTATTGTTATTCGATTAATTGATGATCTAGTAGCATTACATAACAGCAAAATCTGAATGAAAAAGTAATGCACTATTATCTGCGAGTCAATAAAATATTCTATTAACATTAAAGTAGCTCTAATTTATGCAATATAATTCTTTAAAATATTTTAGTAATTACTTGAATATAGAAATTCATCTGAAATTAGAATCACTTTTAAAATGTTAAATTACATTGTTCGAAAACCATTTCTGAACGATGGTACTATTTTACTATATTGCATCAAGTTAGGCAAAATGTCTGTGCATCCATCCCATATACCAGCTAAATATAGTGCGGAAATATAAAACATTACTGACTTTTTTAAATTTAGCTACTTGAATATTTTTATTATAGGTACGATGCGGATTAAAATATTAAATAAGAACTTAATCTCCCTCATATTGTCCGTAACCAACTAACCAATCTTGCTCTAGCTGGACAATATCGTAGGCATGAATTGTACAAATTTACAGGTACTTATGCTGGTTTCTGCTGTACCTGGGTCTGTTAATAGACGCAGGATTGAGGTTTGAAAGCATATGGCTTTCAAACCTCAAGCCTTCGTCTCGAATTGTGTGAAAAATTGTTTCTACCGTTTGAAAATGCTTTATAAACGGCGTTCTTACTTGAGCCAGGAATTAAGAATTCAATTAGTAGAATCTATAGTTTTATCAAAATTAAATTACGCAGACACAGTTTTCGGTCCCAGGCTGTTAGCACGCACTGAAAAACTTTTACAAAGAGTTCAAAACACCTGTGCAAGATTCTGCTTTAACATACCTCCGTAACCCATGTAACACCCTTCTTAAATAGACACCTTATGTTGAAAATTAAATTGCGTCATAAATTACATCTTGATTCTCTTCTGTTCGGCGTACTTGCACATAAAACTCCAATTTACCTGTACTCATAAATCTCCTGGGTGAGCAGTCATCGCGAGCGTGAGGGTCGTCGGTGTGCGCAGCAGCTGGCTATACCCCAACACCGACCTGCTTCATTTCGTGGTAGCTGCCGGTATAAAGCGTCCAAAATTTGGAATAACATCCTCCCGCCAATAAGAAGCCTAAAAATATTAACAATTTCAAGAATAAATAAAAAAGGTTTTCTTTACAAGACAAATAATGTATGAATCAGTCAAATGTAACTTATCAATTATTTAATCCGATCTATATATTATTTTCATATAATGTTTTTTATTTTTTGTCTTCTACATTATTATTATTTAAACACGATTGATATATTATATAGGTAATTTAAATTAACAACTCACCTTTGGACGCTGTTTCGCATTTCACATAAATTTACATTTCTCAGAACCGCTTTATGTTGTATATGTTACACTTAAGTAATAATTCTCCACAATTAGCTATATTAGATAGTCTCAAGTATAAAATAAGGATATCAAAACAAAAACAAACAAAACAATACAAATAGCTTACAACGCTGAAGTCGTTCACTTTGTTTACGTTTCACTCTGCACTTAATATCGTGTCATCACTGTCATCAGTGCCTATTATGCAATAAATTTCTCATTTTTTATTTTTACCTAGCCCCTTAAAATTTATTTATTTGATATTGACGTATTTTATTTCTACTTCTATTCTCATATATTTTTAAAATGTACCTAATTTATAAACATAATTTAATATGCCCTATACGTTTTCCTTGTGTATGTATGTAGCAGAACCACATTTATTGTATTTTTGTTGTAATGTTAAGCATTTGCCTCCGTGCATCACTTGTATCGGGTGACCAACTGAAAACCAGCGCTGGTGTACTCAATTTGGGTGCCCAGCTAATGCTGAGGTGGTGACCCTTTTCGGCGAGGGCATTCACATTTTCTTTTTTATCATGTATATTATATTTTTTGTTTATTTTGTTTTAATTAATTGAATGTGCTCTGTATGAAATAAACGTGATTTCTTTCTTCTTCTTTCTATTTCTTTCTAGCTGTTGCTAGTTAATGTTAATGCTATTTGCCAAATTATTTAACACAATTTTACTATTAAGTAATATTAAGATCAACATTATTATGACGCAGTTAAATGCGTCCAGTTTAATTATTTATTTTATAATCAGAATTTTTAATTTTGGTTTTGAGGGTCAGTTTTGATTTTGTTTTCTTATTAAAGAGACATGGCGGTAGCACTTGAAATATTTTTTTAATAATTTGTTTTTTATAATATAATTTATGTTACTTGTTTCAACATTGCTCAGACACATTACTTTATTTTATTGTTCTTAACAGTATTTTTCCAGTCTTAAAATATCATTGTATTCTAATGCAATCATCGTAAGCAATGTATGTATCTCTATACGAGACTTTCCAGCTTTGCAAGGATATTATGATCGTCTAGACTAGACTCTAGACTCTAGATTACCCAGAGTAAATGCCATATTGAGAAGCAGTGAGAGGCTTTGCACCTATATTAGTATTAAATTCTATAAGGCAATAAGAGGTCATGTTAATCGTATTTTCTTTAACTATTGTATTTACAGGCAATAAAACCTTTTGCAGACAGTAGTTGGATGTCTAATCACTCAATATGGCCATATTTAGAAATTGGCTGTTACAAAATATATATATTTAAATCACCATTCACAACTTTATGGTTATTACGAACACTAAAGCATTATAAACTATCCTCTATTACAGTTTTAAATACACTAAAGTCACCTATGTCGGTCGATACATACAACTATGACATGTTGCTCAATTTCCTTTTTGATGTTCCAGGCAGATTCTTATGAATATCGCGTGACTATAGATGTGTTTCGAATGATAAATTTGGTTGCAGTTTAATATTTATGACTGTCTACCTACCAGTATGGCAATTAGTTAATAATTTCATCTGATTATTATTTTGCAGTTATTTCATATCAGAAATAAGCGCGATAAAATAATGAGTGTTATGACTTAGGTATCCATGTCCGTAAGTAGCACACTAGCCGAGATTTGTGACAATGATTACAAACAGTATTTACGTAGTCATTGTTACTTTATTATTTTTCTTATAACCTTTGTATACGAACCATATATGTATGTATTGTTAGAGTTCAGAAGCGAGCAGCTGTGAATAGTAAAAGCTTTTAATGAAACTTAATAATTATTTAATTCTTACCTAACATTTAAGTAAAGTGCCGTTCGTTCTATTTTGCGAATTCTATATTTAATTTACAATGTGTTTGCACGTGTTCGTCATGAGCTTATGTATATTTTATGAGTTAGTTAAAGTTTTTACTAGCATTATATTATATTCCTTGAAATATACAGGTCTATAATTGACCCTGACGAACGGACAGGGCCGAGTTTGTTAGCTTTTATAGCCCGTTGAAATTGCAATAACGTCATATAATTATTGTAGTGCTGTTATCATTTTATGAACTACAAACTTGTAATTAAGAAGAACACGCATACCTATTTTACACGGTACAGTATTGAAACAAAAAATGCTCTAATGACTGATCAGTGGTCACTGATCAGACAGCGCAGCTGGCAAGCGGTTGCCCCGTCGCTGCAATCTTTAGCATAATAAATAAATTCTATAATATTTATTTATTGTTGTAGGCTCGAACGCCACACAGGGCAATGTTTTATGTGATCCACAAATGATTAATATTATAATGAGTAAGGGTATATTTTGTGTCAGTTAATTGTATTTATATATTGTTATGTAAACTGATCAAGTGCTAATATGAAAGTTGACTTTATAAAAACTAACTGCATTTTTATAAAGACAACTTTCATATTTAGGATATTCTTTATAGGTTTGTTTGTTTGTATTTATGCAAAGTTTTTGAGTTATTTCTGGCATCAATATATTTTTCTCATTGCGATTATCGACAACCCGAGTTGCTGCAGCTATACCTATTTAAAATTTTATATTCCACGGTACAAGGTCCGTCCATACGTTTAACAGCTTGCATGTGACATATTTTTATGATAATTGTAAGTGATTCAACCAATCACTTTAAAGGAAATGTTTAGTTGCTATATACACATATAGAGACTGGTTAGCCATGACTTTGTCCGAGTATAAATAGCATGGTGACATGTGGCAGTGACCTATGCAAAATTTGATGTATTCATTATTAATTACTGACATTGCTGTCCGAAGTTCAATGTTGGAAGATTTATTGCTCATCATCATTATTGCATCATAGCTTAGCCAGACTACTTAACGAATATTTTCATATATTACTCGATTGACATTTATGCCATTGACCTATATTTTCTGCCGAAATTAATTATGTATGTACATCTCTTTATTACGTATTGGATCAACATATGAAGTGCGTACGAGCAATCTACTAAATTTCTTGAACGATTTCATTAATCTCCTTAGAATTATGACGTAATTCACAGTTATTAATTTATAGTGGTTAAGGAAAATTACAATACTAACTTAATAACAATACTGGTGAGTTCAATTCTTGGTATAGATGCTCGTTCGATTTATAAAGATTTTCCGTTGCTACATCTATTGAAAATAGCAGAAGTGAATGTTCGAAAACCATTCGGTTGAAATACTAATACGTTGAGCTACAAATAGAGTTTCGAATTTAATGCGAGCTGTTCATTAATTTAAGTAGGTAAGTAATCCCATCCCACCTTGCGCTCCGTCAATGTTTTGGCAAATTTAAATAAGTAGGTATTCGTTTTGAATATAAATAAGTTAACAGACACACGTGTGGTTAAAGTCAATCTTTTTATGTGTTTACTTATTACCACGGCATTCATAGGTACTTACATCATATTACAAGGTGATACGTCCATACAAAACTAAAAGCACTTAAGATGAGTATTCTATATCGGCTTTTATTACAAAGAGATAATTATCACGTTTGTCTATTCACGTAATCATTTACATCTGAAAGTAGGTCAACATGTTAATTTTATCACGACTTGGATTATCCATTATATGTATATGCTACAATCGTTTTTTTCGAGATGGTCTTCTAAACATTTTAATTAATTAACTTGCGATACTATCTTCCTCTTAACTTCTATAAAAGAATGGCTGTGAGTATCTTGCAGGTATCGTCTCATAGGCTCAACCCTTTGCTTGAAGCTAGCAACTTACTTAAATGTAAATTCAAGAATTTCCTAAACTCCCTAAACTCACTAACTTATACTTATAAACTTTGTCGATCACAAAGTTATACTTGTGATCTAAAGGCATACATGATTTTTGTATTTGACTTAATTTATTACATCATATCCATTAAGTTTTAGTCTACTTAAAGCAAAGGGACATTCTGAAATCAAATTGTTTATCAACTTCTCCTATTCCTACTACAACAAGAATTTTCTCACGTGTTCAAGAATATCTATAACTATTGAAATTAAATAAACTAATATTAATAAAAAAAAAAACATTTTATACTTTTAAAATAATGATATTAACGAATTCTAATTTGTTACCTACTTCTAGTACACATACCTACATTACCTATCTTTCGTTACGTCTTTTCATTCCACATAGTGGTGGGGTCAGATTATTTTATGTTCCTGTACTTGACGTCCTCTTAAGAAACATTGCATGCCTGCATGTTACTGCGCAACACATCTGACCACGTGGTCTTGGGTCTGCCTTCCTTCTACTTGGATGGATCGGCAGCTCCAGTACCTAGTTGCCAATGTCATCGGGTGATCTTCTCCTATCATGTCCATACCATCTCATCCTGCTCCCTTGCAGCTTTTCTGCTGTGTCGTAGACTTCACACATCTATATTAAATATACTTGTTGTGTTTTACTTTTGTTATGTCGTATCTTAAAGGTAAATAACTTATTTCTATCACGTTACATTCCGTTATTTAGGTCACTTAGCTCAATTTGGCATTCTGTGCCGTACCTATTGCGAGGTTAGCTTTAAGTAATTGCCAAATTCTGTTCTTGAAACTCTATTTATTTCAAAGTCTATCAGCTTGTCTTATTACGAATGGATGCACGTAATGTTTTACTGATTTAATTCAATGGCTTCCTCCGGTTAGGCAGGTTGTTTTCGCGAACCTATTCTGTCGGTTGGTTTCTATGGAAATTACAATTCCTCAGCAAGGTTATAAACAAAATGATTTCGAAACGTATCCACGCAACCTACGATTGATAATGTTACATAAAGTTTGTTTGAGTATTGTTTTTGATATCGCTGCATGTTTTCAGTGAGTGGTGGTACGGCACGTGGTGTCTGTGTGGGTCGCTCAGCACGTGCTGCTAACGTGGCAGCCTCCCACTTATGAGTCCAACCATGTTTCATAATGTTATGTTATGTTGTCGAGTCGCGCAGGCCCGGCTCGAATCAAAACACATGCTATCGCTGCGTTGATAACTCGTCATGCGGCGGTGGCTTTAAACACTGATACTTCGTTTGTTTGCAAATCAATATACATATGTATACCTACATAGTTTATGGCATATGAATGTGAAATTATTGATTGTATGTAATCAATATGACACTTTAAACTAGCTACTGTCTAGTACTTTTTAAATTAGTTGCGCAATCTTATATTTTTATGTGGTTTGAGTAAAAATTATGAAGGTGATGCAACTAACAGGTAACTACTACTCATTTTCAATATATAAGTACATCATTAAATATATTATTTGTCGAATACGAAAACGAATAGTGCGCATTCACAGTATTGAAAAGGCAAACAAAATTATTATTACAATATTATCGATTCTACTCAATTTGCAAGCATTATCTTTGTAAGGGTTAGGAACGCGTTTTAAGGGACACGTCGATAACCAGGAAATATTATTCCACATAACTTTAGAGTTAATATTTAGGACACACTAATTTCAATGGGTCGCTATAAAACCAAACGCCATAGCAACGACATCTAAAGTGAACACATTCAAATCAAACAAAACTAAGTATCTAAAAGTGTTTCAAATTCAGTATAAACCCTATTATCAAACGACGAATATACCACAGAACATTATAGGGAATATAACCAATTAAAGTCGTATTCTTTGCATCTTTAATTACAGTTGTATCTGCGATTTTTTTTATACCTATATGTAAATTACGCATTGTCGCTTCAGTGGAAAGAAAAGAAATGCCAGTTTTATCGACATCCTAACTAATATTATAAATACGACACATTTGTATCTTTGCACAGTTTGTTTGTACGCTTTCACGCTTTAACTACTCGGCCGATCATCATTAAATGTCGCATACACATTGTCAGGGGTACAGAAAAGGACATAGGTTACCTTTCATCCAGGAAAATCACTGTTCCCGAGGTATAGAAATTTATTGACAAAATCTACATTAACACTAGCGAAGCTGCAGACAAAATCTAGTACCATAATATTTTTGAGAGGCAATCCAATATAGTAAAGTAAATCTTAATATGCTGTCATAAAGAGTACACTTTTCTTTCATTTAAAAGCTTTTCTCTTAATCGGTTAAGCAATTTCCATCTCTCTTTACATCCTGCGTTTATCTTGCCTCTTGATGTTGAAGGCGAAGGTCGTTTCGTAACACGATCTTAACCTTCACTTTGTAATATTTCATGAAACATTTTCCAAGTTGTTTCTCTCCTTCCTAGGTATGTCGAGTTGTACTTTTCCTCCCGATACAGTTTTTATAAGTTATCTAGTTTTCCACATCATATTTTCCATGAGTCTTAATCTGTCAAGTCTTAGAATACCAGATATAAATAAAAATCTATTGTGTCTAGCCACCGGTGTGCCGTGTAAAAGGATAACTACTACCAACCAAAGCATTGGCAGTGTACTTCGTATTTTAAATATCATTTCATTTTGAAAAAATAAAATCGCAGACGAGGAACGGTAACTAAACATAATAATAATATCAGCCCTGTGTTAAACTGTCCCAGTGCCCAACAGTGGCTGGCCCCGAACCTCTTCTCACTGTTTCTATTAACTGAACACAACGCAAATATTTAAACGGCGTATTGGCGGTACAATGGTAAAGGTGAGATGAATACATACTACTGCGTCATCCCGCGTCTATAGTCTATACCTATAGCTAGAGATCCCAACTTTCTGTGCGAGAAATAAAGTACCTATATTAGGGTCGGAAAAATGAAATGAACAGTATTTTAGAAAAGTACTTTATTTCTTTGTTGGTTTTAAGACATTTTTAGAGCTTCGTGCCCAATTTAACAATTTATCATTTTTTAAATATAAACCTATTACTTAATATAATATTTTTTTACTTTTCATTTCTTTCATTATAGCTAGGAATACTGAAATGAAACAGTCTTTTCATGACCGCGGGTCGTGAAAACAGTATTTTGTAAATTTTTCTTTGATAGGTCTTGAATTAACGAGCAAAAGAAGTATATATACTTTTCCAATAATATATTACTGGTTTATATATTAACCTATTGCACAGTTTATGTTATAGGTAACTGATATTTATTTATATATTACAACACTTAACAATGTAGGTAAATGTGTATTGTTTTTGTTTCAGTCAAGGTGACAAAGGCTGAAAATGACCGTGGAAAAGAGTAAAGGCCAAGAGCTGAAGCAGCCACCCCCGGCGACCAAAAAGGTCGCTCCAGACGGTGGGTGGGCGTGGATGGTTTGCCTGGGAGTCAGCTTAGTCAATGTAAGTACTACGTCATCATCTATTCATAAACAAATAATGGAACAAACTACAAGTGTTTCTTTAAATACAAAGACTTAATTTCCATAGAGCAGATCTTCTATAGGTATAGAAGATGATTATTTGTCTAATGATAATTTACGTAACAATTACAAGTAAGTATCTTTGTGGCAATTATTGTACTGAAACATTTATTTTCGTTGTTATTATTTTATTTTATTTTATTCAGCAAACATTTTCTATAACTATTTTACAAATCTTATAAATGATCTAGGAATCATTTATATGTTTTCACATATGATTATTATGGCTTAATAGTTTTTCTTATAGTGCTTTACAAAATTAATATTGCTATAAAAATTTAAAACAATTACGATGCTGAATTATGAGTCATATTATGGATTTAATGATGAAATAGCATACAAAAGCCGTTCATATAGAAAAGTAACGTACAGAAAACGAGAATGAAGTTATTATAACCTTAAAATAAATGACCTTATCATATTTACCCACAAATACTATTTAACTAGGTGCAACATGAGTTCAAACGATGTTATTAGAGATAAGTGGTTTGACGCTGGAAAAGCGTCAGCGGTCAAAAGAGAGGTTCAATGACATAGCGATCTCGCGTGTAAACAAACAATCTAAATTATTTATTCTACTATGTCTGCGGATTTTCGGCGAAATTAACCGCAATGTTTAGATGTTTGTTGTACCTTATGAAGCCAACTTATATTCTGTTAAAATACGAGCATACTTAATTCTACGGTTCATCCCTGAAGTAGTAGGTAATGATGTACCTATTTATTATCCATAAATACTAATAAAGACTAGAATTAAACCTTTGAAATTAAACTACTATATACGGATTTTATCGCGTTGTTTATTTAGCACCGTATTACAAAATTTTGAAAATATTACACTACTACTACTATTGATTTTATTTTACTAATTTATAAGCTAATAAAATTATTTAAACTATTATATAAATTATAAATTAGTAAAATAAAATCAATAGTAGTAGTAGTGTAATATTTTCAAAATTTTGTAATACAGTGCTAAATAAACAACGCGATAAAATCCGTATATAGTAGTTTAATTTCAATGAATAACATTCGCGTAAACAGAAGACAATATTATAGAATTAAACCTACTAAACCGATTTAAAAAATATTCTTCATTAGAAAGCCATATTATCTCCGAGTAACAGGCTATATTTTATTTTTTAAAAGTACTGATACACCTTTTTTTTTCTTTTTTTTTACTTTGGGGAATGCATTCGGGCATATCCCTCCGTGGGGGCGAGCGGAGGGGTTATGTCGGACTCACCGGGGTAAGAGAAAAAGATGTTGAAATGATAATAATGGACCTCCCGGGATACCGACTAAACCTACCACGGTGTTCCTTGTCATAACCACAATCGGCGGGGCCGCGCGAATCGTTTTCACATGCAATCGCGACCCCGCCGAGGTTTCGGCCCGCCGTATGAAACGGCAGGCCACTACACAAACAGACCTGCCAGAGGTGCCCAATGGGGCACCACTAATTTTATCCCTGCTATCCCCCTGAGGGGGGATGGATATACGATGCAGAAGCGCGCGTGGGAACACGCACGCCGCCTCTCGGACCTGGTGCTGGTCGGATGGCGGGCAGGCCCACAAAGCCCACCACCCCCAGGTCAAAACTCAGAACTCAAAACTCAGGGTGGCTGGAGGTCATCTCGCGAAGTACTGATACACCTAACATAACCTTTTTTTTCGCGAGTTAAGCTTTGGGCGAAAGCTAGTATTAAATAACTAATTAGTAACAAAACTCCATTGGCATTGCCGAAGCCGACAAATACATACTTAGAGCGCATTTTACCCTGCCAGTCTACTCTTTTATTATCGCTCTAGGCATAATCCTTGTTTCGCTAAGCCTTTACAAACATTGAAACAGACGAAAAACCAACAAAAAACCAGACACCAAACATCTATTTGCGGAACATATTATAAATTTTTGTGTAATTGACGGTTCTACTTAAGTGTTATTAGTATAGAATATTTTACAATCATAAGCTTGGTATAAGATATAGGTATATAAGATACTAGCTGACTCGCGCAACGTCGTCTGCTTCAGATAAGAGAAGTTTTCCCGTTCTTGCAACATTTTTCATTGCTGATCTGCTCCTATTGGTAGTAACGTGATGTTATATAGCCTATAGCCTTCCTCGATAAATGAGCTATCTAACATTAAGATAATTTCAATTCGAACCAGTGGTTCCTGAGATTAGCGTGTTCAAGCAAACAAACAAACAAACTCTTCAGCTTTATAATATTAGGATAGTAGAATGTTAAATGATGATAAGATTAATTTAACTGCCATTGCATCTAAACTACACAGCTGTCGCTGTGGTTTAATTATTCTGTTGACTAGCTCAGCTGTTATGGGTTCAATTATCGCACATGATAAAAACATTTGGTTATCTGTAAATGATTGTACCGAGACTGGATATTCTTTCTGTGTTTGTTTACCGGGGACTAATTCAATTTTAATTCAGGAATTATTCCTAATGCGGTTGTCTTTTTCTATATGAAAAGAGGTAAAACAAGAAATGGTGGGTATGGTCAATATGTCCAAATGTCTGTGTATGTTGGTGTGTAGAATGTTTCGATAAAACGAATTGTTGGTAAAGATCATGATGGAATGTAATATATTTCGGCGCATGTATGTTGTATGCGCCATCGCAGACTTTATCACACTAGTTATCTTTAGAAGAATAAAATCTAAATTGGCTTTTATTTTTAGCAGAAGCGAACCCTGGCCGCTTTACCGAGATTCCGTTGTTATATCAATACCAAAGAGAATCTAAACGAAGATAAATCTTATAGTCGAATAAATGACTGTTATACTTATTTATTATTTTAATATAAATATATACATATATCAGTCATTCGCGTGATATTATTTTGTTTTATTTCAAATAGGTACTAGATAAAACGGCACTATCGTTAAATTTGTGAATTAGTCGGTTGATATTCTCGCTACAAACAAATTGAGTAAACCTAAATAATTTTTAAATTACTTATCTTTAGTACTTTAATATACAATAATAGTCTAGTTTTCGAAAACTGGGAGGTCCACTATTAGGTATAATTAATTATTTCCAATCCAATTTAGTTACAGTCATCCATTCCAATGCAATTTAGTTAAAGCTCAATAAACCACATTTTGTTAAATATATCACATAATTACTTACTTATTATTTATTCGTATATTTACTTCCACTTGATACTTCGACGCATTTTAAATAACATTTCGCTTGATCAATAAATAAAAATAAATTTGAAAAATCTTAGACGCGAGGTGAGGTTACTTGTCAGATGGAAAAATATCTATAATGTATGCATAGTGTTCACGGCAAAAAATATTCAGTTCAACGCTTAAAATAATTAGTAATCGATTAGATAATTAAAATGTTTTTAAAAAAAAAACACTTAAATAAAATTAAACCGTATTTATATACCTATATGATTTTTAAGGAGAACTACTACAACATTTTTATATATACCTCTATTGTCGAATCCTAAATTTAAAAATGAAGACAATGTTTATTTAGTAAGAGAAACAATTACAAATAAATATTTTAATATTTTCTTTTCTATTTTAAAAAGCATCTGCCGCACTAGGTTTAATTACTGTGTCTCGGTAGCCTTACAAACATTCAAACAACGGACACAGAAACACCTAGACTAGGTCCAACTATTTCTAGAATACACATTTTGTTGTCACGTGTGGTGATTGAACTCACAATGCTCGGTGCGTAGAACTGGTGAAGCAACCATTAAAACAACTACGCCGTTCGAGCAAAATTAATTAACTGTAATTTTTTTTGTGATATGAATGTCGGTATGATTGTAACTGTTTCTGTGTTTGTATTCATGGACATTGCTATACTAACTAAAGAACGAGAAGTGAGACTCGTTTTATTAGTGAATTATATATTTTCAGTGTTTTGTTCTTAGTGTTTGTGTATTGATATTGTAGTGCGAAAGCGTAAAAGAACTTATTTTTACGAAACCGGCATTTCTTGCCGTTACCTTTAATTACATTTTAATAAATAAATTAATAATATATAAATGACTGAGTATATTTTTTTCATTTCAATACGTATAATTGATACCAATAGTGGCATGAAGGTACAGGTGGAAGCCGCAAAGTAAAACATAGTAGTTTCTAACTCGTTCACTGAACTAGATTTAATGATTTGATTAGGTAAATCGAATTACAATTACAATTGGACATCACTAAAATGTCTATGGTTATGTTAATGAACCGCTTGTTTATCTTTTTAACAAATTGGATGCAATCCAGCTATAGCATGCAATGCCATATCTTTTTTTTTTAAACAGACCTCTACCCCGTGACACCGAAAATATACCATATAATAATATATATTAAGTATATGGTATATTTCCTGTGTCGCGGGGGAGTTTACAAACATACAAACTACAGACGAAATAAATATTTGTGGAACACACAATTTTTTGTTCAGAGTGGGGATTGAACCCACAACATTCGGCCCAATTGCATTTCCGAGGCAACTACTCAAATTACTATGTCATCCGTGCATTCAAATTTGCTTCATAAAATCGCCTGTATCGAAGTTCATAATTTTAACGAGACCATCAGATTGTTATTGAGCGAAGGGCATCGCAGTGTGTACGTGACAAGATCTCGATGTGTCGAGTCTCGACACAGTAATTACGATTGCTTAACTAGTCACATGCTTCGCTGTCGTATGACACAATTATTGCTTCCCTCGTATGTTCATAAAGATAGGAGGACGCTTTCTTCTTTTAAAACTGGGAAAAAAATCTCTGGTTTATTGATAAGTAATTCTTATTGCGTGACCTGCATCTAGACCGTAAGTGATGATAGATGATCCGTCAGTAAACCTAAACAGATTTTATAATTGTATAACTAACTGATTTGGTTGTCAAGTCAAGTCAGTTTGGTAACCGTTAATTTGGAGTGAACGTGTACGATGGAAGCCGATTGTGAAGTTACGACCTAGCTTGGCTGGATGGGTAAAAAAATTTAAATTAATAATCAAAAAGGTCAATACTAATATGGTAGTTCTAAACATTTTCATTTATTACGATTGTTTGTAAAACGAATGTCTATTTTTATAATGAGACTGAAATTACATTTGTGTGTACCTAATATTAGAATATACATCGCATTAATAATTATTCTACTAAAAGAAATACATACTTATTAAATATAATGGCGCATTTTAATTGAAAACTTGATTTATACGACTTGTTTATTCAACCAAAATTATTTGCCTGCCAGGTGTCTCATTGCTTTTTTTATTAAATTACTATATTTAAGTACCTAGCTTTCACCATGACCTCTGCCTGCGTGGCATATGCTAGTGATGTAAAACACGTGATATATAACCAATCCAAACAGAATAAAATAAAATAGTAAATAGTGGTTAGTGTAACCGGCTGCCACGCCTGAGGTCGCGGGTTCGATTCCCGCACAAGTCAAACATTTGTGTGCATGAACATGGATGTTTGTCTTGGTCTGGGTGTTTTTATGTATAAAATGTACGAATATACAAAAAAAATTATATCTTTGTTTATCCATTGTCTAGTACCCATAGTACAAGCTCTGCTTAGTTTGGGCTAGATGGTGTTGTGTGTATGTGGTAGAATATTATTATTATATTATTATGGCTTTTTAACGCCATCTGAAACTATATACAAAGAAACTAAAATAAAAATATTCGGCAATTATATACATATAACACTTGCATACTTATATATAAATTAATAAATAAACTCATTCATTCACACATTACTTTCACAACAAAAGGAGAAACACAAAAATATTCATCTCGACACGCGAACCACCTATTTTTACCAAGCATTAGAACAAATTACGGTAAAAACAGGTTAACGTTTGCAGGAGCTCAACTATATAATGCACTTCCAAATGATGTGAAAAAAGGAACTTCGCTTAACATCTTTTTAAAAAAAAAGCTACGTGTTTATATAATATATAAAATTTAAAAATTATAGCTTATAACTTGGACCGCTCGATTGGCAATCTCACTTTTATTTGCAGCGAACTCGCAACCACACGCTCGGGCTATTTATTTCTAAATACCTACATCGGGTTTTTATTAATGTAAATTAACTTTAAAATCTACTATGTTCTCATGTAAGTGACATGTATGTGTTTTATTGAGAAATAAAGATCTTTAAACCGATATAGAGCTTCTATATCGGTTTAAAGAAGCAGAAGAAAAATGAAGCACAGGCATTTTGGCATTGCGATTAATGAGAGAGAGTCCCACAAACGTGATGCAGTCTCTGCAACACCAATTGTGATACCGCGTTCAAGTCAAATAAAATCAAAATATTTTTATTCATTTAGTCACAAAGTAACAATTATTAATGTCAAGATTACACTAAATAAACTATACTATGAATTTACATTTACTTGTTGCGGCGTTCAGTAAGCAAGGGCGTAGATCCAATGAGAAGAATACAAATTGAACACATAGTGTCTTGTATACCTTCAAATTGCATTTATCTATAAGGTAAAAGTCCCGCTATCTCTCTTCTTTAATCTAACAAGAATGAAAAAGCATGCGTTTATCTTTCAGATAACTTTAACTTGATAGTTGTGAAACTGGCAAGCACAAGCACAAGCAACAAGCGATCGTTAAAGCATTGTTTTTTTATACCGCGATCGATCTTATAAGGTGCAAACGCGATGCAGTAATGATCTAGTCAGAATCATCTATGGCTGATGCTAAAAGTAACATGTTTGCTATGTTGTATACTTTCACATTTATAATATTAGCAATACCTAGTTTATCAGTATGATGGTAATAAAAAAAAACATTTAGCAGTGAGCATTTGGTTGATTTATTTTTCAACAGTTTCAACTCATTTTAATCAGAATTATAGTTAAAGAATGTCTCTCTGTGTTAAAGAAAGATACGAATGACCAAAAAGGGGGTCCCTTTGGTCATTCATATCATAACAAACAAGAAATAAGCATTAGGTATTATACTGAAATTAGAGTAATATCATCACATATTATGCAAAGTGAAACAAGTTTGTATTAAAGTGCATTATTTCTAGGCTGAACACTGACCCCCAAAATGCAAGCACTTGCCTGGTTTGGGGAGCAGTATCAGTACATTTTGGTAAAATACAACAACAATGTTTTACTGATTCAAAATTTTTACATGCTTGTATTATCTGAGACAATAAAGATTTTTATTATTAGTTTCGTATCACTTATGGCCTGACATTTTCTTTACTTTTGTTTGTGATTTTGCTGAAACACTTAGTTACCTAGATTAATTGGTATGGCCACCATGCAAGATGCAAATTACACATATTTCAAAAGATCGGCTGTTTTTGGTGTCCACCTGTTATTATTTTATAAGGATACCAGTGATCTGCCCTGGTTTAGCACGGCTTCGTAAGTTTCATCATACAAACACCTTATGTATTATTTTTGTTGCGTTTCTACCCGACTGCGTCAGAAGGAGGGTAATGTTTTTCGAGCGTACGTATGTAAGTATGTGTGTATGTATGTCCATTTCTTTGGCACGCCCTACAGTCCAAACGGTTTTTGACATATGAGGTGTCGATGAATTCATCAGAACTGTGGTAGTGACATAGGCTATATAAATTTTCAAAATGCGCCCTCGAATGAAAATAAATGGGGTGAGTTATTTTTATTTTTCTTACCTTAGCAATATGGGTATCAAATGAAAGATCATGAAAAGACCATTTCAAAAATATATGTATCATACCACGTTTATATTACTGCTTTAACACAAATTGTCAAAAATCGCTCGAAAAACATTACCCTCCTTCTGACGCAGTCGGGTAAAAAGAAAACACACTAAATTTTAACCAAATTGGCGTTCAGACTTAAGAACATAAACAAGACACAGACAATAGACATATACTATTCGGATCACTGCGGTACAACTATACAACTGGCCCTCCCACATCAAACAATAAATAAACAAAACACTTGGTTTGCTAAAAAAGGCTATTTAATAATACAAACATACAAAACTTTAGATTAAACTTAGAATCAATAAATTGGAGTAGCTTAATTACACCAAATGAAGATATAAATAAAAACTATGGAAAATTTCATAATATATTGATCACAACACTAAATACTTGTATACCATTACGCAAAATTAAATTAAAGACCACAAATAAAAAATACTGGTTAACTCAGGGTATCAAGGTATCTTGCAAAAATAAAAGACTGTTAAAAATAATATCACTCAAAACTAATAATCCAATTCTCACACAAAACTACAAAGAATATGAAAGAATCTTAAAAAAACTAGTTACAATCTCTAAAAAAATACATTATATAAATAAAATAAAAAAATCTGCTAATAAAGTAAAAACTATGTGGTCAATAATCAATGAACGCACAAATAAGAAACAAAAAAAAGAAAAATGTAATATACAATTAATAACAAATAATAGCAAAACATCAGACCCTAAAGTAGTAGCTAACATCTTTAACAATTTCTTTGCATCGATTGGTGAAAATACAACCCCTGCGCTAACACCCCAAGGTGCACCAGTGCTTCACTCGACAGAAAACACCATGTTCCTTAGCCCTGTAGAGCCCTATGAAGTAAATACCATACTCAAGGGCCTAAAAAACAAAAAGAGTCATGGTTTCGATGAATTACCACCTACCTTAATAAGACAATGTGCAAATGAACTAACTCTACCGTTTTATCTTCTGATAAATCAATCTTTTGAAGAGGGTGTCTTTCCGGATCTCTTGAAAAAAGCCATAATAAAACCTATTCACAAGAAAAACGCAAATACTGACCCCAGTAACTATCGCCCAATAGCTCTTTTACCGACGGCTTCAAAGATATTTGAAAAAGCCATGTGTAACCGCGTATACGCCTTCTGCGAAAAATACCAAATATTTAATGAATGTCAAAATGGTTTTCGAAAGAACCGATCTACTATTTTAGCGATATATAAATACATCCAAGAAGCATTGGATATAATAAATAACAAAAAATATGCTGTTGGCTTATTATTGGATATGACGAAGGCCTACGATAAAGTGCAATACAACTTACTATTAAATAAATTGCAAACAATAGGAATCCGTGGTATAGCTCATCAATGGTTTACATCATACCTTAAAAATAGAGAACACCAAGTAGAAATTGAATTCTTCAACTACCAAACGAAAGAAATACAAATATCTCGCTCAAATACTAAAATCATAAACGCCTCAATTCCCCAAGGAAGTGTAATAGGATGTCTTCTCTTTTTATTATATATTAACGACCTCCCCAAGATCATAGAAGGCCCGTGTGTTTTATTCGCAGACGATATTTCACTCTTATTATCATGTCAAAATAATCAAAACATTAATGGAAAAATTAACGAAACCCTCAAAAAAACAGTCACTTGGATGAAAGCACATAATCTAGAAATAAACTTCTCTAAAACTAAAATAATGTCGTTTCACCCCTATCAAAAAGCACCATTAGATATATCCTTTTCCTTTAATAGCCAAGCAATAGAAGTCGTGCCAGATTTCAATCTTCTCGGTGTAACAATAGATTGTCACATAAACTGGAAATCACACATCAAGAAAATAAAATTGAAAATTTCCAGATTTTCATACGCACTATATGAAATTAAAAAAACAACAGATCTCCATACTGCCCTTGCCACTTACTACGCGTATGCCTACGCATGGTTAAGCTATGGCATCATATTATGGGGTAATAGTACAGACGCACCAACTCTTTTCATACAACAAAAGAAACTTGTCAGAATCCTAGTAAACATAAACAATACCGATAGTTGCAAACCCTATTTTCAGGAACACAAAATTCTAACCCTATCGTGCATCTATATTTTAGAAATCTGTAAATTTGTACACAAAAATCAACACCTTTTTACAACACGAGAAACAATACAACAAAAATATAACCTTCGCCATAAAAATAGGCTTAACCTACCATCATCACACCTTAAAATGCACTCAAACAGCACTTACGTTATGTCAATTAAAATCTACAATAAATTACCTCAAACTATAAAAGACGAAAATAAATTTAATTCCTTTATAAATAAAGTAAAAAGTATCCTTTTAGAAAAATGTTATTACGATTTAAACGAATATTTTAATGACAAATTAATTTAATAATTATATCTCTCTTCCTCTCTCCTACTATTGCTGTGCCCGACAGGGTCCATGATTGTTCTCATAATTTTACTATACCACCTAAGTATATACATTGTGGAATGCAATAAATGATTGAATTGAATTGAATTGAATTAATATTTAAAAGAGGACGAACAAGACGAACAAGTTTCTTTTGATCAGCCGGTACTTTCCTTCGATTAGGCGGTCATCTGTCAACGAACTTTAAGACGTTAATAAACTGTAGGACTTAGTCATGGCTAGACTGATGTTGAATGGATTTGAATAAGAATTTCTAGTTCGTTAAGTTGGTCATCTCGATAAACAATAAATAGATAATCTCTACAAGGCCGATTCATTAAAGCGTGAACGGGTTTGTAACTTCTCAATGAAGCACGTTGTAGTTAATGAGTGACCTTGAACTCGGCATCTTAGGTGATATGTAAGATTACGTAAAAACTAGCACAATATGTGGCTTTAGGTCGTGAATTTGGGAAATATGAGTAAGTAATAAGTTATTTTACTTTTTATTAAAGTTGTAATATACCGTTATAATGCAAACCATATTTTAGACTGGTCGTGTCATAGCGGATGTGACTACTTTATAGTTAATTTATCAGTATCTAATAAACAAAGTAAGAAATATTGCAATGTCATTAGCATCCATTGTATTTTTAGCTAGGCTTGATATATTCATTTTAAAAGTAGGAACTGTTTACCATAAAAATGCAAGTAAATATCGTAGACAGCCTTTATATACGTCACAATCTTGTGATGAGGCATCACCTTGTGGATCTAAAATAATCTCGTTTCTCTACTCTGCATTTAAATTGCAAATTCTCATTTTAACATAATTACTTACGCATAAAATATACGCCATCACATGTTCTTGTCGCCCAGAATCGAAATCGATAAAATCTCAAATGCTAACAATATACATAAGCCATGCGTAGAAATATTATTATGTAGCGTTTATAAATATTATTATGCAATATGTTATCGTAATACAGCGCTACGATGTTTATGATTTTACATATTCAGGCTGTAAGAAGTTAGTGTAGGAATAGCAATCATCGGGCACGCCACGATCGTGGCGGTAAGTCCCGTGTTTGAGGAGTGGCTGGAGAGGCGGCATGGCGGCCTCACCTTCCGGCTGACACAGGTTCTGACTGGCCACGGTTGTTTTGGCCAGTTCTTGTGTCGTATACGCCGGCAAGAGACGCCCGGTTGTCACCACTGCGGCGACTGCCGCGACGTTGTTGAGGACACGGCGCTGCACACTTTGGCGGTTTGCCCCGCCTGGGCATCGCAGCGCCGTGATTTGATCGCGGCAGTCGGATCGGTTGCCCTCTCGCTCCCGGCCGTAGTTCAGTCTATGGTCCGGAGTGAGAGGTCGTGGAACGCCGTCGCCTCCTTCTGCGAGGAAGTCATTTCTATCAAGGAGGCAGCGGAGCGGGAGAGGGAGCGTTTAAACACTCTCCCCAACCGCAGAGCCGGGCGCCGGAGGGCGCGAGACGACCTCCAGCCACTCTGAGATTTGACCTGAGGGTGGCGGGCTTTGTAGGCCTGCCCGCCATCCGTTCAGCACCAGGTCCGAGAGGCGGCGTGCGTGTTCCCACGCGCGCCTCTGTGTCGAGTCCGTCTCCCCCCTAGGGGGGAGACAGTAGGGAATTTTTATGAAGTGAGTCCTTTGGGTAGGTCTCTTCGCGTAGTGGCCTGCCGTTTCATACGGCGGGCCGTAACCTCGGCGGGGTCGCGACCGCATGCGAAAGCGATTCGCGCGGCCCCGTCGATAGTGGTTTTGTCGAGGAACACCGTGGTAGGTTTAGTCGGTATTCCGGGAGGTACTTTACTATTATTCCATCTTTCTTTTACCCCGGCGAGTCCGACATAATCCCTCCGCCCGCCCCCGCGGAGGGACATGCGTCATTGCTATCCCCACGTAAAAAAAAAAAAAAAAAAAATTGCAATCATAATGTTTACTATATATTTTTAAGTTCAGTGTAATGTCTCTAAACAGATGTGTAGACGGATAAAATATATTTATTAATTCTGATTAACAACGTATCTTCAGTTTTAAGGTATTTCTTTTTTATAGACTAGTAATTTACAATAGATAAAATATTCGAATTAGATTCTATGTTTAAAAGCTTACAAATTTGTTAGCCCTCCGACATTAAATTTAATTCGTATCTATCTTACAAAATATTACTGACCACTGTCAATGGACAGTGGTCAGACAGTAATAATAATAATAATAATTCTTTATTTGTAACAGCAAGGTGAACACAAACATTATGCAGCCCTGATTCCCAAACTAGCGTGAGCTGTATGTTGGGAGTCAGTTCCTTCCCAAAGACAATTTAAATCAAAATAGACGTCAGACGTCAAATCAAAACTATTTCATCTTTACATTTAGTATAAACTAAAGCTGTAATCTAAAATAACTGAATTATGTGAATAAGTTGGCATAGTACCTACTTAGTTGAAGTACGAACATCTGAAAAGCGCTTGTTTCGTTTATGCGTCACACGTGTGCCTACGTGATGTGTTAAACGCATTGCAACTACCGTGTACTATATTGTCACATATAAAATAATTGCTACGCTTTCGTTTTTATAAGGCAGCGTCAATCTAATGTGACGCGTGTGATCTTGAGCAACATAGCCGCGGCAAACGGAGTGCGTTTTTCATATGCGTTTTACGCATAAATGAGCCGAGCGCTTTAAATTATTTTGTCTGCTTGTGCACACCGGATTTCTCCGTGTAAAACAAACCAATATTTATTCATTTCAGTTTTCAACGCGTTCCCTAGAACCGTCATTCGGTCTTCTGTTCAAAGACCTGCTGGACGACCTCGGCGTACATACAACAGGTGCTTCCGTTATTGCAAGTACCTTAGACTCGGTGGTGAACTTCTCTGGCTTCTTTGTGGGTCCTGTGATAAAGACCTTCTCGTATAGAAAAGTATGCTTCGTGGGATCAACGATATGTGCTCTGGGATTACTCTTCACCGCACCAGCCAACAGCATGGGTCATATAATAGCTACTTACAGTATTTTGGGAGGTAAGTTGTAATTTATTTATATACATACAGAACAGTTTAAGAAAGGTTAAAAAGGATGTTAGTTAAGTAACATTTGGATATACTCGTACATATAAGACGATTGTCTGATGATGTCTATAACGTTGGGATATATTCTAATGATTGTTTGATGATCGTTATAGCATTTGGATATGTGACGTATGCTTGATCATTGCTTTAACATTTCGGTATATGATGTTTGTCTGATGATTGCTATGACATATATTATGGAATATTGCCTTAAGGCTGTAGTATATCTATAGAAAACAAAAGTTGTCTCAATTAACTAACGGTTAATGTTTTCCAAAACGATTGTAAAGCTTAAACGATTTAGGAATAAACGGTAAATTATTAACGGTTTAATCAATAAATTATTGACAAACTTAGTTGTATAAATTAGAAATGTACATCATTTTACATGCTTTGCTATAGTTTTAATTACAATCTATATAATAATGAAAACGTAAGTTACACGTTCGATTTATCGATCTAGTACTTTATCATAAGTACCTAATTATTTAGAATAAGTTTGTTTTGTTATAACTGTTTTATCTATAAACTCCTTACCATGAGCTTCCAAACAAAGAGGAATTCAACATTGCCAAATTACTTTGATAAAACTCTAGAACATAAGACGTTATTCACATGACAATTATTACTATAAAAATATAGTATTATTATTTATGTTAAATAGGTAAAATAGGACAAACAGTGATACGAGATGATAGCAAACAATGTTGGCACTATAGTCGATTCACGCTACGATTCCGTGTCACCGGTACCGTTATAAGTACCGGAAAGGGCAGAATAGTCTGTCATGTCATTGGTATCTATACTAATATAATAAAGCTGAAGAGTTTGTTTGTTTGCTTGAACGCGCTAATATCAGGAACTACTGATCCGAATTGAAAAATTATTTCAGTGTTGGGTAGCTCATTTATCGAGGAAGGCTATAGGCTATATACCATCACGCTACGACCCACGGGGGCGGCGCAGTAATCATAAATCCGGGTGAAACCGCGGCCACATCTAGTATCATATAACCTTCTGTAAACCGGACTGAATGCTAACTAGCGACAACAATAACCTTTCAATACTAATTGATCGATGCCTACATTATAACTATATTATTATGCTAAATGCAATTTACTTGACAGTGACGTTTAGCATGACAATTAATTAAAAGATCCCTTGATGGATTGTAATTCAAATAGATCATAACGGTCATTATAACTCCGTCACTTGCGTCAACTTCCAATGTTTACACAGTGGGTAATTAAAGTCGTTATTATTTCTACTAATTAGTACATCCTTTTTTACTGAGAAATTTACTGCTATAAGCGCAATGAGGTCACTATACGTATTATATGCTTGTTTTTCCTCTTTGTCAAAATAACATAAACTGTACAAGCTTCATTGCACCGCATGCATGCATGAATGATTTACGAAAAGTTATGTTATTTTTGATTGAGCTAATGATTTAAATCGGAGAAGGGTTTCAACGGTTTTACAAAAAAGGGGCTTGCTTGGTGGTCGTTCCACACGAATCTGTTCGCAGGAAATGTGCGAATCTCCACTTATAATATATTTTTATAGGTTTCGATTCGCACACCGTCTTTTTCATTAAGGTAAAGTTCGCAAATTATATCGATATGTAAATCGAATAAACATCTATAATTTATTTTCTTAAAAGTTTCATTTCGTTCTATTCTTGCCAACAGATTTGTTCAAAACGACGACTATGCCGAAAATACTGCATTACTTGAGTTTAACAATAGGTTTTTAATAATGTGTGGCATTCCGGCAATTGATGGGTTAAAAATACTGCTACACTATTCAACTTTGGGTAACGGTTATAATAAGTAAAAATATCTGTCATTTTTATTGGTTCAGCTAGAAGCAATATTTTCACGACAAGTAATGATTAACTAGAGTAGTCATAACAATGGATAATATGTAGGTACATTGTACATAATTGTGTATTACGACATTAGTGTCAAGTAACATAACTTGTTGTAGTTAGTACTTGTTATCAAGTATGATACTAGGTATCATTTGTTACATCATGTACACACGGCTACACATCAAGTTAGACACCGGAAAGGAATAATTGTCGGAAAGGGACAGTTCATAGTGGTGTCGATGTAATGGTAAGGATAGAGCGTCGCGTCCCGTTCAACGTGTATGAGACAAAATAACAAAAATATAACGAACTCTCTCGCACGATTCGCAGCGTTCAACTTCTAATAGGTCAAAGTCCAAACAGTCTAGGTTGATGGGTCGCTGTGTGTACTCGAGTAAAAAGGTAATGTGAATATTTATAATAAGTATATAGATTTTGCCCGCGGCTTCGCTCGCGTAAATGTAGGTTAGGTTAGGCCTGACATAATAACCCTCTCGTCTCCCTTTGTGGCGAGGAGTATGCATCGGGAGCATTTCCAAACGTCAAAATAAAATAAGATTAGTAACAGTTCTTTGTTCTGGATGAAACGTACCTGATGTCCTCTTCTGTATCTCTGACAACGTGTATGCGAATGTAATTTTATGATGATCGGTCGAGTAGTTAAGGCGTGAAAGCGTGACAAACAAACTCACATTCGCTTTTATAATATAAGTTATGATAGGAGGTATGTGTTCTCTTATTATTCAAGTGAGTGTGCAAAATAGTAATCTAATATTAGATACCTATTTACCTAATAGATTTAGATACCCGTTGTTTGCTTGTAAGGATTGAACTTAAAAACTAGTCAACCGATTTAAAAAATCATTTAATCATTAGAAAGCTTTTAATTAATGCATCTTATTGAAAAATGCATCTAACATAACCTATCCTAGCCTACCTATGCGCGAACGAAGCTGCGTGCAAAAACTAGTAGATAATATATAATACTACGTGTCAAAAGACAATCAGATAATTAGGTGTTACTGGACATAATTTTGTTCTGCAATGACAAGTCCTTTGCTTCAACTGTTTACAATGTTACATTAATATTCATACACAATCATGTGTAACATGAATCAGCGTACTAAATCAGTTTACTATTGTTTGTGCACAATAGCCGCATCTGTAATAAACTAAAACAGTTCTGTCATAGTTGTTTATTACTCTAAGAAACCATCTGAAATATATACTTAAACAATACTTGATATTTTTTTATACTAGGGTCTTTTAGTATGACAATAATAAAGCGATTCAATGTAAGGGAGCGTGGTGAATTTGACGCAACCGATCGCGTCACGAACCCCCGCGTTTCTACTTTGTATGATCGCCAGTCAAGTAACTTCTAGAAACAATAAACGTAATTTTATATAGACTTCTAAAATTAAATTTATTTAATATATGTAGGTATATCTAAGTAAAAGAAGGGGCGCATGTATTGGAGTCGAAACTTAGTAGCTTAGTTCAAGTACTTATGAACATCTTAACATTTACATAATACTTTAGATACAGATACAGATTTGTGTATGATTCAAGGATTTAACCAAGCTATATATATCGTTTACCAAAGAAACGAAATTTAATAACAAAATGAAGAAGAAATTGTTTCTTTTGGTGCATCAAGCTGCGATTGACTGACGTGCTATATTTTAAAATATGCTATAAGCTCTTGCGGTATTTATATGGTTGAAGGGCCTCACGTCGAACAATAGGATAAATATACGCTTTCTGCATGACCTTATAGAACGACTAAAAGAGGAATTAGTAGATACAACTGGCATAGAGTAAGAATTCCATGTTGATGATTCTAGTATGCATGTCATAATCAAAATCTTTATTTAAAAACACCATTTTTAATCTGTTGAAATATTTATATTTAATTAATTACACTTTCCTCGACGTTTCGGTTGATTTTCAGAAGCCATGGTCATGTGGAGACAATTCAATGTATAATGTTCTCGTAATAGTAAGACAATACTTATTATAAAATAATGAGATAATGTTCACGGAAACTTCCTATTAAAAATTGTTTATAAATTCGGATTTGTATTTGCCGTTATGTTTTTGTACAACAGGTGTGGTCAGTCTAATCAATGAATTTAATAGTGATAACAAGGAAAATATTTCTCATATAATATCTTATTTCAATGTAGCACCAAAAGGTGGTCGTTAATAAGCCTTGTCAAGTTCCTATGATAACTAGGGAATGTTGAATATACGCTGGCTGTCTGCCCTTCAACAAGAACGTTTTATGTCGCGATAAAAGTTCATAATGATTTCCTTCTACCTACGCACAGTTGTTTTATATATCTACAAAAACGTAAGTAATAAGGTAAATAAAGGTTATTACTTTAGTGGATAATGTACATCGATGTTTATAAACTGTTGGTGGTGACGTTCAAGTTTATTTTGGCACTATTTAAGTGCAGGTTAAAATTCAGCTTGCTGCTAGGTACGCTGTGATTTTATATTTCTCGTTGGGTGGCTTGCGCTCATTAATGGGACAGGTAATGTGTCAACTAAACGTTTTCACATACTGCTCAACAAAAGAAAGAGATATACGACTTTTAAGAAGCGAGACAAGATTCTGTACCAGCTAATTTAGAAATAAAACTATGTAATATTATTCTGCCTTTTTAAAATATATTTGGATGTAGTTCAATTTAGTCTGTACCAGAAAATTCAGCTACTTTTTCCTTATTGATAAAAAATATTGTGTTGAAACTATCTATAACGTACCAATGAGAAAAATTGTCATTGGCTAAATACGGTTACCGGTAAAACTCTATTTTCTAAGAAAGGAAATCAACTTTTATAGGTCGTTTATGAGCATTTAATTATTTTTACACGAAGGCAGCAAACATGTTTACAATTTGCTCAAAATGTAACACTTATAGCCAATCTTATCTAATATTGATAATAGCCTATTTGTAGGTCATGTAAAAACTGTTTCTGTGACTGGTGGTCGAAATTAATAACCAATCTAATCAAAAATCTGTATTTTATTAGGGATTAAAAACTTTTCTGACGATGAACAATTTATTATCTTAATCAGAAGGTATTAGATTAGATTGATTATTTGACTGCTAATGATTATGATTATATGAATATTTACTAGGGGAATGTACTTCACTCGTATTAAGTATCAATAGTAATTTCCATGGTGCTGACTTAGTTAAACGCCTTTGAAGACTGCTTAAAAAGCAATCGCTACTTAATGTAGAATGAATAAACTGCACATCCGTTAGTAATATACTCCTTCTCTTTTTTATTTTAATGTTGCTTTTCATTTAATCAAATGATTTATTGGGAATAATGACCAGAATAGGACTTCACTATTTAAAGATAATATGCAAATCTAATCGTATTTGTCGCTTCTAGCACAAGAATTTTATAAATTCTTCAATGTAACAATAAAATTGTATTTAATTTCGTACTAGCTGACCCGTCAGCCCCCAATCACTTTTTGGTAGGTAGCGCTCAACTTTGTGGTAAATCCAAAATCCAACCTTCGCTTCGTTACGATTTTACCTTAAGTTACGCAAATAAATTATAATGTTGAAATTGTCAGAAATACATTCACGCGTTCTATTAATTAAGCACATAAGTCAGACTGATAAGGTTGAAGATGTTCCGTAACTTTTTCGCTGACTTTATACTAACTTCCCGCAGACGCCTGAAACAATTCAAAATATCACTGGTTCTTGTAAATCTATGTATACTTAGTTGCAGTAATAGTTCACCATAATGTAGCGCACAAACATTAATTTATTCAAGAAAAAGGAATATTATTACAAATATGCCTAAGCTCAGCAGGGCTAAAGAAAATAATTTACTTTTCATGCGTTTAACGTAATGTAAATCTAACGTAAAATGATGCCAATATTATAAGAACTTGTTGCTGATTGACAATTGACAAACGGTGTGTGAGAAAACTAGCATTGTTCTCCATATACCTATCTCTCTTCATATATCTAATCAGCTAAGTCCTTACCAATGATGGTACGACCGGCTAGACAGATAGGCACCAGAACACTACTATCTCTTCATGATTTAATGGTACTGTACACACAGTACATTCATATTCCAGTAGAAGGGAGTATGCATTTTATTTCCTATTGTAGGTAATCATAATCAATATTAATTTTTCCAGGTTTCGGAGTGGGTCTTGCGTCCTCATCGTCGTTCGTGTCACTTAACCACTATTTTTCTAAGAAGAGAGGTCAGGCCGTGGGCCTCTCTATGGCCGGGACTGGTTTCGGCCTGATGGTGATGCCTCAACTAGTCAAGTTGTTGCTAGGCGAGTTCGGGTTTAGATGGACTGTTGTTATACTGGGAGCGCTGGCGTTCCACGCAGTGGTTGGATCCTGTTTGCTTCAACCTATCAAAAGGCATCTTATTGAAATGCCAGTTGATTGTGAAATGCAGACGGTCAAGGTAAATATAAATTTAAATTTAAATCCTTTTGTTTTTGAAAGTACAACTGGCGCTCTGAGCATAATTTCTGAGTCGCGGGGGACTTTACAAAGATTCAAACAATGAAGACAAAGAATACCCAGACTCGGCACCCGTTGTGCCAATGTGTGTTGTTTTATGTGGATCACAAAAATGTAGGTATGTCTTTACTGAACCATTACGCCAACTGTGCAATCAAGTTTAAATTTCATGTCCCCATAATTTTGGCCTAGGAGAATAAGTAGACATTAGTGTTGCCAATTGAGGCCAAGGCTTGCTATATATCTCGGCACACCCTGTCACCTCTGATCGTAGACATGTCTTTCCATATATTTTCTAAAATCACCTCGAGCGGAATAATTTATGAACTAATAAAAATGCATGGAAAGACACGCTTATAACTCATGACGAACTCTTAAAAGGGCTGTAGTAACGACCTGTTCGTTACTTGCATTCCTTTTGACAGTTCTAGATGTTGCAGTTCTAAATTATCCCCTCAGAAAATAAATTATCAAAATAAGGGACTGCAATTGATGTCCGAAATAGTCTAGTCTGCACACCTGTATTTTATCGTAGTAATGTTTTAAAATTTTCTTACTTCGCTTTATAGCTTTTCTTAATAAATAATGCCATTTCTAAACAACTTTTACGATCAATCTCACGTTTTATTCGACTCCGAGCACATCTCTAGACAACATACTGGGAATTTTGTGACAGAAAATTCCAATAACACTTAGCTTGAACTGGGAATCGAACTCGAGATCTCACACAGCAGTCATATTAACTACCGCTGCGCCACCGAGACAAAATCTTATATAAGTAAACTTGTAATGATTACATAATGATGTTTGATAAAAGTTATTTGTTTTACAGTGCATTGTTATTTTAGTACAAAATAGATCATATAGATAACATTAGAGATAAATAAAATAATTAATATATAAAAATAAAATAACGTCTTCTTGGTTGAATAACTTCTAGGATTCATAGCCTTGTGTAATCTTGTTACAGCTCCGTATACGTCTTAGTAATGTAAGGCTTCCCATAAGTGCTGCATACTATGCTAAAGATAGGTATTCTATATAAATTATTTATAGAACTTTTAATACTTTATGCCTCCTCTACACGTCGATAGATGCGTCAGCGGACGTCGGCAGACGCATCGGTAGATAGATCGTCACGATCCGTCCACACGTCTGTCCATGGTCAGTCTGTATCAATTTACTACAAACGCAACAAGAACGACAAATTAAAAAATTATTTTGTTTTCTGCCTGATACATCTCAGTGAATTTAAACGTTTCCTCATTAGTCATATTAGCCATTTTAACGAATAAGAAAAATTACATGTAGAGCGCGTGTACTCTCATTTGCAACTGCGACAACACTGATGCGTCGGCTGACGTCTAGACAGTCGCCGTACGCTCGCGCCGAAACCCTTTGATGTGTAGGTCCCAAAAAACCGACAACAATCGGATTGGTGGCAGTCGCATCTGTCGACATTAAATACGTACCACAGACGATCAAATACCACCGTTTACACGTTGGCGGACGCATCGGCAGATGACATCTACTGATGTGTCTATCGAGGTCTAGAGGCGGCATTAGAAGTATGAAGAAAGAGTAATCGTTTATTTGTATATTAAAGTAAGCTTTTGACTGCACGGATGGCGTAAAATGGTTCAAGTGGTCGCCTCCCTACTACTATTGCGCCGAGTGTTGTGGGTTCGAACCCCACATGGGTCGAAAATTTGTATAATCCACAAATAGCTGTCCAGACCCTGGGTGTTCTTTCTGACCGTTGTTTAAATGTATGTTAAGTCCTCCGCGACACAGAAATTAATTCTATTGTGGGAGTTGTCTTTTATAATTATAAAGCACTGTATATCTCTTCGCCAACGTTTGAAGATACGAGAACAATGTTTTTTTATTTGCCCGGTGTTGGTTAATAATACAGACTCAATTCTTTTTCATTGTGTCTCGATACTGGCTAATTTCCTTATTAACATAATTTAATATCTATTCCAGGAAATGGAGTGTATAATGGAAAGTGACGAGGAAAATGAAGACAAGTTCGAAATTAACCCTCTAGTAACACATCCGATGTCCAAAATTACGAAGCAGCGTTCCCATGGCAACATGAACCATCCATCAGTGAGAACGATAGGGTTGCCTCGCGCTAAAACCTGTGACAAGCCATTACCTGACTTTGAGAAGAGAAGTAGACTGTACCCGGGGTTAACGACTGCTGCATCTGTAGCCGCCATGCCGAGGGTGACATCTAGCGGCAGCATGAGTGAAGCGGCTAGGAAGAGGAAAGTGTCGGTGATTTCAAATATTTCGAATATGGATTTCACTGGCAGCTATTTGCAGTTGTATCTAGATGTAAGTATTATTTTTAACATTTATATTTGGCATGTGTATTGAAATCTTCGACTTCCATAAAAATGTTTCCCGTAACGATCGTGGGTAATTTACCCACGATCGTTAAGGGAAACTTTTTGAAATTCATAACGAGAAACTCTTAACCTGTTAATGTTCCTTTGATAACGAAGACATTTTTTGTAGATATATAGTAATATTTTTATAATTATATAATTCAACTCCATAACTTTACATAGCAAAAAGTAGCATTAGCATAGCCATACTATTTCTATAGTAAAAGTAAACATAGTTTGGCCATATAAAATATCATACCAGATTTTATATGGCCAATCTATGTTCTCGATTAACACTTCTAAATATGTAAAGCAGACAAGGCCGATATGCAATGTAAACGAGAATTACAGGAGGTATCCAATTTACAGTAGTTATGCGTAACTTCAGTAAATTTTTGCATAATTATGATTTACTTGTTGCATTACTTAGTTACTTTTGATAAACAGCGAAAATGGACGCTTATTTATTCAAAGTATTGTTCGCCAAGTTAGAAAATCGACCATTATCATTATTGAAAATTCGATGACAACATATTATATAAATTTACATTTGGAAAAAGAGATATCTGTTTCCAAATTTCTATCTAGGTATACTAATATTATAAAGCTGAAGAGTTTGTATGTTTGGTTGAACGCGCTAATCTCAGGAACTACTGGTGCGAATTGAAAAATTATTTTTGGTGTTGGATAGTCTATTTGTAGAGGAAGGCTATAGGTAGGCGACCCACGGGGGCGGCGCAGTAATCATAAACGCGTGTGAAACCGCGGGCACATTTAGTTATTCATAAAACTAAAACATGTCAATGCTAAATATAAATAAAAAATATCGGTTTGTTGGGAACACTTTGTTTTTGCCTATTTATATAATTAGATAATCTATCGTCGAAAACTAAAGGCGGTGTTTATAAGAATTGTGTAATAAGGGTTAGTCCCATTCGCATCCCCAGCATTCCCCCACCGGTGGCAAATGGAACATTTTCCAAAAAAAATATCACATTCGCCACCGGGGGTGGCAACTGGGATGAGTTTAATCCTAGTCGCCACCGCCCAGCATCCGTTTCTATGGTGGCGAAAGGGATATTTTCAATAGAAAGAATCCCACTCGCCACCCGGGGTGGCAAATGGGATGTTGCTTACGAAAAATCTCAGTTGCCATCCTTAAACATAAGGCAAATACTTATATTTGGAATGATATTTATAATTTTTGATCATTACTAATTTATCATCGGCTATTTATCTTTATTATAAAAATCATTTATAGTTTTGGTAGATACCCACCTACTTAAATAAATTTTCTTAATATATACCTTTATAACTGATCTGTCAAATCACATTAATAAAACATCTTTTATTTCTCCCTAAAACGACAAAACATATGGCAAAAAAGAAAATCCTTTTAAAACATTATGATAAAGTAACTATTGACTGAAATTAAACTACTATATACGGATTTTATCGCGCTGTTTATTTATCACTGTCTTACAAAATTTTGAAAATATTACACTACTACTACTATTGATTTTATTTTACTAATTTATAAGCTAATAAAATTATTTAAACTATTAAATCTATTTATTTTTGGTTTACACTTTCCCCGACGTTTCGGGTGCTTTTCAGCAGCCATGGTCACGGGGAGACTAAGATGGTAGTTGTCTCAATGTTCCAGTGTAGTTATTTCAAAGTACCCGAACATAATTTAATTATTGGTGTTTCTATTTACGCAGAATGAGCTCAAAGTATCATGAAGTCTAGCTGTGGTTTGTTTCTTCTTGGGTTTGACTATTTGAAGTACTGGATCCCAAGCTGGTGGTACATTCCAACCATCTTCTCTATTGAAATTGGGATGTTTTTTGATTTCAATAGCCTCGCGAAGCATCCTTGGCAGGAATCGGTGTTCTTTAGCGAGAATCTGTGGTTTGTCAAATCTCAGGTAGTGGTTGGTCCCCTGTTGTACATGTTCACACACAGCAGACTTCAACGAGCGTTTGTGTTTTACGTCAGCTATGTGTTCTTTTATGCGGGTGCCTATGCTTCTCTTGGTTTGGCCAATGTATGAGAGTCCGCAGTCA
The DNA here is from genome assembly GCA_963675205.1 of Catocala nupta. Taxonomy (NCBI): domain Eukaryota; kingdom Metazoa; phylum Arthropoda; class Insecta; order Lepidoptera; family Erebidae; genus Catocala; species Catocala nupta. The sequence goes on from OY776081.1 coordinate 10,663,256, forward strand.
CAATCTATTTTATAGACCCCTGCATCTTGTAAAGGTAATTGGCACTTGACGGATGGTAAAAATTGACTTATCTTCGTTGGCGGCTTGAAGTATGTGTTGATTGAAGCTCGCTTCAAGATGTAGCCAATCTTGTCAGTGACACCCCTTACATAAGGCAGTATAGCAGGCTGGCGCTCAACTGTGGCTGGCTTTTCTCGGGATCTGTGACAGCGGCGCGGCTGTTGGAGCTTGTTGTCTTGCAGTACTTGCTTGACATGTTGAAGCTCGGCGTCCAGGTGTTTCTTGTCACCAGCTTGGGATCCAGTACTTCAAATAGTCAAACCCAAGAAGAAACAAACCACAGCTAGACTTCATGATACTTTGAGCTCATTCTGCGTAAATAGAAACACCAATAATTAAATTATGTTCAGGTACTTTGAAATAACTACACTGGAACATTGAGACAACTACCATCTTAGTCTCCCCGTGACCATGGCTGCTGAAAAGCACCCGAAACGTCGGGGAAAGTGTAAACCAAAAATAAATAGATTTAATAGTTTAAATAATTTTATTAGCTTATAAGTTAGTAAAATAAAATCAATAGTAGTAGTAGTGTAATATTTTCAAAATTTTGTAAGACAGTGATAAATAAACAACGCGATAAAATCCGTATATAGTAGTTTAATTTCAATGAATAACATTCGCGTAAACAGAAGACAATAACTATTGACTCCCAGCAGTGATTGGACATTTCTACGTACAATGTCTCAATTGAAACCGGTTCGCCACCCCCAGTGGCGACTGGGACTTTTTCTAAAACAAATATCCCATTCGCCACCGGAGCGGGCAATGCTGGGGGTGGCGAACGGGAGTAACCCTGTAATAACAACCAGTTAATAATAATATTCATTTCTTTCAATTTGTGTTACAATTTTCTCTTATTGTATTCTAATTAAAACCAGACAGTAGTTGTGCTTATTATAGCATAGTTGCATTAATTAACATGAAACATCTGTCTACATAAACTCATTGTAACAGATACTTACAGAGCCATAAAATGATCATTAACATCATCTTTTAACAAAATGTCTCAGGTCGCTCACTGCCCTACGACTTTCTCTATCATATAATTATTTTATAAAATAATTGCCATATAATTATTTTGTTTAGCTGCATTTTATACATATATGTACCTACAAAAGCAAGCCTCGTTGGCTTAATAGCGTTTACTCCATGAGGCTTATTCTGAGTGGCAACAGTGCAAATAAGTGTCTTATTTTGAAGTTTTTAAAAGTAACTATTTAATTATACGAGCTTTATTTTAAAACTGTTTTAAATACACTGTAAATTTCAAGATATGATATGTATATTTATACGTAGATGGAGTATAATGGAATATTTGTAGTTCTTTTATTATGCACATTACGCATATAAAATATTTTGGTATGGTAAAAGTATACGTTATTACACAAATATTATGACACACAGAAAACGGAAAAGTATATATATTATGAAAATAAGATTACCACTCAGGTTTACTTTATATAATAGATATAATTATATTCCATCTATGCTGTATCATGTAAGTACTTAATGTTTTATAATAAAATGTTTTAATACGCTCTAATAACTAAGGTAAAAATACACTCTCACGTCTTTACAGAGTGTTGACATTTAAAAAGAATTTAAATCGATTACTCCCAAAAATCGTCTGTTGTTACCACTCGGAACAAGCCGTACGGCAAACACTCATCACCAGTGATTGGAATAGGTAGAGCTAATGTACCTAAAGTTCAAAGAACAGAGACAAAAAGTGGAGACTTCCTTACCTACGACTAAACATTATTTTTGGAATATTTGTTCCGAGTTTCGGAACATCACTTAAGTACATTTAATATTAATGTCATTAATACAGTAAACTAAACTAATTGAATTCATTACAATAAAAATACAATACTCTTTTTTTTCAAACATAAACAAGAAATGAATTTGATAGTTGTTTTACTTTATTAATTTTAGTTGTATATAAGTAATGTTCCGAAACTCGGAACAAATAAACCGAAAAAAAAAAAATTTCGTATGGAAGTCTCCACTTTTTGTCTCTGTTCTTTGAATTTTAGGTACATTAGCTCTACCTATTCCGATCACTGCTCATCACATATGATTATAGATAGTCTCCAGTATAATACTTCTCAACAATGTATTAATTCCTTTTGCAGACCGTGGACGATGATGCCATACAAATGAAGCCAATCAAAAAAGTAGATTCAGCAGAAGAGAAAAAAGGCTCCTTTAGAAAGTTTATAGCACTAATGGACTTAGATTTACTTAAAGACTGGTCGTTTTTGAACCTTTTACTCGGGCTCTCGCTGTTTTGGAGCGGGGAGCTGCAATTTAGAATGTTAACACCTTTCTTTATAAGAAGTTTGGGTTACAACACGGACGACACGGCGTTTTGCCTATCCATGACTGCTATCACCGATATTTTGGTGCGGTTGATTCTACCGCCCATATTTGATAGAACTACTATTTCCAAGAAATTGATTTTTTTCGTCTCGTCGTTTTTCTTAGCAGCTACTAGATCAGGTGAGTAATAAAAACGCTTGTGTACATAAATTGTAAGTGTAAATAGCCTCTACCGCTTCTAAGGGATGCGTAATGTTATGATTTATGAATCTTTGAAATAAAAATCAATATATCTTTATTTATTTAGCTTACAAAGTAGCACTCATGCACGTTAAGAATAAAAAAAAACGTTAAGAATTAAACTATCTGAATTACTATGATAACTATATAAGTGATTAATTATGATAACTTGTTGCAAAGCATAGCAACGATGAGAAGAACCAGCAAGAAACTCACAGCCACGCATTCGAAATTTTACAATGCTGCTTATTTTTCAAATTATATTTCAGCTAAGTAGCAAACCGTTGGTTTGCCACGCTGAGGTCTCAAGTTCGAACCCAAGGCGCGCATCTCTGACTTTTCGAAGTTATATGCATACTAAATAGTTATTTATCGCTTGCTTAAACGGTGAAGGAAAACATCGTGAGGAAATTTGCATCTCTGAGAGTTCTCCATAACGTTCTCGAAGATATGTGAAGTCTGCCAACCCGCACTAGGCCAGCGTGGTGGACTATGGCCTACTCCTTCTCACAGTGAGAAGAGGCCCGTGCCCAGCAGTGGGTCAGATTAATACAGGGCTGATATTATTATATTTGTATGAAACTGCAACAATTTACCTACTAACAACGTAACTGAACACAGTTGCATTAAAAAGCTTAAAAAATATTAGTAAATGGCATTGTAAACAGCAAAGTATGCAATAGAAAGTAAAATAATAAAGTTAAATACAAAGAGTGACCATATTGTAATCCGGGCTAAATATGAATCACTTAAGATTTTTAATTAGTAATATGTAATAGCCGAAATATATAAAGTCAATGTCGACCAGTCACCACAAATAGCACCTGTTCACAAGAAAGACGCGTAAACTTTTTCTATTATTAAAATAAATATAAATATTAAAATATATTGTGCAATCTCCCGCAACTTTTTTGTGTCAAGTGGGTGTCACGTGGGTCGTCAAGGTAAAAATGTTGTATGCTACCGTTACGTTCGATACTTTACTAATTTATTCATAGACTGGTAGTACATGAAACGTAAAAATAATGACCTTTTAATCAATCACTTACAGGCAGTTTCTCCTTTTATATGTAGGTAGGTACATTTTACGTATCATGTATTTTGAACGGTATGATCGAGGCACCGATTCTTCACGACAGATGTTGCAGATTGTTTGTGCCTAACAACTATAGTCGCGGTAGAAAGCACCGATTGCTGGCGGTTCCAGCGTGTCGTACTGTGGCACGCTTTTACTCTCCCATACCTCCCTCACTAAAGCAGCAGCTTAACGCTCTCTTTGACTTTAACCCAAAATTTGATATTTTTGCAGATTAGATACTGTGAGCAGAATGCGAGAATGCAAAATTTTAAATTTATATTATACTAGCTGTGCCCGCGACTTCGTACGCGTGGAAAAGTAATTTTTGGGCAGCATTTTTGAATATGTCGAAGAGGGAGCTAATCTCACTTCTGTTGTCGAGGATACAGCTCATTCCATTTTTGATAACGAAGCAGGTAATGGCTGATTGGCTGTGTTGCATAGCGAAACCATGAAATATTAGGTACTACTATGGTAGGTTAAGATTCACACTGTTTATTAGAATACTGATTACAGTATACTTATCGTTGATGCAAATGGATTAACATTCTGAAAACGCAGCGATTTCATCCCAGGCCTAGCCTCTCAATTGCACTATCACACGTCTCGATCCAAAGTGTGATCCAAAAATGCGTCTCATTTGCTGTGAAGCACTCTTTTATAAACTAAGTTGACAACTAATGTCATATAAATGCAGCCAGCTCAATAGCGACCTCACTCAAGCTGACTGCTTGACGTTTTCATACACATTTATTGCATTGGAACATCTTATTGATAGTTTGGTATTTTTAATTTGCATCTACGCTCCGACAAATATATATTTAGTGTATAAATAGGTTATTAAAAAAAAAACTAATTTAAAGTAATGCTTCTCTATACACGATATTACACGTGTTGCCATCGGGGATCAAAGCATACAGTCGGCTAGGATTGCTAACACGTGACAGAGCCACATAAAGCTGACCGTGCGCAAAACAGCTAATGCTTAGATCCACACCCACTACTTGTAACGTCTGACCTTGGGCTTTATTAATTGTCATTGCGAAACAAAGGCTCACTGGAAACTGGACTCGTTTAAAACTGAAAGGAAAATTGTTTGGAATCAGAGGAATCCGAGGAATAAAAACACTATCACCTATGCCGCACCCTGTTAAAATCTCTGCTTCTATCAGGTTTTGCTGTAAATTGGTCACTTTTAATCTGGTACCGTTGCAAAGTTTTGGCGGGCTTAAATTTCTGAGGAGCATTATGGGAACGCCGACTTTTAAACTTATTTTATGAGCTGGTAGTCCAGGAGCACTGAGGGATTCTAAAAATTCTACTGGGTAGCTGGTAGATTCTTCATCTTCCATAACTCTGTTAATGGAGATATATTCAACATTATCCCCCGGAACAAAGCTCAAAATTTCAGCGTTTATTGCTGCTGCTTGGTCGTTTCGTGGAGTCAAAATAGCTCTTTCGCAAAGCCAGGAATTTTGGCAAGTTGGTATTTGCGTTGCGTTTTCATACACGGATGATATGAGGTCTCGCATTAATGAAACTTTGCAGCATAGGTTTTCGTTCAGAACCACTTTTCCGTGTTCCTGCGGATACACACCGTTACCGATCTCAAGGAGCAAATCTGAAAACTCTTGAGCATTTTCGTTACCTCCGATTTGCGCTCGCATATTTACTGTCAAATGCAAAGGTATAATGTATTGCCACAGTACAGAACTCTTTAGACAGGCCCTAACTTTATCAGCCCTTGTTCCACGTGGTACTACCGGAAGAGTCTGACGAAAGTCGCCACAAAAAAGTATAGTAATGCCACCCATTGGTTGGCCATTTTGCTTGATATCACGCAACGTTCTATCTAATGCTTCAACCGCTTTTCGGTTTGCCATTGTGCACTCATCCCATATTATAAGGCTACAATCACGAAGAACCTTAGCTTTATCGCTATTTCTAGAAATATTACAAACAGGGTTTTCTGTGCGGTCTAAGTCGATCGGAATTTTGAACATTGTATGGGCAGTTTTCCCTCCTGGCAACAAAGTGGCTGCTATGCCCGATGAAGCGACAGCAAGCGCAATTTTACCTTGGCTTCGCACCTTCGCCAAAATCACTTTGGTAAGAAATGTCTTGCCTGTTCCACCGGGAGCATCTAGGAATAGCATTTCTCCCAAAGCAGTATCAACGCTGCGACACACCCGATTAAATATTAAACGCTGTTCTTCAGTTAATCTCGGGACATCAGTTTGTACAATTTCGGCCAGATCTACTGGATCATAGTTGATTTCCATCGCGTAATCTCTATTAATACGTTCACCGTCAAATAATGGCTCGGGCATGCCATATTGAGAAATAGGACTACCCCCAATAGATGTAACTATATCTTGAATGGCCAGCAAACAACGATTTAAGTAACTTTCTCGTAATATGTCACTAATTGAGTGGTCATTATTTAGTTGTGCGTGCCTGAAAAAGTCCTCGGCTAATTTGTTCTGATACTTATGCCATAACTGTGCAGCATCAGAAAGTGCACAGAACACCAGCATGACTGCAAACAAATTGCGCAACCGCTGAGGACTTTCGCTAATACTTGCTTCGGCCAAAGCATCATCCCAGTGTTGATCCCCATCCAGTAAGTGACGTGCCCGGCAAGCCGCTTGGTATGTAGGGTATATGATATTATCAACCTTTCTAAGCTCGGCAAAAGATGTAGGCCCTCGAACGACATGCAGAAGTAAGCGCAGGTAAAAGCATTCGGAGTTATTCGGATGCACCGTATAAACTCTGCCAATAATGTGTTCTTTAAAAATACCTGCTTCACCTACTACAGCTGTTCCACGTCTTCTGCGGTTAAAATTACCCTGTTGTTTGTTATAGGTATAAAATGACGGAACTTCGTTGTATAAAAGTGTCTTGGCAAATGCATCTGTTTCGCAAAGATTAAAAAAAGCGAGCAGAGTGGTTCGTCTCGGGCTTTCTAAACGCTCCATTACATTTTCAGGGTTGAAATATATCCTTTGTCCACCTTCAAGATGAACGTCAAGATGGATAACGGGTGGATGTCTTTCATGAATTGAAAAACTTAAAATACGCCAAACTGCCTCAGAAGAGCTAATATATCGGCCTGACTGAAACCTTGTAACTTCATCGTTATTGTTATTTGTGAATCCCACTGTTGCTTGGTCACTGCCCTTGTTCACATATTTGCAGATGTATTTTATAGATTGAACACTGTTACATACTTCTACATTGATGTGAGCTTGAAAGGTTCTCGATAATACCGGTGAATAAGGCACGACCCATCTATTATCTAAATCTATTTCCTGACCATGTAACCTTATTTTAGCTGTAAAGCCACCATGTTGAGGAGATTTTCGACGATACATTGGATATCCGTTTTCTCCCGATATTGTTTGCTCTGAAAGAGCTCGAGGATATCTTTTAGAGCAATGACCGTCTTGCATACAGGGAGAATTCCTGTTTAATGTGCCGCATGGTCCGTGTATCATATGAGTCTTTACAATATCGAATAATATGGGATCTTCGGTCTTATCAGACAATTCAGCACTAATAATAGTATCGATAGCATCAGGTCTAATTTTTTCTTCTAGTCACAGTAGTATGTGGGCATGTGGTAACCCCCGTTTTTGCCACTCTACGCTGTACATATAACACAGAAATGATCCAAAAAGCTTTTCTTTTGTAATTAAGTCGACCATCAACTTTAGTTTAAGGTGAAAAACTCGGGAAATTATGTCATGTCTATCATGAGGCACCTGACCGGGCAAAAGTTCTTGTGAAATTTCATTCCACTTTGGGTTAGTGGTGAAAGTGATGAAAAGATCAGGTCGACCGTACTTACGGACATAGCAAAACGCGTCTTGCGTACGCTCATGCATATAACGTGGACCTCCTATAAAGCTTGACGGTAAGATAACTAATCGTCCTACGTTCTCCACGTTGTTATCTTGCTGCATTGCGTCTCGCAGATGCACGTAATCCTCAGCCCGTAAACGTGTCTGGTTAGTGCGTATATAAATTAACCTCTCGGTTTCTATTTTTGCATACATGTCTACGATGAATTGGCTGAATAATCCACGAAATCGATGCAAATAATTAAAACAATTTCTTCTAATTTGTATCTGATATGAATAAAACTGTAGGGCTGATATTTTTTTATTATAATTTGTTATCCTAGTGCTTGGATTAACTTGGTAGAGTCCGAAATTGTAACCATCCTCACCGTGGAAGTATATCAAAGGATATTGCAGGGCATCATAAGCTCGATGTGTTTCACAAATACGTTGTAAGCGATCATCATGAGTGCGCAGCACAATATCACGTCTGTCACATTCCTGGTCTACTAATATTATCGCAACTTTATCTGCAACGGGAGCATTGTACCTTCCACGATGTTCTTCCGCAGGACGTCTATCAGCCTTAATTATAACTTTATAATTGTTATTTTGACCTTGTGGAATGGAATCTATTGCGGCTTTGAAACTTCTGACATACGGATTTACTTCATGTAACATATTTTGAATTTGAGATATAAGGTTGGTATTCAGTTGAGAAAAGTTATGGTGTCGTATAAGAGCCTGTTCATTGTAATTTGATACAAAATAAATTTGAAGAAATTTTGGCTCATTTTGGGGAAGCAAAGATCCAATAAGGTGATAAACTTGGCCCTGCACCTTAAAAGTGGGCATGAATGGTCCCTCTGTGATTTGTTTAGCCCCAAAAGATGTCATTTGGAATGCACTATTATATAAACGGATATTGTCTAAAAAATTTTTAGACTGAGGATGCTCACCATTTAGTAAAGCTTTTATAAAGTCAGGGAGCTCGTGGAAATTTTCAATGAGCACTTTACCACCTGAACAGCATATTCCATTTGGTTCTTTTCTCCACTTTAGAGCATGACAAAACTGACAACATATCACCATGCCTCCTATAGATGCGAATTCAGAGTAATCAATTCTGGGCGAATACAAATAACCTGCTTTCTCTTTGGTCACCCATGGAAGGATATCAATTTCCGCTCTAGTTTCTGTGTCTTCTATCGAATTTGATAACATTCTACTGATTGTATGCTGAAGTCGATCGGTATTTAGTCGTGACTGACGTTGTTCTACAGTTTCTTCATGCCGTATTTCCCTTACTCGTTCTCTCTCAGCTAATAAATAATGTTCCTCACTCTGACGGATTCGCTCATAGTTTTCTCTAGTTGTTTGTAATCTTTGTAGATATTCATCTTCACTTTCAAGAATTCTGGCATTGTTGTGTCGCTCTCGATCAGCTGTTAATCGCAATTCGCGATCTGAACTACTTTCCAGCTCTCTAGACTGCAAAGTTCGTGCTCTTTGAGAGATCAGGCGGGTTTCCCTATCGGTGAAAGTCTCAGACTCGCGTGATAGTGCATGAGCTTCACGATCGGCAGTGAGACGTGCTTCCCGTTCTTCAGGAGTCTCCTGAGACCGGGCATTTGCTGTCCGAACCCTCTGAGAGCTCAGGCGGGTTTCCCTATCGGTGAAAGTCTCAGACTCACGCGATAGTGCATGAGCTTCACGATCAGCAGTGAGACGTGCTTCCCGATCTTCAGGAGTCTCCTGAGACCGGGCATTTGCTTTCCGAACCCTCTGAGAGCTCAGGCGGGTTTCCCTATCGGTGAAAGTCTCAGACTCACGCGATAGTGCATGAGCTTCACGATCGGCAGTGAGACGTGCTTCCCGTTCTTCAGGAGTCTCCTGAGACCGGGCATTTGCTGTCCGAACCCTCTGAGAGCTCAGGCGGGTTTCCCTATCGGTGAAAGTCTCAGACTCACGCGATAGTGCATGAGCTTCACGATCGGCAGTGCGACGTGCTTCCCGTTCTTCAGGAGTCTCCTGGGACCGGGCATTTGCTGTCCGAACACTCTGAGAGCTCAGGCGGGTTTCCCTATCGGTGAAAGTCTCAGACTCACGCGATAGTGCATGAGCTTCACGATCGGCGAACAAACGGGCCTCACGCTGTTCCATGCTCTCTCTAATTCGAGTAGACATCATTTGAGAACGTTGTGAACTCAATCGAGATTCTCGTTGAGCCGAAGTTTCTGTAGCACGAAGCCTAGCCTGACGTTCCTGAGATGAAGTGAGTCTCGCCTCACGATCTTCTTCAGTTTCCTGTGATCGTACTAACTTCATCCTTTTAGCATTTCTACTGTACTGGGAGAGGTTGGATCTTTTTCGAGGCATTCTTACTTACAGATAATTACACCGTTTAATAACTATTAAGACGTGTTAACCTAACTTATTCATTTATTATAGATAGATAGATTATAGAAAACAAAAGAAATGAGCAATAGATCCGTTTTTTATTTATTACTAACTTACACTAACAAACTTACCTACTTATTTCAAAGGACTTTTTATACAGAAAACTTGCAAAATAAAGAAAGTCAAGGGAAAACCTAACTTATATCATAAAAACTAAGGAGTAAAAAAAATCAAAACAAACATAAATCTAACTTATATTTACTTAACTTAATCAGTTTAACTATTAACACGTATGAATCTAAAACAAACTAAACACTAAACAAATATGTACTTATCACAAACGACTAAATTGTTTCTTTCAGATCTATACATCTATGCACATAAAAAAAAAAATCAAGATAAATGCCTAACCTATACGAAATCTATAAACTTAAAATTAAAAAAATCAAGATAAGAAATGCCTACTAACCTAATCCAAATTTATATACATAAAGTTAAAGAAAACCAGGATAAGAAATGCCTACTAACCTACATATACCAAATCTATACACATAAAAATAAAGAAAATCAAGATAAAAAATGCCTAATCTATACCAAATACATACATACAATATGTATTTACAAACCCTAAAATGTAAATAATAAAAAATTCAATTCAATTTTATCGAATGCCGTGCGCCTCCAGAATACGTGCGTTCGCTACGAATAACGGAATGCTAATGGCAGCGGCGCGGCTCTCAGCGCGCTTTATATACCCGCGCCAACAAACGCGTACAGTAAGTTAGACGTGAATTTTTTAAATTGGCATAACTTTTTTATTTATGAACCGATTGACATGAAATAAAGACTAAATGTTAAGTGAAGCTTACCACAATATATTTCTGAAAACCACATCTACATTAGATAAGCTGTTTCTGAGATTAGCGTGCACAAACGCACCAGAAAGTTCGACGTGATTCTTTAAATTGGCATAACTTTTTTATTTATGAACTGATTGACATGAAACAAACACTAAATGTTAAGTAAAGCTTACCATAATATATTACTGAAAACCACATCTAAATCGGATAAGCCGTTTCTGAGATTAGCGTGCACAAACGCACAGACAAACAGACAAACAGACAAACCGACAAACAGACAAACAGACAAAAATTCCAAAAATCATTGTTTTGGGTTCTATTGCGTTGATAAAAGTCCCCTGTAATATTTTTCTCATTTATCTTCCATGTACAGACAGCGATCCTTTACATTTTTATTATATGTATAGATTAAATAAATAATGATTAAATTGTGTAATTGGCGCAAGTTTATTAAGTGTTATTTGATGTAAAATAAATATTAATAAAAAAATGAGCAGTATTGATAATAATCAATTGCTCGGATGACGTAATGGCTGACGTAATGGCACACGGGACAAGAATTTGTGTGATCCACAAATGGTTGTCCTAAGTCTGGGTTATCTTTGTGTCCGTTGTTTTAATACATATAACTAGAGCGGTAGTTCTTATTTAAAATACATAAAAATAAATATAATTTTTTACTTCCAGTGTTGGCTGAACAGACAGACTGGGTGCCTCTAATGATTTGGCTGTCTATCTGCGGGTTCTTCCGAGGCATGTGTCTCAGTAACTTCACCCTTACGATATCTGAGTACTGCCCGTTAGAGAAGTTGCCGGCAGCCTTTGGTCTACATATGGTCAGCAAAGGCGTCTTCGTAGTTGTTATCGGTCCTATTATTGGTAAGTTTCTGTCTTTATATAATTCGGAGTTTTCTTATTGCTTTTAACCCAGATCGGGTCAACAAAAAAGTTATTGGGTTTTCTGTCAAGAAATTCTCAACACCACTTCGCAGTTAAGAAGTTAGCGGTGGCGGCTTCGGAAAACACATAAAGCCGTTGGGTGCATCATACAGTGATTGTACGAATGGGTAGTTTAAGTACGACACCTCGCCACTGCCAATGTGCTGAGTGTTGTGGGTTCGGTCCTGGTCCAAGTCTGGGTGGTCTTTGTGTCCATTGTTTGAATGTTTGCAAAGCCTTCGGGTCACAGGAATCATTCCTAGTGCAGGAGTCGTCGTTTTTAAAGAAAGAAGATAGTCGTCGGTCTTTCACATCATTGCATCAGTAGGTTCAGTAGACGCTTCTAGGAGAGCCATACGGCAGCTCAACGGACGAAGTGGGGATGTGGGTAGTTTGTTACGACATATCCAGGTGTAAGCGTGTGCAGGCGCGGATTCAGCCCTCAAAATAGGTTGTGGTCACAGCCACCCGAAAATCGGCCGAAGTGCGAGTCGGAGTACGAACTTGCTCATAAACAATCATGACTCAGGAACAACTTTTGAATTTGATTATTTCCTTTTTTTCATTAGAGGAAGTTAGACCCAATTTCGTACAATTAAATAGTCAAACAGTTTCGATTAAATTCCAAACCAATTTCAATAAAAATATATTAATTTTCTTTTTTTCTGGTAGCCAGTAAGCCAATATACCTACATAGGACACTAGACTGGGTAAATAGGTATCTTGACGCTGTCTCAGGAGTCGTTAGTATGACCAGCAAGTGAGATGCACCAGGCGAGACTTAATTAGGCTACCAATACCATTACAACTACTGAACCGATTTTGATAATATTTATACAATTTAAAGTATATCAAATTAAATTGAACGCTAGGAAACATTTTACACTAAATAACTTTATTTAGGTGCTTAGGTACTTAAATTACAAATTCAAGCTTTCGTTTCTTTTTCGCGAAACCGTTGATAATTTCATCAATATTCGAGTTCACATCTTTGTGTATATTTAGGAGAGAAAAAGCTAAATCTATATCAAATTTGTAGCAAAAATTTGTCACGATTTTCGCTAATGCAGTGCCTGTTAACCGTAATAATTTTGTGCCATCTAAGCTATCTCCTTCTTCACATTGAGGCATTTTTAGTATTTCATTAGCGTCCCAGAAGCATACAAAATCTTCCTTAATAAAACCGTCATTAAAATATCTGAATGATAGACTAATTTGTTCGGTATGAGAAATACCTGTAGTCTCATCAAAAACTTTTTCACGTTTTGTAAAATAGTTTCCTGAATCTTTACTTTACAAATGTCTATAAGTTCGTTCTGTACAGTTTTGCTTATGTAAGTCGCTGTAGAACTTGTTGATGATAAATGGCGTTCGAGAACTGAAGCGCCTGTATCTATTCTAAATTTTAACAGAGCTCGGCAATTTCCTTTTGAAGAGGAGACGCCACTATGATCGGTGTTCGTGCTAAAAATCTGTCCATCGTCTCTGTGGCCACGTAATGGTTTATTTTGACGACCACACAATATTATAGTTTTTATAATTGGTTGTAAACGATCTTTGTTTTCTGCCACTTGAGCCATTCTTTGAGTAGAAATCTGGTTAGCAATATCAACCTCAGGTTTATGATAATACGCCAAAAAGTTCGTCCCACTTTCAACGGCCATCTTATGGTAATGATAACGTTGATTTTGCAGTAATAACCCGCCTTCACCTAATAAGTTGTTAAAGGCTTTCAATGGTTCTTTCACAAGACGTCCAGGGTTCGATCTAAGGCACAATATTTGCAATAAAGTCCCTAATCTTTAAGTGACAGCACAAGCCAATGGAATTTTTCAAGATTTTATTTTTGGACATGTTTTCTGTACGTTTTCCTGAGTGTGGAAAATCATAATTAGGTGGAGACACCCAATATTTTTCTAGTAATACAGCTTTAGTTGCATCAGGTAATTCATGCATGGTTTTTTTAGCAGAAATATAGTTTTCGATATCTGAAGCAAATTCAGAGTTCAATGACAAGCCACTAGTTATAGTTAATGATGACGACGCTGTTAAAGCTGTCGACGTGGACTGATCAAAAAAAGAAGCAATATCTTAATCATCATTCACTTCAGCTGGAGGACTATCAATTTCACTACCAGTACTCAATGCCTCAGCCTCAATTTCAAATTAAGGTTTCAAAAAAATATATGTGTTCATCTTTCGCGTTGAAGCAGTATTATGACTCCGCTTAGAGACACTTGTACTACCACCACCACCCTTTTTGTCCACACTGACCCGCTCATCACCCTGTGAAACAAACAATGCTGCCAAAATTCAAAACAACATGCATAAACCAGCTTTTTAAAAATCTTAAGAATTGGGAGGTAGTTGAGAGAGGTCTTTTTAAATTTATTTTAGGTTAGGTAAAATTTAGGTTAGCTGTAGGGAAATATTACCTACCTGAACGGAATCTTTTTTCTGTTCTGTTACCTACTGTCGGTTTCGACGTTTCGTTGTGTATAATTAACATAAGCAATTATGTATAGGTATGAGGTATTACATATATCACAGAATAGAAAAAGGCAATAAAATTCGATTCAATTAAAAATAAATGAATATCGAAATGTTCAGTCGAGACAGCATGAAATGCCCCATAAATATCTAGGTACCTAATAATTTAATTAGTGGGCTATTATTATATTAGATGCATAGCTGTGAGGCCTGCGAGAGTAGCTGTAGGATTTAATTTAATAGATAGGTACCTAGTTATCTATTAATAGACGCCACAGAAACCTCCCCAAGAAAACAAACTTTTTGGTACCCACACCACACCAAACGACCCAAACAAACAATAAATCAATAAACAATGCAATAAATGTTTTATTGCATCGTTTGTAACTTCTTTTTATTATAAAACAAAGTTATAAATGATGATACATAGCGTAGGGCTTTGCATTAGAGCGGTAAAATAGAAATAATTTCATTAAAATAAATTAGCATGATACAACAATGTACCTATACTATGTCAAAAAAACAATCAGAGCAATTTACCCTGACTAGCATTAACAAAAAACTTTGTAAAATAAACTTTTTTTAGGTTAGGTTAGGTTACCTATGTTTGTCCTTCTGCGAGGCTGTCATCTCGCAGAAGGAGGCTGCGGAGCGGGGGCGTGAGGAAGATCCTTACGCCCCGGACATCCGCCGCCGGAGGAGGGGGCGCAGGAGACGCGCTTATGTCGCTCTCCTGCCCCCCACCTAAGGGTTCTGGGTGGCAAGGCCTCAGGGGACCCTGCCACCCGTGAGTAAGAACCCATAGAGGGCGCGCGCGGTGTTCCCGCGCGCCTTCTTACGTCGAAAGGGAGAGCAGTGAAATGCTCTCCCCCGGGGACGAGAGGAGGTCGGGTCCGATTGACCCGGCCGGCACCCACACGGGGGGGCCCGCTATGGATGAATCTTTTTAGACTCCCAACGGGCCCCCCCCATTGGGTGAGAGAGGGAACACCCCAGGTTTTTAGTGGGTATACCAACACTAGGCTGGTGAGTCCCACACGCCCCGCCGGTGCCGTCCCCTAGCCGGCGGGTAGTGCATCAAGCATTTTTTGGGTATCATAAAAAAAAAAAATATACCTATGTTTGACAGTACAAACTACTAACGTCAGCGCCAGTAGCGCCACGCCACCAAAAAACAAGGCGGCTCGTATGTTTTGGCGACAATGTACATGTGCATGCATACACACACACAACACACGCTTACTTTTCAATTAGTAGATGTGTCTGCGCGAGTGCACGCGCCCGGCCAACAGTCATCTCTTTTTTCCAATACATGTGCCAAAAAGAAACAGATAATGATGTCAAATGTCAAAAAAGTGACATAACGTGTCAGCATATCGTCTATGGCTCTTTGTTGCGTTCCAAATCACGAACGATTCATGATACATTGTTTTTTAAAATTTTATTAAGGCATAGCTTTTATTATCATCAGCCTATCAATCTCAATAGACCGTGAAAGTGTGACGTCACAAGTCTATTAGGGTTGTGGGCATGCCCATCATGCCCACAACGGTGGATCCACCCTTGAGTGTGTGAAGATAATGTATTGTTGTTGTGCAGGTTACGTGCGCGACTACACGGACAGCTTCGCGATCTGCATCCACGTGCAGAACGCGCTCATCATGTCGTGCGTGCTCGTGTGGGCCGTCGAGTACGCGCTCGCGTTCACGCGCCGCCGCAAGGTCGTGCAGATCTAGTACCACCCCGCACGCGCAACACTCTACCGACATATACATTACACATACGTGTTCGGTCCACGATATTTAAAAAGTACAATAGCGTAATAATATTTGTAATCTAACGCCAAATAATTTTGCCCAATTTTGACAAAATATATTTAGCTGTATCTTATTATATGTACATATATGTAGACCAGTGCAGTAAATTAATTGTAGTATTTATCACGAATTATCATAATTGAAATATTTAAGGTTTTATTCAAGACATTTTACGAAATACAGTCCATATCAGCATTTTAATATCATATCACACTGAGAATAGAATTGATTTACTGTATTGGTTTGTAAAGTACTTTAGTAATGTAGTGCTGAAGCGGTGTTGATGTGATATGGAATCATTGACAAGCTTAGCCTTAATTATATTTAACCACAGACAGATAGACCTAGAAGCGCCACAGATATAAACTGTTCTGTAGAAACGCAACCTACAAAATTCTGATTGGTTTGACATAGGTATATGGTTATTTTTTATTGAGGTAATGATGAAGAATATACATCAAGGAGGCCTTTATACTCCGACCGTAATATCTGAATATCTAATCAGCTTTTTAAAGTTAGTTTAAAAATATAAATATTATTCAGTAAATTATATGAAGTCTTCTAACCGGCCAGTGTGATCCATTCGAGTAAAACTTTTTAAATTTGAGAATAGATCTGTAGTCAGCAGTGAGCCAGTGACTGACTGCTTATAGCTAGCCTTTAATGATATATTAATTCATAATATATCATACATGAGTACAGATCTTTTCTCAAAGTGACTATTCAGTTACGACTGATTGCTCGCCTAGTGATACGTGATAGTGATAGTCTAGCTGTAGCTTTTAGAGATATCTATCTGTGCGGTCGAATAGCTTGTAGAAGTACTTAATATTAAGTAACAATATTCAAACTGGTCACATTTTGAGTAGAACTCAGTTTTCCATACCATCATTGTATCAATATTGTTATAAAATTAGTTAATTTAGAAATGATATCATTCATCATCAAAATCTCTCTATTCGACAAAAATAAATTGAATCCATGACTGATCATGTTTATGATCCATGACTATTGGCACGAACCCAATGTTGGTATGGAACACCAATATTGTACGCTGACAATAGTTATATACTAAAGACATGACTTCATAATCTTCCACTTGTGTGTCAAAGTTTAGTTTTAATCGCTAGAACCAGTGAACTTGGTAAGTGGAACATCGTAGTAGTACACAGTTACATATAATGTAACTTTTAGAAATTGATTTATTAACGATTAATATTTTTAGATGGCTGTTTGTAGTTTCGGAAAGTTTTTGTAGGTGTGTATTTTTAGACGATATTAATTTATATAACATACGTAGTACTTGGTCTATCTTCAAGGACAAACGGGGATCGTCAAATACTTTGTAGACTATTAGAGTCACTAGTAAAAAAGAACCGCCGTAAATATAAAACATTTGTTTACCTGAACGTAGAATAAAACAGTTAGTGTACAAAATTAATTTATGATTATAAGATTATGATCATCTGTTAACACGTTACTTTGAAAAACATAAGGCTGCACACTATTACACGTAGTACATTAACTAGCTTCTTCTGTATTACAATATATTAAAGTTTATATTATTAATATAGTGAACGTTGTTGAATGACTGTTGATTTGAAGCGAGCATTTGTACTTCAAGTTTATTTATTTAATCAGGACCTTCTATGACGTATCTACTTACAACTTCTCAGTACTTAATTATTAAAAGCCTGTCATACATGGAAGTTTGAACACCGATTATATATTTCATTAAGCATACTAGGCAGCGGGAAGGTAAGGTTTGCATCTAGACTGCGTGACCGCGTTTTTGAAGTAAAATTTAATGTTCGTCATTTCCGCTCACAAATATTTTATAAACCAGCGAGTGTCACATATGTAAAGTACATTAGAATACAACACCAAGTTCAACATTTCATGTAAATCACATTACTTAATATTTGCAATTCTACGTTTCCTATTGCGTCATCGACACTAAAATAATGTAAGTACGTAATTTCATTGTCTGGTTTATGTATGACGCCTAATGTAATAATTTAAATAGTAACATTTGCCCTAATATTTATTTTCGGCGTTTGATCTATAATATCAAACGTGCTTTATTGAATGCGTCAATGTTTTTAGATATTCCACTTTGATTTTTTATTTCGGATTAATGATGCAGTGTTATGACCCTGCATAATTAACCTAGTCTAGCCAATAGAATCTTTAGCTAGACTGTGACAATAATATTGTGATTTCTTGAGGAGTCAATGATTGAAGCGAGATGGATACCCTGTCACGATTTTAATTGTTTAAGTTAAATTAATCTAAACAATGATTTTTATGTAAAGGTCTTCCAATAGTACTAATCCATATTCTGGGCTTTCAAATAGACCAAATAAAATAAATGTCCTGCTAATGTTTTATACAATGTAGTAGGTAAAACAATTAAGTGGTTAACGTACTTGTAGTATTTTTGATTATAGGTACGAATAGTATGGCAGCCTTTTGTGTGTGTGTTTTAATCTTTTAACCTGATGTAAAATAAATCAAATCGGTTTTTTAAACTATGTGCCAAATCTACAAAAGGCTAAGGGTTGATTTCCAATCTCTTTGCAAACCTTAACTGAAATGTTAATATGGCTACCTAAAAAGTTTATATATACAATTTTTAACATTTACTCTTGAAATAAATTATGACTTTAAAAATCGACTCTTCAAAATGAAGTATAATGTATAAGTACATGTTTATTAAATGTTTTAATCATATTAGGTACTATTTTTATACCATAGACTGTTGTGGAATTTTTCTTTCTGTTTATATGTTATAAAATTATATACTTTAATTTATTCTAAGCTAGCTCGCATATCTATTTAAAAACGTTTGAGCTAGATCAAATGCAAAAACAATTACGACCTAATTAAAAACAACGGAATGTAAAATAAAACAGATTCATTTCAAATACAAGTTATAAATATGAGTTCGTTACCTTCCACTAGGTTCCTTACAATAAAATTCATTTATAAATTATTGATTATTATTGTACTGATATGATCTTTGTAATTTACGCGGGTGTATTTTAAATGCTGTAACTACACGTGATGAAAATAGGAATGAAATGATAGAATTCTCTATAATATAGGTGTAATGTAAAGAAGCTGGTTTACTTGAAGTCACACTGTGGCTAACAACACTTTCCTGAAGGAAAGTGAAAATCTGTTTAAAAATTGTAATTAAAATAAACAACCGCAAAATTCTGTGTAAAATTGTTTAATTAAGTGCATTTGATAAAGCATTTTGATATTATATAAAATCCTTTTGAATACCTGCTTTTCATCCTAAAAGCAAACCTCGATGCGTAGTGTAACAAGTCTTAGTCAACACAATAAATGAAACACTATAAATTATTTTAGCTGATTTAGTTTTACATTAAATTTTAATCCACTCTTTTATATGGATTCATTTGCATATTATCTATTGATCGGATAACATTTATAACGTTTTTCATTCTAATACCGTTGCAGATTAGCATAACACGTACATAAATTAATTGTACTTAGTGTATGGCCGTGCGTCTTAAATGACATTTGCTGCATCTACGTTGTACGTTTCTAATATTAACAAGTTCCCTGTCTGTATAATCACATATGAAACATAACAATAGATTTCTATTGTGTCTATCACGGAACAGCGAATGGGTTAATATCTTTTTGTTAAGTCTTCTCCACATTAATCACCGATGGTATGTTATATAACTTGAATATTGAATAACAAATCGGTGTTCTATGTATATTATTGGTTGGATTTTCGTGATTTGTCAACAGTAGCGGTGGCGCGATCAATAATATAATGACTGATGGTGTATCGCGAGCTCTCATAATTTTCCACGCACCTCCAGACGTTTAATCATCGTCATATTTTTCACAATTCGTTTTGACTAATTCTTAAACATTTCTGTCGGCCTCGATGGCGTAGTGGTTAGTGTAACCGACTGCCCCGTCTGAGGTCGCGGGTTCGATTCCCGCATAAGTGAAACATTTGTGTGCATGAACATGGATGTTTGTCTTGGTCTGGGTGTTTCTATGTATGATATGTACGTATTTACAAAAAAAAGTATATATGTATGTTTATCCATTGTCTAGTAGGTACCCATAGTACAAGCTCTGCTTAGTTTGGGCTAGATGGTGTTGTGTGTATGAGGTAGAATACTATTATTATTTCGCTGGAGGCGTTTTATAAAAAAGTATGTACGGCATGTTGATGGTTAAACGTTTCGAGGTGCAACGAGCGCTATAAAATTTACGGCAGAGGCAGACTGACATACGTAAATATACTGTAGAAATAAAACTTATAAATGTAAAAGTTTGTGAAGAGGTTTGGATATTTGTTACTCATTCAAATGTAAACCTTGAAACGGATTTAAAAGCAGTTGGGCACACAGGTAGACTAGGTCTTGGAATAACATATAATATATTTAACCCGATGATGCATTTACTTGAGATTCACACGGGCTAAGCCGCGGGCAGAAACTAATAGACATTGAATCTTTAGTGTAGTATTAATTAGTCGCTTGTTGTCTCCTTATCACCTCTTTATTTTTGTTAATTATATTGCGATCGGCTTTCTTAGCTAACCAAATATAGTTGAATATCAAAGATTTACCCCTGATTATGCCAAGATACATTTTAAAGACATTATACCTGCTTGTAAAATGGTGACAGATTATATGCATATCTATCCATCGGTATTGTGGAGAGGGCCTAAAAACAACTGAATATTTTGATAAAGATTAAACAAAAACCTATGCATCGTGTAGATTATCTATATTTTTATAATCTTTATACAGTCGTAATTATAAAACTTGATCCATTTGAAAAACGTGTATGTTTATGTTAACATACCACTGCATTTATTTATTAAGACGAAGTGTGTTGATTTGCTATCAAGAAGAGTATGTTAAACAAGTACATTTTGCGATTGTTCCATATAATTTTATGACAATAAAATATTCTTGTTGCTTTTTTTGTAATTAATAATCATAATGTCGTAATATTGTTGTTGGCGAGCTTTGTTTATTTCAATGAATTTGTTATAAGGGCATCTGTTCACTAAAGTACCGGTAGAACCATTTGATAGGCATTGTACAATATTGTATAGGTAGGTACATGTAGTTAGGTAGTATAAAATCAGTAATAAATTGACTTGGGTAACGTTGTAGTGAACAGATATCTTACATTTTATGAATGGTGCGAGACTTAGCCTCTATTTTATACACTTAATCTATTTTATTAATCACTATATATAAAATTTATAGCAAAACATTTTATATATAAAATAATTAAAAAGACAAATTAAAGTGAAAGGTGGTTACCGTAAGTTGTTGTTTTATTTTTAAACTCATGTACATACCTATGTAGGTAAGTATAACCTTAACGTTAAGAGCAGCTGAAGAAGTATTTATCGCTGAGGTGCTTAATTGACTTAACAGTTTCTTGTATTTAGTTTATAATATAGAAAATGAACGCCGTAAGATTTACATTTATGACCTTTAAGTATGTGCATAGCTGATACAGAGAAAATTAATTGCACGAGAAAATTATATCTTATAAGCGACT
Source organism: Catocala nupta (assembly GCA_963675205.1). Lineage (NCBI taxonomy): Eukaryota > Metazoa > Arthropoda > Insecta > Lepidoptera > Erebidae > Catocala > Catocala nupta. Next base: position 10,684,890 of record OY776081.1, read on the forward strand.
ACGATACTTACGAAAGTGTTAGACGGTTTTGTGTCTCTTAAGCCTGGTTCCTGTTTTCCTTAGAAAAAAAAACTATCAACGAAATTTTTTATCCATACGTTCGTAACCAAATAGTAAGTAATAAAACGCAGCCTGTACTTTAACGAACGCAAAATACCTAAGCCTATACCCACATTATTTTTGTTTATTGATAAGTTACAAGTTGAATAGTAAGCAGTCATCGATCAAATATACCAATATATATGGTAATAAATATATAAATATATATATAAATATATAAATATATATATAAATATATATATATATATATATAGTATATTTGATCGATGTAAGCAGTGCAATATTATATCGTCGATTGTCTATATTCTACTCTATGGCAACTGTCTGCTCTCAATGGACGTAGAGAACGAATTACAAGTTTTTAATATAATTTGCACATTAACATATACACGTGCCATCTTTGTTGACATCTATGTACTTACCAGCTTAGCAGTCGCGGATTTTATATAATAATACCTAATTACTTAAATAAGAATTTATTATAGGTATGTAAGTACATAATAATATAAGTATGTTGATAAGTAGGTACATCAAATTCGGTAGTGCTTAAATTATTTATAAAAAAGAATAGTCTATGTTATCAAATTATAAGTGAGTAGGTTTTTTTATTGTGAAGTAGTATAGTTGTTATTTTATTGTGAAGGTTGTATATTGATATACTTACTTAAGGTAAAACAGCATTCATATTATTTTTTTAACTAATTTAAATGTATATTCTCAGCTTATTTCTATATATAGATACACGTTTTATTATACGTGTTTCGAAATACTTGAATAAAGTATATGTTTTATAAAACAGGTTCCGAATTTTAAGACAATATAATAAATTCATTTTGAGTAGGTACGGAGAAAAATGTAACGTGACTTGGTCGGATTTAGTGCCTATAACATAGTTTTATCTATTTAAATACGTGAAACATAAACTTTAAAAATTGCTTAGATGGGGGAGTATGAAAGTTGGCACAGTTAAAGTTTATATGGAGGAGGAGGGGCGAATCCTAATATTTTTACAAAATATGCATTACAAATACATTAAATTAATGAAAAAGCACTTCACGCACACACTCATGCATTTGGCACAAGCAGTCGAAGCGCGTTCGAAGTATTTCGTCATTGTTCGGTTGACTTCATATAATGCTTCGTAACTATGGTTACATACATAGGTATGTATGTGGAGTAAGTGTAGTGTCTAAATAAATGTGATTATAAGGGTATAGTTATAGACAATAAAAACTGTATAAAGATCAAATTTAAAATTTAAATAAATTATAGGCGAGTTTCGACCACTTGACGACCGCTAATAATTATATATAGGTGATATGTAGCATCACCTTAAATGCAAAACACAGAAGCAAATTACAATCCCTAACTTATGACCATGTATGGCTTAGTTGGCAGAGCGATGATACAGTCAGTCGACTTCACAGGTTCAAGCCCTGTTTAAAAAATTATCTCTTCGATTAGACCTCTGTTATAATTTCATGTCAATAATATTGTCAACTTTCATATTATTCGAGTAGAGTAGGTACTGGTAGCCTGCATTGCGGTGTGAAAGTGACTTCACGGATAGCATGGTGTTATAAATGATCGGCTCGCAGCTGCCACTCCACCGAGTATTGTAGGTTCGGCCCTCGCACGGGACAAAACATAATTGTGATTCATAAATTGTTGTTAAGAGTTTAGGTGTTCTTTATGTCCATTGTTTGAATGTTTGTAATCTGCCGCGGTACATGACATGATACTATGCGGGTGTGGGGTTAAAAATATATACATATGAACAGTGGCGTGCACAGGATTTTAAGACAGGGTAGGCAGAAAATTTTAAAAGGTACCTTACCAAACATTTTGCCTGCATATTGGTTTATTGGTTTAGGTTCGTCGTCGTATCGAATAAATTATGATGTGTGTGATTTACCACCTCAAATATACATGAATTGACTGAATTTATGAACATATCAATATGCGGATATTCAAAGTGGCCTTCGGCGCATTTGTCTGATGTTCTGTATTTGCAAAATAAATATCTAACAAAAACAAAAGTCGGTCGTATGTTGTGCGTGTACGGAACTATAAAATTTATATATATTTTTTTATTTATAAATTAAATCTACATGTCTATCTTACAGTAAGAATTTTTACAATACGGAATCGTAAAAGTTAGGAACGCGTTTTATTGTAGTAAGAAGGTTTTTTCTTTTGATGTCATGGAAAGATCTGTAAGTCGTTCCTGGCCTTGTGTATTCCTTAAATAAATATGTATACGTTTTAGCAACGAAAAGGACCTTTCGGTTGAAGCACTGCTCGCGGGAACCGTAACAATTAATTTTGCCAATCGCAGTGCTTCGGGAAAGACTGTATTTATTTTCGTAAAAAGGTTTTATAATTTTATAAATACTAAGGCTTTTGAATTCGGCGATTTTATAAACACATTTGAGCTCATTGATAAGGCGGTCTAAGTTAAAGTTGAATAATAATAATAATAATAATATTCTACCACAAACACACAACACCATCTAGCCCAAACTAAGCAAGGCTTCTACTATGGGTACTAGACAATGGATAAACATACATACTTATATACAATTTTTTTTTGTACATATTAAACATAGAAACCAGACAAAACAGACCAAGACAAACATCCATGTCCATGTACACAAATGTTTGACTTGTGCGGGAATCGAACCCGCTACCTTAGGCGTGGCGGTCGGTTACACTAACCACTACGCCTTCGAGGCCGACATAAATTATAATGAATGATTTATAAACATCTACGAATTGCGTTGCTAACTCAACCGGAAAATTGACATTATAATTATTGAAATTTTCGCACGATAGTAATTTAAAAAACTTTAATTTTTTTAGGTTTTTATAACGGTCGCGACATTCGTTAGATTCAATTTCAATGAAAATCCGCTTAAAATAAATTTTGGCGTCTACAACATTATGTTTCGGTGTTAGCGGCCCTGTTATACTTTTTACGCGTTCAAAAATGATTTCAAACTTAGATCTGAATGTATCCAAAAACAATTCAAATTCTTTAATTTTTCACGCAATAAATTACATCCGATGTTTTTTTTTGCATAACTTCGTAAAGGATATCAGTTTTCGCGAATATTTCATTAAACACATGGATGGAGTAAAAATTGGAATACAAAGTCTTTTAAATTGTATAACAATAAAGAAGCCTGACTTAAAGTCTCGCCATCCCAGGCGCCTACATTTTCCACGATATCCTCAAATAACTCAATTAAATTAGTAAAAGAATTGAAAATCACATTTACAGTATGCGAATTGTAAGTCCACCGAGTGAATCACTTGTTTTTTATCACTGAAAGATAGTTTTAAAAACGCATCGCTTTTTATTACTTGTATACACACACCATCTGAACAACTTTCATAGTGAAGAATTTCCATTTTTCACTCTATAAAAACGTTAAAATTTTAAATGAACTGCGACAACACAAGACAAACAGAACAAATATAAACAATGGCGACTTCTAAGAACTCGCATTAAAACAAAATACCTACGACAAAAAATAATAGTCCTTCAGATAACGTTTGTTGCATAACATTCGTCGTACTTCGGAAATTCTCGTGAACTTTCGTCATGTACGAAGGCCACTGAACACGTCATATAGACTCTGTCTTTTTTGCGTTTGTGTGCGTAAGTTTTAACATTGTGTGACAAATATTTATAGAAACGCACATAGATATTTTTGTGTCCGTCTCGATGCACACATGCAAAGAATTAGGCAATATTAGTTCGTCTATTCCGTCGAATTAGGAGCATTCCAACGCAGCGCTAGTGCAGCCGGTACGCGACAGTTGGCGCTGATATTATGATATAGGTTTTAAGAAATTTTGTTTATCGAAATTAATTATTCGTCGATAAATATAAATATTGGACTTCAAAGTAAAATATAATAAATATTTATCTGAGTTTGAGAGGAGTAGAAGGAGTTAGAGTTGGCAGTGTCTTTTTGTCTTTATGAACCGCACGCCACTGCTTATGAAAGAAAGTATTCATTCAAAATTCAAAGGAACCGTTTTGTAGTTGATGTCAAACTGAGTTGAACAACTGAGGTATTTATGTAGCTATTTATAAAAATAAACCAGTTGGTAAATTATTATCATATAAATCTACATATCATCAGCTTACGTAGATAATTATGGTTATGATAATTAATATGCATAGCAAATGTATACTAATCTATTATTATAGGTAAGTATTGTAAAAATGCTATGTAGGTACTAATCTCACTACTTAATACCTACTTATTATTATTTTTTTTTTGCTCGTCATAATGACCACACTCCGCCTGATGGTAAGCAGTCGTGTGGCCTAAGAGCAGTGGCCTCCACACCGTCCTCATAGCAGCCGAGGCGATGTTGAGGTCTCTACTTTGACGGCCTGAGAAGGTGCTTTTTCACGCCCCGCTTAAAGGACCCAGGATTGAAGGAAGAAGGAAACACGTGCCTTGGCAGAGAATTCCATGCCTTGATCGTTCGGCAGAGGTATGAGGATCCAAACTTGTTGGTACGCGCTCTAGTCGACTCCACCGTGTAAGGATGGCATCTGAGCCCAGCACGCGTTGTTCTGGATAGGAAAGGGGAGGGCGGGATAAGGTGGAATAACTCTTCAGAGCACTCCCCGTGGTACATTCTGTAGAAACATGCCAAAGAAGCAATATCCCTACGGAGTTGCAGAGGTTCCAGTGAACTCGTGACCTCTGGATCTCCGATAATACGGATAGCCCGCCGCTGTAACCTGTCAAGAGCGTCTAGCAAGTACTGCGCGGAACCATCCCAAAGATGAGAACAGAACCTCTCTCAGCAGGTAGAATGCGCTTTTGATATTTCATTACTTTCAACAAAACCTGTCATCCGAAATTATGACACATGTAATAAGTAGGTAGATATATCCAATTTCTAATAATAATATATTGTTGAATACTAAATTTATACTTACTAATTAAAGAATTGAGCACATGAGATAGACACCTTTATTAAGCCCGATTAATTATTAGCGACTCTTGATACAGACATAAGGAAGAAAAGTTACGAGATCTTTGGCCTGTAGACATTACTGGCTTATAATAAATCATTGATCTTATTATAATAAACTATCGATCGGTCAATAGACTAATTGTCAAATGCCTTGACCACCATCATGTTTTTGTGTATTTCTTTACATATTAATAAATATATAAAATCATAAAACAAAGCTATAGCAATAATAATAGTTAATGAAATAGTTAAAGATTTAATATATGTGTAGGTACCTACCTAACAATAGAACAACATACCTACTTATTTTAATAGGCACCAAACAAACAATTATTGTTCACACATATACCTACAATTATAAAAGACTTAAGAGTAGTAGACTTTGAGCGAGTGTGACAATCTTTTATAGGTAAGCACAGCGTGCATGATTTAACAATAAATGTTCAGCAAACATTAATAACAACTACAGTGACAAACTTTAAATACATAACTAAGTTAAAACAATTAATACTTCTAATGTTGTGTACTACATTATTATTTTACAAATATTCTTGTAAATATTGAAAGCATTTTTATGGGTACCTGCGTTTTTTGAAAAAATATCCCTGATACCACATGCACGGTAATGTTATCAAACAGTATTGTAACTCGGCTCTGTCTTTGAAATAATCACCTAAGGCCGAGCGGTACGCAAACACGCGAGAGGGCTGCCCACTACAGTATTTTAATTTCATCTTCCTACTTGCGTTTCTTTCTAGTTTAGTGATTGTAGGTAAATAATTTATTTAGAAAATAAAATTTATTGTGAATTTAATAGGAAGTGTTAAATAAATGTTGTATTATTTGATTAGTAGATTTGATAAAAAACAACCTTATATTTGAGACTGAAAATATTTGCGCCACGACTGAAACGAACGAAAAGCTTTTGTTAAATTTAATAGTATAAAAAAATCCGCATTCGGATAAAGACTTAAATTAAAAATACTTTTGTTTGCAATTGCACTTTGCCATAATTTGCCATCATTATGTAAGTACTTGTACTTATTTTTATCAAATATTCACAAATCGCACACTTATTGCTGAGAAAACCATCTCACCGTTCGTTCGTCACTGCGGCGCGGCGCATTCGCAACTAGTTGTGTACCGAGTGTATACCGACCTCGAGGCGCGTAGGTATGACTAGCGTTCCGTCATTTGTATGAAGATAGAATACTGTTAAATAACATTACCGTGCCACATGCTCCATCAGAATTTAGACACAGACTTCAAAAAAAACTTACCGCTGCCATGCTGCTACGACGTGTGTTATTAGTATAATTGAGTGTTATAAAAGGCGTAAACCGTAAATCAGATCATAAAATCACCTTAACAATTAAAATGAAACATGACGTGTTTATAAACATATAACTGAGCCTAGGTATAAAAAAATTATCACTTGATTGACATTTAGAGCCTAATTAATTATTTATACACATGTATTATAAGAAGTAGTTAATACCATCTGTGTTATTAGTCTAATTGAGTGTTGTAAAACGGTTGCCTAATAATAAAGCCTATAATTAAATCCCTTTAGTATTTTAGAGTATCTCTAATAATAATTACCAAAATATCATAATAATTAATTATGGCGTGATCATAAACATTTAATTACCTCCTTTTTGGCCATCTTGTTACTTAAGTAGCTATATATTCGACAGTACATATTAGGGGTGTTGAATAAATCCCAACTATAGTATTATAAATGCGAATGTGAGTTTGTTTGTTACGCTTTCACGACGCAACTACTCTACCGATCTACAAATAAAAATGTATAAACTTTGTCAAGGGTGCAGAAAAGGATATAGGGTTCCTTTCATCCAGTAAAATGTATTGTTACTAACCTAACCCAACGAACATTTACGCGAGCAAAGCCTGAAGAATTTGGGATAGAGGTCTTTCTTAGGTTTTAGCTACATAAGATAGCTGTAAGCTAGGGAAGGGCACTGGGTATTTTAAAGAAACAAGCAAAGTAATGCTTTTGCAATTTTTTTTCAGACAGGTTTGTTACAAGGGTGTCAATTGTGAACTCCCTGAAACGGAACCACTTTAACATGTCGCACTAGGAATCTAAACCTACATATTCAAAGTATAATATAGTGATTTGACAGAAGAGCAAAACACTAATTCAAATGCAGATAACTTGTTTTTAGGTTGACGTAAAAGCTATAAACAAATTGCGTTAGATAATTAAGTTTGATGTTATCTAACGTTTAACTTATCTTAAGGATATTATTACGTTAGATAGCCTTAAATTAAAATGGTAAATAGCAATAATTAAGTTGTTAGTAAAAAAATATTTGATATCTGTTCATAAACATTAGCTTACGTAGGTAGATAGTGCTCACGACAAAACACAATCTGCTTCAGGGAAAGTTAACTGTATTAGAGCTACTTTGAGAATATTTTCAATTAGGTAAATATCATATAAGTACCTATTTATTTTTACTTTTACATTATGTGGATTGTTAGCCAAACATTGCTGCTGTGTCTACAATTTATAACAACATACTGTTGTTGTAGTTTAGTGTGCAGTGTAGTGTACTGGTGTAGTTCTTGTGATTTGCCAAATGGAAATATTTAATGAATAGATATGTATTATGACTATGACAAAAATATAATAATCAAGGTAATAGGTATTAAGGACCGACATCAATTACAAATACAGTAATAAATAGATACCGTACGTAATTAACCTATAATATATAAAATAAAGTACCTACGCCTGCGTCGATGGTCCCGTAAAGACCCCTAACGTTAGCTTATGCTTACACTTGGTCAAAGAGTATAAATATACTACGGAAACACTTGGTGCAGTCGCGAGACTGCGTTGATTTCTTGCAAAGACTTATTAGAGTTTTCTTTTAGGTAATTCCCTGTAACAACATTAAGTTTACTACTTACAATAGACGACAAAGCTTAAGCGCAAGTGTCGCCCTCTACTGCGTGATGTCTAAAACATTCTGATGTTTTAGACATCACGCAGTATAGAACTAAGTAAATACACCTTTAGTCTTCCAATACTGGATGACTAAAGGACTGACTGGCGTGAATTTAAATTCGTGAATCTGTAAAGAACTCCTAAGTAGCATCTGTAGCGCGTCGGCCAGTCAGCCAGGCGCTTTTGTCGGACTAAGTGCCAGATATATCTTTCTAAAATGTTATTTACGTCTGTGCAATATATATAATATAGAATTTACGGCCATGACTATAAGTGGCGTTATCCTTACCTATGTAGGAACATTACAACTATGTTACCTTAATATTTTAGACGTATTTGCGACCTTAATTGTGCTGAATATTATTTAATATCTACTTTTACTTACTTAGTCATTTAAATCTGTTTACATGTGTGTAAGTATATGTGTATGCTCACACATACTTAATATTGTATTATAAATATTCTCAAATCAAATAAACAAGCATTCTGAACACGCAATCGTAGTTTTCGCTTCACCTACAACTAGGCCACTGGCTCACCAGAAGCAATAAAGTAAACCCCAAGCTACCAAAATATATCAGAAAAGAAAAGACAAACATTCTAAAAACCATTGTTATGGTTTCAGACGCCTGTAAATAGGCAATTAGGTACAATACTTTACACGGATTGTTTTGTAGATAACAGTTTCATAGTATAATAGATACCTATAGATTTAATTGGTTAAAATGTATTTATGGTGTAGCGACACTACTTCTCATTAGGTTTGCATGGTCAGGCGTACCGCGTAACATTGCTTCAGAAATTCACGGCCGTAATAACTGAATGGGAGAGGCTTATTTTCTTATTCTTTTCTTTTTGTGTGGTTAGTTGCCAACCTGTTATCAAAAGTTGTTCAAGCCGTCCGTAGGCCTCTGACATGGCTTAACGACTGCTGTCAATTTGGCAACAACCGGGACCGACTTTGTACGTGCCCTCCGAAGCACGTAGACGCTCAGATGAAATACCACTTAGCGGTCACCCATCTATAGACTGACCGCACCCAGCGTTGCTTAACCTCGCTAAACGTTTACTGATCAGTGAGTGAACTAGATCAGTTAGTCAGATGTTTGTAGAAATCACGCAATAGATGACGTCCATTGCGGTTAAGCTGTATCGTCTACTAGGCATATCTTTAAACTCCATGTTGCTACAGAGAACAACCTAATAAAAAACTCCAATAACACTGCGAGCGTCGACCCAAGATCTCATGATCGGACCAAGCATAAGTTTAAATCTACGTCACGGGTCTTCATTAAAGTAACGAGGCAGGCTTATATACTTTATTTGGTATCAATCTATTGCATTTTTTGTAACTGATGCCAGTCTATAATAATATATGAATGACTAGATTGTGCCCGCGGCATCGCCCGCGTTAATCTAGATTTTGTCAATGAATTACTATACCTCGCGAACAAAACTATTTCTGGATAAAAGATGCTGAAAATGACACACAGAGATTTAGGCTTTTCGGTTTAAAGGAGATGTTTCACTTTTGTACAGGACTCCGGCTATAACTTGTACATCCTCAGGAAACCTGGGAAATGTACCCCTAAATACATTTAGTTAAACAATTCTTTATTAATTACTAGTATTTTCGTTGCGCAAAATAAAATATAAAATATTTGACGTTCGTCGTGCGGACTATCTATTGATAAATTGGTAGATGACATTTATACATAACCTAGAATTCTAGAATTGTCAAAAGTAAAAGAACTCTAAATATTCACCAAAAAATTGATAATTCTTGTAAAAATGAAAGGAAAACGTATGGATTCAGGAAAGTATAATAAGAAACACCAATTCAGTATTGGAATATTTATTATCAGTCAATATGACATTGACAGATAATGTCAAACATAAAACAAAATGTTTCGCTCCGGAGTGCATCCTGCAAAATCAGTATTATATGTATTATAAAAATATATTTTTTACGTTAATTGTTTGTTGAAAATATGTGTATGATAGTTGAAATTAATAAATGATACTCTAAAACATATTTAATGTTAACATATATATTTATATATTATTTTCATTGTTATAATTATAGTACTTTCGTACAGTTTTCTTGTTGAATATAACAGCAATAATATAAAAACGATTCTTTTTAAGCGTAAACCTAATTCGACTTAAATTCAGGAAATAATATGTTTCCCGAATTTTTTGCAAATTTTTGGCTGATAGTACATTTCATAACCGAAAATGAAACATCTCCTTTCATGATGATAGGTCGAGTAGTTAAGACGTGAAAGGTTAATTATAATTATAACATTAGTTAGAATTAGGCTATTTAGTTATAATTTATTATAAATCATTTTCATTTGGCAACTCACAAGAACTTGCTCACCTACACCAGTAACAGCCTGCTGTAGTTGTTGTAAGTTCGGCAAGGAAACTTCGCAAAAAAGGAAGTTATTTAAAAAAAAATTATATAGTAATTAATTGTTAATAGTCACAAAATAGGTGTGATAAAGTTTACTTTTATTGAAGCAGATTGTGTTTTGACTAAGAATTATTTACCTACGTAAACTAATATTTATGAATAGATGTTCAAAGGTCTTTATGTACATACATACATACATATTAAAGCACACCATTGCTATTTACAATTTTAATTTGATTTTATCTAATGTTATCATATCCTTAAGATATGTTAAACGTAAGATATCAAACTAAATCTTATCTAATATAGAATTTGTTTACCTATATCTATAGCTTTTACGTCAACTTAAAAACAAGTTACCTGAATTTGAATAAATATTTACTCAAAGTCAAAAATAATTTATTCACTTAGGTCACAAAGTAACACTTATGAACGTCAAATGGGTTAGTGAGTTTATTATATTTACTGAATTTACATTTATGTTAGTTGCAAGGTTCAGGCAAAAGGTTGAGCCTATGAGAAGATACCTGCAAGAAACTCAAGGCCACTCTTTTAAATCGCCATCAACTTATAATTTCAGTATTTTACAACTCATTTATGTACCAGGTGTTGCAGTCATTATGCCATATGTCACTGTCCATATAAAACTAAATTCTAAAATAAAGAAAAGTTGGTAATATTATGTAAAAAGCATTTGAGATTTGAAATCATATTTATCAGTACGTAGCCATTTGTAATAGACAGTAGTATGGCATGAGGACGCATAAACTTACACTTTGTGACATGAAAAGGTAGTTCGTGACTAAATGTAGTTAAAACAAAATTTACGTTAATACTTATAAAGTTTGTGTAAAAGAAAAGAAAGATACTTTAACACCACCAAATAAACACGAAGTACCTTCACATAACTAAATTGACTTATATAATACATACATTGTTTGAATCCTGTATGAAACAAGCAACTAGTTCCATGAGTTTTTATCATTTAAGTAATCATTGATTGAATAATAGCCCTTCCGGATAAGCTGACTTTTAACAGCACTTTTAAATTTTAGTAAAGGTAAATTTATAATATCAATCGGTAGTTTATTAAAAAAGCGTATACTGAGTCCCGCAAATGAATTGTGAACTTTATGTAAACGATGATACGGACCTACCAACTTATGCTTATTTCTAGTGTTTAAGTTGTGAATATCACTATTCTTATTATATAAGTGAATATTATGTTTTATAAACATAATATTCGTAAATATATATTGCGACGCAACAGTAAGTATACCAATTTCTTTAAAACGCTCTTTCAGGGAAACTCGTGGGCCTAAATTATAAATGCTACGTACTGCACGCTTTTGAAGAATGAAAATTGTTTTAATATCAGCTGCCTTACCCCACAATAGTATGCCATAGGACATAAGTGACATAACGCTGTGAAAATAACTAAAATATACTAGTCTCGCAGTATCTATATCAGTAAGCTGTCTTACTTTCCTAACCGCGAATGCTGCTGAACTAAGTCTCCCTGCAAGACACGATATTTGAGCGCCCCACTGAACTTTATCATCTAAAGTAATGCCTAAGAAAACTGTGGATTGTACAAATGTTACTGTTTCATTATTTAAATTAACGTTTATGCTAGGACTCTTTATATTAGGCAATGTAAACTTAATACATTTTGTTTTTTTTGAATTGAGTAGTAAATTATTCGCCGTGAACCAGTCCAGGACTTGCGCGAGTGAAGAATTAACACCCTGTAAATTTGGTGCCTTACGGTCTACTTTAAAAATAAGTGATGTGTCATCAGCAAATAATACAATGTCGCACAAATTCTGTACGAAGAACGGCAAATTATTCACGTACGCTAGAAACAGAAAGGGTCCTAAAATTGAGCCCTGTGGCACGCCCATTGCGACTGGTAATCCAGAAGATCTACTTCCGTTGATTTCAACGTGTTGTAATCTATCGCTTAGGTAAGAACCAACTAGGTCGAGTGCAGCATTTCGAATTCCATAATGCCTGAGCTTTCGCAATAACGTTTGATGTTCAACGCAGTCAAAGGCTTTTGAGAGATCACAGAATACGCCAATGGCATCTTGCGAATTTTCCCAAGCAGCAAAAATATGTTTTAAAAGTGTAACACCCGCATCTATTGTAGATCGACCCTTTCTAAAACCATATTGTTGAGTATAAAATAAGTTGTTTACGTTAAAGTGGCTCTCTAATTGCTGTAATATAATTTTCTCAAATATTTTACTTATAGCAGGTAATATAGAAATCGGTCTGAAATTACATGGATCACTTTTACATCCATTTTTAAATAATGGTATTATTTTGCTACATTTCATTAAATTTGGAAAAATGCCCACATCAATGCATCCGTTGAATATTGCAGCTAGGTGTGGCGCTACGTTATCAATAATACTTGTAATTAATTTCATAGAAATACCCCACAAGTCAGCTGATTTTTTTGAATTAAGTGACTTAAATACTTTGAAATTAAACTACTATATACGGATTTTATCGCGTTGTTTATTTATCACTGTATTACAAAATTTTGAAAATATTACTCTACTACTACTATTGATTTTATTTGACTAATTTATAAGCTAATAAAATTATTTATACTATTAAATCTATTTATTTTTGGTTTACACTTTCCCCGACGTTTCGGTTGCTTTTCAGCAGCCATGGTCACGGGGAGACTAAGATGGTAGTTGTCTCAATGTTCCAGTGTAGTTATTTCAAAGTACCTGAACATAATTTAATTATTGGTGTTTCTATTTACGCAGAATGAGCTCAAAGTATCATGAAGTCTAGCTGTGGTTTGTTTCTTCTTGGGTTTGACTATTTGAAGTACTGGATCCCAAGCTGGTGGTACATTCCAACCATCTTCTCTATTGAAATTGGGATGTTTTTTGATCTCAATAGCCTCGCGAAGCATCCTTGGCAGGAATCGGTGTTCTTTAGCGAGAATCTGTGGTTTGTCAAATCTCAGGTAGTGGTTGGTCCCCTGTTGTACGTGTTCACACACAGCAGACTTCAACGAGCGTTTGTGTTTCACGTCAGCTATGTGTTCTTTTATGCGGGTGCCTATGCTTCTCTTGGTTTGACCAATGTATGAGAGTCCGCAGTCACAATCTATTTTATAGACCCCTGCATCTTGTAAAGGTAATTGGCACTTGACGGATGGTAAAAATTGACTTATCTTCGTTGGCGGCTTGAAGTATGTGTTGATTGAAGCTCGCTTCAAGATGTAGCCAATCTTGTCAGTGACACCCCTTACATAAGGCAGTATAGCAGGCTGGCGCTCGACTGTTCAATAGTAGTAGTAGAGTAATATTTTCAAAATTTTGTAATACAGTGATAAATAAACAACGCGATAAAATCCGTATATAGTAGTTTAATTTCAATAAAGTAGTTTAGTTTCAATAGGTATAGTATTTATAGGTTTGTAACTCTATCATAGATTTAGAAGAAACTTGGTACACAGGTGCACAATGCCTTGAATAAATACTTATGTTACTTTTATCCAGATAATCCTAAAGGGGCTATAGCTAGCTAATACTGATTTCCTATATGATAATGATAAATCTCAATGTAGCTCTGTTAATAAACAGAGCTTTGTTCAACGGTAAACCGTTGAACAAATTTTGATGTAATTTGGGATAGTGTACTTCAAGGTAGCTTTAAGCTAGGGAAGGACACTGCTTATTATAAAGAACCAAACAAAGTAATGGTTTACAGCTATCATTAGCATACAATAAAATCACATAAAAGAACACATAGCTGACGTAAAACACAAACGCTCGTTGAAGTCTGCTGTGTGTGAACACATACAACAGGGGACCAACCACTACCTGAGATTTGACAAACCACAGATTCTCGCTAAAGAACACCGATTCCTGCCAAGGATGCTTCGCGAGGCTATTGAAATTAAAAAACATCCCAATTTCAATAGAGAAGATGGTTGGAATGTACCACCAGCTTGGGATCCAGTACTTCAAATAGTCAAACCCAAGAAGAAACAAACCACAGCTAGACTTCATGATACTTTGAGCTCATTCTGCGTAAATAGAAACACCAATAATTAAATTATGTTCAGGTACTTTGAAATAACTACACTGGAACATTGAGACAACTACCATCTTAGTCTCCCCGTGACCATGGCTGCTGAAAAGCACCCGAAACGTCGGGGAAAGTGTAAACCAAAAATAAATAGATTTAATAGTTTAAATAATTTTATTAGCTTATAAATTAGTCAAATAAAATCAATAGTAGTAGTAGAGTAATATTTTCAAAATTTTGTAATACAGTGATAAATAAACAACGCGATAAAATCCGTATATAGTAGTTTAATTTCAATGAATAACATTCGCGTAAACAGAAGACAATATTATGTAAACTACTTTATATGGATTTTATCGCGTCGTTTATTTTTAAAACACCTTTATTACCTACATAATTTTGAACTATAACACTACTATTATTGAACTGTACTATGTATAATTTAAGCTATTTAAATTAATATAAAAGTAGGTATTTACATTTGAGTTTACACTTTGCTCCCACGTTTCGGTTGTTTTGCCATGTAGTAGCCATGGTCACGGGGAGACTAAGATGTTACAAGTTTAATTTCAATGTATAACATTCGCTTAAACGTAAGACTACTACACCTA
Organism: Catocala nupta; assembly: GCA_963675205.1. Lineage (NCBI taxonomy): Eukaryota > Metazoa > Arthropoda > Insecta > Lepidoptera > Erebidae > Catocala > Catocala nupta. The sequence goes on from OY776081.1 coordinate 10,700,026, forward strand.
TTTCAAACTCAGTATATCCCCAGAACCGGACCTAGCCATAAACAATGTTTTCCTTGTAATATTTATAGCATCAATACATTATTATTTATATAACACCAATAACTTGTACTACCGAATATAAATACTTAGTTACAAGATAACAAGGTGGTAATTAAATGTTTATGATCATCTTTTATTAGGAAGTGTTGATAAATGGTAACTCTTACATACTATGGTGATTTAATTATGGGATTTATTATTATTAGTCATTTTACAACATAAAATTTGACTTTAATTAGAGAGATAACCTAATAGCATGTACAGTTGGCCAAAAAGTGGTCTACCAGTTTTGAGAAAAGTTTCTGCGGGATCTAATTATCGCTAAGGTTGGCTTTTCTAACGTGACACATGGTACGAGTATGACGTAAATATATTACATAATAATATAAAGAGAGCAATGGTCTCTGTCATAATATAATTGCAAGGGGAAATTGACCTTATTGTTTTCAAATGAACCTCAACCGTAGGGTGGTAGACCACAGTTTTGATTGATTGAACCAGGATCGGACAGGACAGATGAGTGTGTTGGTACAAGTGCCAACAATATTTTATTTTGTTTTTTTTTTGGACGTGGATGATATGTGTTGGACCATGTAAAAAAAGCTTAAGGAGATACTTTCTCACAACAAAACGGTATTTTGTGGTGCATGACTATTACGGAATGGAAGATATATAGTGTGATCGTAAATTACGTCGCCCAGAGTGCTATAAAATTACGGATACGTAATTTAATGATTATTTTATAAATTAAAATCTTCATTGTAGAGTAACTAGGCGAAGGGCACAAACGGAACCCCGAAAGCCTGATAAAAATGAAGTTAAATAAAAAACGTAAGATTGACTAAGTTCCTACGTTACCTGTAGTTGAAATGCAATTTTTATTTTATACGATGCCTTCTCTTTAAAGTTACCAGCGTTAGGTACCAAAGAGATCCAAATTAAAATACTACTTTCCGTGTACTACCAACATTAATTTCATGCTAATAATAGCTGTAATCCATGACTTTGACATCCACTTTACCCTAAACCCCAAAAGTTCATCGAATCAGCAGTTTAGCTGTGATAACGTAAAATTGATATACCTATATATATATATACAGGGTGTCCAAGAACCTGGCGTCCAACTGGATTCCCACGATGCCCCAAGTTCTAACAGTACTCAGAAAAATATTTTAAAAAATCCACCCCATGTACTTACAGAATTATACTGATTTCAAAAAAAAAGGGGAAATGAGCACCCTGTGACATACTTTTGAATGCTGTGACTGCTAATGCTGATAATTTCGATATTTCTTGGAGGTTTTGTAATCTAGGGTATTGCTGTGTCTAAATAGAATGTAAAAATAAAGTACTTATTGTACCATTTTAAAATAAAATATTATTTTAACTAAAGGTGATATGGAAAACTATTGAATTTCGCAACTTTGACCGACTGTAGTGTAAAAAAAATGTACCAAAATAGTATGGCAAGTGACGTCAAATTTTGACGCGTTTATTCCTCTTTTTAAAAAGGTATAATACTTACACATTAATTTGAAAAAAAAAAATTTTGATAATATTTTTACTCAACAACCCAATTTTTACGATGTCTTACAGAATTCTTAGAAAGAAAAATTTACGACGAATTGAATCTAACCTCTAAAGAATTACTGTTGTATGCTCATAAAAATAACAACAGGCCTCTCAAAAAACAGGTTAGACCGTAAGGGACGGTATGTGCATGCATCTCACCATAGTGATTCGTTATTACAACAGGAGGGAGCAAGACAGAAACTATCTTTGCGATTTGCTGGTTCTTCTTTATGGTACCCCATTATTCAGGTAAGAGTGAGGGAGAAAAAGGTTAGAGGTGCGAGTGAGATAGATAGTGACGCTATCTGGGATCGTGCTATTTAGGATAACAGTACGGTCAGTACGCGTCACTGCCTCCTGCCGTTACTACGCACCTCTCTCTTATTGTTACCATTGATCACGTACTACGATTTAAAGCTTTGTTTATTGGACTCGATTACTCTTTGTGCTCTGGACTTTGAAACGAACTCTTTACGACGACCTTTGCCTGTGTTTGGACAGTTTGTGTTTTGTGTGTGCTACCATGGCGACCTACACTCCGCAAGAATACGCAAATATGCACTACATTTATGGAGAATGTAGAGGTAATGGACGAGCTGCAGCGAGACTTTACAGAGAAAGGTATCCGAGGGCTACGCGATATCCCGACCATCGAGTTTTCATTAATGTGCACAGATCACTATGTGACGGGCGGTTCCCCAATCAAGTAGCTGGTGAAGGACGACCCGTAAATGACTTCATACGCGATGAAGTTTTAGAGGCGGTGTCGGCAAATCCAAGCATCTCTGTGCGAGGAATAGAAGCTGATACGGGGATACCGAAGAGCACAGCACACAGTATTCTCCAAAAAGAAGAATATCATCCGTACCACGTACAGCGAGTGCAAAGTCTTTTACCTCGAGACTATCCGAGCCGAGTCGCGTTTTGTGAAACAATCCTGCAAAAACATCGAGAAGACGAAAACTTTATCGACAAAATTTTGTGGTCAGATGAATCTACATTTAAGAAGGATGGCTACATGAACCTACACAACTTGCACGAGTGGCATGTGGAAAATCCGCACTTGATGCGAGAAGATAGATCCCAGTACCGGTTCAAAGTGAACATGTGGACCGGTATTCTCTGTGGGAATATTATTGGTCCATTTGAGATGCCCGAGAATTTGACTGGCGAATCATATTTAAATTTTCTTCAAAATGATTTGCCAAACTTACTAGAAGAGACCCCACCAGATATGTGGTTCCAACACGACGGCTGTCCAGCACATTTTCGCGTATCCGTTAGAGAGTTTTTGGACGAGCAATACCCGAACAGGTGGATTGGGCGATCAGGAACAATCCCGTGGCCAGCCCGCTCACCTGACTTAAATCCGCTGGATTTTTTTTTCTGGGGAACTATGAAGGAGCTCGTTTATGCGAAGCCCATTAATGACATCGCTGACCTTCGTGAGAAGATAACACAAGCAGTGCAGGTGATACGTCAAAAAAGTTACTCGCGAAACATAAAGCGGTCCTTTTTAAGGAGAGTGAGAGCTTGTATTGCCGCGGGTGGTCAACATTTTGAACATTTATTGTAATAAAATATCTTTAAACTAACATTCTTTGCTTTTATTCTACTGGGAACCCATCTACCTGTGTGTATTTCCTTCTTGCTCACTCTTGGAACCGAAGTAAATAATAGTAGTAACATAACAGTTTCTAAGATAAGAAAGGGTCCGACAGTTACCGTTAGTAGGTAGGCACTTCGTAAAAATTGGGTTGTTGAGTAAAAATATTATCAAAATTTTTTTTTTCAAATTAATGTGTAAGTATTATACCTTTTTAAAAAGAGGAATAAACGCGTCAAAATTTGACGTCACTTGCCATACTATTTTGGTACATTTTTTTTACACTACAGTCGGTCAAAGTTGCGAAATTCAATAGTTTTCCATATCACCTTTAGTTAAAATAATATTTTATTTTAAAATGGTACAATAAGTACTTTATTTTTACATTCTATTTAGACACAGCAATACCCTAGATTACAAAACCTCCAAGAAATATCGAAATTATCAGCATTAGCAGTCACAGCATTCAAAAGTATGTCACAGGGTGCTCATTTCCCCTTTTTTTTTGAAATCAGTATAATTCTGTAAGTACATGGGGTGGATTTTTTAAAATATTTTTCTGAGTACTGTTAGAACTTGGGGCATCGTGGGAATCCAGTTGGACGCCAGGTTCTTGGACACCCTGTATATATATTTACAGGCGTATCTGTTATCACATTCATAATCTATGTTAGTTGATAATATATAGATTCATATGATAATTATCTGATTGGTTTATGTTTATAAATAGCTACTTATCTAGAATACAGATGTTTAATTCTTCTCATTTACGTAGTGGTCAGAGTTGGTGAATTATAAGATTTCATGTGTAGTCAAGATGTGTATTTTTTTTACTATTATTAATTGTTGATATGAGTTGTCAAATACATACTGAAATTATATTTAATTGGCAATTTTCTTTTTTCATAGGCTCAAACCCTTTGCCTGAACCTTGCAACTAACGTGGCTTACATTTAAGTTAGTAATAACTTAATGTAGCTTCAGTAACTTAGTAAACTCACTGACCTATCTTTTTTGACGTCGTTCATAAGTGTTACTTAATGACCTAAATAAATAAATGAATTGTGACTTTGAATTTATTAAATTGTTAGTCAACACGATAATAGTATGAACGATGTACAGTCAACGACATAAGCTTCCGAATTTTTCTGTCATACAAAGTAATCACGGTTCTCACGTATTTACAACAGCTACAGTTGAAGGATAGTAAATTTAATGATAATTAATAAATACATTATAATAATTAGATTAATATTAATTTATACAATAATATTAGAAATTAATTCAATGTCTAACTACTTATCTTGCTGACACTAGAAGTACAGTCAGAGACATAAGACATCTTTATGCAACTACATAAAGATGTAACTAACCAGTGTCAAGAGTGTAAGTTTTCCTGGTTGTAACCAGTTCGGTTGTAATATAACTCCGACATTACTATCTTCCTTAGGTTTAGTCGGAGCCTGGTTGGCTATGCTACCCCAAAAATGCCTGGTGGACAACCTAAGGAGTTAGGACTCCGTTCAAAATTCTGGGTTGTATGTAGGCAATCATTATTCATAGTCCAGGAACTTCCTAAAAAATAATCTAAATACAATTTGATTGCCAGTTTTAAAAAAAAGGAACAAACGAGAGCAGCTTTGCGCAGTCACCAAGGGAAAGCGGCTGGCAAAAGAGCGATTAATTATGTAACTACATTAATGAGTTAACGGTATATAAGGGAGATACATGTATTGTTGTTGTTGCTGTTGTTTGTTGTTAGATACATGTATTAACAATAAAGGTATAGAAATATTTATATATTAACTCTCGCATCACTATATTTACGTTAATGTTATCTAAGTAGTTAAAGTATTCATTAATATCTGTATATAATATATTAATATCTGTGTCCGGTAATTAATGGATAACCTTAAAATGTCTTATAGTAGAACTGAAGGCCGTCTAGAAAAAAATAAAAATAAAAAGTGCAAGCTATATTAGCATAGCATACTTTTGACTGTCTATCTATTAGCATAATTAGTGTTCAATAATAAAACAACAAAAAACCGATGGATCATTCATTTATGGTCGTAGTATACAAGAAAGTTATACATGGTAATAAAAAAAACATATCTCGGGTAATAGTTAGGATAGATTTTTTTTCATATTTTTTCTGGACGGCCCTTCAGTTCCACTATAAGACATTTCCAGGTTATCCATTAATTACCGGACACCCTGTATAATATAAACATTAATTATTTATTTCATATTTCCGTCTAAAAAGTTCATAGTTCGTTTGTGATATAATTTTTGTGTTATATTATATGTCTTTTTTAATTAAAATTATTAATACCTATCGGTTTATTTTATTTCAAACGCTAATAAAATCAATACCAAGTTATTTTAACTATTTATGTTTCACCACAATTTCGATTACTTTTCAGTAGTCATGGTCATGAATAATCTAAAGTGGTATACGTCTCAAATTTCAAGTGAGAAGTTGTTTCAAAGTAGGTTGGCTCTCGAACATTGCAACATAGCAGTAATATGAATATGAATAATTATTGTAATTGATCAAATACTTTTATAATTTTAATAACTGAGCTAGCAGCTACATAGTTTTATTGCTGACATTTCACACTGTACATTTCAATCATTTTAGTACATCCTAATTTCAATACTGTTAAAATTAGAATTCTTTTTAAATTACAATAGCCCCCTGAACATTCTTAATGTGAACCGATTTTCGTTTTTTTTATGAGTAGGTGTGGTTTGAATCTTAGGTAAGTAGTGTTTGGTAGAAGGCTAACCGTCTTCCGTGCGTTTATTTACAACAGGCTTCGTCGAGCATTCATTTAATATCAGCTATATGTTTATCTGTATTAAAGTACACCAACTACCTCTAAAACTACCTTTACATAATGCAGGACTCTATAGCCACGGAATTTTTAGGAAGTAGTCGGGATTTGATAGGTTGCTGAGTACTTATTTTCATTCGTAACTTGTAGTATGCTTTGATTGCATACGAGGCAGGCGTTTGACTTTGGCTGGTTTTCTCGGGATCTGTATCGGCGGCACGGCTGGTAGAGGTTTCCGTTTCGCGATACTTGCTTATCATCTGGATTGAAGTTCACTATCCAAGGATTGTTTGTTATAGAACCCGTGGGCACTCTAAAACCATTACAGATTTTCGGTAGTTGTCTGATATTCAGGATGATTATAAACTTAACGTATTTAAAGCTAGAATAGTCAAATTCATAAAGCAATATGTAACTAATCATACATTACACATACTTACATTTATACTATACATAGATAATTATTTAAAAGAAAAAGATCGAAGATGGTAACACGACATAAATTAATAAAAGGAAATTTACTTTTCTGATTTGGTCACACATGTGATTTTCCTTTCTTTTTTAATTTATTGACTACACCCGCACTGTGTCGCGGTAAATTTTACAAAAATCCTAACGGACTCAATAAAAACCCAGACTCGGAATAACCAATTCTGGATAACACAAATTAAAACGATGGTTAATGCAATTAAACCATTATTAATAATTCTGTATATTGTTAGCTTTTATTCTAAAGTATTTTTTTGTAAATTTCATTCTTTGTGGTAGCGTTATCTGCGTTATGCACTAAATAATCTCGTTCGCTTTTATATAGCGAAGAGGAGGATCGATGGCTGGATGCGGCCCTGTGGTAATCCCGAACGATTACTACTTATTGTGATTCGTCGACCTTGACTCCGTAGATGTTGGTAATTGATTTGTTGTCAAAGTACCTAATACAAATGTGTAAAATTTGTTAACTTATTATACTTGCATACACGCATAGTCGTACGCTTATAACTCAGAATGGGTAGGCAGGGTGCATTACAGTATTACCTACATTTTCCCATATTTGTTTTACGTCCCACGTAATAAAGGGCAAGGCAAGGCAAATGAGCCTTATGGGCACAGTTTCATACTCCATATTGCTACTAACAATTTATTTACAGAAAAGCCAATTACACTTTCTTCGACCCGGATATCGGATATAACCTCTTGTATAGTAGTCGCATTCACTCGTGCTGCGACACTGAGATTGAGTTATATCTATTTTACAAAATACTTGAATAAAAATAACAACATCCGCGCGGATTGTTGGAACATTACACTTTATTGCTTACCTCCACACCAAATGATACAATAATTTGAAACCTATATTTTGTTCTGCCAATTTTTTTAACAGAATCTGCAGTTCATACAAACTGAGACAACTAAACAAAAAATCGTATATCATCGGCTTGACTGTTATTCTGAGAACAGGTAGGTATAGCTGTCTACCAATAATATATTTTTCAAAAATCACATTTTTTACGTAGTTACGATGTTTTAGGTTTATTCGGCTCGACAGTAATACAAATTTATTATACATTAACATTCATGGAAAACAGACCTAATTTGTTATTAACATAATATTTATATTAAATTACGTTTTAAAAATCATTCTATTTATTGGCAACGCGGACGCATATGAATAAACATGGTTTTGAAAAAGGTGGAAGGACACATATTACGATTAATTACTTAAGTATTATATATACAGAGAGTCTCATAAATAATAGATAATCCTAAAACATCTCCTATTACAGCTATTGAGAGTCCAAAACAAAATATTAAACGCAATAATGTCGTATTTACTCGACATATAATAAGGTATCATACCATTCTAAAATATGTCTTAAAAAATACCTATTTTTAATATTTTTATTTGAATTCATGGTAAGTAGATAATTATATACAAAAGCAAAATATTGTGAAAATACTATTTAAAAACCTTTCTAAAGACAACTAGCTGGATTGTCTTTTCTTGCTTTTATGTTATTTTCGGTGATCAATAGCTCTATTATTAGGGGTTAAAGTATGAAATTGCCGATTTGTACTGAATAATTGAAACACGTTTTTTTCTAAGCTGTGCCATATTTATTTAATCGAAGTATTTACCCTCATTATCTATACATTGCTGCCATCTAAACGGAAGTTAATTTATGCATTTACGATAGAACTCCGGGGATCTAGATTCGACAAACTGTGTAAGATTTTTTTATATGACGTAGAAAATTATCCAAATCACGAAAAAACTGGTAGTCCGTTGGAGCAAGGCCTGGCGAGTACAGAGCATGACGTATGGTTTCTAACTGCAGCTTCTGTAGAGTTACAACGGTATCTCGTGCAGTGTGAGGTCTTGCTTTATCATGGAGCAATAATAATGAAGATCGTTTCACGAGTCAGGGCTGTTTCACTGCCAGTTTCGCCATCATTGTTCAATGTTTGGCACAGTAAACATTTGCTGTTATTGCTTGATCAGACCTGAGAAAGTTTTATTGGTAAGCTTTGCTTTAGAGCACTGTTTGACCTGGGGTCAGCCATTGCATTTTTCGCTTATGGTTATCATAAAGAGTCCACTTTTCGTCACATGTTACAATTCGATCCAATATTCCTTCATTTCTGTACCGATTCAACAAGGCTACACAAGTTTCAACACGCATTTCTTTCTACAAATCAGACAAATCATGAGGCACCCATTTTTCATATTTTTATCTTATTGATTTGATGGAAATGAGCCAATATTTTAGGTAGGGTAACGTTAAAACATGCCGCTAATTCCTGGGTAGTTTGACTCGGATCGGTTGCCACCATCTTCTTTAATTCAGCGTTAATCACCTGTGTGGGCGGTCTTCCACGTGGTTCGTTCTTCAAGTCGAAGTTTCCATTACGAAAGCGTTTAAACCAAAAACGCACGGTGCGTTCATTAGCAGTCTCTTCTCCAAACGCAGCGTTGATATTGCGTGCCGTTTCTGCCGCGTTAGCTCCGCGTCGGAACAAGTATTCAAACATGGCTCGGATTTTCGAAAAAGACAATTGAAGGTCGAAAATCAAATAAAAGTAGAATCTTATAGGTATCATGTGAAAAAAGATTCACTCGAAAATCTCACACCATGAAGGTTTTATGTCAATTCGAAGAATCTATTATTATACAACGGCAACTTCATATTTTAACCCATATTTTAAGGTGTTTTAAGATTACCCTCTCTTTATGGGACTTTACGTATATTTGGCTAAATAATTAGTATAATGTAGAAACTAGTAAAATTAAGTAAATATCAACTTGACTTGACGGCGATATTGAGACTCTGTAATTTAGATTTTGTAACAAATTTTATGAAAATCTGTCAATGTACTGACTTTTTGGCCTCTACAGTTGTATTATAGTAAGATTGTTCGGTCCATATGGAGTTTTAAGAACGTGCAGCAACAAGGCCATTCTTTACCCTGTGATAATAATTTGTGATCTTATAGATTAACGTGGTATGGTACACGCTAAAATTAAATGCAGTGCGTTATTAGTGAATAAAATAGATGGAACAATCACAGAAATGTAGGTAACATTTTCTTTGATATTTGTGGTATCTTTAACGTGTGTTATACTTTTGAATACCAAATCATCAGGCACATCGGAACACTTATATTCAGGACGTAACGTAACGTAGAAGGCGGTAGTGCGGATTAACTTATTTTATTGGTTTCCCATACGTTAACGCTTCAGGTAGCACCTAATTTTCGTAATTGGATATCGTTTAAGGTTTGCTTCAACATGCTCAAATACAAGTATACATTAAATAACACGTACTCGATATAGGTAAAATCACGCTACGTGACATAGGAGTAAAACAGTCAACATAAACGTAGGTTATAGCGCGTACAGCTCGTTATGAATAAAGCTGAAAGGTTTATTTGAGTTTTTGTATGAACGCGCTTATTATAAGAACAAATAGTAAGATTAAGAAAAATTTTAGATAGCCCATGACGTTTTTTGTTTTAAAATATTGTTATTCATTGTTATTTGTAAATTTAATCATTTATGAAAATAATTTTGAAATGTTGGTTAGTTATTAAATATTTGACGATATTGTCATAAATATTGTCTTCTGTTTACGCGAATGTTATTCATTGAAATTAAACTACTATATACGGATTTTATCGCGTTGTTTATTTATCACTGTATTACAAAATTTTGAAAATATTACACTACTACTACTATTGATTTTATTTAACTAATTTATAAGCTAATGAAATTATTTAAACTATTAAATCTATTTATTTTTGGTTTACACTTTCCCCGACGTTTCGGTTGCTTTTCAGCAGCCATGGTCACGGGGAGACTAAGATGGTAGTTGTCTCAATGTTCCAGTGTAGTTATTTCAAAGTACCCGAACATAATTTAATCATGGGTGTTTCTATTTACGCAGAATGAGCTCAAAGTATCATGAAGTCTAGCTGTGGTTTGTTTCTTCTTGGGTTTGACTATTTGAAGTACTGGATCCCAAGCTGGTGGTACATTCCAACCATCTTCTCTATTGAAATTGGGATGTTTCTTGATTTCAATAGCCTCGCGAAGCATCCTTGGCAGGAATCGGTGTTCTTTAGCGAGAATCTGTGGTTTGTCAAATCTCAGGTAGTGGTTGGTCCCCTGTTGTACATGTTCACACACAGCAGACTTCAACGAGCGTTTGTGTTTAACGTCAGCTATGTGTTCTTTTATGCGGGTGCCTATGCTTCTCTTAGTTTGACCAATGTATGAGAGTCTGCAGTCACAATCTATTTTATAGACCCCTGCATCTTGTAAAGGTAATTGGCACTTGACGGATGGTAAAAATTGACTTATCTTCGTTGGCGGCTTGAAGTATGTGTTGATTGAAGCTCGCTTCAAGATGTAGCCAATCTTGTCAGTGACACCCCTTACATAAGGCAGTATAGCAGGCTGGCGCTCGACTGTGGCTGGCTTTTCTTGGGATCTGTGACAGCGGCGCGGCTGTTGGAGCTTGTTGTCTTGCAGTACTTGCTTGACATGTTGAAGCTCGGCGTCCAGGTGTTTCTTGTCACAGATCCCGTGGGCTCTCTGAAACAAAGACATTCCCACGGTAGCTAACTGTTTAGGATGGTGGTGAGATTCACCGTTCAAGTACCTATTTGTATGGGTCTTTTTCCTATATACAGTGTGGCTCAAAGTATGATCAGGATTCCTGATGACAAGTACATCTAAGAATGCTAATGAATTATTTGCCTCTAATTCCATAGTAAATTGGATGTTGTTATTAATGGAATTAAGATGTTCTAGGAATACACTAACACTATCTGTTGGTAATATGGTAAAAGTATCATCTACAAACCTCTTATAAATCCTGGGTGTGATGGGGGCAGTCTGTAAAGCTCGAGCCTCGAAGTCCTCCATATATATGTCGGCAACAACAGGCGATACTGGGGAGCCCATTGCCACACCATCGACTTGTATGTAGAATTTATTGTCCCACAACAGATAGCCAGTTGTTAAGCAATGTTTAAGTAGTTCTGCATATTCCTCAGGCATATTGTACTCTATTAGCTTCCTTTTAGTTATTTCAATACAGTCATGTACAGGTATGCATGTAAATAATGACTGTACATCAAAATTAACCATTGTTTCATTGTTAGTGAGACATAGGTGTTTAATCTCACTCACAAAATGGTATGAATCCTTTACATGTGCTCTCGAGTTGCCTCTGAGTGGTGAGAGTATCTTCGCTACGTGCTGAGCCAGTCTGTAAGTTGGTGTGTCGATCTGACTCACAATAGGACGTAGGGGAGCGTTTTCCTTGTGTATTTTTGGTAACCCATACAGCTTTGGAGGTTTTACGCAAGCTGGTATTAATTGTTTAACGTCTAGTCTAGTCTAGCTCCGTCAAGTGCCAGTTACCCTTACAAGATGCAGGGGTCTATAAAATAGATTGTGACTGCGGACTCTCATACATTGGTCAAACTAAGAGAAGCATAGGCACCCGCATAAAAGAACACATAGCTGACGTTAAACACAAACGCTCGTTGAAGTCTGCTGTGTGTGAACATGTACAACAGGGGACCAACCACTACCTGAGATTTGACAAACCACAGATTCTCGCTAAAGAACACCGATTCCTGCCAAGGATGCTTCGCGAGGCTATTGAAATCAAGAAACATCCCAATTTCAATAGAGAAGATGGTTGGAATGTACCACCAGCTTGGGATCCAGTACTTCAAATAGTCAAACCCAAGAAGAAACAAACCACAGCTAGACTTCATGATACTTTGAGCTCATTCTGCGTAAATAGAAACACCCATGATTAAATTATGTTCGGGTACTTTGAAATAACTACACTGGAACATTGAGACAACTACCATCTTAGTCTCCCCGTGACCATGACTGCTGAAAAGCAACCGAAACGTCAGGGAAAGTGTAAACCAAAAATAAATAGATTTAATAGTTTAAATAATTTAATTAGCTTATAAATTAGTTAAATAAAATCAATAGTAGTAGTAGTGTAATATTTTCAAAATTTTCTAATACAGTGATAAATAAACAACGCGATAAAATCCGTATATAGTAGTTTAATTTCAATGATATTGTCATAAATTTTAGGGGTTATCTCAGACGCTACTTCTAGATGTTAGAACTTTGTAGTTTTGTTGACGTAAATGCAGATCTTATCAAAATTCCACAAATAAAACAAATCACACGATCTATTCGGTCAGTTTACATCGCTGCAACGAGATATGGTACGTCCTTTGAATTTTATAATATACAACAGATCGAACGTTGCACGTGCTGTGTGACAAGTTTTGTTGCCGGGATTTTCTTGTTTTTGGCCACAACGATGCCATCAACATACAACTAGCTTACTTTGTTTTAATACTTAACTAGATCATTACTTTTTTATTATGTTGTTTAAATGTGGGTATAATATTATATTTGCAACCTCTTCGGGAATACACATGCGTGGGTCTTAGTATGTATGAACGGTGGTTTTCTTAACTATCCATTACATAAAAGGTTTTTCAAACTAGCACTAGATTTTGGAAACATGTAGATATATATAGTTAACTAATTTAGAATGTACATAATATTGTCCTATGCTTACGTGATAGTTATACATTGAACTACTGTGACGACCTCACGATTTTTTTAAACTAGTTGCTACTAGTACTAAATAGTTTTTAGAACAACAATGTTGAACTGTTGCGTCACAAAATAGGTACATAAGTAGGTTTATACATAAATATAGTGATCACAAATAAGATAAGCTGTATCCGTAAGCAACACTCAAAATAATCATTAGCTACTTTTCATTTATTTATTGAAAATGTAGACCTGTTGTAATTTTGAGACGATATTTGCACATCAAACAAGTTATTAAATGACGACTCCGACATAATAAAAAACATTGTGTCTAGCGTATATCTACGATGCAAGGGGTAAACGCGTCTTTCGCAGAAAATGGATGAATTGAGATTGCACCTGTATTATTTCGATATAAATATGATTTTAGCGAGAATATGTAGGGCCGAATGTCCTACTGATATTATAAATAAGAAACTATGTGAACACGTGAGGATGTTTATCGCAGGTAAATGATTTTAATAAATCTTATAGTATGCTTATAGTACATAGATATACCGTAACCTGGGTTGACACATAGGGTACATTTTATCTTGGTTATGCTTTCTCGTAGAATTCATAGTTTATATTAATAGATAGGTACCATATTTTTGTAGTATTATGTTATGTGTTAGTAGTGCAGTTAATAAATATTTTGCGATCGATACTGGGCGATTTTAGAAGGTAAGTATGTATAAAAAATAATCATTGATGAGACAATAATGCATTAATTGTAGCCACGGATTAAAAAGAGCGGGTTATTCACCCGGAACGTCACATATTGAAAACGATTTAAATGCCGCATATTCATCAGCAAAAGGATATTTATTTGATTTATCGCTGCTTTGTATTATGTAACGATATAGCAAGGATTTGACTAACTACTGTTAACTCATTGCTGTATTAGGCAGTACAGAGCCACTGGCTATATCTTCATATACACCCTAAATCCCATCTTGCCTATAAAATAGCTCGATCAATAATTAATTCATTACATTACTTAAGTTTGCTTAGTGAATTCATCATGATATGCAACAGAAATTGAAGTAGGTAACAAGACAGATAATAAAAAATATTTTTTGGCTGGGACTGCCTCAGTGGCGAAGCGGTAGTGTATTCGAGTGCTGTTCACGAGATCTCGGCATTGATTTTCGGGTTAAGTAGTGCTATTGTTTTTTTAAAATTAAATATCAGTAGCAGCAAAGAGTAAAACTTAAACTGTGCCCATAAACGGCAAAAGGCTCCTCTCTATTATGTGGTATCTAAGATTTGATAGCGAAATGTGAATATCTATTTTTTGGAGATATAGGTGTAAGACAGTGTATGAATGCATTTTTGGCCGTACTTGCCCTATTTAAGGGCATGATTATCCAATAATACATGTCCAGAGTGGCTATATAAATATGTGACAATGATTACGTAGAATATAGTGTGTTAAATATTACAAGGACAAGCCGAATATTTGATTAAAAGGATGCTAATGAAATAAAACTCGTTTGTAATTTGAGACATTCAAGACATGAGTAATTATCTTGAGCCTCATTCTAATTAATACAACCCGTGTAACTACTTTCCAATTATGTTGTAGAATAATAACTATTTAGGTGGTCCGACCCGAGTATTGACCTCGGTGTTGTTGGCCAAGCCGGGTATCGTCTCGCGTCGAAAAGTTCCCTGAGGCGGACATCTAGGTGATCGAGGACCCAGCGCGAGGGCTCGCGCCGGCATACCGTCAGGTCCAGGGGTGGTCGTCTTGGAGCGGATTCGCCAGACAGCCACCCCCATTGTCAGCCAACCGATGGAGCCATAGTCGGGGGCACGTGCTCTGTCCGGTCAGGGAATAACTCTTCGATCACCTCGGAGAGGAAGTTGGGCTTGAGGGTCTCCGTAGGGGAGGAGCCCACGCACGGAGCTTATTCAGCGCCGTGCTATATGGGCGCCCCCAGGGGGAATGGTCTAGACCCTCCAGCATCACTTTTCGCCCGTTCCTTGGCGCGGCAGATGGCCAACTGCAGAGACGCTTTCGCCTCGCGATACGCCTCATACAGTCGTCCCTCCTCTTGCACATCGCGGTGGCGCCGGCCTCGACTGCGTGTATAGGACCTCCGGGTTCGAATGCAGGCCGCACGGAGATCCGCCAGCTCCACAGATACCTGCCTATCTCGTGTACCTGCCATGTGCGAATCGGTTTCTTACCTATTAAATTACCATTTTGTATAACGAAAAACGTCTTTTACATACGAACTACCTATGTATTTCATTATTATGTTTTTATGACCAATCCAAATTATTTTACTTTTTACACGTATGTGTAGTTATTTAACTTAAAGCCAAGTGTGTTTTTTAATGATTTTAATCATAAAAGGTCAACCATTACGAAATAACATACAATTAATAATTAAAAATATTGAAAAATAATTATTTAAAAAATATTGGCCTGATACATTTCTATTGCAATTAAATTAATATATCGCACTCTTAATAAAACAGAGACTTATCTCAGTATTTTGAATTAAACAGATTTAAACACTGTTGCAATGATTTAACACAAATATAATATTAAAATTTAACTTACACAATTAGAGTTCAAATTGCCTTACTTCCAAATTTAAACACTGTTGCAATGATTTAACACAAATATAATATTAAAATTTAACTTACACAATTAGAGTTCAAATTGCCTTACTTCCAAATTTAAACACTGTTGCAATGATTTAACACAAATATAATATTAAAATTTAACTTACACAATTAGAGTTCAAATTGCCTTACTTCCAAATTTCGAGATAAATTGCTGTTTTATTAAGAGTGCGAATTATAATATGTAGTGCAGGCTACTAATAATGAAAGTATTAAAGCACTTGTCAGCTTTTATTGACACCTGCTTATTTGTCATGAACATTATTTAAATCACTTGAACTAGAATTGTATATAATACATAACTCGTTTTATTTTCATACTTGTTTTTGGAGTTGCATAGGCAAGGCACATTAAACCGTATAGACTATTATATATCGTTTGTCAATCGGCTCTACTTATAAATTTATTACACATATCCTTCTCATGGGATGAATCAATTACTACATACATATTATTATATACTCGCCTGGTTTTTCATGTAGGGTGAGGCTGAGGAATATTATATGCACATTTTGCCAGCCATGGTTGTGTTAGAGACAAGTATTTCACCGTTTACCAGGTAGTTTTAGTCATCGTGTTCCGTCCTTGTTACAAATAATTTTCTCTTTGCCCTACACGATAATTTTATTAACGAATTCACGATACCTATTTACGCAATATACTTGTAGCAAACAAATACAAACGGAATGAAGAGGCAACCTACTTGCGAATATATCGTCATATTATTATATCAAATGTTATCTTTGAAGTTTACTAACTTTCACTAACGTATATGAAAAACAAATAGTTATGGTTAATTTTCTTAATTTTATACAAAAAATGAACTTTTTTGTAACTGAAAAACCGTGCGTGTGAAAGGTATATTTGTATTCGTAATTTAGGTACTTGAACATGACTAAAATGGGTTATAGGTTTTATCCACTCTAAAATACATAAGACAACGGAACTGAACATCGTTCAAAACGAATTTGATTAGATATAAATTTTAATCCGAGCGCTCGTATTTTGTACAGGGAGATCGCAAAACGCCTGATCGACGTTTCGCGTGATCAGAAGGCTGGTCTTTTCTTGGCCCAAAGAATCAGCATTGCCATTCAACGTGGCAATGCTGCCAGTCTTCCGGGCATGTTATCAATTGACAGCGATGCTGAAGAATTCTACGATGCCTAAACCATTTTTGTAAATATTTAATATTATATTTATTTTTGTTTTTGTAATTATGTTATCTTTTTTTAACCTTTTGAACGCCACGTCATAACGCCAGCTCCATGTCCTGTACGCCAAGCCCGAAAATCGATATATTAATATATTGTTTTTATGATCAAATATTTGAATAACTAATATGCAAATTTTGTTTGCTGTGTACAATTAAGTAATAATTGGGGATTCAATTTTTAAGTTAGATCAATAAAATACAGAAAAGTAATGATTTAATATGTTTATTTTGTATATTTCTGTGCCCTGTTTTTTGTCGAGTATAGACGACGTTGGCGCACAGGGCACGCTTGCGCATGTC
Organism: Catocala nupta; assembly: GCA_963675205.1. Classification (NCBI taxonomy): domain Eukaryota; kingdom Metazoa; phylum Arthropoda; class Insecta; order Lepidoptera; family Erebidae; genus Catocala; species Catocala nupta. Next base: position 10,717,380 of record OY776081.1, read on the forward strand.
GAGTATAGCCGACGTTGGCGTTCAAAAGGTTAATACGTTTGTAAATATAAATAGTACTAGAATAAGTTTCACACAATGTACTACATTTTTCTGCCAAAAAATTTCATTTCAATTAAATTTATTTTTATTTTTATTAAATTTATTAAATTTAAATTAGTTCGTCGTTTGAAATGCCCAATTGTTGCCTTTAGAAGTTCTGATTATTGTTTTGTCATCGTCGAAAAAATGTTGAATATCTTCTTGATTCGGACACTATATATAAATGTCAATAGATAATAATATATAAGCTTGATTTTCATAGTATTTTTATTAAATTCTTTATTAATAATAATTGGTGTACGTCTGGCTGGCTTGGCTCCCTGGCTTTTTATAACAAGTTTGATATTAATGAAATGTACAGCTTTTCAGACCATATGTATGTACTGCCTTCAATTTATAAACTCAATAGATTTGCCCGCGGTTTCACCCGCGTTTATGATTACTGCGCTGCCCCTATGGGTCGTAGCGTGAAGTTATATAGCCTATAACCTTCCTCGATAAATAAGCTATCCAACAATAAAAGATTTTTTCAATTCGAACCAGTAGTTCCTGAGATTATCGCGTTCAACCAAACAAACAAACAAACTCTTCAGCTTTATAATATTAGTATATATATATATAAAAGGTTATTACGTAGATAAGTACCTATATGTGTCGCATTAAATCAACGTCCTTCCATATAGACGTCCGAATATTGCCCTATTGTAGGTACAGATTTTTGTAGTAGGTATTTAAAAAGATATTATTCAATATAAAATGCATTATTTTATGTTTAGGATATGTAATGCATTAAAAAGAAAGTGGCATAGATTATGTATGTGCATTCAAAAGCAGTGAAGGAATATATGTATATTTTTGAAAACAATGTGTTTTTGCTGTGTCCTGTTTAGAGCTATTAAAAATAATTTCAGCGCGTGCTCCAATTACTTTCGATATCGCCGAAGATATTCTGGCTTAATATTTAATTGAGCGATACGTAATTATGCATATTTAACAGAGTACTTACATTACTTCCGTAGCAACACATTTCCATTACTTTTATAATTGTCGGGGTATAGAAGGCGCTGGGATGAAAACGTAAAGCTGGTCCGGCCTCCAATAATTTTTTTTTTTAAAGGCGGTACTTGGGTATTAAATAATCCAATTGATATAAATATCTAAATGACCAGTCCACCGTAAACAATAATCGGAACAATTGTGCGTACTGCATGTCATAGTTTAGTACTAACCTAATGTAGGTAGTCAAGGTCCTACCTACTAACAGACTTATTATATAGTACTACATTACCTGCGTGTAGGAATACACAACAATAAATTATGCAAGGAATAGTAGTTTAGTTACCAATCTCCATAATTAATCGATCGAGAAATGTATGACGTATTAACTATAAAAAATTAATTCGTTTGCATAAGGCTGCGTTAATGAGGAACTAACGCTGACACTGAGTTCAAAATATAATTTAATATTGATAGTTTTTAAGTGATAGGTACAGTTATGTGGTGGCATAGTCCTCAAGTTTATTTTCATGATAGACACAGTCTTGTAAGGACGTGCGTGAGACGCGGCTGTCGATCAGCTAAAATGCGGCATTTGTAATCTGACACATGTGCATCGATAGTGGTTCGTGTATTAAATACGTATTCTAAAATATACTTTGAATAGTATAATCTAAATAAAGTTTGCCAAAATCAAAGTGACTTATCTTTTACACAGCTTTTATTGCATTGTGATCGAATAAAATGGATGAAGCTTTCGCGCATATCGAAGATAATGATAAAAGAAGTAAAAAGGGATTAGTCCCTCCAGATGGAGGCTGGGGATACGTTGTGGGACTCGGCGTTGGATTCACCTTTGTAAGTATATATATAGTTCTCTTACTAATTATTAAAGTGCTTTTGATGTCCTTATATTGAATACCGTGTTTCTTTTGTACCATCAATAGATATAATGCACAGTGCACAGTTGATTTCGGTCAAAAATGCCAATAATAATTTCAGATAATTAAATTTATAATCCAAGTGTTAATGAGTGAATGTTTTTATTATGATAGGATGTTACAAGACTTACGTCCATTCCCGAAGAAAGTAATAAATATTTGCATGTGATATTATGTTATCTAGTTGTGAACCATTTGGGCAGCTGAATGCTCAAGTATTTTTTTAACTGAATTAATGCGTTTATTTCTAATAATAATAAGTAGAAGTAGCTTGTAACAATAGTTTAGTAATCTATAGAACTAATTTTTAAAATTGTGTCGGTATAAAGATCTGCGGCAGTGCACTTTTCTTATTAGGGGGCCAGTCAGTGTAGACCGGCGATACTTCGAACCAGTGGGATCTTTTGTGTCGGCCCCTAAGTCTATCCCTGAGCTATCTCCCTATGAATGTACTGCATCAGTCGCAGCGTACACTTCCGAGGGAGAAGCCTGAAGTGCGGCAGTGCATAGATTATTCATATCATTACGTAATATAATGAAATAGACCTTAGGCCTTAATGTAATGTATGATCATCATATTGATTTACTAATTTACTGCCTCAGTGGCTCAGAGATACTATGCGATAGTGAATAAATTTGTTGACAATGAGGTCTCGGGCTCGATGCTCGGGTGTGACAAGTGCTATAGGGATTTCAATGAACAAAAATCTTAGTGGCATCACGGGGTCTGGCATTGAGCTTGGTAGATGGCAATGGTTGGGGACCTTGAGCAATAGCTGCCATAATGTCGGTGTAATATACCCTACCTACGCGTAAGACTAGATACATATGTATGAATAAATAATTATTATCGTTAATATTTACGCGTGAGTAACATGAGAAAATTTTGTCGTTACCTTGAAGTATCTTTTAAGAAAGATTATCTCGAATAATATATATTTCCATATACCTAAGTGCTTAGGATAGAATATCCATTTGTTAGAATATGTGCGTGTGAAATGGTAGAATGTTAGGATTTGATACTCTTCATATAAAAAGGCCAATTTAAAGAAAACCTTTTCGGCTGAACGGGGTATATTTTTTGCTATATATTAAAAAAAGGCCGCATTAATATTATGTTAAGCCACTTTTAAAAGACGCGTATTCGCTAGTTTGAACGTGGGCACAACAAATTTTTTCTGTCCGTTTATAAAATAAATTCATATAATTTACCAAATAAATTATCTAAACTTCAAAAGTAGAAATTTATAGCAGTATTAGATAAATATGTAATTTATTAATTCATTTAATTTGGTTGAATATTTTAAGCCTGTTTGTAATATTTTAGGCCTATTATGATTTTTTGGGCTTGCAAACGGATAGATTGATCTGAGAGGTCAACAGTGCTAGAAGAAAAAATATCTGTAAGAGACCTCAGTCTAAAATATAAAAAAATATAGACTGAGAATATCTACATGAGAACAACCAGATAAAAAACCCACGGCCGCTTTTTTAAATCACCGATTACAACACGCTATGTACGACAATTAATAAATATTGTGCAATAATATTCAATTCAGATTGCTCGATCAGTTTTGTTCTATTAATGTGCATTCTTCGATATTAACCTTGAACGGTCAATAGGTAATATTAAAGTAGTTCATTTCAGTTCAAATACTATAAAAGTGGGTATGCAAATTAGAATCATAGATTTGCGAACAAGTTGATACCTGGCAGGTTGATTTAAATCTGTCAAAAACGTGCTGGATGCGAGACGTTAGTATTTTTTAAATTTTGCTTGTCTAGTTTACTCGTCATGGCTGATGAGTCCTCAGACCACCAAATAAATTTGGCTGAGGTGTCAGAGGAGTGATTTAATAAAATTGCGTATCACTTATTAGGTTTGTATTACTAACAATAGTATTAATGCTTCAAGTAAGGCTAGTTTGTTGATGCGATGATATGAAGTAAAGCTGGCAAGAACGATTGGGTATTTTATTATATTCTGTGAAATATAGGATGGGTCCTGTGACAGATTTCAGCCGTATCACGCTCATCAAATCCGTATATGACGGTATAAAATGTCAAAAATTATATCATACTAAAATTATATATAGGTACACTTTTGCAAGGAACCGTCCATAAAAAATCGTACTACAAAGTACCGAAGAGGCTTGTATCAAGATTTACATTTGATTATTAATATTAAAATAACTTAACACAATTTAACGTTTTATTTATAACGTACATAACAAGAAAACATTTGTTCGAATTATCAATAACGTATACGAAAGAACAACTATACAAATATAAGTTTAATAATAATGCATTGTTTACTATTCCTCCTGTTCGATTTATTATTATATATTAAATTACAATAATTATACAAAGGTCAATGAGAATAATAACATTATTCGATAATTTATAATCGAATATGATCAGCATCGTCCCAGCCCTTGGCTATATTTTACAAACTATTATTATAGTCAGAGATAAAAAAAGTGTTTTATTCATATTGTAGCCATAAAAATAAGAACAATAATAACATATAAAGTGAGACAAAAGCTACTAACGATGAGTTTGTAATATTTTTGTAGCTTTTGACTGCACGAACCACCTGGTTCAAAAGTTACAAGGTATTCTTTTTTTTTTACGTGGTTTAATGCATTGACGCATATCCCTCCGCGGGGGCGAGCGGACGGATTATGTCGGACTCACTGGGGTAAAAGAAAGATGTTAAAAAGATGAAAATGTACCTCCCGGAATACCGACTAAACCTACCACGATGTTCCTCGACAAAACCGCTATCGACGGGGCCGCGCGAATCACTTTCGCATGCGGTCGCGATCCCGCCGAGGTTTCGGCCCGCCGTACGAAACGGCAGGCCACTACGCGAAGAGACCTACCCAAAGGACTCACTCTCTTTTATACCCTACTGTCCCCCCCCCCACCCCCTAGAGGGGAGTCGGACTCGACACAGAGGCGCGCGTGGGAACACGCACGCCGCCTCTCGGACCTGGTGCTGAACGGATGGCAGGCAGGCCCACAAAGCCCCAAAGCCCCAGCTCCAGCCACCCCTAGGTCAAACCTCAGGGTGGCTGGAGGTCGTCTCGTGCCCTCCGGCGCCCGGCTCTGCGGTTGGGGAGAGGGTTTAAGCGCACCCTCTCCCGCTCCGCCGCCTCCTTGATGGAAATCACTTCCTCGCAGAAGGAGGCGACTTTTTTAACAATGTTTAAAAAAATATTGTACGAAACTCAGTTTTGGTCTAAAATGTTCCTTATTTTTATGCCACTGGTATTTATTTGGATGTGAATAGTATACCGTCGTTATTGTCTACACATTGCGTATTATTACTGTTTTTGTTTCAACACGATTAACCACCTGGTTCAAAAGTTACAAGGTTTTCTTGGTACAAGGTCCATAAGTACGAAAGAAAAATATAAATAGGTATAAGTCATATCTATAAACGTAGTTTTAGTAATATAATAACTATACATACATATTATACACCTAATTGTCAAAAATCGACAATCATAATCATTGAAAATTTGAGGAAAGTATACATATGAATTTATTAACTTACAAAAATAACTAAATATTTCTAAACTTGATACCCTAATGCTCGTCAGTTTGGACTAAACAAGAATTAAAAGGAAAAAATGGTTGACAAACAGAGGAGAAAATGGTACTGAATCGTGTTGTCTTTGCCTATTTTTATAAATATTCTATTTATTTACTTTGACATTTCAATTATTTTATTTGTGAATTATTTTTATTATGCCCTTAGTTTTAATCGTATTAAACTGAATTTTTAATATTGACTATTCAATTTAAGTATGAACTCAAATAATTATTATATGCGTATCTTGATCTGAATTGTGAATAATATGCATGCAATCTAACGCATTATCAAAATAAATTATGACCGAATAAATAAAAAGCATGTTTATGTAGAGGTAGATTTATTTATGTAAGTATTATTAAAATGGGAAAATCAATAACATATCTGTATACAATAGTTTTAAGGTTGCATGTTATTTCTATTTCTTAATAGCAGCTCCGAGTCAGGAAACCCAGGCTGTTGGTTTTGCCCTTACCTATTTCTCGTTAAATATAGAAATAATAACGATGATTTGCTTATTTATTTATTATGGGGAATTACATATCTTCTATAAATATTCTTCTAATATTATATTACTCTTCATGAATATGTTAGCGTAATTTTATGTTTAATTATATCATAATTTGTTCTGAAACAACTAATATTTCAGACCAGAATTATATTAATAAAACTCGCTATCGCATAATTGGACAGTAATCCTATTTAATAACTGTATATTGATACGACACTTTTTGTATAACAAATTCAGTTGATAATAATTATTATAATTTTAATTTTTATAATAGTGCGGAACAGGTTTAGATGATCATTATATATTAGATTTTGTTCTTGATCTGGTTTTTAAATCAACTCTTTCTTTTTTAAATAGCAAGCTTTATTTGCGGTTTTGACCATCGCGTAACGTGGCGTGCCCACCATCGTGTTAGTGACCGCGACAAGTATCACTTTACTGTAAATTTATCGCGAATTTTTTATTTTAGGTTAGGTGAAAGGCATACTTTCAATAATTTATAATAATAATAATATAATATTCTATCACATACACACAACACCATCTAGCCCAATCTAAGCAGAGCTTGTACTATGGGTACTAGACAATGGATAAACATACATATACACTTTTTTTTGTAAATACATACATATTATACATAGAAACACCCAGACCAAGACAAACATCCATATACATGCACACAAATGTTTGACTTGTGCGGGAATCGAACCCGCGACCTTAGGCGTGGCAGTCAATTACACTAACCACTACGCCATAGAGGCCGTCGAAATTATCATTTTATTTACCATAAGCTACTATGTCTCTCTCTCTATGCTTATCGTTTTTGACTGTTTATAAGACGTAGTCTAATATAGACCACCTCGTGAAAAAAAACCACGATTCACAAATGCTATTTACTTTAGAAATAGTGCTACAGTGTACTATTGAGACTGTACGTTAATAATGATTTACAACAGATCCTGAGCGAATTGAACGAACCAGAATTATAATAATAACGCATAATTTCGTTAGAGCATTTCTTACATTAATATGATAATAATGTGTATATCCTCCTATTTATGGTCACAAAACTGACTTTACATATTTATATGTAGGTATATCTACATATAAATATACGCATAGGTCTCAGTCCTGGTGGCACAATGAGGCATTTTTTATCGTTTTACCAGATTTCCTACCCAATGAAAATACAAAAGTTAAATTATACAGAATGCCTGAAATCTTTTTAAAATAAGGAGCTTAGTATTAAGCGGTTGGATGCGAGTGGCCCAAGACCGGTCTGTGTGGAAGACCTTGGGGGAGGCCTATGTCCAGCAGTGGACGTCTTTCGGTTGAGATGATGATGTAACTACTGTATACGGATTTTATCGTTGCTCATTTTAAATACTATTTGTTAATACAGATATTAAATTATTAAATAATTATTATTTACAATTTTTGGTTGCTTGTCAGGCGCTGTACTCCGACTCAATATTAACTTGTTGTGTGACTTTATTTCAAAGTATCCGAACGTGGTATTAAATGATTACTAGGTCCCAAGCCGGATATTTTCTATATTGAAATTAGGATAGTTTTATATAATTAAGGTGTTTATATGCGTTTCTGTAGTTTAACAAGTCTTTTTATTTTTGACCTTTAGCAATTTTTACACTTACAACGGTCTTTACAGGCGATACTTTCTTACTTTTTACTTTTTCAAACATTTTTTTGTTAATTTCACAACCATTTGGAAATAGAAATACCTAATATATCGTACCCATATATTTCCCGGTGCTTTGACCAACTCGAAACGGTCCAGATCCTGGTCGAGGGGTTGACTAGCGTAAGCTCAGCAGTGCCGACGTGAAGAGCGTATTTTGGCAATGTCTCTCATTTGGCCATTATGATTAAATTTCAAAACTGTCAGCTATTCGACACACAGCTTTGATGACGTCTATAGACTGCCAAAATAAGTCACTACGAAGACGTTTACATTTACTGACGACTGGATTTTAAACAGTGCGATGTTTTATAACTTCGATTGGGGCGTAAGATCTATGGTTGTTATAGTTCTATCTTAAAGTTTTGTGCAGATTCCAGCAAATGCTCGGTTTATTTGACTGGTATTTGCTGCTGCGATATTTTCCTTGACCTTTCCGGCGATTACTTGTTTGGTCTGGTCGATATAGGAACTACCACAATTGTAATCCACATTGTAGACGTCACGTGGTTAAAGAGATTAGTCCAATCAATCCATATACACCTACCAACGTCACTTGCAACGTCGAGAAAAATAAATATTTACTTTCAAATCTTTAGCAATACATAGTTGGTCCTCTGACGCACGTTTTTACATACAGCAGATGTCATCGAGTGGTGGAGTTTTATATTAGGACAGTTAGAGATAAAAATGATATGTCAGGATTTCTGAAAATGTTGACCTTAAAGGGGTAAAGTAAGGGATAAAAATTATAAGAAAATTCTGCCAATTGTGAAAGATATATGAAAGTCGGTATTTAACCTTCCAGTTGCAAAATAAAATTACGTATAAACGCATTTTAGAAAGTTTAGAGATGATAATTAGTATCAGAACTACGTCAATTTTAATGGTATAAAAGGGTTTGACAAGTTACGTCCAAGAAAGTCGGTACACGTTAGATTTTTATAAATCAATAAAAATAACATGTTTCAAGGTTCTTGATAATTGAAATCATAAGAGGGTAAACATTTATTTTTATGTATGTTATGTATCTACATTGAAATAATATCTAACAATATAAGCTGACCAGATAAAACCGCTAGACCTAATGATCGGTAATTTTGCTTAGGTATACAAAGCGAACAGTGATTAATTAACTTATATAAAACACCAAAAAGCAAATGGATGAATGACCGTTTAGACGTATTTGAACTAAATAGATTGTAAAGGGCGTGCTGTGTTGATTTAATTCACTTAGGTCATTGTTATTATTAAGTCAAACTTTCAAATCCTTCAAATGGGCATTTGCCATAAGCCTATTTATATTTTTTAAGTGGAAATTTACGCGAGCGTAGCCGCGGAGAAGATCTAGGTTGGGTAACTGGTGGCAACTTATGGACAATACCCGTAATACAGTATGTTTAAAATAGAGTTCCGATCTTGTCTAATAAACGTCAAATGCAAACTGAAATTCAATTTACGTTTATATTATGATGTTGATTTTAATTTAGCAGAATATTTTCCTCTATAAGCGAAAGTGAGTTTGTTTGTGTTTTGTCGACCGATCATCGTGAATTTCACATACACTTTGTCAGGGGTACAGAAAAGGAGATGGGGTACATTTTATCCAGAAGACAAGTATTGTTCCCGAGCTAGAGAAAAGCTAGTTTGTGATATTTGTGACACTGAGACCAGATCGAAACTCTAATTTGATTAGACATAGACATATACATATATTTATATTTAATTTTATTATTTGTATTACGAGAATTAATCTTCTAAATGACGGTGGCATATAAAATCGACAGCTACACAAACTCCGTCAAGATTTACACGTGAAACAGCAATAAAATAATTATTTTATAACTATTAGGAAATGAAATAATTATTTTATAACCGGCAAAACAAACAATTATTTAAAATTATTTTATGACATGTAACTCAAATAAATTATACCTACGCTAAAGTAGTAAGCGGCATTGACATAGAGGAAGACCGTTAGACCGCTATGTAGAGGTCGAATCCAACACACGCACCACTGACTTTTCAAAGTTATGTGTGTAGTTGATTATCTCTTGCTTTAACAGTGAAGGAAAACATAGTGAGGAATCCTGCATGTCTGAGAGTTCTCCATAATGTTCTCGAAGATATGTGAAGTCTGCCAATCCGCACTGGACCAGCGTGGTGAACTACCTAACCCTTGTCACACGTTTACAGTTTACAGTTTACGTATATACAGGGCTGATATTATTATTAGGATTAAAGTCAATAACATTATGAATATCAAATGGTATTCTTCACAATTAAAAATAACGTCAAATGTAACTTAAATTTCATTTCAGTTCAAATGTTACCCAGTTGTTACATTTACTTTTCGGTCCACCCCTTCAAATTAAATAGGCTAAATCCTTGTTTACGAGGATTAAAGAAGTCAAACTATAGTCAAATTACTCAACCTTTATTAGACCGTTATCATTGGATTACTTGTTAACTTTAATTGATTTTACATAGGTGTATATTAAAACTGCATATTAGTAATCATATTCGAAAGTACCTTGATTTTCTATAGGTACAGTTACACAGGGTTTACCACCCTGAACTTGAATCGTACCTTTGGGACAAATAAATGAGTTATATGCTCCTTCATTGTTTTCTCCCTGCATTGTGTGAGCGATATTTATAGTGTCGATAAGTTTTAGTAATGCATCAATAGACTCTCGTTGATTAGGCTTAAGTGGGTCCTGAGCCTCGACTTCCAATAGAACAGCAACGGCCACGATGATTGCAAAAAGCCGAGTTAGCGCCCGAATTACTGCCATTATTTTGGTGGTAGCTCTGTTGAAAACGATCACAATTTTAAACACATTGTTAAATTTCTACTAATATGAATTAAATAAATGTAGATAATATAGATATGAGATGTAAATCTTTGACATAGTTTAAATGATAAAACAATAAACAATTTGATACGATGTTTTAGAATAAGATATTATTAATAAGGTTTAATTTAAACCTAATTTTGAAGTTGTATTCAGTGTATTGGTACAAATTGCACGAGCTGAGTAAGCAGAGATAATGTCGTAAATTCAAATAGATTTTACTAGAATTACACAGCTAATAATTTATTATTTGCAAAGCCCGTAAGTCCAATATTTTCAAATTAACTAAAAAATTAAATAATAATTTACATGTATGCATGTAACTTAAAAAATACAGTATCCCCTTGCAAACTTTCATCTCCTGTTTTATGCCCTTAATGTCCGAAGTTTTCAAAATATTTGCATCTATTTTCGTCGTTTTATCTTAAAATGAAGAATTGTTACCATATTTTCCAAACCTTTAGGCGTTAAATGCAAAACGTCTATACTTAGCGGTGAGTCCCAACATCATAAAATAAACCCACTATTCAAATTTTATCTGATTAGCTTCAACAGTGTTGACTTGACGATGTTGAATCAGACAGAACAAAGAATTTGATTTAACTCATTTTGAATTTGTAAATCATTCTTGTACCTTATCCAAATAAACCATTAGTCTATAAGAGTATCTTCAATTAGGAATTAGAATGGATATAAGTATAAATACTGTAAATTATAAAAATATGTGTAGTAAAATAAAAAATAAACCGAATAAGACTATAAATGAAAGTTTAAGCATAAATAATATTGAGAATAGACGCCTGTCTGTAGTCACAGTTACGTACATAGTTCGAGCTGTCAAAACCAACCGGTTCAGGCTGAGAGTATGTCACAATTAATTAATGTATACTGCCTAATACTTATCATTCTAATACTAGATAATCCTTTGATTCAGGTCGGCGAAGCTCTTTAATATTAAGTCTGTCTATTTTTAGGTACTAGAGTTCCCCTAGTGGGCCTAATTCGACCGTAATCATTATTTAACACTTGAAAAAACATTAGAATGTACTTATTTAAAAAAAATCTACCTAACTTATAATCATGCATAGTATATCTGACAGTATACAGTTTTATATATGAATAAGTACTGGCGATCGGTTTACAAACAGAGGAGAAAAAGCTATTGAACTGTTTTTGTCTTTGCCTATTTATGTATAGATTTCCACTTACGATTTAGATGATGTGCTGGTGGAGAGATCGACCACAAAGTGTTTTTAGTTGAACAATTAGTCAAATGCTGAATTTTTGTTTATGCCTCTACATTTAGTACAAAACTGTTGTATAAAATATGTTTTGCAACCGGTACTGGTATGTATGAACACTTTACAGCGTCTTGTTTGCGACTAACACTAGCTTTAGACAGTTCGTTGTTTGTTTTCCTTGTGGATATAAAATCATCTAGTCCTATTTTATTACGGAGTTTTCCTCGTTTATGTAAGAATAATTATAAATGTAATATGTTTGTGGTATGCAACTGCTGAAATAATGGACGCTATGAATAAAGTTTATCTATGTTTAGAACTGAGCAGGCTAAAAATATGAGAGGCGCTGCGTTTGCTATAAAGAATATTGCAAGTATGTCAGTGACAATAGTTGATTACAATTATATTATTTACACTAGTGAGACAGGTTCTGTAGTATTCATGGCTCAGGGAACCCTTTTGCACCCTTAATTTACATGTCTATATTGTTCAAGATTTCTTGATTCGATAGTGAATTGTAAATATATAAAAACTTATTTTTATATATTTTCGCTCAGTCGAAAGCGATGTTTACATCTTAACCAAAAATTAAAAATTGGTTAGACGTTTTGCATTGTTAAAATTTAATTAGGTATATGTATTTTTATTATTTTAAAAGTACAGTTTAGCAAACTTAGTATTTTCATAAAAGACTAATCTACCATAATAATGTATCCATACACAAGATACAAAATGAAGACTAAAGGTGCCTACATATTCCAGACCAAAACAAAAATGTAACAAAGAAATGTGTATACTAAGTTTACACTTATTATACACATTTCTTTGTTACAACACACAATAACATATTTTTAGATCTGAAATAATTTTTAGTCAAAATAATTAAAAATAGTATATATAAGAGAGCAGCGATAGCTCAGTGGGGAGACCAACAGACTGCAATGCAGAGGGTCTCGGGTTCGAACCCACGTCGCGCACCTCTGAATTTCGGAAGTTATATGACTTTTCGAAATTATGTGCGTATTGATTGACAATTATCGCCTGCTCCGTGCCTCGGAGAGCACGTTAAGCCGTCGGTCCCGGCTGCCATGAACATCTATGACAGTCGTTATTGGGGAAGTCGACACAAAAGTTCCCACTGGGTCGAAGTGTCGCCGGTCTGTACTGACTGGCCCCCACACAAGATAAGATATATACGATTAAAGTAAATTAATAAAACGGTCTTATTAATTTACTGGACCTACTTAATCGTAATTTTACTTTTCTTATTTATTTACGACTAGATATTGCCCGCGGCTTCGCTCGCGTAAATGTAGGTTAGAATATATAAGTAGCAGAACTTTTTCTGAATGAAACGTACCCTATATCCTTTTCTGTTCCACTTACAACGTGTATGCGAAATTTCATGATGATCGGTCAAGTAGTTAAGGCGTGAAAGCGTAACAAACAAACAAAGTCACATTCGCATTTACATATGATATTAAATTTAGGACATACATTATTAATTTAACATTAAATGAGCGTAAATATTTAGGAACACCTACATATATAAAAATTGAATAATATAATTATAAAAAGATCACATACATCTATTTCAGATGCAAGATGAAAATACTTATTTTATTTACTCAGTGGGGAGACCAACAGACTGCGATGCAAAGGGTCTCGGTTTCGAACCCATGTTGCGCATCTCTGAATTTCGGAAGTTCTATGTCTTTTCGAAATTATGTGTGTATTGATTGACAATTATCGCCTGTTCCGTGCCTCGGAGAGCACGTTAATCTGTCGGTCCCGGCTGCCGTGAACATCTATGGCAGTCGTTATTGGGCAGTCAGTGCCCTCTAATATCCTGACACTCGTCTAGCCTTAGAGTATCTTTAGCCATCGGGTTGCGGAGGTCAGATGGCAGTCGCTCCGTGTAAAAACTGATATCCAGTCAAATCCGGTTAGACTAGAAAGCCGACCCCAAGTGACTTGGGAGTAATAAAGGCTAGGGAGAAGACTAGACTTGTATCTAAAATGAGTCACATCTCTGCATGAAACATAATGTTATAAATTTTAAACTGTACATCGATCATTAGTGTAAGCTGTGACGTTATGTATTTGTAATAATAAATGTCCGTGAGGTATATCGGAGTTATGTACTAGGTCCGAAAGGTGACATAATGTGTTTTGCCCTTTAACGGCTGGCAGTGCCAGATTGTCTAAATATAGGTATATGCATTAACGTTGGTATATATAATATATGTATATTGGTTGTTTCTATGTATAATATGTAGGTATTTACAAAAAAAAAATGTATATAATATGTATGTTTATCCATTGTCTAGTACCCATAGTACAAGCTCTGCTTGGGCTAGATGGTGTTGTGTGTATGAGGTAGAATAATATAAAATATATATCAAAAATAGTTCTGCTTATCTGTACTGACATGAACATTACTAGCGTAAGAAAAGCTGGGAAGGTATGGGTGTTGTCCATCTCTGTGTAACAGACACCCATTCTTTTCACCAAACTGTTAGATCTTACGTAAAAGGGGCAAGCCTATTCACTGACCGAAATTGAAATAACTTTCTTGACTGACAAAACGAGTTAAAATAAAGTAGACGCACGTAAAATCTGTGAATATACATATGTAGTATTACTATATTTTTATGTTTGCTTACTCTCATTCGTGTAAGTCACGATGGACTATGTGATACGCAGACCATCATAAACTTCAAACTTTTAGGCAGCCATCACTTTTCCTTGAATTGTCAACTATAATAAAAAAGGGTGGCAAAAATCCTCATTAGCTGTCTGGTACAGTAGTCAGTAATCCGTTTAGGTCCTATAGACTATCCTTCGACAGCTAGCGATCAAATGGGATTTACACTTAATTGTCATCATGGAGTTAAAAATTCAAAGTGCATATAATTAAATTATTCATATACATTATTAATTAGACGGCCAAATATTATCATAATAAAAACTGTTCAATTTAACTAATAAATATCAAATGTAAACTGATATGCAATTTATGATGACATTTGACTTTTGAGATTGCCATTTGTAATATATATATTATACTGAGAATAGATCATAACTCTATTTTGTATCTTGATATTTATTCTGGAAGTAATTAAAATAATCATAATCAAAATTATGTTGAGTACCATTCGGTACGCAGGATGTACCATTACCCTTAACTGTAACTTGAACCTGACCATCGGGACAAATATGTGAGCCTAATGAACCTCCTTCATTGTTTTCTAGTTCCATCGTGTGTGCTATAATTATAGTATCGATTAATCTTAATAATGCGTCAATAGACTCTCGATGATTTTGCTTGAGCGGGTCCTGAGCTATTAGCATTCAACAGTACGACGACGGCCACGATGATTGTAACAAGCCAGGTTAACATCCGAATTGCTGCCATTACTTTGGTGGTAGTACTGTTTTAAATTAAAAAATAAGTTAGTTATACGGACACACGAGCTAAGTGAACTGAATAATGTTGTAAATCCAAATATTTTTAGAATTACTCACCTAATTATTTGTTATTAGTTGTGTAAGTTAAAAATATTGGACTTTGTGCACGTAGCACAGGTGGCATAGTCCAACATATTTAAATTCATTCTAGCTAATGATTTGAATACTATCTTTCATGTACCATTAAGCCTACCTATGTAACTTAAAAACTTACAGAATACCCTTGCAAACTTTCATCTTTTGTACTTGAAAAATTACGGACGTTAATGAATTCTTTCCCAAAACCCTAACATTTACTTTCATTTCCTCATTATCGTAGTTTTATCTTTAAAATAAAGAATCTCAATACAACTTTTTCCATTAGTTAGGCGAATTGCAAATATTTTTACTTAGCGAGGGCCTACATCATAAAAACCTACTGTCCAAATTTTATTTAATTAGGTTTAGTGGTTTTGGCTTGACGATGATGAATTAGACAGGACAAAGAATTTGTATGTAAGCAAATATACTGTAAATTATATTAATAATATCTATAATAACATAAATAAAACGAACTAGACTATGAATTAAAGTTTAAGCTTAAATCACACCTCGCACGGTAACAGTTAATAAGTAACCTGCACCTATTCTACCTCACAGACAAAACCATTTACACGGCAAATTGTTACACAACACTAAATAGGTGTCAAAACCAATCGGTTGAGGCTGACAATATGTGACCATTAATACACACCACCTAATACTAATTACTCTAATACTAATAGCTCATCAATAACTACTAAACAAGATAATATTCCTCGACAAATAGAGGAGTAATAAGTATTAAACTGTTTTGTCGTTAGCTATTTATATAGATTTCAACTTACGATTTAGATTATTGATATCTGCTGGTGGAGAGGTCGACGAGAAAGAGTTTCCAGTTTTGCTCGATTAAGTATCTTTACGCTTGGTACGAAAATTGTTGTATTAAATATGTTTAACAGCACTTATGCACTAACACTTCTTACTCACTAGTGACCTGTGTGTGACTAACAGAAGCAGACAGTTCGTTGTTGGTTTTCCTTGTGGATGTAAAGTCACCTAGTCCTATGGTCTTTTCCTCGTATATGTAAAAAGTATCATTAATTAGAGTCTTTTGCTAAAAACCGTGTAATAAGTTTAGACTACCATTTTCAATATGAATGCAACTCAAGTATGTCGGCGACAACTGATGATTATAAAATTATTATATATCTATAAGTCTAGCTTGTGCTGTAGCTGTTGATTCACAACTGAAAATCGAAAATAAATCCCAGTGTTTATCGGTTACAATTTTCACCCAACACAACTGAACATCCTTATTTACATTCGTATGAGTTACCATGGACTACGTGATACACAAACGTCATAAACTTCTAACTTTTAAGCAGCTACCACTTTCCCTTGATTTGTTAACTTCAAACGAAAAAGGAAGCCAAAGGTCCACCAGGCCCATACCATGATGCTTCTTTCCAACAAATATTGTAAAGAAGAATCATGTATAGGCTTGGTACCCAGTAGTTACCGTCAGTAATCCATTTCGATCCACTGCTTACGATTAGATGGGATATACACTTACCTAATTGTCACCACAGTGTTAAAATTTCAAACTACATATAATCAAACATTCAATCTTTATTAAACAGAGGGCCAATTGATACCATAATAAAAACTGTTTAATTTATCTAATAATATACAAAAATAGTTTAATTTATTTGACTTATGTTTGAAAAGAAGAATATCATTTGTGATATCTATATGGTACTGAAACTAGATTGGTAGGTACTATTTTGAACATATTTCTACGATTTGGACCTTTGGTGTTATTCGATCACTTAAGTACTTTCTTTGATCTTACATAGGTGTATTTTTAAACCGTAAGTTAGTAATCATATTCAAAATTATCTTGAATTTCATTAGGTACGCAGTTTGTACCACCCTTAACTTGAACCTGACCCTCGGGACAAATATGTGAGCCTAACGAACCTCCTTCATTGTTTTCTAGCTCCATTGTGTGTGCTATAATTATTATATCGATTAATCTTAGTAATGCATCAATAGACTCTCGTGGCTTTTGCTTGGGCGGGTCCTGAGCTTCAACATTCAGCAATACCATAACGGCCACGATGATTGTAACAAGCCAAGTTAGCATCCGAATTGCTGCCATTGCGTTGGTGGTAGGTCTGTTTAAGAATGGAAACAAAATTAATTAAATTAGAAGTTGTTAATAATGTAATATTTTTATTGACTTAAACCTAAATGTATTATAACAATGTATGAATTTTATATTAAATAATTTTAATTATTACATTAATGAATTCTGACTGATATGAAATGTACGAATATAGAAATTGACATACTTTAGATGATTAAACATTAAACAATTAGAATGGATGTTTTGGAATAAGAAATTATTCAAATAGTCTACACTAATTTGGTAATTTTATTAGTGCTACTGTTTCTGGTATGGTTGAGTGAGCTGCGGGCACGCCACGATCGTGGCGGTAAGTCCCGTGTTTGAGGAGTGGCTGGAGAGGCGGCATGGCGCCCATACCTTCCGGCTGACACAGGTACTGACTGGCCACGGTTGTTTTGGCCAGTTCCTGTGTCGTATACGCCGGCAAGAGACGCCCGGTTGTCACCACTGCGGCCATTGCCGCGACGTTGTTGAGGACACGGCGCTGCACACTTTGGCGGTTTGCCCGCCTGGGCATCGCAGCGCCGTGAGTTGATCGCGGCAGTCGGATCGGTTGCCCTCTCGCTCCCGGCCGTAGTTCAGTCTATGGTCCGGAGTGAGAGGTCGTGGAACGCCGTCGCCTCCTTCTGTGAGAAAGTGATTTCCATCAAGGAGGCTGCGGAGCGGGAGAGGGTGCGTGTAAACCCTCTCCCCAACCGCAGAGCTCCGGAGGCTCCGGAGGGTGCGAGATGACCTCCAGCCACCCAGAGGTTTGACCTGGGGGTGGCGGGCTTTGTGGGCCTGCCCGCCATCCGTTCAGCACCAGGTCCGAGAGGCGGCGTGCGTGTTCCCATGCGTGCCTCTCTTTCTTCGCGTATTGGCTTGCGTTTCATACGGCGGGCCGTAACCTCGACGGGGTCGCGACCGCATGCGAAAGTGATTCGCGCGGCCCCGTCGATAGTGATTTTGTCGAGTAACACCGTGGTAGGTTTAGTCGGTATTCCGGGAGGTACATTATCTTTTTAACATCTTTCTTTTACCCCGGCGAGTCCGACAAAATCCCTCCGCCCAAATATTTGTCTTGTGCGGGAATCGAACCCGCGGCCTCAGGCGTGGCAGTCGGTTACACTAACCACTACGCCATCGAGGCCTCAAAACGTATAACCCAAGTAAAAAAAAAAAAAATTGTTGTATGAGCTGAGTTTATGATGTAAATGCAAAGACTATTACACACCTAGGTATTTACAGAAATTGCACAATCACTGATTTGTAAATTCGCGTACTAATTACTAATTATATATAATTGTGAGATTAATATTATCAGAGTTCATATAAAAGAGAGTTCTCAATTAGGATTTTTTATGTTAGCAAGAATTTTGTAGGTAATATAAACAATAAAATAATTAGACAACGAATTAAATTGTAAGAATAATATAGTAGTATTACGTCTAGCACAGTAAAAGTTAAACAGTTTTAAATTGTAGAAACCAACAACACTGAGAAAATATCACTATTAAACACCGTCTTACACTCTAATACTAAATAGGCTTTCGGTTCAGGTCGGCGAATCTCTAAAAGTCGTGTCAACTTACGATTTAGACGATATCTGCTGGTGGAGAGAATGACAGGATAGTTTTTTGGTTTAACGATTAGTCAAACCTTGAATGCTCGATTTCAGCTTGTAGCATTTGCTACGAACACTGTTGTAGAAAACTAATATATTTTAGAACACAGGTACACTTCACAGCGTCTCGTTTGAAAATAACACTAGTATATGGATCGTTTTATGTTTTCCTTGTGGATATACTGACAAGCATATCGTTGTATATTATTTTGAACTTTTCCTCATAAGTTAGGGAGGAAAATATCGATAAAATGTGTTTAGTGTCATGTCAAACATTATTGAACGTTATGTATAAAGCATACAGTAAGTTCAAACCACTAAGCACGGAATAAACATTATTATATTCCGTTAGTTAGAAAAATGCAACTAAGTGCTTCTTGCGCTTGATGCCATCAAGTATGATCACGGCATGCAAAATAGGCTGCTTTTGGATCGTATCTCTAAGATCCTACAAAGAGGTGTGTAATTTTGTGCTAAGTATTGAATTATGACCTGATTTTGTAATGTAAAGCGACAATCATAATATACAACTTAACTAATTTTAACAAGCCCGACTACTTACATATAACTAAAAAAAAATCAAATAAGTAGCCCAAAATATACATAGGTAATAGAATTTAAAAAAGTTAACAAGTAAAAAAATAATTTTGTCATTAAATTATAATTAATTATTTTCTATTTATTATAAGACAACTTCTGCACGAAATATAATTAACATAAGTAATATATACACAAATTATTTACAAGAAATATAAACTAAAGAGAAAAATAACACTTCAAAATTAAAAAGCGTTATAATATTATTCATATAATTGTATTTATTATTTAACGTTTTTGTAATATTGTCTTCTGTTTACGCGAATGTTATTCATTGAAATTAAACTCATTTATACGGATTTTATCGCGTTGTTTATTTAACACTGTATTACATCATTTAGAAACTGTTACACTACTACTACTATTGAACTTTACTAATTTCCAAGCTAATAAAATTATTATAACTATTTATATTTAAGTTTACACTTTCCTCGACCTTTTGGTTGCTTTTCAGCAGCCATGGTCACGGGAAGACTAAGATGGTAGTTATCTCAATGTTCCAATGCAGTTATTTCAAAGTACTTATATCTACTATATATACTATCTATAGTACTTATATAATCCTGGGTCCTTTAAGCGGGGCGTGAAAAAGCACCTTCTCAGGCCGTCAAAGTAGAGACCTCAACATCGCCTCGGCTGCTATAAGGACGATGTGGAGGCCACTGCTCTTAGACCACACGACTGCTTACCATCAGGCGGAGAGTGATGATTTTGACGAGCAAAATAAAAAAAATTAAAAGTACCCGAACTTTAGTGTTAAATAAACAACACGATAAAATCCGTATAAATGAGTTTAATTTCAATAAATAACGCTTTTGTGTTATTTTTTCTTATTTTTCTTTAATTAAGAAGAATTGAATTAAATTAGAACAGAACGCTTTGATATTGTTTTTGCATTTTGCGTGCACGCAATGTTTACCGACAAACTACGTATAATTAAAAGTTTATATTAATTAATATTTGTAACGTAACTGTAGTAGGTGGAAATGATGTCACCTTGAAGAACATAAAAATTATTAATATTATATATAAAATTGGTGAATGAAGAAGTCTTTACATTGTACCCATATATTTTATCATGTTAACTTTAATGAGGCGCAGTAATTATTGTACACATATATATTTCATCAGGATCAGAATAGCAACATCAGCCAATCTGATTTTAATTTTACCGCCCATGTAAAATTAAAATCATAATCAGCCGAAGATTCGACCTATGCTCTCTTGACCATTATTTAAAAGCTACACCTACATGACTATTACGTAAAATCCTATTTTCCATTGTGTTCTATACAAAATATTTAAAAGTGCTCAAGCGCATGCATCCTATGCGTCATAATCATCATGAATCATCTGATCAACTTTACTTTAGCCAACCGTCCTGATGGCTGGGTGGCTAATTATGTTTAAGTCAGTTTAGTGTGATTAAATAAATAAGTATGTTTGTGAAAATATATGTAAGTAGCATTTTTCTTAGCAGGTAGTTAAGTTGATTTATTAAAATCAGAAGGCCTACCCTCCTAATATACTATGTTCTAAATAGAGTTCCAAACTACTGTAAAAGCGTCAAATATGGACTTGAATGCGATTTATTTAATTTTCATTTTATATTCAAATGTCAACTTTATTTTAATGTAGGAGAATACGATTTGTTATATGTCACTGGGACTTTCTATATAGATAATTGTTTGCATAGCAAACGCAAAGTAGGTTCAAGCAAAATTAATAAGATTGTCCTATATAAGTGTTATACAATTGGAACTACCTATCCATACTGTGTTCGATTACCTAGGTAGTAGGTACCGCTTTTTTTTTTTTACGTGGTGGAATGCAATGACTCATATCCCTCCGCGGGGGCGGGCGGGGGGATTATGTCGGACTCGCTGGGGTGAAAGAAAGATGGAATAATAGTAAAGTACCTCCCGGAATACCGACTAAACCTACCACGGTGTTCCTCGACAAAACCACTATCGACGGGGCCGCACGAATCGCTTTCGCATGCGGTCGCGACCCCGCCGAGGTTACGGCCCGCCGTATGAAACGCCACTACACAAAGAGACCTACCCAAAGGCACTCACTTCTAATTAAACCCTACTGTCTCCCTCCTAGGGGGGCGACGGATTCGAAACAGAGGCGCGCGTGGGAACACGCACGCCGCCTCTCGGACTTGGTGCTGAACGGATGGCGGGCAGGCCCACAAAGCCCGCCACCCCCAGGTTAAAGCTCAGGGTGGCTGGAGGTCATCGCGCGCCCTCCGGCGACCGGCTCGGCGGTGGGGAAGAGGGTTTAAACGAACCCTCTCCCGCTCCGCCGCCTCTTTGATGGAAATTACTTCCTCGCAGAAGAAGGCGACGGCGTTCCACGACCTCTCACTCCGGACCATAGACTGAACTACGGCCGGGAGCGAGAGGACAACCGATCCGACTGCCGCGATCAAATCACGGCGCTGCGATGCCCAGGCGGGGCAAACCGCCAAAGTGTGCAGCGCAGTGTCATCTACAACGTCGCGGCAGTCGCCGCAGTGGTGACAACCGGGCGTCTCTTGCCGGCGTATACGACACAGGAACCGGCCAAAACAACCGTAGCCAGTCAGTACTTTTTTTTTTTTTTTTTGATACCCAGGAAAAAATGCTTGATGCACTACCCGCCGGCTAGGGGACGGCACCGGCGGGGCGTGTGGGACTCACCAGCCTATTGCTGGTATACCCACTAAAAAAACCTGGGGTGTTCCCTCTCTCACCCAGTGGGGGGGGCCTGTTGGGAGTCTAAAAAGATTCATCCATAGCAGGCCCCCCCGTGTGGGTGCCGGCCGGGTCAATCGGACCCGACCTCCTCTCGTCCCCGGGGGAGAGCATTTCACTGCTCTCCCCTTTCGACGTTAGAAGGCGCGCGGGAACACCGCGCGCGCCCTCTATGGGTTCTTACTCACGGGTGGCAGGGTCCCCTGAGGCCTTGCCACCCAGAACCCTTAGGTGGGGGGCAGGAGAGCGACATAAGCGCGTCTCCTGCGCCCCCTCCTCCGGCGGCGGATGTCCGGGGCGTAAGGATCTTCCTCACGCCCCCGCTCCGCCGCCTCCTTCTGCGAGATGACAGCCTCGCAGAAGGACCTCATTGCACCCCAGCACCTGTCGTCGCCGACCATCATGGATACGACGGTCGGCAACGAGAGGTCGGGGCCAATCACAGCGACCAGGGCACAGCGCTCCTCAGCCCACGCCGGAGACTCCTCCAGCGTGTGCTGCGCCATGTCCCGCTCGCACTCCTCGCAGTGGTGACACCTGGTTGTCGGCTCCCTACCGGCTATCTTGCACAGGTACTCTCCGAAACAGCCGTGTCCGGAGAGCACCTGAGTAAGCCGGTAGGTGAGCGGTCCGCGCCGTCTGTCCGTCCATTGCCTTAGCACCGGACGGACAGCCTCGACTGTCCTCACCCCGTAGCGGGGCTGGGCCAGTCGCTCCTCCCACTTGGCCTCGAGGACCAGTCGAGCCTGGGACCTTCGCGTCTCCACCGCCCCGTGAGTGGGTTCCTCACCATGGAGCCGGAGGTCCACGCGCCAGTGATACACCGACGCTTGGACCTCCGCCTCCAAATCCCAGGGCGGCGTTGCCGCCAGGACGCACGCCGCCTCAAAGGAGACGGTGCGGTACGCCTGCGACACCCTGATCGCCATCGCCCTCTGAGGTTTCCTCAGGAGGGCGATGTTTCGGCGATCGAGGGCGCCGGCCCAAATGGGCGACCCGTAGAGGGCCATCGACCGCACCACCCCCAAATAGAGGCGGCGGCAGACGACACTCGGCCCTCCGATATTCGGCAGCAGAGAGCTAAGCACTCCCGCCGCCGACATCAACCGGGGGGCCAGGCGGCTAAAATGGACGCGAAAGTTCCAGCGGCCGTCGAGGTGGAGCCCCAAGTATTTCATACTCGGCTCCACCCCGATGCGGACCCCTCCAAAGCCAGTCAGTACCTGTGTCAGCCGGAAGGTGAGAGCGCCATGCCGCCTCTCCAGCCACTCCTCAAACACGGGACTTACCGCCACGATCGTGGCGTGCCCGGCACTGGGGTGCACAAGTCGTTCCTTTCAATTCGCCACTAGGCCCTGGCGGAGCTCGGACTTTGCCGCTTCGACAGCGGGAAGAACAGGTCCTTCGCCCCGAGCTAGCGCCTCCTGGCGCCAACGATAGAGCGACGCCAGGAACGCCGCTTCCAGGTCCCATGGCATCGAACCGGCGAGGAGGCTCGCAGCCTCAAACGAGATCGTGCGGTATCCTCTAATTAACCTGACGGCCATGGCGCACGACCCCCTCGTAGAGCCTCCGGCAGGAGGTCTTTGGCCCCCCAAGGTTGGGCAGCAGGCGCGAGAGCGCGCCTGCAGCGCCCCGAAGGTAGTAGGTACCCCTGCGTTATCCTAACTAATATGATAAATGCGATAGTAAGTTTCTTTGCTTGTTACGCTTTCAGGCTTTCATGTCTTAACTACTCGACCGACCATTATGAAATTTCGCATACATGTTGTCAGGAGAACAGAAAAGGACTGTTACTAACATAACCTAACCCATATTTACGCGAGCGAGGCTGCGGGAAAATCTAGTATTAAATTAAATATAGCGCAGTGGTCAATAACCACTCTTTATTCCGTATAGTAACACTAGGAAACTTTGGTACGTATTGCAGTAGATGAAGTATTTATCCAGAGATAATTATTGTGTTCTTATTTGATCGTTCTTCATTTTATTTACTTAATAGCGCGTAACCACTTCAGCTTTAGCCTTTGTTGTCTCACATGTATGTCACAATTATGAAATTAAATAATCTACAATTTATTGCACCTTTTTATTATTTTGACTTTTTGTACACAAGCTGGTGTTTGCGCCGTCGTGTGACATGTGAGCCAAATACTTTACCGACATCTATTAGAACATTCAAGTCAAGAAAAGCTTACAGATTTTTAGTTAACTTTAATTAATTTTTATGAACGTTGAAGATTATCGGTTATTGAGTTTACTAAATTGACTGAATTTACATTTATATTAGTTGTTAGTTTAAGACAAAAGGTTATGTAGAGATAGCAGTAAAATTCATAAGATAAATCCTTTATTGAGTGCCTGATGCTTCTACTGAAAACTATAGTCAGCCATAACAATTTTTGCATGATTTCTGTACTAATATTTGTGTACAAACAAATTGTTGTTTTGTGTCGTCACAATAGTCGGCCCAGTAGCGTGGCAGGCAGCTAGGCCATCCGTAAAGTCTATAGTTTCATGCATATAACTCGGAACCACTACGTAGGTTTCTCTCCCATGATGAATGATAACCGTACCTTTTATCGTTACTTCGTTACTAATATACTTTTCACGGCTAAGCCACTCAACCGATTTGGATGAAATTTGGTACAGATATAGTTTAAAACCTTGGGAAGGATATAGGATATTTATTGATGTAGGTGCCTCGCGGGTAAAGCCGTGTGCAAAAGCTAGTCTAGTATATGCATTTTAAACAAACATCCGTAGTAAGATTATTATTTTTTAAGTTACTGCTGCTGAAAAGCAACCGAAACATCGGGGAAAGTGTAAACCTAAATATAAATAGTTTTAATAATTTTATTAGCATAAAAATTAGTAAAATTCAATAGTAGTAGTAGTGTAACAGTTTTCAAAATTATGTAATAGATACAGTGTTAAAATCCGTATATAGTAGTTTAATTTCACTTATTTTTAATTATATCTTGTACCGTGAGTTAATTCATTACTACAAACGGCTGAACCGTCTTTGATGCGTGTAAGCAATAATGTTTTATTTAGTTAATTGTCCACCTTAATCAAAACCTATCGTAAAAATCATATATTAATATTTATTAATTTTACATTGTTAGCTGCAGTGCGTAGCCGCCATAATTTATGCTTCAAAAATATAGGATCATGAAATAGCCAAATTAATTCATTACTGACGTTATTTTTCATTCATTCGAAGCTATTCGTATTATTCTTGCCAAACTGACGTGGCAAATTTGAGCTTAACAGATATGGAATTTTTTGAGATTTTGCGTTCGATTATTGTATTGCTATTGCATTGAATTTCGCTTTTATATATGTTTGTATATTATATATACTTAGATTGGTATTTTATACGATCTAGTGGTTACCTGAAATTTAAAAGTAATTATTATTATATGCTTAAAAGGGGCA
Organism: Catocala nupta; assembly: GCA_963675205.1. Lineage (NCBI taxonomy): Eukaryota > Metazoa > Arthropoda > Insecta > Lepidoptera > Erebidae > Catocala > Catocala nupta. The sequence goes on from OY776081.1 coordinate 10,743,334, forward strand.
TAAAGATTTTCGGTCACGTATTAATATATATAAAGTTGGTAGGTAAGCTTTGTTTAATTTAGACAATGATTTACAAGACACGTTTGTGATTTTTTTTAAGAAAATAATATTGCAATTGTAAAATAATAAAAGTAGGTCTTTTGCTAATGAACCCCAGTACTTCGACTTGTACTACTCTAAAGAGTTCTAAAGTAGCGGTATAAATTAAAGAGCGAGCGTAATCGTACATCAGTAAAAAAATGTCCTCGATGTGAGGGGCAATGGCATCACACTCTATACTATAATGTCAATGACATATTGCGGTACTCTCAGAGCGTTTTAATGATATACATAGAGTGACATTATGAAGATGTTTTACTGATACAATTGCGATTTATAGCTGTTCTGGCCCTGACAATTCTCTACAAATTATGTCGTCCTCGGATATTGATGAATATCAAGGCATTTTGATTGAGAAGCGAAACCAAACTTCTTGGTAGTTTTAATAAAACATCGATATCTATTAGCTAATTTCTTGCATCAAAAATATTTTGGATGTTTTGGTTGTTCTTTCTTCCTTTGCGCTTATAGTGTAGCTAAACCTAAAAAAGTAAAGTTGTAAAGCGGTTCCCTGCCTTGCCCAAATAATAATAACTGTTTTCTTTTTTGGCGCTGCAGCAGGCCTGCGCTACGGCGTAGGTACGTAGTTCATGCGAGCGGAGTCGCAAGCACCGCTTGACTAATAATAAAAATGCCGGTAATAATTGTTCGTCCTGTAGTCGGTCCGGCGATAGTAAAAATATATCTTGACTCTGCTATTGCAAAGTTTTAGGAACTGCCAAAGTATGGGTTTTGGTTTGGACTGCTTATAAGAGTTTCTAATCAAATAATTACACTGGAGAACAGTCATTTTGTGGCATGGTAAGTTGAAGTCAATTTTGTGTAAGTTCAGTAAGTATGTTGAATACGAGAAAAATATCATATTTGTTAAATTGATTCTAGTTTATGAGATGAGACTTTATAACTATGTATATGACTGAAAGTCGGTAGAAATAAAAATACAATTACATATTAAATATATATTTTAGAAGCGGCTATATAATAATGACAAGAAAACTTAATACATATGCTATTAACAAAAAATCATAAAGAATATATTAGAAAAACTTTATCTGTAAGCTTTTCTATTGTGTTTATGTTCAGGACAATCCTCATACTCAAGCAATAGTCTGCCATCATAATTTGGCTGTCTCATCGGCCTTGGTATCTTTCTTTCATTGTACTAATTTCCTGATGGAACCGTTCTTTATGTTGAATATCTCAAGAACCAGAGTCAATCCATACAAAGCAAATACATTTCGGGTATGACTAATAAAGGTGTTAATTAAAACCAGTAACAAAATTAATGCCGCAGAAAATACTAATTTTTTTTTATTTCCCAGTGTTATCTAAAAAGTATGTAAATTATGTAAAGTTATTAATTTAAAGTAAAGTTCATTAGTATGCGTGAAAGCAATTTATTTTACCTTATGAAATTATTAAAATGATAATTTGTGAAAGTACCTAATTGCTACGCTGATAGGACAATCAAAGAACCCATTTGTCGTTCTTTAATTGACACGTTTTAAATTCAATAAGTTATTGCTATATTTATTAAGGTTAGTAGGGTGCGTAAGATATCGACGAATATAGTATCTTTTATCGAACTTACTTCGGTAAACCTGTTTATATGTAGCAATTATCATATGTTTTGAAACGGTATTAGCTTATAGCATAGTTTTGCACCTAAACATTATTAGGACTCTACTAGGACAGCGCAAGCGAGAGTCAAGCTGATACCGAGAAACCTCGTTCTTTTAAAAGTTATGTATCTATTAAAATAGTTAGTCATCAATCGCTTTTACAGTGAAGGAAAACAACCTGAGAAGACCTGAGTGTAAGAACACTAAGAGCATTCCTTATTTTCAGAAACGTGTGAAATCTGCACACACGTATTGGGCCAGCGTGGTTTACTATCCAAATATTCTTGTACTAAGAAAATCATTTATTTCTCTCTCACTATATATTGTCTTATGATATGTATATATATGTTTACATCAAGGTCCTCACTAGTAGTGTTTAGCTGAGAGACGCTTATTGAAATTGATATATTCAGCGATACAAAGTATGTCTATCAAAATATTGCAATTAAATACATACAATTAATTACTCGATGCTCTTGCCCTTGATATAAAAGTATTTATACTTGTTTATCTTTGTTTGATGTCACAGTTCATACATAGGTACATATGTAATATGATAGAAATCCTTAATATATTTACTGTTTGTACTGATACAAATATTGTCTATTCAAATGGCGCTGAGTATGCTATTTGCGGAACACGATTTACGCAACACTGCCGGTGCATCGTCATTAATTTTACGGTTCTCCACACACAACTAGCATGCAAATCACACCTTGCAAAACCTTGCAAAATTTTACTCTTTTAGAGTCATTTCTATTTTTTGTCTAACTTTGCTAATAAGTTAAACTAATGCTTTAAGTGACATCCAAAAATTCTGTTCGTAGCTAAAAGGTAATAACTTGTGAAATAAAGAAAATATGAATGAATGCCTACTTACTATGTGATCACTGATCATCATTTTATCGCTAGCATATGTTTAGGTGCGCTATTCAGTGAGTTTATCAAAAAAAATTTTTTATGATGCAATATCCAGGTACCAATGCGAATACTAAAGTATACATTTTTGATAAGCACATTTTATAATTCTGCTGCTCTTTTTGACGTTAGTTAGTATATACTATAGAGCAGCGATAGCTCAGTGAGGAGACCAACAGACTGCAATGCAGAGGGTCTCGGTTTCGAACCCACGTCGCGCACCTCTGACTTTCGGAAGTTATATGACTTTTCGAAATTATGTGCGTATTGATTGACAATTATCGCCTGCTCCGTGCCTCGGAGAGCACGTTAAGCCGTCGGTCCCGGCTGCCATGAACATTTACGGCAGTCGTTATTGGGGAAGTCGACACAAAAGATCCCACTGGGTCGAAGTGTCGCCGGTCTGTACTGACTGGCCCCCACACAAGATAAGATAAGATAGTATATACTATTAGTTATTCTCATAATGCGGCATATTAATTTATTGTAAACGAAATAAGATTAACTATAGCTCCAATTTAAAGTTGAATCTCAAGCTACCAAAGTGTTAAGGCTGTTTGCAAAAATCGGGTTTGTTCGTAACTAACCGAAAGCTAGATAAACAAACAAGAAATCTAAATAGTTTTCTGAATAGATCCTACAACATAATAAAACCCAATTTGTTTCTCAAGAATATATGTCATGTATAATAATAATAAAAGCCTTGTAACTGGCTGAGTGGTATCGTAGCAGTTTTATAATTTATTACGTCCCCACTGGTTCAAAGTCGACAGTTACTCATCATTACCCTTACTTTTAAATTTTTATGTTTGCAATTTTTCTACATATGTATGCGCACGTACTTCGTGTGCATAATATGCTTAAAAAGGAGTTCAAGGTTTTTTCTTCACTTATAAGGTACCAAATAAATATCTAGTGTAGATACCGTATAGAACTGATACGAAAATGTGTTGTTTCTCTCCGTCAAAAAACGAGGCACGAAAGTGCTTTTTAACATTTGGTATAAGAAGAGAACAGTGATATTCATTAGATGCATCTTAAGAAGCATTTTACAGATATCTTGAAGCTCAGCTTTAATTATATTATAATCTATGTATTTTATTAATATAGTATTGTTTCTTTACAGATGTTTGGATTCGGTTCATCGAATGCGTTCGGCATACTGTTTCACAACTTCTTCTTAGAGCAAGGTGGAGGCAGTGGTTTGCCTCTTGTAATCGGTGTATATAATGGAGCACTATCTGTTGCAGGTGATTATAAAAGAAAGGGCTTTTAAATTCTGGAATGTAATGAAAAATCTCCTGGGCATTTAATTTGGATGTTAACTAATGCCTGTTGTACTGAGCGACAACTGTTTGTAGATCACATTTATCGCTATAGGCGATAAAGATTTATGTAGGCACAAATTGAACCTGCAACACTCGGCGTAATGTAGTAAAAATATTTTTGCGACCATATTAAAACTTAGACTCTTAATATTGTCTATATATATTATATTCTATACCTAAGTTTAGGTGTTAATTGTCAGTTTTGGAAATAAATAAAATAAATAAATAAAAAATAAAAAAAAATTTGGTTACTTACCTCCGTGGTGCAGCGGTAGTGAATGCGACTGATGTGCATGAGGTCTCGGGTTCGAATCCTGGGTCAGGCCAACAAAAATTTATTAGGTTTTCCAGTTAAGAAATCTCAATAGCAGCACGGAATTAGGAAGTTGGTGGTGTAAGACAACCCCGTGCACGTAAAGCCGTTGGTCCTGCTCCAGTCTTGTCGGATTACTGTCTCATCAGATCATGAGAGTTAGGGAACAGAGAGTGCACTTGTGTTTGCGCACACACTTGTGCACTATAGAATATCTCCTGCGTAGTTGGCCGGTCTTCGTTAAGGCCAGTCTGGGTAGTTGGCCGCCGTGGCCGAAATTCGGTCTGGAGGATATTATTAGATATTTATTGTTCTATTACTCTATATTTAAAAAGGCTTTCGCTGCTTCTTTATTTTAATATGAGCTGGTCTATCCTAAAAACAGTTTTCTAATAATATCAACTTGTACTATGACAAGCAAATTCGGTAATATAAAGCCTTAATTCTACACGTGCGCGTTTAACAGACTTATTAAACTTAACCCAATTTCGTCTGCTGACGGATGCGTCAAACTGAGTAATGCCGACTAGTTCAAATATCAGCCGTAGCTCAAGTTACAATTCTCTATTAAGGACATAGACCACAATACAAATCGTTTAATTGAGGGAATTGGGCAAAGAGACCGATTCCATACAATGTTTCAGTGACCTGCTTTTTCGATTCTTAATCTTCAATAATAACATTGACGGTCATTAATGAACAATTGTCACTTTGAATGAATATTCTTGTTAATAACTACGCAATAGTTACACTAGTTACCTATTTATTTACACTTTCACACCGTTATTGATACCAAGTGAAAATAATACCGTTTCCGTGACTCACTTGAGTAATGTTGTGGTAATATCTTAACTTCAAGTTTTTTTTAAATGATATAGTATTGCTGTATATAATTAGTACCATGTGTAATAAACACCGTATACTTTAACTTTACATACCGTATTTAAAAAATACGGGTGATTGGCGTAGCGGTAAGGAATGCGACTTAGAGACCCAGGAGGGTTGGCTTGAATATTATAGGGGATTCTGTTAGAAGATTTTTCTAGAAGCTTGTATTTTGGAAACGTGCTTGGTAGATGGCTAGCTAGCAAATTGTCCTTGGGACCGGGAGACGTGATACTTTGTAATTCAGTAATCCAAATTATCATCTGTGTTGGCACTCTTCATCTTTCGTGCGATACCAGTGTATCGTTATTGGCGCATTGAAGAGGGTGTACTTGAAATAGATTATTTAATATTATCATTTACATGGTAACTATTAGTTTTAGAAACGTTTGTCTAATGTATTGTTATTTAATTTCAGGTTTTCTCAGCGGAATAGCTTTAAAGAAGTACTCCTTTCGACAAGTGGGACTGGTAGGCGCCAGTCTTTTCGTTCTTGGCGATATTTTGACTATATTTGTACAGAAAACATATCAGCTTGTTTTTACCTTTGGAGTTATTAGAGGTAAAATCGAATATAATATATAAACAACGTATATTTTTAAAACACCTATACTATTATAAAACTATAACATTTCTGGCTGCTTTATAATCGCCTATCTTGCGAGGTGTAAACCCAAACATGGCTTGACACCAAGCATTTTGCTTCCTGTCCACTTGTCAGTCTATAAATTTTGGAATTACACACCAAAACTACTAAATGTATTTTGATGTGGTCTCTTCATGCGACTTTTTAACTAATTTCGTATACTGATATTAATGACGTTGCTGATGAACTATGAGGACGAAGTCTATGAAAGCCTATAAATATTAAAAACTAGAATTTGTACATGTATTACTAAAACATGTATTACTTTTTAAACATTCTGAATGTTCAGTATGACTTAGTAATAAAAGTATTTATATACCTAAAATATACAATTAATTTAGAATAATTTTATTTTCAGGTGCAGGCTTTGGTGTGATGATACCAGTTGGCTTTACGGCTTTCAATTGTTATTTCACCACAAAACGTACGGCTATGATGAGTGCTAATCAAGCCATGAGCAGTTTGGCATCAATCACCTTCCCAATGTTAGTAACCTTGTTGCTCTCGGAGTATGGATTTAGGTGGACCCTTGCCTTGATAATGGCTGTAGACCTACATCTTATATTTGCCATGCTAGCGATGCACCCTGTCGAATGGCATATGATTAAATCTGATAAGCCTGTAAAAAACGGTAAAAGATTTTAGCATGTCGATTTTACGTACAATGACTAAAAGTCTAAATATGTTACACAGCAGCTTATTTTTCTTTTAATTTACAGAAAATTCTGATGAAATATTTTTAAATAAGGAAATAAATAAAAAACGAAGTTCTGAAAATACTGATGAGTTTTCTGTGAAAATGTTATCGTATGGCGAGGACGTTCAAATAAAATGTACGAAGACTAAACGAAAGCAGGAGTCTATGAAAAAGAATATAGCGTGAGTATCCTGTCTTTATATTCTTTGTCATAATTATGAAATCATGTTACTGATTACTTTTTTGTCATATTTCAGTAAAATTATATATGATAATGTTGAGCTGGATTTATTGAAGGATCCTAAATTTGTAAGCACGTTGGTGGGACTAGGATTCGCATTTGTTTCTGATGTAACATACTTAGCCATGGAACCCATGCTTCTATTTTCTTATGGATTTACTCAGGTATTTTATAAATAATAATATTTTTTTAATAATATTAATAATTTTTATACTATAATCTCATTAAATTTCTAAGACTTGACTGATCATGAAAATTTTATAATCCTAACTAATACGCGTCATAAGCTATATTCTAAATAGAGTTCCAATATACCTACTGCAATAAACGTCAAATGTGGACTGAAATGCGATTTAAGTTTAAATTTTAATTTTATTTTGGTTTAGGTGTATTTGAGACTTTTTATTTTGATCATTATTTGTCTAGCAAATGCAAAGTAGGAATAATAAGGCAAAAATAATAATATCGTCATAGGACAATCTTATATAGGTAAGTGTTATATAATTTGAACTACCTTATAGTGTGTGTTCGATTGTCTAGGCTACGCTACGATTTTTCGCCTTAACTAGTCGACCGATCATCGTAAACATTCGCATATACGTTGCCAAGGTACTTTTTTTTAAATCTTTCATCCAGAAAAAACTAAAAAGTACTGTTCACGAGGGATATCACTTTTTGACTAATTCTAGATTTATTATATTAGCCGTGGGCATCTCGTAACCTATATAATAGAAGTAAATGATTATGTGTATCTATCAATTAATATAATAATAATAATATTTTATCACATACCCTCAACACCACCTAGCCCAAACTAAGCAGAGCTTGTACTATGGGTACTGGACAATGGATAAACATATATATACGTTTTTTTGTTAAATGCGTATTATATATCATACATACACCCAGACCAAGACAAACGTCCATGTTTCATACACACAAATGTTTAACTTGTGCGGCAATCGAACCCGCGAACTCAGGCGTGGCAGTCGGTTACACTAACCACTACGTCATCGAGGCTGACAATTAAAATATCACCCCTTTTTTTACGTGGGGGTATGCATTGACGTATACCCCTCCGCAGGGCCGGGCGGAGGGGTTATGTCGGACTCACCCGGGAATAGATGGAGATACGAGTATACCGGTAATACCGACTAAACCTACCACGGTGTTCCTTCTCACAATCTATAGCCGGGGCGCAGGGATCACTCACGCATTCATCCTCAACCCTGTTGTGAAACAGAAATCGTCATAAACATGAGAATCGGATACAAGTCTCGTTTTAGCGTGTAGAGACGTACCAAGAAGGTCTGGTACCTAACTCTCATTTTTTGCGCGTTGAGCAGTTTTTGGTTAAACGAAAAGCGTGAAACTCGCGTCATCGTCACCGCACGCTAGTTAATTAGTTTTCACTTCTATCGGCAGTCCCCAAAGACTGCCCCGTTTTTTGATTTTTTACCTGGGAGTATGCTTTGACGCATACCCCTTTCGCGGGTGGGGGGGAGGCGGTTATGTCGGACCCGCCGGGGTAAAAGAGAAATATGGAATAAGAATAATGTATCTCCCGGAATACCAACTAAACTTACCACGGTGTTCCTCGACAAAACCGCTATCGACAGGGCCGCGCGAATCACTTGCACATGCGGTCGTGACCCCGCCGAGGTTTCGACCCGCCGTATGAAACGGCAGGCCACTACATGAAGAGACAACAAACAAACTTAAATAGCCCAATTTGTCTTTTTATATAAATCTATTTCTATTACGACTTGATTATCATAATGTAATCTATTTAAAATTCAACAGTCTAAACATATATTACCAAAATGCCCGGGGTCTCAGGACCAAAACACATGACTTTCTCTGTAGTGTCACCAACACTAGCTATGATATAATAATAATCACCGAAACATGGATAAACAGTAACATATATGATGGTGAGTTATTTGATGAACGATACATAGTATATCGTAGAGATCGCATAAGTACAAGGTTCCACGCGGGTATGGAAGGTGGTGGTGTGCTAATAGCAGTAGCTAAAAAATTTAATTCTGTCCGGTACTACGAAGGAGAAAGTCAATGTGAAGATCTTTATGTAAATGTAGAAGTTAGTAAAGGCAAATGGGTATATTTTTGTGGTGTATACCTTCCTTCTCCAATAAATAAAAAAATATTGGAACATTTCATTGATAACTTTAACCGAGTATCTGATAGTTTAGAAAATGTGTGTATTGTTGGAGATTTTAATATGAGCTTTATCACATGGCTAGATAATAGTGATCCTGTATTTAATAAGCATTTAAATCTGGCGCATATGCTTTTAGATTTCATGTCTCTTAACAATCTCACCCAATGCAGCCGCGTTACAAATAATAGAAGTGAAATACTGGATTTGGTTTTGTGCAATATGGCGAATTTAAGTGTTAAGGCTTCCACAGATATATTGGTTGGGATTGATCCGCTACATACACCGATGGAAATATATTTTCAGTTTAGTGACAATAAATCATTACAAGCTAGTAAAGTACTCAAACGTAACTTCTTTAAAGCGGATTATGACAAAATTCAAGCTGATTTAGGAATAGTTCAATGGGACAGAGAATTCGGCCGTTGTGAAAACGTAGATAATATGATGACAGTATTTTACGAAAAAATAAACGACTCAATTGAAAGGTATGTGCCAAAGACTAATATTAATAGCGGAAAACACCCACCTTGGTTTACCAAGCAACTAATTAAACTGGTCAAAGAAAAAGATAAATTACTCCGCAGATTTCGAATTTACCAAAACCCCTTAGACGAAATCTCGCTAAAAATTTTAAATAAAAGATGCAAATCTTTGTCTAAAAGTAGTTACAATGATTACATAAATAAAATAGAAGATAGTATCATAAAAGACCCAAAATATTTTTTTTCATACTTAAAAAATAAACGTAACAGTGATACCCAATTTCCTCAATCAATGACTTTAAATAATAATCAAGAATCTCATGGTTCAGGCATATGTAACCTGTTCGCATCCTTCTTTTCTTCTACGTTCAATAGTTCAACCAATAATAATTCGCAATTTTCAAGGGAAAATGTTTTAAGCAGCAACAGTCTAGGTAATCTGTATGTCAACTGTGACACTGTGTTCAAATATTTGAAAGGTATTGATGTGAACAAAGGAGCGGGACCGGATGGAATTCCACCATATTTCATATCTAAATGTTCTTCTGTCCTATGCTACCCAGTCTTTCTAATCATGAATGAATCATTATCACATGGAACATTCCCAAGTGCATGGAAGATTGCTAAAGTAGTCCCGATTTATAAAAATGGTAACAAAAACGATATAAGCAATTACAGACCAATATGTATACATACTGTCTGCCTTTGCGAAGTTATTCGAAGCCATATTACATCCTTACTTGATATCTCACACGAGCCAGATTATAATAAACGAACAACATGGTTTTGTAAAATCCAGATCAACGAGTAGTAACCTGGTTACCTACCATAATGAATTAGTTAATGCTGTAGATTCTGGTATCCAGGTTGGTGCTGTGTACATGGATTTTGCAAGGGCATTTGATAGAGTTCATCATTCGGTACTGCTCAAGAAGTTAGAGATGTATGGTATTTGCGGATCCCTCTTGGAATGGTTTAGATCATATTTGTTTAACAGAACTCAGTATGTAGTAGTAAAGGGTTTTCATTCTGATACATATGTAGCCCCATCTGGAGTCCCTCAAGGTTCTCATCTAGGTCCATGGCTGTTTAATATATTCATAAACGATATAGTGACATGTATTAAATATAGTAGCGCATATCTTTTTGCGGACGACTTAAAGTTGTCTAAAAGTATAGAACAGCCCCTGGATTGTCAACTACTACAAGAAGACCTTAACTCAATTTCGGAATGGTGCATAGTTAACGACATGACACTCAATGCGAGCAAATGTAGTTTCATAACTTTCACACGGAAACATAACATCATTCATTCTCAATACTATATAAACGGCACCGTTCTTCGGGAAGAAACAGTGCAAAAAGATCTAGGAGTTCTATTTGACTCAAAATTAACTTTCGTTCCGCATATTGATTCCATTATCAAAAAATCATTTAAAATGCTGGGGTTCATAATCCGTAACGGCAAGTTTTTCCGTAAGATAGAAACAAAAATAGCCCTATACAACGCCTACGTTCGTAGCAACCTTGAATACTGCAGTGTAGTCTGGTCTCCACACTATAAGGTACATCAATTAAGAATAGAGCGTGTCCAAAAAAGATTTACAAGACACCTTGCTTTTTCTTGTCGCGTACATAAAGAAATAACATCATATGATGAGAAACTATTGTTTTTTAAAATAGATAGTTTGGCGGTTCGCAGGCAGTTTCTCGACATGGCTTTTTTATATAAAATACTGCGAAATTTTATTGACTGCCTCCCCTACTCCAATCCGTAGGATTGCGTGTACCACGTCGTATCCCGAGGAGTACGTCTATGCTTGGAGCGTTGCATCAACCCTGTGCGCGAACCAATTTAAAACAAAGCTCTGCTTTATACAGACTGCCAAAATTGTACAATTCCATCTGCAAGGAAGTGGACATTTTTAATGAATCGCACATTACTTTTAGAAAAAATATTATGAGATTGTTAAGTGAAAATAGTTTAAAAACAAAACAATTTTGATACATAAATAAGTAGTTTAAGTATTTTGTTAATAAACAGTTGTATATTACTCTGATATAAAGTTAGTATTATATAATATTAGTTTTAAGCTACCATAATTACGTGCACGCTGTGACACCTTAATATGTTGTGCATTATGTCTTAAAATATGTAACCTTATTTAGATGTATGACCAACTAATGTAACAACAACTGGTAGTCCTAAATAAATAAATAAATTTTTTTGCGGTTGGAGAGAGGCTTTCAGCCCTCTCCCGCTTCACCGCCTCCTTGATGGAAATCACTTCCTCACGGAAGGAGGCGACGGCGTTCCACGACCTCTCACAAGGCCCATAGACTGAACTACGGCCGGGAGCGAGAGGACAACCAATCCGACTGCCGCGATCAACTCACGACGCTGCGATGCCCAGGCGGGGCAATCCGCCAAAGTGTTCAGTGCCGTGTCCTCAATAACGTCACGGCAGTCGCCGCAGTGGTGACAACCGGGCGTCTTTTGCCGGCCTATACGACACAGAAACTGGCCAAAACAACCATGGCCAGTCATTACGTGTGAAGGCGCCATGCCACCTCTCCAGCCACTTCTCAAACACGGGACTTACCACCACAAGAGGGGACTCTTCTAACACAGGTATTATAATTTAACAGAAGAGTTCCCAAACCCTATTAATATTACCTTGTAATAGTTGAAAATTAAGATTTTTTGATTTTTGAATAGCAATCCTAAATACGTATTTATTTCCTTTACTTTGTATTTTACTTGTTTACATGAATATTTATTGCCGAAATGTGAACGGTGTACATTATAATCAGTAATTATTAGTTTTATTATTTTCCGCGTATACATGTGTTATCGTGCGTGCCACAAAAACATCACTAATTAGCTTAGAATAGTATTCATAAAACTAAAAATAAATATTAAGTAACCGTATTTATTAGCCATCCTCGGATACCTTCATAAAATAACCATTTTAAATTAATATAATAATATTATATAAATATTTAAATAACAATAAGAATGTACATTTGTAAGGCAGCTTTATGACACAATTAATTTATTTGTCTTTATAATATTTAGAATCGCACATAGTCATATATAGGTGTGTTTATAAATTATGTATAAGTAATAAATAATCAGTGAGTCACAGTTTAAAAATCGTGACGTTAACGGTAGAATATAGGCTCGTATTAGCATGTATTTGATTTTATCTCCTTTAACATTCAATGGGCTTAACAAACATGTATGGTAATTATTTTTGAAATCAGTCCTATTTATAAATTGACTCATTGCCCTCTTCTCAGCAGCACTAGAGTTACGAGGCCATAATCTACCACGCCGGTCTAGTCGGGGTTGACAGATTTTATTGATCTTTAAGAGCACTATGAGGAATTCTTAGTCATCATTACGATGTTTTCATTAATTGTTCAAGTTTACTATAATATGAACTATCAAAACACACATAACTCGTAAAAGTCAGAGGTGTGCTGTGGGATGGTCCTCGAGCCCTCTGCATAGCAGTCGATCGGTCTTCCTTTAGGTTCTTTTAACGTAACAATGAATTTGTATTAAATACTTACATACACGTAATGTATATGTAAAGTCGTGGTGTGAGTGGACTCAAGCTCTTGCAGGCTTTCAGAACAAGTTCTGAATAAAACCAGTTTCGGACGATGTTTAGAATACGTTTTACATAGAAACAAACTCTCTTTAGTCTATATTTAGGTACTCGTACCTAAATATAATACCCGAATATAAAACGATACTACTTACACTTGCAAATGATGTACAACGCAAAATAAATATTCATTCATTTTTTACTTGTTACATACTAATACTGAATATGACTAATCATTATTTTGAAACTGTTAATGCTTGCTTGGATTTTGGCGTTTTTTGGACTTTAAATTCAGGCTTCTAGCACGTTACTAGTAGACAGCGACGCTGAGAAATTTTTCGAAGCCTAAATTAGTCACATTTGTATTATATTTTTTTGTATTTATATTAACCATATATATATAACCATTTTTATAAATCATAATTATATACATGAAAATATAGCATTTCATTATTTTTCAAAATATATATTGTAAGGTCCACGCAATACCTAAACAATGTTTTTCTATTTTTAGATGGAGGTAACAGCTTGCATTATGGTCGGCGCGGTAGCTGATCTCTTAGCCAGAGTGACGCTAGCTGTATTTACGTACTTCTTTGTGATAGACAGCCGAATATTCTTTTTTGTTGGCACTTGCATCACTATATTTCTTCGTATCGGTAAATATACCTTAGTTAATGCTTTTTTATTTTTATAACCTTTCAAAATGACTACACTCCGCTTGATTGTAAGCCGTCGCGTAGAACACGAACAGAGCCCTCCATACCACGTTTTCACGTGAAGTAATAAAGAAGCTTAATAAGTAATGAGTGCTTTATTTATTACTTTACAAAGGTAAAGTAGGTAAAGATAACATTTAAAACAATATTGTTATTTTCCAGCATTAGTGAGTTCAAGCACACTTTGGTTCGTGTTTGCGGTCACAGCAGTATCTGGGCTTTTGAGATGCACAATCCAAGTGTTGTTCCCTCTCGTCTTGGTAACAGCTGCCCCAGACAAATTCCCTGCAGCATTAGCGTTGCACATTTTGTTCTCTGGAACACTTATGTTATTGGCTGATCCTATGATTGGTAAGTTGTAATAGTATTCAAAATTATAGTTGTAATTACTCTAGAAAATGTATATTTGATATACCTTACGAGGGGAAGAGCCTGCTTTATCAAATTACTGGTTTAGCCGGCTTGTCCGGGAAACTGACCGACATAATTATTAGTAGTAACACCGTAACTACGTTTCACTCAGAAGATAAGAGAGTCGGAACCTCACGTGGTAGGTACGTACCATATCCCATTCCTTTCCTTTCAACCTATATATAATTCCTTATTTCTCTTTATGAAAACGCGACTGATACCTGTACCTAGAATTGATCATAGGTTTAGATAAACTTATACTACCAGGAAGGCCGTATGCTTGTTTACCACGTTAATAGTATATAAAGATAAGATTGACTTTGATACTTAACTATGTTTATATGAAATTAATAATCCATCCTAAATATTATAACAAACAGACAAAATACCGACGTCTACGTCTATTAATAATAATTTACAAGTCTAAATTAATTATTAAATTAAATGCAAATGTTTTAGTTAAACCACAATATTATGTTCTAAAATCAATAAAAAAATTTAGTTTTTAGATCGATATGATCTAACTGAATAGCATAACACGTTTTTCATAACCAGTTTTTAATAATGTATACATTGTTAAACAGATACTGTATCTTTGACCATCTATCTTAAAGTTTAGTTATCTGACAAGGAACTTATTAGTTGATATTATACTATACAAGCACATATGTATATGGGTGACCTAATTAAGCGAATATGATATGAGTGAGTAAGTATAATTACTCTCTTACGCTTATATATGTATATTGAAATAAAACTCATATCGGTGATTATGCAAAAGAAACAGTTAGGCTTGAAGTTATAAATACTTAAGACGTGTTGTTAAAATCTTTTTAATAACATTACTTTATACTTTCCGGTCGAAATTGAAGAAGTATAGCATCTTCACCAACTGCAGCCGTATTATCATATCTAATAGTATTATTATCGCGTACAATTCAGAGTGTATCGACCCGTTATCACATACGCAATAATGATATAAAAGGCGCTGATACAGCACCTGAGTCATAATTGACTATTAATAACGAATACGGTATTCAGCTAACGGCTCCAGCTTTGATGATGATTGATTGATCACTATTATATAGAGCTGAAATTGTTTATATTTCGGTTGTCATGTGCTGGGCTATGTGTTTTTGTTGGTAAACCATCCATTCACGCAGCAACAGAGTTCTAGATCGTCATGCATTTGATTTGACAGAGGTTATATTTTACCCAGGCAAAAATGACGAAGTCATGGGATAGATCTTCCAGGGACGTGGGTAAACTAGTCTCTTTATAATGGAAGCGATAGCCACGTGCGTCACTGGACAGCCAATATAGTCACAAAATTATAATACATATAATCATTAGTATTAGGTAATAGGTAAATACAATATACGGAACTCCTCTGTAGACGTATCTGACGTTCATAGCAGGTTTTTGGTTTTTTTTGTGTTGTGATACAAAGCGGAAGTCTAGTCAATAAAGTACTTAAAAAGGAATGCTATATTTTATAATTGCTAAATTGCCTGACAACTTCGTAAGTTAGGTGATCACAGCGTGGTGCTTTATGGTCCCAGTGTTAATGCCTGGCCTAAATTGCTTTATTTTTTATTAATCAGCCCTTTATACAAACTGACCCACTGTTGGGAACGAGACCCTTCTCAATATGCGATCATTCTATTAAAAGAAAAGTGTGTATATATAGGAGAAAAGTAATGCTTAAATCGTAATTACGATGGCATGAGTAAATATTAAGGGTAATTCACAGAAATAAGAATTCTCTTTTATTTTATACGAGTGTATAAACCCATGGTCTTGAGGTTTCTTCTCTGAAAATATATTCCTATTAGCAGCAAATTTGAAATCCACATTATACTTGTGGCGTATAGGATTTCTTTTAGAGGAAACCTATGATCTTCTGTAGCATATGGGAAATTCCTCAGCTGGATCAAGACTGGCACAGAGCGATCTTCCTTAACGTGGAACACCACTTTGAGGAAGATCGCGTTGTGCCAGTCTTTAAAAGACCGTCTCGTTAGGCCACTGTTAGGAACATTGTGGGTTGTTAGGTAACCGGTTTTTGCATTTGCTTCAATTGCTAAAACGGTAATTGTAATTCGCCGATCCGGTCTTTAATAAACGATTTGCTAAAAAATCGAATGGCTCTCAATTGACGCCTCACTGTGTCAGTGTATATACAAAATATTCGTAGCCGAAAACCTAATAAATAAAGATATATGTTAGTAAAAGTGCGTATTTTCTAACTGTAGAAAGAAAAACAATAAGCAACATTAATATACAGAAATAAAAATGCACCCGCAGTCATACAAAAATCTAAAATATTACATTTGTTAACATGTATTGACTCATTGTAAATTGTTTCAGGTGTATTATACGAAGTGACGGGCAGTTATATCTACTGTTTCTTCGCCATGAGCTTCTGCTGTATAGTGTGTGTCGTGCTGTGGACTATAGAGTATTTTGTGTACCGGAAGAATAAAAGTACAACTAACACTACGTAGACCTAAAATAGTGATAAACCTGCGTGATCAGAGCTCTCGTATGTAGCGACAGTGTTTGTAACGGACTGATATTATTGTTAACACCAGTTATTGTCGATACGTAGATGATTATTTCTCTTCCAATTGTTTTTATATTAAATATTTTGTACTAGTTTCTGCCCGCGTGAATCCATGTAAAGCATACCGGGATAAAAATAATCCCATGTGTTAAGAGCATAGGGTATAACAATGACTGATATCAGAACATAGTCTATCTGTTAGCCAAGTTTCATCCAAATCCGTTCAGGTTTACGCGTAATTGAATAATAAATAACCAAACATGTTCATAAACTTTCACTTTTATAATATTAGTAGGAATAGGATATTACAATTGTACTTGTATTATTGTATAGTACAAGTCTGCTTGGTTCATGTTAGAAAACGTAGGCACGTCACCAAAGATAATATTATGCAGAAATATGGTAAGTCGGGTATTATTTTATTTAATCAGGTAACTTTCGTTGTCTGTTAATTTACTGTAAATAAACTAAAATATTAAATAAACGGTTTTTACTATTAAAAGTGATCCTTATATTTTTATCGTTGCAACACTTTCATTGTTGAAAAATATGTCATTGCTTTTTACAGCGTGTGACAGAAATATGTGTTTATTGCACGTTTTGTTTTTATATAGGAAAACATCGGTCAAGTGCAAATCAAACTCTCTTATCGTGGGTTTTGTAGCTTAGGCTGAGATGTAACTAACAGTGAGTATAGTTTCCATAAAGGTCGATGGATTGTCCTGAGACGGAACTTTCATCTGTAGACGTCAGTGGATACGAAATGGGGCACTACGAAAAGACTTAATAAATTTCAATAATAAATTTCGCCTTATCAAGCCTTTGGGACTCGGTGGGAAGTGGGAGTAGTAGGGTGGGGAACACCCAAGGTCAGTGATAGAGATCAGGGACCTTGACCTCAGGTTCAGTGACTTTGACCTGAAGTTTAGTATCATTGACTGCAAAATTAGTGACCTCAAGTTTAGTGACCTTGACCTCAAGGTCAATGACCTTAATCTCAAAAACTAATTGGAATAAATATATCGTCTCTGATAATGTGTCGACGGAGCTCCGCTACGGGGCTCCTACATGTGAGTGGTCACAAAAAAAAATAACCACGAAGGCTACGGCAGGAGCGGAGCTCCCGCCTCCGCCTTCTAACCTAACCTATCCAAGTCGTAGTGCTAAGAGTCGGGACTCGAGGCGTTTACCTTCCGAAAGAAATTCTGAACTTGACCTCAAGTTCAGTTACCTTGACCTCAAGTTCTGTTAACTTGCCTACGAGTTCAGGGTTAGAGTGTAGCAAAGAGTGTGCAACTTTGTGGAATTTGTCCTGTAGCGTCACCCGCGTTTTGCAAAAAGACGAATATATTATTCTCAGTGTTTTGAAAATTTGTTATATTTAATTTTTTGGATATTCTATCGTATAGAATACCCACCTTTATATCTTATAAATGTTTTGCGATCTGTTATAGTTTCACGGTAAAAGCGATTCAAAATTTTATCGTCGTATTAAAAACGCCGATTTCCTCACAAACCACTCATCCTAGACAAAAAGTTCCAAGATGAGTTTTGGTTTATTTTAATCGTTTATTAGGATATAATAAAAAAACAAAGAATTATGAAAATTTTAATATTTGCCAAAAAAATATTTTTTGCCCATTGCTCCGTTTCGTACACTCCAACCGGAATTTTGATAATAGTTGCGTACATAACGCGCTACGGTGTGTAGTTGGAGAGGCGTTTGTCCAGCAATGCATTAGTATAAAAGGCTGATGCTGATATAATATTATGATTTAGTATTATGACTGTATCATTCAATTTAAAGGGGAGATCGTTCTCTGAAAAAACGTGTACAAAGGGTTTCTCGACGAATGTGTTTGAAAATTGCGAAGGTAAAGCAAGGTAGATATTTCAGGATTATAGCAATTGACAATCCGCAATCTTCCTCCGGATATGATATCTGTAAGCGTATGTCTACGTAAGTATTCAATTAGAATTAAAAGTGGCAGGAATCTGCTATCGAGGCATAACGTTAGATCAAGACGTTATAGTTTTGATCGTCCATTTATTGCAGACAAAAATACACATAACCTAACTGGAGCAATAAAAAGTATATTATAGTAAACGGTATTGGGGTTTTTTTAATGAATCCTAATCAGCTTCTGATGTAGATATCAAATTCTACTAAATCAACAACGTATCTATTGTAACTAATACCTCAATAAACAGCTTATAAAATAAGTGGTACAGGTATGTGGTCGTTTGAGTCTGGTGGCCTTACATCTCGGCTGTCTTAAGGTATGATTCTGAACACGCTGCACGCAGCAGTGCTGCCACAGCACTACTGGTCCCCATATATTCTTTATAGGTTTATCATAGATTACATTCCGAGCTCCGCAGCAATGCCGCGGCTGCAATGCAGCGGCAGCACTGCTGCGCGGCAGTGTCGCTCCGCCGCCGCGACAGACCAATAGTGACGCGTTCGCCGCAACAATAGTACTTACCTACCTATACGTACGCGAATGAAAGATGATTTTTTCTGATTCAGAAGAGGAACATTTAATTAACTTGGTGACTTTATATCCAGCCCTTTACGATAGCAGTCATACTAATTATCGTAATAATTTAATTAAAGACAATATATGGAAGGATATATCGAAGGAGATCAATTTTAATCAGCGTCTTGTAAAATCCTTCCCGTTGTCTGCTTTTATAAAACGAACCTGTTGCTTTTCTTTTACTATTGGCATAAAACAACAACACATCATCATCATCTTCTTCCTCTTCCAACAATATAAATAAAAGTTAGTGATCAATCGACATCTTGTCAAAGCAACTGAATGAATATACAACAGCGCAATATCACGAACAGCGCAATACTGCCGCCTTGTTCGGAATCAGCCCGGCAGGCAACACTGCTGCACAGCACTACAGTGGCTGCACTGCTGCGGCAGCACTGCCGTGTGCAGCCGAGATCGGAATCACACCTTTACGCTCGCACGTTTTTTATTCTTTTTGCGGGTCACCTCTGTTCGTCTACTTGTTACGACTAAACTCTAAACTTTTGGTAGAAGGTTTCGATAGCTAAACCGTAGACCAAAAGTTAGATAAAGAAAGAAACACACACAACACCGTATAAAGTAGAATACCTATAGAAACTTGTAACGTTATATTAGAGACAATTCTTCTATTATCTAGGATAAGTGTGGGCCGCTGTGTCCTTCTAATATCTAGTGTTAAATGTATAATGACTGTATTTTTAGAAGAGATAAATATTATTATTAATAACAAATCAATTACAAATGTAATACCTATTTAGTATATGTTTATATCTTGAATGATACTTATTATCTTCAATTTATTTTTAAATATTATTCTTTAATTATACGCTTAAATTTTATATGTAACACGTCATAGAATATAATTTAAATATTTTTAAAAATGACGATAAGTGGACTGCTTTATAGATATAATTTTAGTACCTAATGGAACATGCATATATTATATAAAGTAAAGGATGATGCGTGAAAACGTCCCTCTAACTTTTACATCGACCAAACAGAGGCGTTTCCGACTACGCCAACGGCAGCGTTAGAGGTCCTGCTGGATCTAACGCTGCTACACATTGTTTTGGAGTCACAGGCGATAAAGGCGCTACATAGACTATCTGTGCATGGGCTGTGGAGCGTCAACATGCCGGTAACTCTCATACAAATTTGTTCATCACCTTTATGTTAACTTTAATAATAGTATGATGATGCCTAAATGTATAATGTAAGAGCAAATAACATTAAAAAGGAACACAAAACTAACATCAAATGAGGTTTAAATGGGATTTAAAAATGATAGCATTTAATGTTTTTAATTTGGGTATTAGAAAAGACTTCCACACAACGCTGGGAGCGTTGTGAGCGTGTCTCGTGCACTCTCTGTGCACGTCTGCACTTAAATATCCAATATAATATATTATTATTGAGTTGTTTTAAATTCCTTGAGCTGGCTAATCCGACAGTTATCATATATGAAATAATATATTGTATTATTTATCTTTATCATTAGGCATAAAATAATTAAATAATGATGTTCCATTTTTAATATGTTTGGCGAAAATAAGGATAGGTATTGTGGATGAGGTACATGAATAAATAAAAAATGGTTTAATTAAAGTAATAAAAACAAATGTTAAAATATGTTTAGTTTGTATAATAAAAGTTTTGCATGTTACTACTATTTTCATATATATATTTATTATTTTTTATAAATATACGTAATATATTTATTCAAATATGCTTTTAGAAAACATGACACATTTAATTGTATTTTTATATCATGACGCAATTATTTTATTTTAAATCATCATTTTTGGTTCTTGACATCGTTTCAAATATGTCATTCTATGTTAATTTTTTTATATATTTTATACTTCTTTATTGTTACACATAGTGAAAGGAAATAGCATAATAGGTGCTATTATACTAATTTGCAATAAAAGAAGTTTAACAACGAATGTACAGTAAGCGATACACACACGATTCACATTTGCGATATTTTAAATTGCTCTCACATATAAAATAATTATTATCCTCCATTTAAATATCAGTATTAGTAAAAGGATAGTTCATTAATAGTAATAATTTACTTCTTGACTAAAAGAATAATTACCTACACATTTTCATTCATAAAATACAATACGTTTACAAGTCTTTGAAATTTTTTTGATAACTGTACTGATTAGGTTACAATGTACATAGTCAGGTCATAAGTTCTGTCACATGTTTAATATGAAATAATTGAGACATGTTTATTATTGATGTAAACATTTATATACCAAAATGTACTTCTAAACAGATTCTTATGCTAATGAAGTTTATTCAAAATGACTCCCGCGATTTTGAATTTCAACCTGTGCGGCCAGTTGTCTATCGTAGCACGAACGAGGTCCATATCAGTTTTGGCGGCTGCCTTAATCAAGGATGCCTTGAGTGACTCCAAATCAAGATGACGCGTTGAGCAGGCCTTTTTCTCCAAGTTTTGCCATATCTTGTAATCTAACGGTGTAACTGACTGCCACGCCTGAGGTCGCGGGTTCGATTCCCGCACAAGTCCAACATTTGTGTGCATGAACATGGATGTTTGTCTTGCTCTGGGTGTTTCTATGTATAATATGTATGTATTTACAAAATATAAGTATATATGTATGTTTACCTATTGTCTAGAACCCATAGTACAAGCTCTGCTTAGTTTGGGCTAGATGGTGTTGCGTGTATGTGATAGAATATAAAAAAAAAAGAAACTGGACTGGAGGAGGGCCAGTTTTCTTGCCGGATGAAGTCAATTTCACGCATCACCAGCCAGTCTCAGCGCAGAATGTTGTTGGAATACCCAGCGCCTGTTATTGAACATGGTATGAGAAACAGGTTCCACAAGGTTCGTGAGGACTGTATTTTGATACACAACTGCATTCGTTTATACGCCTTTCTCACAAAAATGTACCTCAGTTAAGTCCCAATAAGAGACTCCCAACCAAGCCATGATTGAGGATAGAAAATAGCCTCGTTGGACACGCGGAACACGGTTGCTCGCTTCTTCAGTGCTGTGTGCGTACACCTTAACATTTTGTTTGTTGTAGCTCTCTTCATCATTAAAATTTTTTTCATCCAAAAAAAGAATATCCCGATGCTTGTTTCCCGCGTACCGCTTGAACAAAGCGTGACATCTCTTCAACCTCAGGTTCATTAAACGAGCGTCCAAACGATGTCCTGTTTTTCTTCGATATGCCCGAAGCCCTAAGTCTATATTTAACACCCTTTTCACCGTGGTTCTTCTTAAACCCATCTGAAGGGCCAAAAGTTTTTGCTTACGTATGGGATTTCTTTGAATTCGCGCCTTCACAGCTTTTATCACTGCTGGAGTCCTAACAGAGCGAGGGCGACCACTTCTTGACCTGTCATCTACACTAGTCTTCATTGTATTGTTTGATGGTAGGATAAACGAATCTTTTGGTTATATTAAAATTTTTCAATATGTCAAAAATCTGAATTGGCGCGTAACCGCAACGATGCAACGCAATAACCCGGTCTTCTTTAGATGTCCACTCCATATTTAAAAAAGAGTAAAATTCTAAAAAGTACCCATTTTAATATTTGTGAAAAATTCGAAATTCGAATTCAATAAACTTTTTTGTGGCCAGCATTTTAAATCCAAAAGTTTTTATTGTGTGACAGAGTTATGACTAGACTAAGTACGAATAATAAAGCTGTTATTTTACAAAATTTCTACAGTCAATTGCCAATTTGATAAGTGTATAAATAAGTCTAAGATATTTAAAAATTTATTTTATTATCTAACATTTCACAATATTAATGTTTGGTTTAAAGAGTAGATACTTGATGGTTTTCTTACACGTGGTTCAATTTTTATCCTAAAACCATCGGATCTCTTTAGAATTATGTCAGCGGTGAGTTTGAAATTTTCTTCGGGTATTTCTGATACACATTTATAATTCCTCAGGATTGTTGATAGCAGGACTTTCAACTTAAGCAACGCATACTTTCGGCCTGAAAATTAAAACATTATAATAAATACTCCGCATACATACACAACATTACATATAATAAAATTGACGTTTACAATTAGAAGATCTATTGGTATAGGTATTAAATAGCATGTGCCCAGCATTAGGCGAGGTTTATGTTCAAATTTCAAAGTCATAAAATCATTTATTCATTTAGGTCACAAATAACACTTACGAACATCGAAATATACAAGTTAGTGAATTTACTAAGTTACTAAAGCTATATTTAGGTTAGTTGCTAGGTTCAGGCAATGGGTTGAGTCTATGAGAAGAAATCTGCAAGAAACCTTCGCAAACTTTTTAGCCAGTTGTCCTTGTATGTGTAGTCATTATCTTTTGTATTAATTTCGATAAATAATAATTAAAAATAAAATACAGTTGATTTCTCCATTTGTCCGGTATGGACTACCAGTATTAAAAATGTTTAATGCAGAAATTATTGATTATGTGTCTACTTATTATTGTTTTACATTTCGTGAGCCAAAGTTCTAAGTTCTAGGTAATAAGGAGGGAATCCTATTGACATCTTCCTGATATACGTATATCGTACTACGTACTACGTAGATCTGAACTCTATTTTGCTATTAATACTTTGCCCAAGCCGTGCATCGATACCGAGGCCGCACATGCATCATTTATATTCTCTACTGTTGCGCACCGAAGCAGTGAATATTTATTTTCAACATCTATCACATCTAATTGGAATTAAGGGAATAAAATAGTGACATTGATTATAGAGATATTTAAGATTAGTAAACAGTCAAATAAAAATAGTTGGTGTTCATTATTGCCAATCAATATCCTTAATGATAAACAATGTTTGAATAAAAAATATTTTGCCATTTATCTAGAATATTATTTCAGAGTAATTTTACATATTTACTCTAGATAGGTACCTATGTACCTAAAATTGCAAGAAAGGTGTGTTACATCCGTATTTCGCCGGCGATGTTTTGTGCAATGTAGTTACATATTAGTTAATAGGTTCGCTTGTGCCGTCTAACACACATTTAAAGAACCTGGAACCTGGACCCTTGGAGCTTATACTCGTAGCTGCTGTGTATCGGCCAGGTATGGAACTCGAGACATTACTATTACTTGTTTGACAGTCAAAATTGATGATTGCTTATTTGTTTATTCGAAACTCGATAACAATATAAAATTTTGTACCGAATTTCTAAGATTTTAATCGATTTAATAACTTTGTTTTCATTATATCTTCAGACGTTCGAGTATCGCACATTGAACCGATTGGACTGTAGTTTTCCATTACGTGATTCACAAATAATTTTTCCGATTATGAATGTACTGTGTATGTTAATTGAGTATTTGTATAATCCCCAGCGACAAAATGTTCTGTACAGCCCAAACAAAGCAACGTCGTGGTCGATTTGATAGAATATTTGATAGCCCAAGTGGGTAGAGAAGCGGACGTGTGGATGCTACTACGACTAAGCATATGAATGAGTGACAAAAATTCATTGCGCTACAAAATTTTTTTTTTTTTTTTACTATTCATACAACTTTATTGTATTTTAATGAAACCCGACTACAGCTGTGTAGGATTGAGATTTATTTGAATTAAATCATTAATTATTTGCAATAATCTTATATAATATATGAATTTTATCGATACAAAAAAGATATATATAATACCGATGCTAACTTCTACAGTAAAATGGACATTGTTGTCAAGGCATTTATTTCAAATTATTACGCAATATTATAATTATTAGTCCGGGTTCAACAATCCGGTTTTTTATTGAATAATTGTTGCAAGGAAATAATGAAATCAGTGATTTGTTTAAATTCTTAAGAGATTTTATACATCAATGGGATAAAATAAATATAAAATGACTTTCATAATTTATTAAGCAAATCTAGTGATTTAATCTACACTCTAAAATCGTAATATTGAAATAGTACACATAATAATCAGTATTCGTTTGTGCATCTTTTATAGGCCCGAACTAATCTTCTACTTGTTGATTTCAAATTACGTTCGACACAGTAGGTCCCGCTAAAATAAAAAAAATGTAAACAATTATCAAGAGTGGCGCCATGTGCTATTTTCTTAAATCGGCAAATCACGTTTGAATTAAATTAATTACATTACGTTTTTAATTAAGCCGTACTTTGAACGAAACGTGCTCAAGGCTCTTCTATATGCCAGATTGCCAGCCCTGACCATCATGAGAAAATGTCTGTTATTTTTTTATAAGAATATACATGTACGCTAAAGAATGTACAACCCTATATTAAATTATAATTATTTCTGTTTTATTATTATTTTATTTATTACAATTGTCATTTTGTTCCTGTTGTGTGCTATTGTATCTACATTAATTAATGTAAATGGTTATGTACCGTTTTAATTAACTAACAAAAAAATTAAAACAAAGTAAAGATGTAACTACAAATTAACTAATTAAAAATGTCCTCAATTCAGTCTTTACGTTGTATCTTAGACATTATCAGACTTCTCAATACCAAGTAGAAAACCTAATAATTATTATAATGCTGAACCGATTTCCCTAGTGCTAAGTTACAGTACAGTTAATAGGTATATCTGTTTTAAGGATTTAATGAAATCATAAAATAAGACCGGAAAATTTACTATGTAAGTCATTTTGACATTTCAGCATATCTAGAAATTGGCCATATCGCTGATTTTATTATTTCCTGTGACATACATACCAACACAGCTCCTGGGGCCAGCGCTAAATGGTATGTAGCTGTAGTAGTGCCTGTTTGCCATGTTCTCAGGTAAAAAGTTATCTGGGTTGAATGTATCTGGGTCCTTGTAGTGCTTCGGATGACGATGAATACCGTATGGACAAACTACCACAGTTGCTCCAGCGGGTAGAACATAGCCATTGGTTACTTAAAGAAAACAAAGATCACCGTCATATAGTAATTTAATAAATAAATAAATAATAAATATTCTACCACATACACAACACTATCTAGCCCAAACTAAGCAGAGCTTGTACTATGGATACTAAACAATGGATAAACATACATATATAATTTTTTTTTTGTAAATACATACATATTATACATAGAAACACTCAGACCAAGACAAACATCCATGTTCATGCACACAAATGTTTGACTTGTGCGGGAATCGAACCCGCGACCTCAGGCGTAGCAGTCGGTTACACTAACCACTACGCCATCAAGGAGACATGCAGACGGAAGACATGCAGGTTTCCTCACGATGTTTTAGTTATAAATAAATATTTAATATGCACATAACTTCAAAAAGTCTGAGTACTACATAATGCTACATAGTATTCATAATGGTGTATTATAAGCATGGTATACTTTGCTTACAAATGTTAGCGATATTATTTTAACTACTACGTACGTACCTATTTTAGCATCGCGTTTCAGTTCTCTTGCGATGATTGGTACAGGCGGATACATTCTTAAAGTTTCAAGAATTACTCTTTCCAGATATTTCATTTGGAGAGTGTCATTGAATGTTGCTGGCCTATCAGAATCTCCGAAAATCTGATAGAGCTCATCATACACTCTATTTTGTATATCTTGATGAAGGCCGAGTAGACACATTACAAAGCTGGAACCAGCTGCTGTAGTATCGTGACCCTAAAGTTAGAAATGCATATTTATATTAATATTTACTTTCTAAACGCACAAGCAGATTTTCTTCCACAATCATATATTTACGTCAGCTACATTTTAGTAACCACATAATAAACTCTACTCTGTGCTAGGAACACGAAGTCTAAAAGAGTAATAAAATGAATAGATCTGGAAGCGTAGCAAACTGAATAAAAGAAAACAAAACACTCAATCATATTTAACCCCCCCCCCGCACCCTCTTAGTAATTGAACTAGCAAAATTTACATCAGTCCCTAGCTCGTGCCATGAAACTATCGTCTATTAAAGTTAGTTATTCTGAATATTAAAAACGCACCTAAAATTTAATTGGTTAATGATAGAAACATTTTGAGTAAAGTATTCTTAACTTCATTGTATAATCACCTCAAACATGATGGTATCGACTTCTTCTTTAATCTCGTGATCGGTAATTTGGTTGATACCATTTTGAGCTGACTCGATCATTAAATCCAAGAAAGCGAGACGTTTCTTAATACCTGTCAAGTTATAATAAAACATGTTAAATAAGTTTAAATTAGAGTCAAGGTTAAGACAAATACTTGCAATTTTAATATTTAGAGACATCTGAGAATCTGAATCTATAAAAATTTTTATAGATTCAGATTCATTTCAGCAGTTTGTCCGTGGAGGTGTCACAAACCACGTTACTTTGGCATTTGTTGCATACATGTTGTAAATATTAGTAGGGATCCTAAATTGTATACAGACTGTGATACAGATACGTCGATTCATATAGCTCTTAAAATATTAGAACGTATTTCAAAGGGCTAAGTCAAAGGCAAGTGTGACTAGATTGGAACTCATTATTGTGTAGACACAACATTTAGGTCTAATCTAGACTCAGTGATACAAATAAATGAAATTTAACGTCAAATGTGAAATTGCATTTCAATTTATATTTGTAGTTTCTCAGATTAAATCAAGATTATATTTTGAACATATTTTATTATGAAAACTGGCGCTCAGGTCTTGCTTATAAAGCAACTCAGGTCTTGCCAGTTTAAATTTAATTACAATTATTGTGACTATCAATAACCGACGTTTACAATCCTCCATCCATTATGTCAAATATCGTAGTTAAATTACATAAAAAGCCTATATTGCTCAGTTTATAAAATATAATTATTTGTTTATAAAATAAACTAAAAGAAAACACCGGGTTGAAGATGAACCTATAGGGTTTAATTATTAACTGCACTCTGTTTATTCTTACTCACCTACATCATTTTCATCATTGAAATCTAAGTCATCTCGATAACCTTTGAAGACAGTGTCTGACAAAGTATTTGCACTATTTGCAAGAACATTGTCGTTATCAGTGGTCGTTTTGTTTTCAATTAGTTCATTTATTGTTAGTGGTATGATGCCCTTTGCTTTGTTTTCAAAATATATTTTCTTTTTGTTTCCAATTACCTGTAATTACGAAGAAAACATTGTAATTTCTACATGATACAGGTAAACTAAAAGGGATAATCGTTTTTAACATACCTTATTAGTAAGTCCGTGTATAATTGCCAACAGTTTCTGCTGCGTTTTATGTAACGGATGGAACTTGAAAAAGAAGTCTAAACGAAGCCAGAATTTGAAATGTCTTTGGTGGATGATGTCACACATTCTGGAACAAAAACAATTAAGTACATATTAATTAAATAATCAATAGGATAACATATAAGTAATAGGTTTGTTGAAATAATACTGCTGAAAAGAAACTAAAAATTTGAGGAAAGTGAAACTAAATAGGTATATATGTATTTAAAATCCAAAAAAGGTGTTAAATGAATAAACCGCGTTAAAGTTATTTTAAGCAGTTTCAATTCAGTACTATGAGAGAGCCAATTCTCGTAATAAAGACTTTTCAAGTTAGTGGTTAAACTAGTCACAGTGTCATTATTATAATAAAGAGTATTCCAATAAAAAACACCTGGAATGTAAACAAACCGTATTTTGGTTCACATTTGCCGTTTATTGAACTAGGTCGGATCTCTCTATGAAGTAAACAAAATCCTCACAGATCTACCTTATGAAGAAGGAAGCATTTTATTAAATAAGATAGTAACTTTATTAAAAGTCTTGATGGCGCAGCGATAGTGAATGCACGTGCTGCCCATAGAGTTGATTCCTAAGTTGGGTCAACATTTTACTGCCAAGAAATTTGTAATAGCATCCGCCATTATCGTATTTAGTAGTTAGAAAGTTGTTGGCGTTACACACTCTGTGCCTCAGCTAGCACGGTGGTCTGATTACTCTCCGGCTGTTTCGGATTGCAATCCCATTGGACTTTGAGAGCACGTGTATGCACAAGCGTGTGCACGTGCACTTTATATGTAAGTATTATATTTATTTCTGTATAAAAACACACAGCTAGTCTAGTAGTAGCAGCCTCCGTTAGGATATCCCATCGCCATGAACAAAATCGCCTTGTACCTTTAACCATTGAAAACCACCATTGAAATCTGTATATTAATTATAAAAAAAGATTGAGCACTCACTTCATAACTGCCATTGCATATTCGAAACCAGACTTATCTTGAGTATTCTTGGTTATGCCCATTGCAGTTTCTGTAAAGAATTAAATAATTTTTTAATTAAATTGTTTATGAATATACATATCTCTCGAATTAAATATATTTAATTTCAAATTCAATTCATTGATTGATACAAATATATTTTAGTGCCGTTAATTGGCCGTGGAAATAGCAGGATCTTACCTAGCAATATATCTACAGTAACTTCACTCATATGGTCGTGAACATCAAATGTTTTGCCAATCTCGGAGCGCATCTTTTCTACTACATTTCTGCTGTTCTGGTTGAAAACGTCCATAAACGATTTCAAAATGTTTATGTGGAAAGTAGGCGCGATCATCTTCCTATGAGACCGCCATTTATTCCCTGTGGATATTGTATACACTTTAGAATACCTATAAAATCTGGATAATATTATGAGAGGGGAAGGAATAGCTCTACCGTTCGTTGAATATAATGTAGGGTCGCTAGTAAAAACTAAAATACACGTCAAATCAGATAGCACGCATAATAGATAGATACGTAATGAATGAAACGCTGTAGTAAATTCCGGAAACAGTTTAGATAGTGATAATCTGTAGCTTAAGAAATTTTAATGGGAGTATAGTTTTATTAGCTGCCTAGAAGCCACAGGGGTATCCACTTTGATATAGTGAAAGCCATTCATAAAACCAGAAGGCAATTTCAATACAATAATTTCAGAAGTGTTCCTAACTAGTCTCAGTGTCATATGTATCAATAGCATAAACTGTATTTGTCTAAACCAGAATAACCATCAACTTTGAACATGAATTGCAATCCAGTTAACATTTGACGTTTATCAGACAAGATTAGTAATTATTACGGAGTGGCCTTCTTATATAAGACTCAAGAAGATTCTCGCTCCAGTGTGGGTAGCTATAATATAAATCGACTCTACCTTAGCGATACACGATTGATATTATTAAATTATTGGAAATTTGAGTCATGTATTAGAATGACTTATGTGACACTACTAATTATAATTTCGGATCATAAGCAGTGTTAAAGTATAATGACAGAATATCCGAATGACCATTTAACAACACATCGATAACACCACGACGTTTGTATCGTTTGTTATGGCCGATTAAGTTGGTGACCTTTTATTCGCCTATAAATTCATTTACATAAAGTTAATACATAATTTAATCAATCAACAATTAAAGTCTAAAATTAGCGAACAACATTATTCAGTTACATTTAAATTATTTAAAATTGCTATATATCCCAAACGGTATAGATAATTAATCGTATATCGCTGATCTACATATTAGATTTCCTGATACCACCTACATAACACGATTAAAAAGCACCGCAGCAAGGGCAAGTGTAGGTGCGCATTTGCTTCAACCAACTTGTGATAACTGATAAGTATCAAAGTGCGCAGCTGATGCTGAAGCAAACCGACAATACTCACTACAAAACATGACTATAATAGACTAGAAGAGAAGTACGAAGTAATATTACGTTATTCAAATGACAACTTCACCACTAGGTATAATCTGTATGTCACATGTGACTTTATGAATATTTAAGGACAAAAATAACTTTTTAAAATATTTCTGAGTTACACAATTTCTTTGTCCAGTTTTCGGATTGAATGCACAACACTTGTCGCAAGGATCGTTTGATTTTATTGCGCAATCCATGTAGTAACTCATTGGCAGTCCACGCAATAATTACATTTTATTTGAAATTATATTTCACGGAAAATTATTTTATGCAATTTTACCTGAGCTGATAAGTAGTCCTTCGCCAAGCCAGGGCTCAAAAAATCTGTAATCTGACGCTTTGTCAATGTGGACGTGACTATTAAGTATCACTTCTACATCTTCAGGATTGGCCAAAAAGATCACAAGCTTTGATCCAAGCCAGCCTCGGACTACGAAGCCGTATTTGTCTGCAAACTTCCATGCAATCTGTATGAATTCTGTAAATTAAAAGTAGGTATATTGATAACCGATTTATGAACTAAGATATTGTAAATCAATTTGCTAATCAATTATCGACGTAAACTTTGTCGAGGATTTGGTAACAATCACAATTAACATATTATGAGATTTAGGGATTTATGACCTATACGTCCTCAAAAAAGGAGCGAACAAATATAAATTAGACGCAGCATTTTTATTAGTCTAGCATCAATTTAATCTTTTACACTATAAAAATAAGATAATTTAAAATTGTATATGGTTTTGAGGTTCAAAATGAGGGCCTCATTTTGAACCTTAAAATTATAATCCGTCTTGTGTCATCTAATATTATTTTTAACGGGTTTTCGAATTCGAATTCGCTGCCAAACTAACAGCCAGCCCCTAGGCGGCAATACGACGGTAAAATCTGTGTATAATACACATTTGATGTATGTAATGTGGCCTTGGATATCTTGAAAGAATGCAGTGCAGAGGATCGTTATACGCAATGAGATTATATATGCTACAAATGAAAGAACGAAGACACTGTACTTACGATCAGGCTGCTTAAAAAGCGCCATAAGCGCGTTGCCAAAGAACGGTACTGTATCTGGTCCTGGAATCATATTTCCCATTCTGTAAAATCTGCTCTGTTGCTGCCATCGGTGAAGTAGCCACATGAATGTCGCCAAGAGTAACAGAGGATAAAAGACCAGTGTCGATGAGAATCCATTGTGCTCTTGATCTATCAGCGACGTCATTGTGCTAAAATACGAACATTTAATATGGTTTATTAAATTAAATTAATTGCGGCGGTTCCCTATGTTCATCACAAATAAGTACAGCTAGCAGTATAAGACAATACAATACACCTGTAGAATTCTGATTTGCTCTATCTTTCAAAATTATAACAAATGTAATATTTATAGAAATAATAGTTGAATAATACCTAGCTAATTTGTTCAATGTTCCTACCTTATTCTAATAAAGAAGTTATAAATGCAGGTTATTTCAATGGTGTCATATTCTTGTTGAGTTAGTTCATGCTTTGTTATGTTTACCAGATATGGATTGATCGAATATCACACGTAAAAAATCAAATATAATGTAGTTTTACAATTGGGTTGTATAAATTAATTTTATACTTTATTACGCACCTGATTTTAGTTATTCTTGTAACACAATACAACGTTGTCACTATACGCTGCTAAGTGCTACTGAGAATTACATGTTATATGACCTCATTATATTTAAAATCACTTAATATACATGAATTTCTAAAACGGCTATTTATTGTTTCGTAATCAGAATTCGTCCAGATTCATTCTGGGTTACGAACTTTATGTACATAATATTACCTTGTAGGTAAAGTAATAAAAGCGGCAAGCGAAATGAGGTATAACATAAATTGTTTTGTGACTGTCCTTCACAGTTCACATTATAATTTCCTACTGGTAGAAATATGTAGTTGTAGTGCCAAATTTATTTAATAAGACGGTGTCATTAAATGTGAAATTGATTAATTAAAAGATAGTTTTGTATTAGGATTAGATTACGGTATCGTGTGGGACTTTTAAAGCATTAAAACAACGGACTCAAAAAATGGATGGGTTACAAAAATGTTTATCTATATGGTGCACTGTCGAATATTCATCAGTCTTGATAACACGCAAAAACAATTGTACAGGTTTCGAAGCCATATTTAACTTTTACAGCTTGTGGTTCAACTTAATATCGCATAAAATTGCGGGCGGAAAATTATGTCGCCAAACTTCTTAATATCTCTTTATAGATTTAAGTCCAGGTTTGAATACCACTTTCAGAATCAAACGTTTTGGATTGCTCTTATGTTGTTACATGGCAGCAAAGGTATTTTAAAAGAGGTGATCATCTTTAAAAAATGCCATAACGTATTTTCTCTTAGCATTCTTATAAGCGGACACGTAGAAAATTTAAATTAATCTAGATTTTTTTATGTTGCTTTTTCATATTTGCAACGGAAATACATATGGCAATATATCACTATTATTTTGTATATTAATACAGACAAATAATCTTTGGCCCGTCATTTTTGCCTAGATTATATTTGTTATTTGTTTACATATTATATAGATTTTTAAGTTTAGTTGTGTGCAAGTATGAGTGGTTCTCAACTAAGGTTAGAAACTATAATTTTTTACGGAAGTCGTGTGGTTGAAATCAATTATTTCTATTATCAAAATTACTTATATATATAGACACACATACAGGACGTTCCATATTTGAGACTCGTGATATTGGCAGACGACAGGAAAGGCAATACGATATTAGGTACGTCCAAAAAAATTAGTCGTAGTGATAGTAATCATTTTAAATTGCGACAGTCAATTATCCGTATTAATGAATTTACTTAATAGACCATGAACTAATTATCGGCAGCAAATCTACACGGTACTTCACAATGTGGTATGATATAGAACAACGCAATACCATATATTGTAAATATATAATAATATTCTACCACATACATACAACACCATCTAGCCCAAACTAAGTAGAGCTTGTACTATGGGTACTAGACAATGGATAAACATACATATATAATTTTTTTTTTTGTAAATACATACCTATTATACATAGAAACACCCAGACCAAGACAAACATGTGTTCATGCACACAAATGTTTGACTTGTGCGGGAATCGAACCCGCAACCTCAGGCGTGGCAGTCGGTTACACTAACCACTACGCCATCGAGGCTGACTTTCGGAAGTTATATGACTTTTCGAAATTATGTGCGTATTGATTGACAATTTTATTATCGCCTGCTCAGTGCCTCGGAGAGCAAGCCGTCGGTCCCGGCTGCCATGAACATCTATGGCAGTCGTTATTAGGAAGTCAGTGCCCTATAATATCCTGACACTGATCTAGCCTTAGGGTATCGTTAGCCTTCGGGCTGCGGAGGTCAGGTGGCAGCCGCTCCGTGTAAAAACTGATATCCAGTCAAATCCGGTTAGACCAGGAAAGCCGACCCTAAGTGACTTGGGAATAATAATGGCTAGGGAGAAGACAAATAAGTATAGCTAGCAGTAAAATTAGTATATCTCAGGTTAGCACACAGTTTCTAAATTAAATAATAATTGTTAATTTAGATGCTTGTAAGAAACTACCGGACGCATTTTTCATAATAACTCCTTATTAGCTTATATCCTGTCGTTTTTAATTACAGTTGTGTTTGCCTTCAACATATGATTTGACCTGAAGTTTCTTAACTGATGGTCAAGGGTAAATAAACATTTTCAACTTTTACCGTAATTTGGTATGAACAGTCACATAATATTTGCTTTAGTTATTCAGCATGGTAATTAAATCAATGCCCTTGGGACTGACAGCACCGGATAGGACATAAATATTGCTAGCTAAATATGGGTGTGATGCACGTTTGCCTATCTCATTTTTGGTAAACTTGCCATATAGGGATAATGTACGATTTCTACTCCATCAACACGTAATTAAAAAAATTACAAGCATATCATGCAAAAATTATTTAACGTGTTTCAATATCGTCTGCATTTATATATGATTATACGTAACCACTCAATGTGAGGTAAGTGACATTAATTTATGTCAACTTGATACTAATATCAAGCCAAGCATTTATTACTGAAGTACATACAAACATACAGGCAAACACTTCGTCGTCTTACGTCAATAACTACATATATTATGTGTTTTCTTTAATTTGTTCCGTATTTGTAAACTATTAATAGCATGGGGTTAGATCACAAGGTTGAACGCCCTTGCTTACATAATATATAACGTTTATATATTTCTTTTAATAAAACAGTTAGTATAAACAGTTTAAATAATTTTACATATAGTATTTTTATTAGCTAAATACATCGATCAAAGTATATTTGATCGATGGCTAAATGTGAATAAATGTTTTATAATCACAACAATTTAATTTTATGATACTTTGGAAAAATAATATACATATGTATGTGATGGTAGTTGTGTGAGTACTCGTAGCGCAGATTATAAGACTATATTATAGTCTGTGTAGACGTGTGTATACATAATTATCTATGTTGTCTAAATTAGTTTAATAATAATAATAATATTATAATGTAGTTTAAATTAGAAGAGTAAGTGTACGATAAGGTAAAAAGTATCATAGAGCGATATTTAAGTAATGGGATGGTATTATATTTAGCGTTATTTTTCTATTTAAATAGTCAGTCGTGTATTGAACGCATTTGTGTGTTTTTAATAATTAAAATAACATGTAATACTGGGAGTACGCCAATTAGACCGAGTCCTGGTAAGTAAAATATGAGAATCGTATACTATCAACGAATTCACTAAATCCATCTTTGGTACCTTTGTATATTGAGGTTATGCCCGTAGGTTATGTTATGTTGTATATCTATAGTTAATATTATGAAGAATGTGGAGTAAGTGCGGATGTGACTTTATTATTTATTGTGTTACTTAAAAATGTACACTGTAATCATAAAACTTGTATGTATTACCACTTTCATGATAGAGCAAATGACCTCCTTGAAATTTGTCCTTTTATTGCCTACGTCACAGTTAATAAACGCCAAGCTTTATGTCAGTCCGACCTACCTTTATAATGGTACTAAGCTCAAGTCTATCAGCACCTTTAGACTAAATGATGAAAATTGCAATACTATTTTGGCTACCATTCTGGTCCAAGAATATAATTACGTTTTTATGGCTGATATTCTAATTAATATAAAATATACAAGTGTGCTATTTTCAAAATACAAAATTATAATATTATTATTCTCGAAATTGGATATGATACTATATTTCATTGAGAAAACAATTATATAATTAGAAATTACACTGGAATTACTTTTTATTATTTTTAAGTAAAAGTTGTTGCAACTTTAACCACTACGTTTTAAAAAATAATAGATATAACCCCGTTTTACATTAATATAATTACGAACCCTTTAAAAATATACTGACCATAGTCGGAAGTTGTCCAGGTTAGCTGATCACATTGAGGTATCAACCGCTAACTACGAAGGTAGACTACTAAAATATGTTCTTTAAAATCTTTTCATAAAAAAAATTAGAAATAAAATTTTTATTCTATTATTATTAGTATCCTTCAATTACTGATGTCGTTTATATTAACATTATTAGTCTTTGTGTTGTAAATGAATAATTAATTATAATGACTGAAATGATTGTAAAT
Organism: Catocala nupta; assembly: GCA_963675205.1. NCBI lineage: Eukaryota > Metazoa > Arthropoda > Insecta > Lepidoptera > Erebidae > Catocala > Catocala nupta. The sequence goes on from OY776081.1 coordinate 10,779,937, forward strand.
AAGTTTTATTTAGTTTTACGTAACGTTTTTAAATTTACCGCACTACTTTGTTTTCTTACCTTATTACCTTGGCTAATCCAACACTATTCAAACACAACTGTTATCAGACTAAATCATTATATTTTTAACCATTAAATGAACGAACAAGCGCTTTGTGCCCTTCCACGTGCAAATGAATAAAACACGCATTGAAATCAAAACAATTAAAATTTAAACCCATCCGGCAAGCATTCAGGTGATGGAATCAACCGAATAGTTTGACTTTTCTTCTATTTTTGCAGTAGCTTGCAGAAAGTGTAATAGTTTTCAATTGTCTCTTATTATTTGGATTATGTTCAGTAGTTTTGGATCCCATCTCGGCTCTTGATCATGGCTAGGATAACGAAATCTAAGAACTGAATAAGAAAAAGTTACCTTCTAAACTAAAGCGACTTTTCCAGACCTAGTCTTTTACGTACTTCATCCATTTTCATTATAGGATAAAAGAAAATTGATTTAAACCATCAATATCAATTTAACATGATATATACTACATTATCCATGATTTGGTCCAATTGTTTGGTTATCAACATTTTCACAATAAATAAAGTGTAGGTAATTATTAAGGTCGGAGAAGGAAAATAAACATTATAAATAAAATGTTATATCTAACAGTAATTTATTTTAACTGTTTCCTGCCTGATTTGCAACCCGAAATATAAAGTATTTATAAAAGTATTTAGTTATTTCCTATACCTATTTAAAACATGAATCTTTAATTACCCAAATATTTTATATGTTGCCATCGTGTTGGCAGTGCAATGATCCCGCAAATGTTTTAAAATATTGTTTGCGGCTTGTATCGCATCTTTTCTTTTTTTATACTAAATCTTCCAAATATACCTTCTTTGTCACAATCTCTCATTTTTTTTTAGACAGAAAATCAAATGAAAACGGCGTGAGCCTATTTTATTCCTCTACTTGTTGCTTTTATCGAAATGTAACTTATAATATTGTAACCAGCCAGACACCAGTATACCCAAAGAGATTTACATTACTACTTTATTCTTACAAAGCAGGAAAAGCCTTTCTCCCCGCCCTATTATTACATCATGTAAGATTTTTTACAAGCCTGTCTATAGTTTATGTTTTCACAATAATGTTTCGGCGACAAGTTGTAGTAAATAGTTTAAGGGAGATGTAATAGTCTGTATTAGATTTCAATTGAAACGTATTATAGCTGGATATTTTTGATGAATGAATGTATACTGTCCTTGTAATAATTATTTTATTTGCTTTGATGTATTTGTCATATGTAGAGGGCTCGTTTACTGTACGGAGCAATCTACATTTGACACAACGCTGCTGGTCAGGGTTACCATTTTATATAAGTAGATACTTGGATCGCTAGGCTTTCTATCTATACATATTCTATACCTATAAAAAAATTGTAACTGGTTAATGTCTGTAGACAGCAGATATTAAAGGAATAGTTATGTAAGCCTTTATAATAGCTATGGTCTGTTTGCACAAAAAACTGTACAAAATTTAATGTGGTTTTCACAGTTGTATTGTTGAAGGTCTAATTTAAAATCCAATGCAAGTTTCATTTTGATACGCCGCCTAGATATTGAGTATTATGTGCAATAATAATAATAATAATAATTTATTATTAGCCAAGAGAGTACATAGCATATGACATTATAATGTGGTTACATATTAGTTGAAATACATACTAATGTGAATAGTGGCCCCAATGCTAGGAAAATCCTGTGTTATAGGGGCCACCCATTCGTCCAGGAAAGGGTTTAAAGGTATTACAATTTTCAGTTGAGGAGAAATGCTTTAGTTTTTGCTTTGCAATTATGTTTATTTAGAGAGTGTATCTTGTCTTTTTGGTTAATTTTATTGTAAATGAGCGCGCTTAAGTATGGGAAGTGTCGTGTGGTAAACGTGGTGTTTGTACATATTTTAGGACAAGCTGGTTTAGGTCTTCTTCGTGTTATTGGACTCTTATTTGCACTATATGGAAGATATGAATGCTTTTTTAAAACAGTGCGGTAAATGTAAAGTTGTCTGACTGTGAGAGCTTTGAATTCCGCATATAGTTGTTTTGTTGGGAATTTAAAAGATTTTTTGAGTATAACTTTAATAACGGCTCTCTGTGCCCGTTCTACCTGAATTATGTCGGTTTTGGCTGCGCCACCCCAAGCCGTAATACAGTAGCTTAGTACTGACTCCACTAGTGCCGAGTAAACTATCTTAAGGATATCGTTTTTGGCGGATGTTCTTAATTTCTTGAATAGAAAGATAAGTTTTCTAATACGTGCAGATACTGTTTGTAAATGTGTCGTCCACGATAGACAAGCGTCTAGATGGAGACCCAGATATTTTACGACATGGACTCTTGCGACATTGGGACAAAAACAATGTGGAACGAGGTTGACACATTTGTGGGCTTTAATAGATAGCGAGTCAGCTTGTGGTAGTTTAAAGGGTCTTGGGCCCTTTGAGTATTATGTGTGTAAATTACCTCCTCGTAACATGCAAAGAAATAATAATAGATAGGTTTCTAGTTCCGAATTGCACGCGTACGGAGTCGTGGGCAAAAGCTAGTCATTAGATAAAGCTAAATTAGTAATAATTTTATTAATAATTCTGTTGGATTATGCACGGTTTTTAGATATAATCTACTTTCATATACCATCAAAAGTCATGCGTACCTTCCTTTTGCTTTTCCTTCCTCTGTCCTTGTTTTCTACACTTACTGTCTCCCGTTTAGCCAATCTCACATTCGCCTAATTTCGCTCTTCAACTTTATTTTGTTTTATTACTCGACTACTATCTCAATTCACTCCACTAACACATCTCATATTGTTTCTCTCTTTATACCACTTACCTATCATCTCTCCCTTCTACTCAGATTTTCCAGTTTGAAATCTTACATTCTTTTGCTTGCCCTGTGTCCCATTATCAATCTATTGCATTGTCTTTTTGTTACACTTTGCCAGTCTTCCACTGTTCTCTTCATTCTCCCTTTGTTAATCGTTAATCTCTCTCTCTCTCACGACCATTATTCTTTTGTCGATCTCCTACTCTCTCTTCTAATGCTCCATTATGCATTAGCGTCAAAATGGCGGCGCCAATGTCATAATGTTAATATTTTCATACTATCAGATATACTACTGATTTTCTACTATTTGATACCTCTGATTAAAAATTAGTACCTTTCCCGTTCTTAAGATATAACAATTAAACGTTGGTCCCGCCAATTTGACGTCATAATGGCGGAACCACTTGAAACGGCAATTCCAAATAGATAGTCACTTACATTCATTTTTACTACCTTTATACTACCCCATAAAACTCTCATCTAATTGGCATTATTCAAAGAAAAATCAGAGATACAGGCTTGAACTTCTGGTCCCGCCATTATGATGTTTTTATGATTCGCAAAAAACCAGCGGACGGCAATATTTTTTTTAGTTTTGAACACATATGCATTTACTACTTATTTGCTACCTATTAATAAAGCCTAAAAATACCAGTGTTAGCATTATATTTTAATTAATAAATTTATTCTTAATTTTTTGAACACCAATCACTTACATAGTTTTACGTTACATAGTTTTTTATAATTAAATTATCAAAAATCTAGTAAGCGACGGTAAATAGTATTAGTATGTAGTGTGTATTAAGATAATTAGAGGGAATAATACGATCTATTTATAATTATCCAGGTGTATTAAAACTAGTAATAAATCTATTTCAGATTTATCTTTTCCTCATTTACTACTTCATACACAACATCCTTAACAATTATATTATAACAATGATATTATAACAATTATTTTAAAAAAACTGGGTATGAATCTGTGTGATTAACTTGTGTAAAAAAATTCACTAACGTGGCAACACTAACACAAATTCTCATTTATAAGAGGGTAGTAAAACAAACAGCCATAGTTAAACACAAAGAATAATTGCAATAAACGTGTGCTCAATAACTGCAATGCGGTATGGTGTTTATTGTTGTGTGATAAAAAAGTGCTATAATTTTCATCTAATTGTACCTAATTTTAAATATGAAACGTGGAAGAAAATCAGCAGTACCACTTTTAGTCCAAAAGAAAGTATTTTTTGATTACAAAAATATGTTTCGTGACTTAAACGTGTTACCTTCTCCGAATGACAAATTTTTTATTGAAATCAGTGCAAAACTTGACTATCGGATGTCAGTGAAAGCTTTATATCAATCATTAAAGAAAAACTACGATTATTTTTATGAACCAACTGTCTCTGAAGAGAGGTCTAACACTGAGGATTCCGAAGATAGTACAACAGGGTATGATCATGATGAGGATCGGAATGAGTCAACGCACAGTGATTTTGAAAGTATAGAAGACGAAGGATTGAGTAACGGTTGTGAACGTGTACTATTTTGCTTAGATATATATGCGTGGGAAAGAGTTAAACCCATTGCGAAGTATGTCTAGAGGAACGACCCAAAAATTCCTACATCCAAATATCATAAGAAGTGGGCTTTGCCGATACATGAATGGGCAGGACTTTTACGTGAAGAGTTGTGGAAAAAAACGAAAAAACCCTGTACATGGATCTTTAAATCAACACATGTAAAACTGAATGACACAGTAGCATGTATTGGAAAGTGTAAGGAATGTTGTGCAAGCATTGAAGTCAATATAAAATGGCCAACTGACAAACTTGTGTCATGTGAATGTATAATTAAAAATCAGAAAGCGAATTATGTCCACACTTTATCAAGAAAAGTTAAATTATCCCCATTAAAACGTCGGGAACTTACTAAAGAATTAAAAAACACTGCTGCAGTTGTTGTGAGAAATGCAATGATTAATTCTATGATGGATGAAAAAGATATTGAACCAACGCACGTGCCTAAGTTAGGAAGTCTTCGAGAAATAAAATATGAAGATAATAAGTCATCTCATTTTGACGAAAATCAAATTGTATCACTATGGCTTATGTCACAAAATCCTTCCTATGAATCATTTATTAGATATATCACAATATTTCCAAACTTCATGCTGTATTATTGGTCTTAGACTCAGCAACCTTTCTACGATGACTTTGTGAAAAGAAATCGATCTGTGATGAGTTTTGATGCAACAGGTCTTTACTTTTTTTCTTTTTTACCCGAATACAGAAGGTTATGTTTTTAACAAGTTTGTATTTATTATTTATTTATTTATAATCATCATCTTTACATCACTATCATTACAGGTTGTACTAAACCTAATAATTAAACTAGTTGTACATTGTAAATATACGAAATATAACAATTATAAACTAATAATAATATTAAAAATAAAAATAGAATTAATTATAACAAATTTGTAAGTATGTGTGTTCATCTATTCCCTCATATCTTCGAAACTACTTAACATAATTTGACAAATCAGCTATCGTAGAAGCGTGTTAATGATGTTTTATACTTTTTTTGTAGTCGGGGTTTTAGTTTTTTAAACTTGTTTTTTTATTGTCATCACTGATAGTCTAATTTTGCACCTTTGACTATTTATTTCAGGAAGTTTATTCAAATCATTTGGTCCTCGACAAGATGCACTACAGACAAAACACTTGTTCCTGTATGTGGCTGTATTAAAATGCGATGATGGATCTAGCGTGCCTATATTCCAAATGATATCTGAAAACCAGACGATGAATGCTATTGTAGACTGGCTTGTAAATTGGGTTAAAGGGAAGAAAATACCAGACGAAATGATTTGTGATGACGCGGCTGCGCTTATCGGTGCATCAGTCAAAGCATTTACAAAATATGACACGACTAACGAGTATTTAAATGCATCATTTGAATAACTTTATCAATCTCAACCAATGGAATCAAACACCCAATGCTACATTAGAATTGATACGAGCCACTTCATAAAAAATTTGTACAAACTGAGAATTTTCAACATATTGATAAAAGAATATTGTATTTCTACGTTAATTGTCTGCGTGAAATAAAATTATGTGAGGATTATGAGACGGTCAAAAAGATCGCAAAAGACTTAATTACCACATGTATGTCTAGGTACGCTGGATATGATGATTACAAGAGAATGACATCAAGTGAAGAAGCAATAAGGCGTTTGAAAACATTAATTAAGTATCATAGACAAGAGCCTGCCGTTGAAGTTAATAATACATACAAAAACAAAGAAGACGAAAAAGGCACGGATGCAAAAACTGAAGATAATGAATTTACGAAGGATGACTATGAAGAGGTTGATAAAGATTTGGAAGAAAATTGTCATGAAATGACGAAATCAAATAAATCTGTACTAAATGAAAGAATCGAAGATGAAATGAATACAAAATTGAAATGGTTATATGATCATATTACCAAAGAGAAATTAATACTTGATTTAAGTACTGAACACCTTGAAAGTACTCCTAATTTATACTATTTGCCAATATTAACCGAAACAATACTTAGACTATTCAAACGACTTCCTCTTTGGTCAAATATTATGAAAAACATTTATAAAAGCGATAATGCTACTGCGACATCAGCAAACGTTGAAGCTTATTTCAAAAATATTAAATTATTTTTAAGCAATAATAAATCAAAATCAAATCGTTTAAGAGTGGACGATTTCCTAATGAAACACCACGAGTACATTTCTGGAGAAGTAAAATTGGCAAAAAGTAATTTAAAAAATAAAACTGAATCAACAAGATTGAAAAGAGAAACAAAAACAAAAATAACGCATAATGAATTTTATAAACACGATGATGGGTCTATATTTGTTGATCAGCCAATATTAACCGAAAATTGGAAAAATAAGGCTATGGAAAAAATTAAAAGGAGAAAAGTTGATAATTCATTTAAGAAAATTCCAGTTTTGTAAAATGGTTCTTTAATGAATTCTGAAAAAGATGTAATCACAAGTAACCTTTGATTCGGTGACACAAGCATTAGCTGTCGGATATACGGATGGTTTACTGAATGAAGCTGACTTAGCTGGTGATGATGAATACTTTAATTTAATAAAAAATATTGAGAAAGCTGATACAAAGGACATCCTCGGCACACAACGGAATAATATTCTACAGAAAAATTTTAAGACAACTAACGTCGGAAATAAAATCTATGTACAATGTGAATGCATGAATAAAATCTATGTACAATGTGAAACATGTTCTTTATAATAAATTATATAGTTCAAATGTGATAAAAAAGTGTACAAATATAAATTGTAACAGTGACAAAATAGAGAGAATAAGTGGATTTCTACCATTAGATTTAAATATTATAAACGAAGAGGGCATCAAAGCTCTAAATGAATCTGCGCAATCAATGTTATGTAGAATACGATGATAACAACTTTGATATATGTGATGATTGTCATGATATTAATGTAACAACACGCTCTCTTTCAAAAACCATTTTCTTTGAAATTAATGATAATAAAAAAAATTATATTAATGATATACCTCAACAAATAAAACTAAAAAATCAAGAATATATGGTTTTAGCTGCAATTGATTTTATACCACCATCATCAGGGGAAATTGGTCACTATAGGGCAAACTGTTTGCGAGGAAATAATTGGAAGTGTTACGATGATTTAAAGATCCGAATTAATAAAAGCCAGTTGCATATTATTCCACATTGCATAATTTATATCAGAAAATAAACGTTAATATACAATTTAAGAGGTTTTTTATTATTATTAACCTTTTATTTTTTTATTATTTACCTTTTTTTTTTTTTTTTTTTTTACGTGGGGGAATGCAATGTCGCATATCCCTCCGCGGGGGCGGGCGGAGGGATTATGTCGGACTCGCCGGGGTAAAATAAAGATGTTAAAAAAAAGATAATGTACCTCCCGGAATACCGACTAAACCTACCACGGTGTTCCTCGACACAACCACTACCGACGGGGCCGCGCGAATCGCTTTCGCATGCGGTCGCGACCCCGCCGAGGTTACGGCCCGCCGTATGAAACGGCAGGCCACTACACGAAAGACCTACCCAAAATAGGCACTACTTCAAATAAAACCCTACTGTCTCCCCCCTAGAGGGAAGACGGACTCGACACAGAGGCGCGCGTGGGAACACGCACGCCGCCTCTCGGACCTGGTGCTGAACGGATGGCGGGCAGGCCCACAAAGCCCGCCACCCCCAGGTCAAACCTCAGGGTGGCTGGAGGTCATCTCGCGCCCTCCGGCGCCCGGCTCTGCGGTTGGGGAGAGGGTTTAAACGCTCCCTCTCCCGCTCCGCCGCCTCCTTGATGGAAATCACTTCCTCGCAAAAGGAGGCGACGGCGTTCCACGACCTCTCACTCCGGACCATAGACTGAACTACGGCCGGGAGCGAGAGGGCAACCGATCCGACTGCCGCGATCAAATCACGACGCTGCGATGCCCAGGCGGGGCAAACCGCCAAAGTGTGCAGCGCCGTGTCCTCAATAACGTCGCGGCAGTCGCCGCAGTGGTGACAACCGGGCGTCTCTTGCCGGCGTATACGACACAGGAACCGGCCAAAACATCCATGGCCAGTCAGAACCTGTGTCAGCCGGAAGGTGAGGGCGCCATGCCGCCTCTCCAGCCACTCCTCAAACACGGGACTTACCGCCACGATCGTGGCGTGCCCGATTATTTACCTACCTTAGGTCATGAGCTAATTTTACAATTGTTTACGTAATTGTCCATTGAGCTGTGTTGTTATTCCCTAAAAATCTTTTTTAATAATATTTACCGTCCCTTACTAGATTTTTGATAAATTAATTATAAAAAACTATGTAATGTAAAACTATGTAAGTGATTTGTGCTCAAAAAATTAAGAATAAATTAATTAATTAAAATATAATGCTAACACTGGTATTTTTAGGCTTTATTAATAGGTAGCAAATAAGTAGTAAATGCATATGTGTTCAAAAATAAAAAAAGTATTGCCGTCCGCTGGTTTTTTGCGAATCATAAAAACATCATAATGGCGGGACCAGAAGTTCAAGCCTGTATCTCTGATTTTTCTTTGAATAATGCCAATTAGATGAGAGTTTTATGGGGTAGTATAAAGGTAGTAAAAATGAATGTAAGTAACTATCTATTTGGACTTGCCGTTTCAAGTGGTTCCGCCATTTTGACGTCAAATTGGCGGGACCAACGTTTAATTGTTATATCTTAAGAACGGGAAAGGTACTAATTTTTTTATCAGAGGTATGAAATAGTAGAAAATCAGTAGTATATCTGATAGTATGAAAATATTAACATTATGACATTGGCGCCGCCATTTTGACGCTAATCATTATGCTACTTTCTTACTATCCAACGCGCCCATTTTATTTTAGATTAGTAATCATAAACGCGGATGAAACCATGGGCAACACCCATGGTTTCATCCGCGTTTATAATTACTGCACCGGCCCCGTGGGTCGTGGCGTGATGTTATATAGCCTTCCTCGATAAATAGGCAATCCAACACTCAAAGAATTTTTCAATTCTAACCTGTAGTTCTTGAGATTAGCGCGTTCAACCCAACAAACAAATAAACAAAAAACAGACAAACTCTTCAGCTTTATAATATTAAATAGATGTACTCATGTTTAATCATAAACATAACATACAGTTAAAACGTAATTCGGATTCAAGTTCCAAGTAATTTATTTTATAACAGCGATTCAAAAAACATTCGGCCACTTCAATATTATAGAACAAATAAAATGAGGTTTAGTTGGATATTAAAAAAAGCCAGTTTCTTGATCTGCCTTTTCCATAAATAATGATGAATGATGCTTTGCAGCTTAAATATCAAAAAGATTGTATGGCATTTTATTGCATACTCCGTAGATGACTTGTTAAATATTATATATCAAAGAATAACCTATGCCTATTAATATTATCACAAGTGTCCAAGTAATCAGTCGAAAGAAAGAAAAGTCGAAAGAGCCTTATGTTAATAAGAATAACTACTACTACTGAAAAGATTTACTGAAATTATAACAATAACTCTGCGTAAGACACAAAACAAGTCACGCGATCGATTTTTTTGATATACCTCATCAACATTGACCCGCTGCTGATTGAGAAGGTTAATATTGCTGTTGCCAAATTAAATTGAGATGAATGAATAATGGTACAGTTTGGTATGTTATTAATGTAGTTACTGTACTGGACTTTGAGGTTCGGTATCATGAACAAAAATGCAAGCCATTGTTATATAATCAGAAGGTTATCATGATTGAAACCTGTCCCAATGTAATAAAAGCGACCTTGTATGCGACGGCGCGCAGCTTTTTGAGCTATCAATGTCTTACATCCTGTCTTATGAACGGAATATTGTCCTTCTCCTATGGTCGACAGAGCCCGGTATTATCTCTGTTTGTCGACGAATGTTGTTTCAAGTCCGATTTTCGTTCCAACTAAAGAATAAAAACTGTTCGGTAATCGTCTTTCTAATGGCCTAAGTTACCACTTCTATAGTAGGTATCTATCAATGCGCCAAATGGTGAAGGAACGAACCCTTCACGAAACATTGTAGGTACATATGTGTTTTATTAGCAGTTGTCTAATCGAAGTATTTTTTTCTGTCTGTTGTTTCAATACAGACAGTTTCTCGGCACATAACATTTATCGTGCATGCAAAAATCTTCAGTAGTGGCCCTTTAGATTTTGACATAGCAAGCACTTACACCTACCAGTACTTGCTATGTAAATATTTTAAAGATAAATCTACAGTACACCCGTACTTAGATTGAAATATGTCACCCATACAATTATCACAGTTTTATCTTTTAGAGTTGAGTACTCTTTTGAGTTATCTTAAGATAACTAAACGAATAATGATTTGAAAATTGAATTTGAGTTATTTTTGTATGTCTATCAGTTTAAACGTGGGTCCCAAAATGACGATCAACTAACGTGTGATATTACACACGAGAAAAGGAACAAACATTCATAGAATATTATTATTATTATTATATTATATTATAGTAAACTAATTTAACATTTCAATGGTGATACCAATATTCAACGACTATAAGTGCGTGCCTCCAAATTCCTTTACCTACCTATATTTAAGTAGAAGTACCTAAATAAAACCCAGTATAACAAACTAACAATTGATATAATTAATAAAATATAGAAATATGTAAAGTATATTTATTAGATATAAATCACGATCAAATATAAAAAAAGATAATGCTGCGATATGATTACAAATATATATATAGTAAAAAATTTGCTGGTAACCCGCACATACAAAGAAACGTGTTTTACCGTGAATATTATTATAATGCATCGACGGCGCGCCGCTATTGTAAGGTCATATTAAAATAATGTTATATTATATTAATATAAAAAAAGCCCAAAAGCGTGTATAAATACAAAAAGCAGGCGCACAGCAACAACGTGCGGCGGCGTTTGCTGGAGAGGACGTTGTCTAGTCGTCCACGTATAGCGCAGTACATCATCAGCTATTATTGAATCATGTTTGGTCTACCACTAAATTAATAAAGGTTGTTTACGCTATTTCTGTCTTCAACAAATGAATATGTCTGAGAAACCATTTTACCAAGAACCAGTTAAACACACATAACGCGACCACTTGACCACTTTCTTTGCTTTTGCCCTAACAATGATAGCTCTTATTATTACAATGCTAATGTAGAACAAAAGTGTCTCAAATAATTCATAACGTTATCACTAGGTACATTCAATAACATAAAAATAATAAATATTGATTTTTGAAATTAAACTGCTTTAGGTATATGAATTTTATCGCGGATTAGGTTGCTTTTCCTCATGACCATGGCTGCTGAAAAGCAACCGAAATGTTGAGAAAGTTTATCTGAAAATAATGTTTTAAAAAAAGCCGTGATAAATTCCGTATACAGTGGTTTCATTTCAATGCATACCTAACATTCGTGTAATCGTAAGTCAATAATAAATATAGATTATCACAAAAAGAGACGACGATTTTATTATTTTGCCAGTGTCTTTTATTTGTACGTTGTAAACTTTCGTAGCCTTAGTCTACATGGAAATTCAAAATATAATAAATGCTTAGTTCAAAAGATACAATTTATACTATCAGTTAATGGCAACTAATAACACTTTATGTTTTGTCTGACCAGCTGGTGCTAGGTCTGCTTACAATTATACATTTAGGCGGTTGCAGTAACAGTTGATGGCACTCTTTGCCTGGGTTTGATCCTCAGTTTGAAGCCGTCACTCCTCTTCAGGATAATGTCGGCTTGAAGAGCGAATTGATCTTCAGGGACCTCAGACTCCACCTTGTAGTTACGCAGAACAGTCGATAGAAGAATTTTCAGCTTGAGGATTGCATATTTGCGGCCTGAAATCATATTTTAATGTTTTGTTAATTTGTGCCTGCTTAGAAATATTTCAATATAAAGAAATGTAGTACGAGCTGGATCGTTAGTAAAAGTTACTATTGAAACTTTTGTTAAACTGCCGATAGCATAACCATGTTTCTTTGTAAAACGTTGTGCTACAGGTGCGCAAGGTGTAAAGATTACCCTGATCTCAGACTGGTCATTCTAAATCTGTCTGTATATACTTTTAATTTACTCCTAACTGATATTATAAATGTGAATGTGAGTTTGTTTGTTCCACTTTCACGCTTTAACAACTTGACCGATTATCACGATATATACAGGGTGATTTTGAAATCGTGTAATTCCTTTTAACCACACATTCTACTGGTGATATAGAATAACCCTGACCATATTTTTATTTAATTAGAACTTTTTTTTTTTGAAAAATTATTGTACCATTTTTTTCGTGAAATGGTGTCAGATAGTCATATGTTAACCAACCGAGGCAATTTTAATTTTTTACTAATTAAAATAAAAAAACATATTAATAATTAATGTCGTAAATAATAACGGGCGGTCCTTTTTATTGCCCCTTATTATTTACGACATCGGTTATTGTTATGTTATTATTTTTAAATTAGTAAAATATTAAGATTGTGTCAGGTGGTTAAAATATGACTATTTGAAATCATTTCATGAAAAAAATCTGTACTCTAATTTTGCCGAAACCATTATTCTAATTAAGAAAAAATATGGTCAGGGTTATTCTATATCACCAGTAGAATGCGTGGTTAAAAGGAATTACACGATTTCAAAATCACCCTGTATACGTTGTTCGGGGTACAGAAAAGGACTTTTATCCACAAAAAAAGTACTGTTCCCGAGGGATAGAAAATTGACATAACCTACATTTACGCAAACGAAGCCGCGGGAAAAATCTAATTATTATATTAATGACAAAAATAATAGTTATAATATATTGTTTATGCATGATTACCGACACAGCTCCTGGGACCAGCGCTGAATGGAATGTAGCTGTAGTAATGTCTCTTGGCTGCGTTTTCAGGCAAGAAATTATCAGGGTTAAATGTATCAGGGTCCTTGTAGTGATCTGGGTTGCGGTGTACCTTCAGAGTACCGACCACTACAGTACAGCCTTTTGGTAGAACGTAGTCTTTGGTGGCTGTAAAATAAATAAATTTATCGGTTAAGTGCACTTAGCAACTTGACTGGCGATAAAGAATTATTATAGACTCAAGCACATTTTTTGACATAATATACAATTATTAGGCATCTTCTGCTAAAGTGAGGCTGTTCTTTCGCTATTTATCGTGTTTATTTGGTGATTACATAATATAATATCAGCCCTGATTAAACTGTCCTACTGTTGGGCACGGACATCTTCTCGGTATAAGATAGGTTAGGCCATAGTCCACCACGGTAGCCTAGTGCGGGTTGGCAGACTTCACATGTCAACGATAACATTTTGGAGAACACACAGACACGCTTGCTTTAACGGTGAAGGATAACAAGTGTCCTCACGATGTTTTCCTTCACCGTTAAAGCAAGCGATAATTAACTATTTAATATGCACACAACTTCAGAGATTCAGAGATGCGCGCCTTGGGATCGAACTCGAGAACTCTGCGTGGCAGTCAGTTGCCCACTAGTTTATCGCTAATTACATAAGTGAATTTCTTGAAATATAGCTTACCGATTTTAACGTCACGATTAAGTTTTCTGGCAATAATGGGTACTGGTGGATACATTCTCAAAGATTCCAGAATAACCCTCTCTAAATACTTCATTTTTAATGTGTCAGCGAACGTGGCAGGCCTATCGCTATCTCCAAAGATTTCATACAGTTCGTCGTAAACTTTTGCTTGTATCTCCTTGTGGACACCGAGCAGACACAATACAAAGCTGGAGCCAGCGGCCGTGGTATCGTGTCCCTGGAATAAGTTGTACGTTTATAAAACCTATTTTGGTTTATGAGATATATTGTATAAATCATGCATGAGCTATAAATGTATATCTACTGTCAACACACCTCAAACATAATAGTGTCTACTTCCTCTTTGATTTCGTGGTCGCTGATATTGTGTGTTCCATTTTGTGCTGATTCTATCATCAAGTCTAGGAAAGCCAGACGTTTCTTTTCACCTTAAAAACAAAAACACACATTAATAAATTATAAATGTAAATATATCGCTTTTGATTACACCACCACTACAGATAATATAATTTTATACTAGTAGTGCTACTAACCGATATCATTTTCATCGTTAAAGTCCAAGTCATCACGGTAACCCTTGAACACATCTTCTGAGAGGGATTTTTCATTGTTAGCCATCACGTTTTCATCGGGAGTTTTAGTGAGTTCTTCGAGTGTTGGTGGAATATAGCCTTTTGATTTGTTTTCTAGATATATTTCCTTTTTACTCTTGATAACCTGAAACCATAATTAGAATTACATCAGTAGTACATAGAATTAAGATGTTAGATATATAAATAAATAAGAAGAGATATAATGGATTTTCTTAACAAAATCTATAAAGTCTTACTTTGTTAGTAAGACCATGAATAATATCCAAAAGCTTCTTTTGTTGTTTGAAGAATGGTGTCAGATTGAACAGTGCATCGAAACGAAGCCACAGCTTGTAATGCCTCTGATGGATGATGTCACACATTCTGGAAAAGTATAAACAAGAAATAATAAATGCAAATATGACCCTATAAAATAGTACACAGCCGCATTTAACGTACCTATATGTTAACATACAGACAACTATAATTATGTATTTACGCCGTTATACTATTAATTATTTAGTTACCTATTCCCCTCATGGCCCTCCATGTTCTGTCTTTAGTTAACATACAGGTTCCATAAATGAAATCCCAAAATCGTAATTACAAATTTAATGCGTTAGATCGTTACAGTTTAAAGGTTCTGAGGCAAGTGTCAATGACGCTACACAATTTTGACATCATTAGCAAAAGGCGTATCGAATACATCATAGCAATGAATTGAGGTGTTGCTAAAAATAAGCGGTGCGGCATTATGCTGAGCCACCATCTCTTTCATGTATGTAAGTATGTGGTTATGTATGTTCATTTCTTTGGCACGCCCTACAGCCCAAACAGCTGGACGGTTTTTGACATATGAGGTGTCGTTGAATTCATCAGAATTGTGGTAGTGTGCGATGCATTAGTCAGTCGAATTTTATATAGATATTGTGATACTTGTTTTTCTCTTTTCAGTTCATTACTTTTAAGCAGTCGGGTTTCTTGTTTTTATAAAAATAATTTTTAATGAACACTGCGACGCGCATTGAACAGCATGGACTCCATGTATAAATGTGTGTTCTATATTATGTATAATAATGTATGTTATGTATTAATGTGTTATAATGTAGTAATGTATTATATTATTTCTTACTTTCTTTCAATGTCTGGTAAAATTAGTTGTTTGAAGCGAATTTACACAGGCGCTTGCAGTTGCGCCGGAACAAGGCTAAAATGCTGATTTAAATAATGGTTGATATTATGGGGCTAATCTTATCAAATAGGTGTCTTAAGACTTGATCATTCAAGGCATACACATATATAGTCCTACGCCTATATTAATGGTAGCTAAAATCTGTTACACATATATTTCATCAAGTATAGTCTTAGAACCCACGTAATAGGAGGCGAGCCTATTGCCATCTACTGAACGCAGATCCGAACTCCGTGCCACTTCTGCGAATTGCCTGACAGAAAAACTCATTAACTCTTGGCCGACCCAGAAATCGGATCCGATACCTCATGCACGACATAATATACTACAGTACTGCTGCGCTAGCCTGCGCAAGGCAATTCAAGTAAATAAATCAATGTTGTTTTTTTCCGTCGGCCTTTTATATGTCCCATTGCTGGGCAAAAGCCTCTCCCTTAGACTTACAAATCACCCTGTTAGTGGATATCTCCTGCCAATCTCTATCAAATGCGTCTAGGTCGTTCCGCCATCTCCGTTTAGGTCTGGTCTGTTGATATACAACGGTAATATTTTTTCGGCGTAAATAAATATGTACTTACTTCATGACGGCCATGGCATAGTCAAATCCAGATTCATCTTGAGTTTTTCTTGTAATACCCATAGCTGTTTCTGTAAAAATATATTATAAATGCGTACGTGACTTAACTGCATTATATTTGCCTATATAAGTAGCTTGGCAAATAAATTATAATTTATAATTACAACTTGTAATAACCGGTGCAATTGTTGAATATTTATAAGTAAAATAATACATTGAATTAGCAAATATTACACATAGAAAGAATACAATAGAAGTGTTTAAAGACGTAATTTCAAACAATGTGATTAATGCAAAGTGACTAGGCAATATAAAATGTAAATAGCCTACAATTTAAAAAAGTACAATACTTGCCCGCGGTTTAAATTTGTATAATAATTATGTATTATCGTATCGTCGCATAGTATTTAATTTAACATTGTAAGTTCGAAATATTAAAATACAGCTTAGAAATTTTTGAGTTGGAAGTAAGTATATGTATTATTTTTTAAAAGATATCCTCCGTACTAGGAATAAATCCTGTGTCGGGAGAAATTTTACTTTCAAACATTCAAAAAAGGGTCACAAATAATATTCAGACTCGGAACACCTACTTGTGGACCTCACAATTTTTTGTCACGTGTGATTGAACCCACAACATTCGACGCAACGGCAGTGACGAGGCGATGACTTAAACCACTACGCTATTCAGTCAGTGCAGTCTATCTTTATAGTTTTCTATTTATTATGATTTAACAAATTGAACAATATCGTATATATATATAATAGTATGATATGACTTTAACGAGTCAGCCGTAGTAAGTATGTCTATCAATACATTCCATAATACAATCATTTAGTCTTTATTAATCTATTTAAATTTAAACTTACCGAGTAAAATATCAACAGTAACACCGCTCATATAGTCATGTACGTCAAAAGTTTTGCCAACCTCGGGCCGCATTTTGTCCACTACATTCTTGCTATTTTGATTAAAAACGTTTACGAACGACTTAAGAATATTGATGTGGAATGTAGGAGCAATCATCTTCCTGTGAGAGCGCCATTTATCGCCTGAAAAATTATAATTATATTCAATTTAATATTCTCCATGATATATGAGTACAGTCAATAAAATATTGTATGAGTACCTACTTAGGAATTTTTACTTCAAATATATAAATGACAATTACTACATACTTATTCATTCTTAATTTTAAATTAAATTTATAAATATACGTTTGTTACTGTCTTAAACATAATAGTTGATAATTATAATATTAACTTAATTGTAAAAGTGCTGTTGTATATACACTATATACATTTAGTATATACATTATTTAAATAATGTAGTATTTTTTTATTTATTATATATTTTCTATTCAGCGATGTTAACGTAAAATATATTCGAATACCTGTGCTTATAAGAAGGCCTTCTCCTAGCCAAGGCTTGAAAAACCTGTATTCACGAGCTTTGTCAATGTGGATATGACTGTTCAGGATCACTTCAACATCGTTGGGGTCGGTAAGAAATACAATCAGGTTTGAGCCTAGCCATACTCGAACGACGTTCCCAAACTTTTCCGCATACTCCAGACCGAGATGTACAAGCTCTATAACGAAATTTAATAAAGGTTATGTTATTATAACGATTAAAGCTTTTATTGACATCAAGTACGAATTTAGTTCAATTGAATAAATTAAAGAATGTATATTTTAATGATAATTGCAGAATAAATATTAAAACCTTGTATTTCGTCTAAGGATACATGATTATGATTAGACAGTTTTATCTCTAGTATTGACGGTGAAGGGAAACGTCGTGACAAACTTGGCATGCAACCCTGATTTAACTGTAATGGCAATTATACTGTATTATACGTCGACATTGTAGTAGACGAGAGAGTTTATTTCACACTGCAGAGGCGTCTTGCATAAACAATATGAAACCAATAAAAATAAAAATTCAAAAAATGTACCATTGGGATTCTTCATTAGCACTAAAAGAGCATTTCCTAAAAAAGGCACTGATTTTGGCCCTGGGATCTTTTCAGATAACTTATACATCCTAGAGTTTTGCTGCCATCTATACAATATCCAAATACTGGAAGCGAGGAGGAGTAATGGATAGAAGAACAATCGTGTGTTGTAGGTGGGTACAGAAGATTCCTCGACCAGACCCGCCATTTTTCTGAAAAGTATAAGCATATTTGTGCGATTTGTGGGTAGTGAGCAAAATTAAGATTTCGATCTAGTCGCAATTCCCTATAAAAGTAATCGCGAAAGAAGTCGAGGGATGAACCTATCCATATATATTATATACACCGAATCTAGGTATAATTTCTATACGTTAAGTGTTACAGGGCATGTAACATAGTGATTAAACAAACTGCAGTAGTTGTCTCCTTTCCAAAAGAAATCTACCTTCACGAGCTGTTTATTTACGTAATATTAAGATATCACTGAAGACCGATGATCATTTCTTTTCCTGATTTATATAACTACGTAATTCTCAAATTTTTCATTAACCGTTGTCATAAATGCACCATCACACCATTGTATATATGGCTTTAGGTATTGATTTGGAATAAAAAACGTGCCTTTCATACGAGGTTGATAAACCTTAATTTTAAAATAAATCATGTCAAATAAGTGGAAAATATGACGGTAGCTACTCAAAAAGTCTTTTGCACCTACTTTAATTATTTTGCCACAATCTTTTCGATTTTGTGTAAACCGAAGTACATCTATCATAAAACACTGATTATTATCACTATTTGTCACTTATTCACTTGGCACTAATATTACTGGGATACGCTAATTGTTATTAAAATCCTCTAATGAACAAACAAAACGTAACATGTGTACAAACGCCTGACAGTAATAATTAGCAATTCGCTTTTTGACGCGTAATTTAATTTCTAGGTATATTAGGGCAACAAGATTTTTATTAATTATAAAGACAGAAATGATCTTTTTTAAATGAAAAACTGACATAATTAAATTATGTTTTTAAATCCCCCCCATGCTGTTTTTGGTCACAGCTTTATATAGCACCCGTCATCATATTTTACGATCGCGACGCGCAGGCTTAGAAGTTAGAAATTCGGCACTAATAATATGAGTACGATAGGTACCTGATACTACTAAACACTATAAGTGAGATCCGACTTCCGTGATGGTTTACTTAGATGTAACTAGTTAATACTTAGTGTACCTATATAAAGACTCACAAAACATGCAAATATAATTCCATGAAACAATGTTTATGTTAATGTAATTTTATAATGGCTGTTTATATGCTAGCAGAGTGCAGAGTGTGGCAAATCATATCATCAAACGTGGATAGGTTGGGCGGGAGAGACGTTCACTGTTAGACACAGTCGTTTGTGAGAATTTCCACATAGTGGTATTCCACATAGATTGATCTTAGGCCGCTCGCATCTAACCGCTTCCCGCGACCCTTACCAGGTCGTTGGTCTACCGTCGGGGAGTCTACATGGCCGCCACTCTACATTTTTCCAACAGTTATCCTGCGAGCTATGTGCCCTGCCTACTGCCACTTTAGCTTAGCTATTCGGCGAGCTATGTACCTAAATATGGCTTTCATGTGGATCTTCTCACATCTGATGCGATCCGCAAGGAAATTTTAAGCGTAACTCTCTCCTTCGAGTGACCTTAGTGACCTCTCCGGCAGGTTCTATTTTATTTAAGGGGTTACTTTACATATATGTCTTGTATATCTGGATTGCGTGGCAACCAATATCTGTACAATAGTATGTAAGCAAAGAAGATTAATAAATCGATGAGTCCAGTAGCAATAGAATAGATGTCAGATATCAATTACTACTAACTATTTTATTTTTACCACATGAGTGACATAAACTAAAATAGGTATCTACTGGGATAGCAAGAGTAAGAAAAACTACCTATTTTCGTAGAATAATAAAAGAAGATAGAAATATAGTAAAAGTCAAAGTAAATTTATTTAAATAAAATAGGTGCCTATTATAATTCTTACATGTCATGTTTTTTACTCGGTAAACAGAGTAATGAATATCATTAGCAATGTATGTCTGACACTTACATTTTAAATGTTTTCCTTGTTTCAGTAGAAAGAAAAACATTGAACAAACTGTATACAATTATAAAGTTAACTATTACACTGAAGGCTACGCATGACCGAGATATCAATTAGATACAGATTTTAAAATGTTTATTGAATGTATTTTTTGAGGATCACTCCCAAGCATTCAAACAAGGGACGCAAAGAACACGCAGACTCGATTTGTAGATCACCCAATTTCTTGTACCGCAGTAATAGCAATGGCGAGGCGGCTAATTGAGCAACTACGCCCACCGTGTGTGACCTATCTAGTATTGTAATTACAGTAGGATTATATAATTTTACAAATGTAAAGTTTGTTGAGATGTTCCGGTGTTTGCCACTCAATCAGGCATAAACCGTTTGAATTAAACCAGGCACACAGACAGTAAAATCTATGTCTTGGGCGCAGAGATCGTTTGAGAATTCATCCTGCAGAAGCACTACCTATCTGGCTATTGGAACTGCTGCTACTTATAATTTCGGTCAAAAAACCAACAAGAATTTTTCCTACCTAGGGTGTGTACATATCTGGGGAGAGGCGCAGGCATTATTTTGTTGCCTAAAAATCATTTGCTCAAACAACTTTGTACTTCTTTGTACAAGTTACCTACACTGGAAGATTCTTTACTATTTGTGTGGTAAGTCCTCAGGTAGCTGTTTACCGGGTATCAATCTAGATCTTACAATAATTCATTGGATTGGTACCTGGTAGTTCATTCCCCATCAGTTGTAACATAATTTATAATAGGTAAATATCGTCCAGACTGAATTTCAGTCACCAATCTTAATATTTGGAGACTGGCCTGGCGCGGGATGTATTATAGTACATAAATGTGTGCGCAAATACAACTGCACTCTCTATTCTCTTTTCTTATTTTCCGATGATTACTATAATCTGACACGATCGGATAAAAATGAGGTGCAAGACCAAAACCAGGTTTTACGTGCTTGCCGAGACACGGAAGTATGCAACACCGCCAACTTCTTCTTCTTGATAACGACTTAGATATCAAATATCTTTCCAAGTCATGGGATTTGGGTTTGAGAGGTTCTGGATTCGAATCCCACCAATTGCACCATCGATATCAGAGAGTAATTAGATTACTTTAAACGTCTTTGATCGATGTGAACACACTTTTCAATTCATGTGTTGTTTATCTATTAGACTTTTACCAAGGGTTTGGTTTCCCGCATCAATATGTACCTGTATAGTTAACCACCTTAAATAATTTGAAACTTGTGGTATAGTCTAACTAGTACCCATGAGTAACATCTAAACTTTCAACGATCATTGCATGGTGGCAGCAGACGCAGTAGGTGGCATACAAGCAGACGGATCGCCTGATGGTAAGCTATTACCTACCGCCGCCCATGCCTCAATTATATCGCAAGATTGTTTAGAATAAGTAAACTGTATAAATATGCTTCATCTACATTGATTTTATTATTCGAAGGGTATGTGGTATAAAAAATAAAGCTACTATAATTATTAGAATGATATTGTTTATGTTTTGGATATATATTAATTATTTCTAATATAATCGAATTAAGTAATCACGAGCTCCATATAATTCTACTGTTCGTCGCTAGATGACATTGTTATGTTTAAACTTCATAACGGTTTAAGAACAAGAAGAGCTTAAAGTTGACGCTATTAGCCAGTTAGGTTAAAAGTGACGTCAATTTAATATAGCTACTCGTTGATAGATGACAATAGAAGTCATTGTTTCATAACCAGATTCAAGTTCATTATGGCATGATGTCAACGTAGTTTAGCTACTTGTTTCTAGATGGCATTGTTACCCAACGTAAACGAAGTTCAGTTACTCGTTACTAGATGACTTTGTCTCCCAATAATTATAAGCTTAAATAGAGCGATACAAAATGACACCGTAGTTCAACCTCTCGCCGCAAGTAGACAATTCAACATACATTGTCAATTTGTACAAGAGGTTAAAACAATAATTGCTTAACCCTTGGGGTGCATGGTAGGTAAAAGTTACACGGTGAACCTAGTGGTTTTCTAAGACCGGGAAACAAAGTGGTATTTTTATGTTATTGATTACGTCTAAATATCTAATAATAAGATTTTATTTATGTTATATAACTATATTAAGGGATAAAATAAGAAAAAGTCAAATATATGTAAGTTACTTTATATTATTATAGTTTTAATAAATAAATAGAAAACCTCTAACTTCACGTAACAAAAATCAACACTTATGTTTAAATTTAATGTTTTCGGTGTTCTCAACATGTTTTCTGTGATAAACAGATAGAAACAATCAAGTTCTTGATGAGCATGTCTTGCGTGAGGTTTTACTCCAGGTACTCCAGTCAAAAGATTTTCAGCCCTTATGCGAGGACTTGGAGGATCACGGCACCGTATTGTTATCTTTACCATTATAAATATTGATGTCCTAGCAAAGTTACTCATTGGCTGCGACATCTTCATTATTTTATCATCTGACATTATTTTGTTCATAAAGGATTTCTTCTTCTGCACAATGTGAATCATTTTGGATACTCACCCCGCTTTCATCAAAAATAACATCATTGCAGTCATTTTCATTCAAATCTATTACTAAAGCTTTACTTCGGCACTAGTTAGTGTTGTGGTCATTATTAACTGCAAAAAATAAATTGACCTAAATAACTTATCTCACAAAACACAGTAATAATGAAAAAAGTAAAATAATTACTTACCGCATAAAAGTTACGCCGCGTGCCGTGTCGGGTCCCACAGACCCGAGCGCACAAAAAATGTATCTAACTCAGTAGTCTGCGGGAGGGGTTGCAAAATGGCCGATAGTCTATAATTATTGCGAAGCTACTCAGGAGCTCCGCGCGCTTGATGAAGAATTTAAATACGTAATTGTCGATTCCTTAAAGTAACGGGTCTGTTAGACCCACCAGGCACCCCAAGGGTTAAATAAATAAAAAGAATATAAATACAAATGTACTTTTTTGTCGGTTCAACAAGTTTCCTAGTTTCAGAGGTATAAAATACGTTATGTGGGCGCCAATATTTGCAGTTACTTCAGAAATAAGTAATGGCGTTATTTTTACTATATTTCCCTTCTTTGCCCTGGTAAACTCCTTTCTTGCAGAACACCGCAAGACAGGAGTCGCTACGCTGCCAGCAAGGACAATAAATAGGTACTACAAATAACTACTTGAATCTCATCGGCCGATAACAGTCCCTGTTATTTTTATTTAATTTATATATTATATATTACAATTTGTAAAATATTTTACAAATTAAAATGGTTCTTCTTTAAATATAAGTAGATACATAGTATATTATATCGACCTCTGTTTTATTTTATTTGCATTGCACAAAGGCTTGAAATGGCTTTTTAATTTGACGGTAACAAGTCGACATTCAACTGTAACTAATTATATATATATATATATATATATATATTTTATATAAATTTAAATTTCTGTTCTCTTTCTCCATGTAAGCTTTAAATATGCATAATCTCAAACATCTCCTTGCGCGCAATATACAGGGTGTCCGGTAATTAATGGATAACCTGGAAATGTCTTATAGAGGTACTGATAGCCGACCAGAAAAAAAATTTAAAAGAAATCTATCCTAACTACTACCTGAGATATGTGTTTTTTTTTAATTACCATGTATAACTTTCTTGTATACTACGACCATAAATGAATGAAATCCATCGGTTTTCTGTTGTTTTATTATTAAACACTAATTATGCTAATAGACAGATAGTCAAAAGTATGCTATGCTAATATAGCTTGCACTTTTTAATATATATATATTTTTAAATTTTTAAATTATTATTTTTTTATTTTTTTCTGAACGGCCTTCGGTTCTACTATAAGACATTTCAAGGTTATCCATTAATTACCGGACATCCTGTATAAACAAATGGACACAAAACATTCCCTACATGTATTACTTTTAATACGGATTTAACAACATCACACCGAATACGGCGGTATATAAAGAATCGTCAAACGTATTGTATTTATCTTACTAAATAAATACGTAAATAAATACGTATTGCTGACAATACGTTAGTATTTATGTAGATACTTATATATCAAAACATACAATGATAGTTGTAGATAATAAAATAGTCACGATATATATTATAAAATTTAGAGTCTAGAGTACAAGGACCTACTCAATGACGAAGCTTCAAGATAAATAAATATTGATCTTAAAATTATTGATGATTGATAAAGGAAGCGGGCACAAAGAATATAATATGTAAAAAATCTATTGGTAATGCTGAATTAACTTTTTATTACGTATATGTATGTATAATTTACAGTTGTATTATATCTATTATCTTAAATTTATAATAATAATAATCATACAAAAGTGATTTCGCAGGCGCTTTTATTTTTGACCTAGTACTGTTTGTAACTCAAACAGCACTTGGTCATAAAACTATACCTCTATGTAATATGTTTAACTATAAACTATATACATATATCACTTAAAACATTCGTAATATTAAACTTAATTTTATTGTTAAACGCCTGATATATATCACTATAACAGACGTGCAGCTTGACGTAAAGTTATGCGATTTTCACAGGCACTCTCTGTCTTGGTTCGATTTTAAGTTTGAAGCCGTCAGCTCTCTTCAGGATAATATCGGCTTTGAGCTTGAATTCACTTTCAGGTACTTCTGATATACATGTGTAGTTTCTCAAAATCGTTGCGAGCAGAATCTTGAGTTTCAATAAAGCGTATTTTCGACCTGAAAATGTACCAATTATTACCATCGTTGTCATCCAAGGTTTATATGAAGACTAAGTGATTTTAGTAGAAAATTTG
This sequence comes from Catocala nupta, assembly GCA_963675205.1. NCBI lineage: Eukaryota > Metazoa > Arthropoda > Insecta > Lepidoptera > Erebidae > Catocala > Catocala nupta. The sequence goes on from OY776081.1 coordinate 10,805,227, forward strand.
AACTCTTCTTATGTTCTTCATATTAGCTGCGGCATAATAGTGAAGATTAATGATATATATTAAAAAGTTAATATTTTAGTAATTATGATCCGTAAAACTTATCATCGACGAAATAAAACAATGGCGCCTCTTTATAACAAGCTATGCTGTTTACCTACATATTTAACATTAATTGAAAATTATCAGCATTTGACTTTCTTTTTTTAAAGGACTAGCTCAAGTGTCGCGGGAGATTTTATAAATATTCAAAAAACGGACACAAAGCGAACCCAGTCTTGGGAACAACTATTTGTGGGTCACTTAAATTTTCTCGATCACACAAATTGATCTTGTGTGGGGTTCGAACCCACAGTGCTCGGCGCACGGCAGTGGCTAGGGGACCACTTAAACTACTACGCCATCTGTGTAGTAAAGATTTATTTACCTAGATCAGAGTGCCTAGTGCGAGTTTGATTTACGTTAACGCGATAGATACATTTATGACGTTCAGCACTCCGATTGGTCCGCTCCAAGCTCTTATTCAATCAGAGAGCCAAACGCAGTAAACTTTTCGATCGCATTAACGTACAAACAATTCGCACTAGGCACCCTGGTGGCTCTGAGATTTTGTACTATAAGGAAAATTTACCAACGCAGCTCCTGGGTCCAGCGCTAAATGGAATGTAGCTGTAGTAGTGCCTGTTCGATGTATTTTCGGGTAAGAAGTTATCAGGGTTAAATGTGTCCGGGTCTTTGAAGTATTTGTCACTTCGGTGCATTTTAAATGTGCCAATTACAACGGTTGCACCTTTTGGTAGGACGTAGTTGTTTGTCACTGAAATAAATTGAATGATTCATGTTTCCAATCCCAACAACATAAGCTTATTAATTTTAAAACCTTTTCTGCCTGTACGTTTGTTTGTGGCATTGTATATGCCAAAGGATGAACCGGTTCCAATCGGATCTATTACGCTATTGTTGAGCGCCACTTACTACTGGAAAGGACAGAACAACGTCTACCGGGCCAGCATGTTCTGAACAAACTTAATATATTATCATCCATCCATACCTCTGAGAGTTACATGCATTCTTTCATAATTTTATTCACAAAAATAAATAATATAAATATTCTTACCAATTTTCACATCACGATTTAGTTTTCTGGCGATGATTGGTACAGGTGGGTACATTCTTAATGCCTCCAGTATTACTCTCTCCAGGTATTTCATCTCTAACGTGTCAGCAAACGTCACTGGTCTATCAGAGTCTCCAAAGATGTTATACAGCTCATTGTAAACTTTATTTTGGATATCTTTATGAATGCCTAAAAGACAAAGAACGAAGCTTGAACCAGCTGCCGTGGTATCGTGACCCTGTAAATTTAAATATTTATTTTATTAATATTATTTTTATAGGGCGCAATTCAGCTAAATCAGAAGCAATATTCGTAATAACATATATGTACAAAATAGAGTTACAATCTAGTCTAAGAAACGTGTAATGTATACTGAAATACAATATGTGAAAAATCTAAATGAGAATTTGACGTTCATTTTATTTTGAAATAATATCATTTGTAATGTTCATGACACTGAGACTAGATCAGAACTCTGTTTTGATAAGCTTTTGTAACAAGTATCCCTCAGATGGATTAAGTTTGAACCATAAAGCACACTTCGCACATTTCTAAGCTATAATATTATTTTAAAATAATATAATTATTGCTTAGTTTGTGGCGGTGGAAATTTACGAGAGGAAAATTGTATGTCAAAGAATTTACCATATTGTTTATGCCTTACGAAAAGTACATTTAAAAGGCATTTTGGGTTATTAGATGTTTTCTCATTCCGTGGAACTGAATGTAAAATATGTTGGAATTTGAAGCCGACTTATTATAACATTTTATTATCCTTTAGCAAAATAATGGCTTCATTTTCCATCAATTTTAAGACATGATTACGATAAGAGATTTTCAGGCTCATGTTGTAAATAAATGAAATGGTTGCAAACATCATAAACAATTTTTGTGTAACTCCCGTCTAAATCTGCAGTTAGCAGTTGCATTAAATTAATAAAACACGATTTTCATGTCGGAGCGTCCTTGTCTGGAATCACTTCATCATTCTGATAATGTATATTATTTATAGTCAAAGTTACCTCAAACATAATAGTATCCACCTCTTCTTTAATTTCATGATCGGTAAGTTGATGAGTACCATTTTGAGCTGATTCTATCATTAGATCCAGGAAAGCAAGGCGTTTCTTTTCACCTATGCAAAAATTAAATGGTTTCTAGTTTGAACATTTTACATATTGCAAGAAATAGGTTGCTGTTTACAAAACAAGAGGCAAGCATCTGAGTTTAAATAAAATTATATTTATTTGTTTGAGATACACGTAAAAAGCAGTTCATCAAGATATACATAAAATATAGGATAGCAAATAATATGACAATGTTAACAGTTTTGTATCTAATGAATTTTCTTAGTACGTGCGAAGGAACGGACTGTGGTTTGCGGTTTTACTGATAGAAATTTTCAGTAGTAACACGGAGTTTGTTAAAGTGCTAGTTAAACAGCAATGGGTTCTTATTACGTTCCTAATAAAATATCATACATTTCTGCTTATCACTTCAGGGCAAAGCATGAGTCAATATATACATATATGTATGTAGGTATGTATAAGTCTAGCAGAATATATTACGTTATTTCGGTACAAGGTAAAAATAAATTTTAATTATTTGCTGTTTTCCTCAAATATGAGAAGAGGTTTACTTACCGACGTCGTGTTCGTCATTGAAGTCCAAATCATCTCGGTAACCCTTAAACACAGTATCAGAGAGTGTTTTAGCTTGGTTAGCTAGTATATCTTCGTCAACTGTCTTTGTTAATTCGTCTAATGTTGGTGGAATAAAACCTTTAGCTTTGTTGTCCAAGTAGATCTCTTTTTTACTTTTTATCACCTAAAAGCAAATCATAAAGTATATTCATACGTATAATTTTTATTGCTGTTTTCTTTATATTGACTATGTAGAGCTCATCATAATGTAGATTACTAGCAATTGCCAAATTGATTAATTGGCTTTAATTGTCATTTGAGTTCCAAATAACTTCGTATACCTAATATTTAAATGAAGAAATGTAGAATTGTATTACCTACCTTATTAGTCAGTCCATGAATTATGCTTAAAAGTTTTTTCTGTTTCTCGAAGAAAGATGTTAATTTGAAAATGCTATCGAATCGTAACCAGAATTTGTAGTGCCTTTGGTGGATAATGTCGCACATTCTGAAATTATATAAACGTAATATTATATTAATGAAGAACAAATCTCAGAAGTAACTTCTGTTTTAAAATGGAACCACTTCAGAAGACCAAACAATTAAACAAAATCTGACAAGAACTGGCAACGATTGTCATGGCAGTAATAATATCACAAAATAACTACCTATTAAAGTCCTATGAATGGTCAAAAAACGTTTTACTTTCAGGCTGAGGCCCAGAAAAGCATAAAATTCTACACTAGAGTTTTCCTATAATTTTTGAACTAGAAATCTGTCTTAATAATAATAATTAATAGTGTTAAAATTATTGTTTAATTACTCACTTCATTACAGCCATTGCGTAATCGAAGCCGGATTCGTCTTGTGTTTTTCTAGTTATACCCATTGCAGTTTCTACAAAAAGATAAATAATGTTAACAGCACAATTACCGGTACATAGACTAACATCTCTATTTCTAAAGGAGTATACAGGTCTACTACTCCCACATTTTGCCAACTATGTTTTAAGATTTATATTGATTTAGGGTATATATTATTGTCGTCTATCAGGCACAGTTCCTCACTGTGTGCTGCTACTAAGAATCCATTGATAGAAAAATTAATAACAGTTTGTCCGTCCCGGAAATCGAACCCGAAACCACAGTTACCGTAATCGCATTTGCTACAGCTGTGTCACTGAGGCAGTCATTAGTACCTATAAAACTTTTGATTAATTAATTCGTATATTGATAGTTACAGGTATTATTGTGTTTCGTATCGGTATTGGTAAATTCTTCAACCTATGCAATAGCCATGCAAACAGATTTACAATCTTACCTAGCAATATATCGACTGTTGCTGTGCTCATATAATCGTGAACGTCGAATGTTTTGCCAACCTCTGACCGCAGTTTTTCGACAACATTTTTACTGTTTTGGTTGAAAATGCCAACGAACGACTTCAATATGTTTATGTGAAAAGTTGGAGCTATCATCTTGCGATGAGAACGCCATTTGTTACCTGTAACAGAACAGATGTACATTTATTGAAGTGTTAGTTTGCCCAGTTCGTGTTCAGGGTAATCGGACTGAAGACTTTAACTTAGTAATTATTAGTAAACATAATAGCTAAATAAAATTTTGTTATTTAGTCTTGAATACTATTATATATTATTGTCACATGCATCAGGCCATAAATTAAATAGTATAAGTTATTTTCAATGATAAATATTTGTGATGTGGCAGTACTTTTTTTCAGATAAATAAATACTAGTACCCAATATTAGGGCTGCATTAATCTCTAAAAGCATTGATACATAATGTAAATATTAGAATAATTTCATTATAATAAATAATTTGATCTCTATTCTTATTATATTTATTTAAAAAGATGACGCCTTATATGTGTGACAGGGACAATCATTCTAGTGTGACGTAAATTTTTACATAATTTACAGCTCTCATTACGTCTTTCACTTTTCTATGAGTCAAGACATAGTGAGTTTTATAATATTAAATTATAGTAATTAAGTTGAATTTGATTTGTCATAATTATTACAATTTATCATTTAATTATCATTAACAGTGGCAGTTCATTTTAATTTATTTCGTATCTTTCTGTTAATTCCATGGCATTTTGGCTGAAGTACTAGCACCTAATATTAAGGTAACGTTCATCTTTAACAGCATATTGTTACACAATATTTTATTAATTTTAATACGATGAATAAGTAGATTTCAATCTCTTAAATGTGTTAAATATAAAAAGAACCTTAAAAAAATATAGTCATACATAATAATAGAAATTATCTTTAAAGCATCGCATGTTATCATACCTGTGCTAATAAGTAGACCTTCTCCGAGCCAAGGCTTAAAGAATCTGTACTCCGAAGCTTTGTCAATGTGAACTTGACTGTTGAGGATAACTTCAACATCATCGGCGTCCACGAGAAACACTAATAGTTTAGAACCAAGCCATCCTCGTACCACGGTTCCATATTTTGCAGCTATCCCAAGTGCGTACTTAACTAAGTCTGAAAAATATTAAAGGTTGATCAATATATTATATTCTTGCTAACCTGTACTTTGTGACCTTATGCCTGCTTAACTGTAATTTTAATAAAAAGATTAATATGATAATAAAATGCTTGGAATTTATTGTGATATAACCAAAAGGATTCGACTTATAGGTCTGTATGTATGTATGTTTGATATCTTGTCATTTATTTATATATTTGCTTTAAGGATCTCCAACAAAGGCTGTATACATCTTATTTAAAAAAGAAAATACAAATCGAGAAATGATCGGTCTACATACTCCTTTAATTACAGGAGACCACATCATGCGTTACATACAGCGTCTAAACATGAAAGTATGATATAAAGTATGCCTAATTTAAAGATACTTTATATTCATAGTTGAACTACTAAACTATAATTTTGGAAAAATAAAATTATAAAATTTGAAACTTAAGTTATGCTATTGTAATAACAAGTTTCTAAAATTGGTTATTATAATAATAATATCAACCCTTCGCGTCTGTGTCCTCTTCTCAGTATGGAAAGGATTAAACCAGTCTATCACCCTGGCCAAGTGCGAGTTGGCACATTTTTCAGAATATTTTGTATAACTCAGATTTCAGGGTCCTAATGTGAGCGATAACTAACTATTTGGTATCTTAGATTTGGAGCCAAGGTCTCTGCGTATTAGTCCATCGGTCTCCCACTAAGCTATCGTCTCCAGATTATGTAAACTAGATTTTTAGACTAGGACTAGACTACTATAACATAAAATGTATCGTACTCACCATCAGGTGACTTCCCGACAGCCAGGAGCGCATTTCCAAAAAATGGTACAGTTTCTGGCCCGGGCAGTAAATTGCCCATTTTATATAACCGGGATTGCTGCTGCCATCTATAAATAATCCAAAGACCGGACGCAAGAAAAAGGAGAGGATAGAATATGAGTCGCACTGCGTCGAGAGTTTGCGAGTTGTCGACGTAGGACGTCATTCTACTGCAAAGTAAAAACACTAATTCAAAGTAAGGAAGGAAACTAAATATTATATTGTTATTTCTAGAATTTACTATATAGTTATTTATTATTGAAATAAGATCAGTCGCGATTTTACTTACGTTTAGCAACTATTTTTAGAATTATTAAATCACAATATAAAGCTATGTATGTATTTATCTATTAGTTAAAAATAATATGTATTATGAAATTATTATACCGACGTGTTAGCTTGCAGTCGAAGTAGAAATACACTGGTAAATATGTAATGTGTTGTCGCTCATACTTTTAATTAGTAACTAATTAAATCAGCAAAGAGAATATTATATATTTGGCAATTTAAAATGCAAAGTGATTACACGAACCTTTTTGTTATTGTATGATTTGTTAGTTGTAAGTACGTGCAGTGGAACTCTCACAACGATAATACTTTATACCGATATGACCTCACCATTTATAACTTTCTGAATTTATGCCTTGACTCGTAACAATACAACAGCATTATCATTATGATGTAGTATACAATTACCTCATGTTATATTGGCTTTATAATTAAGGTGACGTTTTACACTTTATCTATATCTAGCTCCTACTCGCGGCTTCACCCGGCTTGGGTTTATTCCAAGTATTCGGAAATTTTACTGTGCTCGACAGGTTCTATAATGATTTAATTTATTTATAGTCTACCGTTGTTTTACCTTATGGAATGCAATAAAATATTTATAAATAAGCAAGTATTTAATCTCACTGGAACTTATATGAACGAGGATCCTAAAAGTTAATCTAAGACATTATCTAATGTGTGACAAGATTTATACATATCTGTTTAACTATTTCTGATTTACGGATGATTGCTTAATAAATATCTTCACAAACTTTCATATTAGTAATATTATTAGCCTAACATTTTTAATCGGACGTTTGTTAGCACCTCGGGATTAAATTATGTATTCTCATCAATTAAATTGTTACAGAAACAATGTGTGGTTTTGGAAATATAGAAGCTAAGCAAATAGTACCTATTTCAAAAATATATTTTAAAATTTCAATGCTACTGCTATCCAAGGCGGCGCGTTCCGGGTCCGATAAAGTGTTATTGGCACACTCTGTTAATAATTTCTCAGTAGCACAGCACCGAGTTAGGAACTGTACCCGACATTAAGCTCGCTTAACTATTGAAGATGGGAGTGGAACCTACATTTTACCAGATATGGTATCAGCCAAATTTAGCGAAATGTGAGTGTAATATACCTGCATATGTCTACCCGTTTATGATACAGGCATGTCAATATGTAGGTATGTAGATATTTTTTTATCAAGAGCCGTTGCCGTAGGCTACTTATTCATACCACACCAACTGAACTGCGAACCAATTTAAGTGTAAAAACGTAACAATTATTACAGAATTGGAGTTATATTTATTCATTAGCGTGGAATCAATTAGAGTTTTAAGGCAAAGGCGAAGATATTTTTTTGTCTGAGTAATTGCTTAGACCCATACCCCTCCGCGGGGGCGGGCGGATGGGTTATGTCAGATTCACCGGGTTAAAAGAAATATGTTGAAATGTTGATAATGGACCTCCCGTAATACCGACTAAATCTACCACTGTGTTCCACGACAAAACCGCTATCGACGGGGCCGCGCGGATCACTTGCGCATGCGGTCGCGACTCCGCCGAGGTTTCGGCCCGCTCCGTATGAAACGGCAGGCCACTACACGATGACCTAACCTTTGACAATTCTCACTCATTAAACCCTACTATCCCACTTCTGTCTGTCTTCTTCTGTTGTCCCTATCTTTAGGACCCGAGTAGATAGGGTTTCGGAGGGAGAACTACGGGTCTCCCCCTTTGGACTAGGGTACTGCTGGCTTCTCCGTCGGCTGCAGCGTGGTTTTCGTTAGCAACTCTCAGAGTTGCGGGTGGTGAGCGGCTTTATTGCTCCGGTACCTATCTGGAGAATAGGTAGTGTCACTTGGGCACGAGATAGCTTGCTTACGACAACCGGATCTCTGAGGTTAGGGTGGAGAAGTCGAGATTTGGGGACAAGACCTGTCTATAACTGGTCCCGGAAGGTGCTCTCGGGCACTGGAAGGTTCAGCGGCTCCACCTAATATAACCTTAATGGTTGGTGTAGGGGAACGCTATATCATAAACTGGACTAGTCGTAGAGAGAGGAGATGTCCCCCTTCTGTCTAGAGGGGAGACGGACTCGACACAAAGGTGCGCGTGGAAACACGCACGCTGCCTCTCGGACCTGGTGCTGATGGGATGGCGGGCAGGCCTACGAAGCCCACCACCCCCAGGTCAAACCTCAGGGTGGCTGGAGGTCATCTCGCGCCCTCCGGAGCCCGATTCTGCGGTAGGGGAGAGGGTTTAAACGCTCCCTCTCCCGCTCCGCCGCCTCCTTGATAGAAATCACTTCCTCACAGAAGGAGGCGACGATGGCACACGCGAAGTGGCTTAACATGCGTATGTTGACGCAAGTTACTTGTATGGATCGTATAGTCCATATTTAAGAAAATAATATGGCACTCACTTAATTAGTTATTTTTTATAGTTACATTATATTTTTCTTACAATCAATGGCTACTAATAATCAACAAATATAAGACTCTATAAGTGTTAGCTGATATGTAATGTAGTTTATTTTATTACAAACAAGGTATGAATTTCTATATATAGAATTTGTGTAAGATAATTATTATTACTATAATTTAACAATAATTTTATTTGCTAATATGAAAAGCTATTTTACCACCGCTTACTAAATAGCTAATTGTGTATTTATTATATTCAGAATCAATATATTCAATGTATATTTTAAAGTTAAATATTTTGGTAGATACTTGTTTCGCTTTTCCTACATTTTCAACAAGAAAACTTAAATAACATTTAAATTCGCTTAAGTCCAATATATGCTCGTATTATATATACATTACAAACTATTTGAACCTACATCTCAAGTAGCTTACGTAGTACGCTTTTTAATTGAATTTATAAAATAAAAATTGAATAATATCTGTATATTATTTATATGTAGGTACATACTTAACAATTAGCCAGAAGCAAATCAGTAATCCAAAGCAATGGAGTGTCGTGGTGAACGTCTTGCGTTATTGAAAATGTAAATGCAAAAAGTAATTGTAAATCATGACTCAGCAAAATAAATAGATTCTATTTGCAATGAATGACATATGATGAGTACATACGTAACAAGATTTTCAATTTTGTTTACATTGCGAAACGGTTTAAAATTGTTAATGATTCGTGACGTTAATATCTTATAATATATAGAATCCATTCTTCCTTTTTTCCTTCTTAAAATAGTGTTTTAAACGTGAGTTCTTTTTATATACCTAAAATATTACATTAGCAAACGGTAAATATGTATAACCTCTTCATGTGCGCTTACAGACTTAGTTATAAAAATAACGCCAACTGTTACTAAGCTTTCTCTCGATTGACTAGTTCTCAAGTCCTTGATAAATTATTAACTTTGATCATCTTCCTAACGCAATTTCAAATGATATCAAACGTGTTATTGCAATATATTTAAAATTGTAAGTAGATACATTATTGTCCAATCCATGTTTTACCATATTAGTGTACAGGTGTTTACTTAGACTAAATAAAATATTAAATAAAAATCAATAAAACACACATTATAACCGATTCCGTTTAACTATAACTATATATACGGCAAAGGTACATAACATCAAAAACCAGTTTAAGCTGAGCTGCAAGCACCTGGGCCTTAAAACCCAACAAGATACTCCGATTTTCCTGTCAGAACACCTAACTCCAAACGGATCTCGCCTCCACTTCTTAGCACGGGACCTTACCAAAAATGATGCGTACAAATATTGCTGGACAGCATATGACAAGGTATATGTCAAAAAAGATGATAACTCACCTTCTATTACTATCAGAAGTGAACAACAGGTGCATCAACTATTATTAAAGGTATGACTATTGTATGCAACATATCTAGACAGGCTTATTATTTACTTCTTTAAGCTAACTAAACTTTTACGGATACATTGCAGTACATTGTTGTTTACCGTAACAGTTTGTTTATCAGGTTTTGCGTTATGTGAATATTACACTCTGAATTTTGTTTATAGTAATATTAATATTGCGATTTTTTATGTTAAGTTACATACACTTACATTTGTACACTACACACAAAACTCAAGCGCTCTCTTACTAACTCACTCTCTACAGTATTTATACATAAATTACAATATTACACGTGTGCTTTCACTTCATCATAGAAATGCAGTTCACTCATTGATGTCCAAACCTCTTGGGATACTTTATTTGTTTACCATATTTACTTTACCACTATAAATACTATCTGGACATATTTATTCTATTAAGCTATTTTACAAATGACTGACACATTATTAACCGTTTCAGATCTAGATAATATTGAAACTGCCCGCTCCGTTGAATGCGACTCCTCAAATCTCGATAAATATATATATGTAAACTATATTTAATCGACTCTAACAAAAGTATTTATATTTACAAACGTATTAACATAGCTACAAAAACACAATTATAATACTAAATATTTACAAAAATGACAATAATAATAATTTTAGTTATATGTAAATAGAAATGACCTCACTATTTTATCTCAAAACATCAGGAGTATTTACTGTAATTTTGATAATTTTTTACTAACTTTGGCAGATTTTAAATTCCAAACAGATGTTATTGTCTTCACGGAATGTCGGCTGCACAACAACAAACCTATACCGCAAATAGACAAATATTCGTCTTACTCTACTACAAGACAGCTAAACCAAAACGATGGCGTAGTTGTGTACGTTAAATTCACTCAAACACAAATGAAAGGAAATTGAGCTTTCTCAAGCATCTTGTTTACAACTTAGTATACTGGACAGTCTAATCCTATGTGTATATCGCTCACCATCGAACGCAAATACTGACATCTTTCTTAATTCACTCAGCGAGCATTTGGAAACGCTAACTTCTGAAAAAACCTTAATAGTAACAGGTGACATAAACATCAATATTAAACCTAAACAAACAGAAACAAATCACGAACTTAGGAATAGGATGAGTTATCTAAACATGCTTTCAACCTATGGGGTACTCCCGGGACACACGCTACCGACGAGAGATAGGAACTGCCTGGATCACTTCATGCTTAAAATAAACAAAAATAAGGTATTAGCTTCAATTGCCATATTACATACTAGCATCACTGACCACTATACAACTTTTCTATCTATATCTAAGTATTACAATGCATCTGCAGTCAGGAAAACCAGTACTTCCATAAACTTAGCACAAGCCTTAAAAGACTTACAGGAACAAAATATTTCACAGCTCACATCAACTAATTAATCACTTAATTAATACTATAAATAAAAATATTACTACTAAAATCATACCTAACAAAAAAAGAATCATTAAACCCTGGATAACACCGGGTTTATTACGGTGCATAAGGAACCGAAATAAACTTCAAAAGCAAAGTCGTAACGATCCTTTTAATAATATTCTAAAATTAACCTACAATAGATATCAAAATTATTGTAACGCATTATTAAAGAAACTAAAAAGGAAATATGAGAGGGAATTAATTACAAACTCTATATCAAATAGCAAACTACTTTGGAAAAATATAAAAAAGATTACGTATACAAATAAATTAAAGACCCAAAACTCAGACCTCCTGAACATAAAGTCGTCTCCAATTGAGTCAGTCAACTATATAAACAACTACTTTGCTAACGTTTGAAAACAGCTAGCACAACAGATCACGGCGCGGACTGATCTCAACACTTATCCCAACAGGCAACTAACCAAACAACCTACACAATTATCCTCCTTCGTTTTGTTAGACACCGACACTAAAGAAGTGGATACAATATTAACGAGTTTAAAGTATGAAAGTGCACCGGGCTGGGATGATATTCCTACCAAATTCTTGAAGCACGTAAAACGAGAAGTTGTGCCAACAATCGCCCATCTTGCCAATCTGTGCTTTGAAAAGGGTTTATTTCCAGCACCACTAAAGCAAGCCGTTATCACTCCAGTTTACAAGAGCGGAGACAGAAACGATGTCAACAATTATAGGCCAATCTCCGTCTTGCCAGCACTTGCAAAAATACTTGAAAAATTACTTAACAACCGTCTAAAACATTACTAAAACAATTTTCGTATCCTATCACCGACGCAGTTTGGTTTCAGACAAAATCTATCCACTGAAGATGCAGTCTCAGCTTTAAGTACTCTCGTTGTCGAGCATCTTAACCGGGGAAATAAATGCCTAACAACATTCATTGATTAAATAAAAGCCTTTGACACCGTTTCTGCTCCTGCCCTCGTGAATAAACTGGAAAAATCGGTATAAGAGGCACTCCACTTTTGTTGTTTAAAGACTATCTGTTGGGTAGGAAGCAACGAGTAAAAATAGGAAATTACATCAGTGATGACACAGAGGTATCGTATGGTGTGCCCCAGGGTAGCGTCCTTGGACTGACCTTATTCCTGGTGTACGTCAACGATCTTTGTAACATGGACATCAGCAAAGCAAAGATATTTTCATACGCCGATGACACAGCTGTTGTGTTCTCAGGAAACTCTTGGGGTGATGTTAAGGCTAGAACAGAGATGTGGATGTCTAAAATTGCTCAATGGTTAAACGTAAATCTACTTACCTTAAATATAAGCAAAACTAATTATATCTGTTTTAGCCTTACTAACCGTACTCAGCCAAGTAACAATTATAGCATAAAGGTTCATGTATGCGGAGATACTGAAAACGAAAATTGTAACTGTGCCACGATTACCAAAGTCAGTCAAACTAAATATTTAGGTGTAGTAATTGACCAGAGATTAACCTGGTATTCCCATCTTGAACAAGTTGGTAATAGAGTGAGAAAGTTAAGTTGGATTTTTAGGACGCTGAGGCAAGGCTGTCATCTCGCAGAAGGAGGCGGCGGAGCGGGGGCGTGAGGACGATCCTTACGCCCCGGACGTCCGCCGCCGGAGGATGGGGCGCAGGAGACGCGCTTATGTCGCTCTCCTGCCCCCCACCTAGGGGCTCCGGGTGGCGGGGCCTCAGGGGACCCTGCCACCCGTAAACTAAAAGCCCCGAGAGGGCGCGCGCGGTGTTCCCGCGCGCCTTTCTAATGTCGAAAGGGGAGAGCAGTCAGGCTCTCCCCTGGGGACGAGAGGTGGTCGGGTGCGTAAAAAAAAAAAATGATCCGGCCGGCACCCACACGGGGGGGCCTGCTATGGTTGAATCTTCTAAGTTCCCAACTGGCCCCCCCCCATTGGGTGAGAGAGGGAACACCCCAGGTTTTTTAGTGGGTATACCAGCGCGTCTTCTTGCTGGGAGTCCCACACGCCCCGCCGGTGCCGTCCCCTAACCGGCGGGAAGTGCATGAAGCATTTTTCCTGGGTATCAAAAAAAAAAAAAAAAAAAAAAGAACGCTGAGGCATATTGTTCCTAAAAACGCATACACTACCAAAAACAGTCCTAGAAATATAATTAATGAAATATATATCGCTCTAGTTCAATCGGTCATTGTATACTGTATCCCCATTTGGGGAAGTGCTGCTAAAACCCATTTTATCGGCGTTGAACGAGCAAAACGTGCACTTATTAAATTAATGTATTTTAAAAAGATTACGTACCCTACCGAAAGATTATACCAAATAAGTAATTTACTCTCAGTTAGAAAACTTTATATAGTGCATATTATTCTAAGGACACATAAGACTACATCATACCATTCTGATAGAACCTCCAAAAGGAGAAAGGACGTAATAATACCGACTCCTCAGACAAACACCATATTTGCCAGTAATCAATTCAAAAAACGAGCTGCCTAACTATATAATAAAATAAATAAGGAAATTTACATACATATACAAAAATATTACGTAGCTAAAAATACTCTAATTGGCTGGGTTATGACACTTACCTTTGATGAAACGGAAGCACTGCTGCAACACTCAAAATAAAACACATTACAACACATCACAAACTTCCCATCTACAGTCCGCTATACACAAACAAACACTTACACATTCTCGTACACACACATACACACTCACATACACACATACACACACACACACACAAACACACAAACACACACACACACACAAACACACACACTCACTCACACATACACACACACACACACACACACAAACACACACACTGCACTAACACACAAAGATTGCATGCATTAATTTATATTAATAGTAATAAAATTGTAAACAAAAAAATAAATAGTTTAATCAGTTTTGTAACGACTTTATTTGCTGTATATGTCAAATAATGCCTAATATTATTATTTTAATTAATTATTTTATATAATTGTAAATTGTTAATAATTATCCATAATTTTATTTTAAATATGTAATTATACGGTATGGAAGAGCGGAGCCTCCTAACACAAGCATTAAATGCTTAAAAGGAGACTCCACAAACTAACTTAAGGATATTTATTGTTGAAACGAAATAAAATAATTTATTTATTTATTTATTTATAATCTAAACATGCTATATTGCATTTAATGTATAAATGTAAAACGTATTATACTTACTTTAAACCATGTAATCCCCTGTTCAGTCTCCAGTCAACATTCAAGTCTAAATCTGAATAGGTACTCTTGTTTCAATTTTCCACGACTGAACACTGTCAGCCAAAATACAGGTCCTTGCCTAGATTGGTTAACAGTCTCAGTACCTTTAGTGAAAACATACTATAAAGTGTCTAATAACAATGTATCCACTGTGAATGTATTTTTCTTTTGTGTCAAAATAAACTTTTTTTTTAAATTAATTTATACTGTTTGTAAAATTACGTAATGTGACGTTATTGTCATGAAAGTGTTCATGAATTGAGTAATAACATTTAGTTTTAGGTAGTTCACTTAGCTCTTTTACAAACATTATAGGTAAATGTTATATTATTACTATTGGTTACACGTTATATACTGGGTGTTTCTTAGTATAGTGAAAACCTCTCAGAGGGTGATTATACTTGTAAACAACTTTTTTCTGGGATATCTTTATGATAAATGAATGATTGCCGAAATCGCGAATAAAAACAGCTGTTCCATACAAAATTGGACTTTGACCTCGACAAAATGTATGGATCAGCAGATTTTTTTTCGCTATTTCCTCCATGTCACAGAACTAAAGTTGTTCATAATAACAAGTATAATCACCTCCTGAGAGGTTTTCACTATACTAAGCAACAGGGAGTATAAGGGGTACGTGACAGCACATGCTCCTATGCATTAGAGTTGTTTTGCTTGGTACAAAACCTAATTTCCTAAATGATGTGTTGTTATGAATAAAAAATATATATGTTTATATATTGCACATTCGTAAATATACATGCTAGGTTAAGGATGCAGGATTCTCTCGGATTAATGCAAAATATGATTTTTGCGCCGTAAGCACGATCGAAAGCCAGTCAGCTAAGTACCCCGAAAATTAATACCATAGTGTAATATTGAAGAAATATTCCCATAATGATGATGATGAAGCTTTTATAAGAGTTTCTCTGCCAGTTATTGTTTTCAGTTGATATTGTGCGTATGTTAAAAATTTAATTTAAAATTTATTCTTTTATGTAAGTGAAGGCCTGGAAATTTTCTGTTAACATCCTAATCAATTTGTAAGCCCATGTATTTGACATTACTCGAAATATATATATTGCGAAATGCTCTTTGCTTAAAATAAATGATTTTTATTTTGTCAATATATTATATAAAAATAAAGCACATTACAATTGTCTGCCTAAAGTGTAATTTTGTCTTCAATTATAATTGACAGGTCATTAATATATATGATAAAAAGGAATCGTCATTGCTCACCGCCTTTCGGTACACCAGAAATAACTTTTCTGACACTAGATATATAAATTGTTTTTGTTTCACATAATTTTATCATTTGCGTTATTTGCTCTCTCCCAGATAGATAGGATAATGTATTTATAAACGTTATACTTAATATAGTAATCATAATTTTTCTAAGCAGTTGGTATGTCATGCCTGATAGGGTCAACGGCCTTACTTACTGGTAAACCTTTATTCATTCTACCCATGACTGTTTGCATAAATCGGTGTGCATAAAAGTTGCAATGTTTATTTTTTTTTTTGAGTATTGGTTGGTTAACAAAGAACATATGTGATTATAGATTACTTTCTCGTATAATATGAGAAATTTCTTAACTATTTTTAAATTAACTATCAATGACAACGTAAGTAGTTAAGTTTTCATCAATACTTAGCTACCTCTCAAATATCTGTGAATGGATTACAAGTAGCAGTTATACGCAATTTTTAATATATTTATTTTTATGTAGGTTAAAATCGTTGTTATAATCCGTCCTGCCACAACAATTCTAGTGCTTAAAGTTCATATTACTGAGCCTTTAACGTAACGTTATTAGTATTTTTAATAACAATGGCGACTTTTCACCTCCATTATTCATTGTTACTTAATTTATTCAATTAATTAAATTATGTTCGTTGCACATGTATATATCAATATTAATGTTGTAGCCAGGTTAGCATAATGTTCAGACACTATAGTTAGTATTTGTATTGATAGTTTATAAACTATTTTGTACATATTCTTAGCATTTTAGGTTAGGGTGGCTGAGGAACCACTCTAACCTAATTTGTAGTTTAATTATGTCTGGTAATCCAGCAATTGTCAGATTAATTCAATGTTAGACAACGAGTTTTATTCGCATTGGTAAGTATTTAGAGGTAGGTATCTACCTATACATACCTATTTATTTATTTATTTTATTTAAAACCTTTATGCACAAAGCAATACATTGGCGGACTTAATGCCAAGGGCATTCTCTACCAGTCAACCATAGGCTGATGCAGAGATAAAAAGATGTACGCATACAATCGCATTTTCTTTTTTTTCAAATCTAATATTATTTATTGTGAAACATAGGTATATATATAAGATGTTTACAGTAATGGTAATGATCAACTATGTTCTGCCAATTAGGCTTACAATATATTAAAATTAATTTGGCAGATCACTAAATTTGAAAACATGCAAATATAATACTTTTGAATCACTGAAAACATGCAGTATTAATAGCTGTTTAATTACTAATTATAAATACAATAAATACAAATAAATTTAAGAATTAAATATGACAATGCAGTTAATTACAAAATAAAATTCAATTACTAAGGATGTCAATGCAGCAACAATTAAGACAAACAAAATTTAAAAAAAAGTACTAAATAATTTATGTAATGAATATATTAATTCATGTCAGTTTAATTTATATAATTATTATTCAACTCTTATTAACCGGCTAAAAAGTCTGCTATATCATAATAACACATTTCAATGAGAAATTCCTGTAGATGTTTTTTAAACAGGATTATGTCTAGATTTTTAATGTTATCTGGTATCTTATTAAAGATGACAGGTGCCACACAGAAAATATTTTTGTGCATTAATGTGGTATTTGCTTTACGTATTCGTAATCTATTACCGGTGTGAGCCCTTCTATTGCGAATAACAGTATCAGCTAAAGTTTGGAAAAGTTCTGGGTTTGACTTTACAAAAACTGCTGTTTCAAAAATAAGGATGGTCATCATAAGCTTATATTTTTTTAAATATGGTACGCAACTGTCTGTAGGTTTTAACTTAAACATTGCACTAAGGCACTGTTTTTGAGTTTTAACGACCATATCTTTATTTGTCGAATTCCCCCAGAATATTATGCTATATCTAAGATAGGATGCGGTCATTCCATGATATGCTTCAAGTATGCCTTCATGACTAAGAAGAGGTGTAAGTTTAAAAAGAGCATAGTTTGTACTGCTGATTTTGCATAACTCTTCAGTATATCTTTTCCAATTAAGCTTATTATCAATATATAGTCCTATGAATTTTGTAGCGTGAATTTAATTTATTTTAATGTCATTGTACATATGTTATATCCATATTTGTAATTATATTATGTCTTTTTGAAAATTGTATTAAATTTGTTTTACCTTAATTAATAATTAGATTATTTTTATCCATCCATTTTATAATATTATAGAGCGTGTTATTAATGTCCGTTTCATAGCGCGATTATTACATTCTATAACTACACTACTGTCATCCGCAAAACAAGTAACGGGATGGTTAGTTACTTTGGGTAGATCATTAATGTATAAAATTAACAATAATGGTCCAAGTATCATTATATATAAAATCATTATGGAGTGGGGCAAGGCAGTAGCCTTGATGCCTAATGAACTATCCGTAAGTAAGACGTGTATATTTCTTCTTTTTTAATTATAAAATTTATTTTTCTGAGCTCTGTATATTGTCTTCTATTTGTCAGGTATGATTTCATTAGATTTTTTATATTACCATGTAGTCCATAACTATCTAACTTTTTTAATAGGATTTCATGGTCCACATAATCAAAGAGTTACGTCATATCGCAAAATATGGCACATACTGGTATTCTATAATTCTATTGACTTACATCCTCTTCGAAAATTATGACAAAAGTTATCAATGCATGTGTTACTCTGTCGTCTAGTAGCTTGTTTAAATTCTAACTTTAAATTATAGTTAAACAATAGACATTCAAAATCCAACACAATCTTATTTTTCTTAAAATATCGATATTGAAATCGCCTGACAAAACAATATTTTTGTTACGCCTCGTACATACAATTTTTAAAAGTGATTCTATCTTGTTAAAAAATATGTTTATAGCAGTCATTTTGGGGACCCTGTATATGCATACAATTATTATTTTACTCTCTATTATTTCGATAGCACAGCATTCGAATATCCCAGGTAATGATAGTTTTGCTATTTCTTCTAACTGTCGCCATTCGAGCACTTTTTTTTATTAACATGCATGCCCCACCGCGCTTGCTATCTTGTCTTATTTATCAGCCAGACTATAATTTAATATTATAGATATTTTTCTAATCCTCACTCGATGAAGTGTTTCGTTATGCAGATTACATCAAGTTCTTGTAAACATACAGCCAGGGGGTCAGATTTACTCAGTGAGCCTGCTATATTCTGTTGCATTATGTGTATATTTTCATCACAGAAAAAACGTCATACCGTTCTTGACATGATTACTCCCTGGTGACATTGGGGTGGCTTCAATTATACAGTGTGAGTTTTCATAAAGTGCACATATAAAAATGAGTGAAACTAGACATCATTTTATAACTAAGAAAATAATATGATGATGATTGTAAATCGCGTATTAATGTGTGTAACTCCTTGAAAACTGTATATATAAGCTACCTTTGTTGATCAATCCGGTTCTCGTGTTGAACATAGTATGGTCATTCATAATTTAGATGTAGATTTGTGTCCAGTACGTAAGCATATTCATGAGTTGTTACATCTAAGTATAATAAATTATTGAAGTGTTCAATTCTCCAGTTATACATATTTGCTTGAGTGTTACATCTATAGCTAGGTAGACATATAATTAAGTTAGTGTAAATTAAATTTAAATAATCTTTTGCTGTGATGAAATCTTCAGAGCTTATAAATATTACACAGTGATCTTCCATGGTATAATTGACCAGTTTTGATTTTAAGTCATTTAGCAGACTCTCGGTACAACCGCCGGGCATTAAGTAATGGCAGATATTATAATCATTAAACTCAGATCGAACTATTGATAGTAATTTGTTGTATTTCTTTGTGCTTAACATACAGATTTGACGCAATTCCTTTTTTTCACCACTAGATTTTACAATGCGTTTGTTAATTTTGCTTTTATTACGCTCAGTAGAATATGTTGCAATGCGCTCCGGACTCAGTACATTATTATAATTTATTTTTGTAATTTTACTGCATTTTTGGTATAAATTCCTGCATTGCGTAATATTTAATTCTTTATCTATAACATTTCGTATTCTTTTTGGTTTATTTATTTGAAACTTTGTTGGACTACTGATAAGTTTCTTATATAACTATTTTTTTTTAAAGTTCTTCTTTCGATCGCCGAAGCTCATTGTTTTCTAAAGTGAGTGATTCTATTTCGCTATGGTCACTATTTAGATCAGCCATTAGTTTGCTGATATGTTGTTTTAACTTCAACACTTCTTTCTCATCATCCGACACCTCTGGTAAACTATTAGTGATGCCATCTAGGTGTGATTCATGTGATTGTATACTAATATCATTTGAGTCGGATATTGTACGAGTGCGTCTAAACGTAATATTTTCTAGGAAGTTCATCTTCGTAGAAACAATCTTAAAAAGTGTAGATCGCTAGTGAAGCGCGAACCTGCGACAGTTCAACCAATGCTTATTCCGGTTCGGCTACGACGGTACCAACTGGACAATTAGCATAAATATTGAAATTGTTGATCACTTTTGTCACAGTAAACTTTTGAATCGTCAGTCAGCTGTTGGGATGACTCATGTATTAGCAATTTTTTGCACTGAGTTTTGCAAGTCACTGAACTTTTGGTAATTGTTAATAATGTTTCTTGAAGTTATTCACACAAAAGTTTTATGTATTGTTTTTATTTATGCACTTTATTTGTTTTTAATGTTCTTAGGCGCGAAATTAGGCAGATTTATAACTTATTATTGGTTTTCACTAGAGTTCATTCAGCACAGTATTGTCCACTTTTATTTTAGTAAGTTCGCGTTACACATACTTGCTAACACTGACACTGCATTGATAGACTATATATATAAGATTTCCACAAATATTTTCACGGTGACTATTTTAAATGAGGATTATACATTATAAATAAACATGTATTTAAACTAAAGCATAACACTAAAGTAATGATAATTACATAATATATTGGTACATGCCTAAATATATCATATAATTTAAATAAAATATATACATACTAGCTTTTGCCCGCGACTTCGTCCGCATGGAATAGTTATTCCGGGCAACATTTTAAATTTTTTAAGAGAAATCTTTTGCAAATAATACACTTATACATGCTTTAGTTTACCGCAAATAGCTTATTTTAATAAATTTTTATAGACTTAGTTTTTTTGTTTTCCACCCTTTGCCTTTGTTGCTTGATACTTGTAAGCATTCCACATAGAGATAACCATGGAAAACAGTTTTGTTTATTATTATCGTAAATGCTGCTTTTAGGGGAATCTGCACATAGGGTACGATGGCACTTGTTCAATGTTCATAACGTTGTCTACTGAGAGATATACGACAACATCTGACATAATTTGTTCGTTTATCTGGCCTACTGTCTCATTTGTCGACGCCAAAATTCACCTGTCACACAACCATTCGATTGAACCAAACCATCGATTGCCCATACTTATTTGTAGATCTGGATAGACATCATTATTTAAATCATCTGCGTAATCAAAAATTTGATAGAGACGTCACGTCACGTCTTAATATAGTGATGCATTTGCTGTCTGTTAGCATACACTCTTCTCCGACTTTTAGAAGAGTAGCTACATATTGCTCTGCGTGAGAATCGTTATGTAGTTGTACTCGAATATTTGTTGTCAGAAAAAACTATTTTACATATACCCATAATACAGACGCCTTCAAACAGGCATTTATTTATTCTGCGGTGTACCCCTAGTAATAACCGGCAGGGTCTGTGTAAAGTCACCAGTTAAAAGTACACTTTGTCTTCTATTTCATTCCATGTAGGTTGAAATCTTAAAATCCCTGGGGCCAATATTTACTTATTTACTTCTTTATCGTGCCTAAATATAAAGTCTCATGGTTTTAACTTCGATACATACAAACTATCATCAATTATTTCAACCCCATCATCTCGCAGGCATCATCTTTTACAATAAAAGGTAACTATGTCCTTTCCCAATGTCGAATCTATGTTTGTACCAAATTTTATTAAAATCGGTTGTGGTTTAGGCGCGGTAATGAGGAATACCCATACAAACCTTCATCCCTTATTTCAACTCTTTCATGCCCTTTTTTACAACAAAAGTTAACCTATTTCCTTTCCTAAGATATACGCTATCTCTATACCGAATTTTATAAAAAAACTATTGTTGTTTAGGTGCGATAATGAGGCAATCCCAAAAATTTCATCCCTTATTTCAACTCCTTGATACCCTTTTATACAACAAAAGTCCTTGCCTAAGGTCTAGTCTCTCCCTGTACCAAATTTCATCAAAATCAGTTGTGGTTTAGGCGCGATGATGACCATATAAACTTTCATCCTTTATTTCAACCCTTGCATGCCTTTTTTACAACAAAAGGTTTTATATTGATATGTTACAATAATAGGTACAGCATGAACTAAAACCTTAGTGAGGGCTGGAGTTTGTACCTACTAGGTACGAAACCTGTGCGACAAATCTCCAGGCTCTCTTCTTTAGTTATACAGAAATATAACGTGTCAGAAACAATATGTCATTGTACTTCACAGATAAAAGAAAAGTAAGGCAATCGAATAAGGTAAATTAGTCAAAAGATTCTAGTGTATGCGTGGATGTGAATGTATATGTGTGTGAGTGGATGTGAGTGTTTGAGTGTGTGTGCGTGGGTGAGTGTGTGTGCGTGTGTGTGTTTGTGCTGTGTATGTGTGTGTGTGTGTGTGTGTGTGTGTGTGTGTGTTAGCCTTGTTGTACACATAGCTACCAAGGTAGTAAAAACATCGTTGAGCTAGTCTTGTTTATACCGATATTGAGAGACATACATAATGTTTTCGACGTACGGAATCTAATTTGAAAGGGTCATAAGAAGTCTGTGAGTGAATTGTAAGGATAAAATTGACAATAAATATTTTGCGAACAGAGAGAACATTACATCCTAATCCTAACTAATATTATAAATGCGAATGTGAGTTTATTTGTTTGTTACGCTTTCACGCCTTAACGACTGGACATCATGATCAAATTTCGCATACATGTTGTCAGGGGTGCAGTAAAAGACATAGGGTACCTTTCATCCAGAAAATAACTACTGTTCCTGAGGGATACAAAAAATACTTGGCCTACTAATATGAATGAATTACAACGTGACGCCTGGAGTACAGAAAAAGGGATCTACTGTATCCTAGTAGAAATGTGATATACCAAATAAAAATCTGTAGAAAATTAAAAATATTTTTAACCTAAAGTAGCTTTAACGTTTAGTATCATAATAACTCGATAGATGGCGCGCTGTTCAATGTAGTAACTAAAATTAATTCAGTCCACAATCCGATACTACTATTCCAATAATATTGTATTTGTTTTCCATTTGCCCTTTATATTGTTCTTTTTCCTTTGAGCGATAGTTTAGTAGACACATTTTAAAACGTAGTATCATTTTGTATTATCTATGGCCCTATTAAACTGATCGTGAAATTTGGAGAAAGAAAGTCGGGGAGACCGTATTGATGGGCAATAGCAATAAGTATACATTTTTGATTCATTTGTTTATAAATGAAATAAAATAAAGAGTAAAATAAAACAACAAAATTAAAAAGCGTCATAGTATTCTTCCGCATCGTCGTCAGTTGAAAATTAATATTGTAAATATTGATCTGTAACCGTTTATTTATCTGTTACTAGTATTCTAATAATATTGTTTGTTATGAAAGTCGTCGTAAACAAGTGACGTCACAAATCATTCGATCTAGCGGGTTATAAAAGCATGTTCAGCGTGCAACGCGTCACTTTGACATCGAGCAGCAGACGGATCGGACGTGCCGTGTGATAGTTGTTGAGGGATGTCTATTATTACTTTTTTTATTTGTTAATGTATTTCTTTAATTAACGGTTACAATAACCATCCAGCAAAATTTAATGATTTTATTTAACAATGAAAGTACGTTTGTTATTTTTTTTAGGCTGTTTCACTTTTGATTCCTAACGATATTGTAATGGTTTTACGTTTGCAGTTCATATTGTGTCTTTTCTTTGAGTGATAGTTTATCATTTATTATTTTTGGGTTCATTATCTTACTTTTTATTCTATTTTACACAATTCAATTTTATTTTCAGTCGATTTTTTAGGCTATAGTTTCTCTATTTTAATTTTTAGGCCACTACCTAACCCGTGTTACTGTTTTTTTGTTTTTACTGTAGATATTCCTTTCATTAAGAGTTTATTTACTTTTTTCGGCATGCCTCGCAAACATAATTTACCTATCATCAATCAAAATTGCTCGATCTCAAGAATCATCCGTTCATGCCGAATTAAGGAGACGGCGATAAGCTGCTTTAAGAGCTGATAAGACTCTCAAAGCCAGGCAATACAGGAGGACCAAGCCACCCGCCAGGCTTCTATAAGAGCGGATGAGACGCCCCAACAAATACAAAGACGAACGCCAGAGAGCCTTGAGAGCTAATGAAACGCTTCAATCGCAGATTTGTTTAGATGCACAAGCTGAACGTTAAGCAGTTTTAAGAAATCTGAGACGTCTCATCAAACGCAACTCAGTTTGAATTAACAAACTCAATCCTAGAGAGCTTTAACAGCTACTGAGACGTGCCTGCAAACGCAGTTCCTTTTAAAATAACACGCCCAGCGGCAGACAGCTATTAGAGTAGCAGAAACTCCAGAACAGTCGTAGGTGACAAGAATCGTTCATGCAGAAATGCAAGCTGAGCGAAGACGAACTTTTATGCGTAATTTTTTTTTTGTACATGTTGGTATGCAATGACGCATATCTCTCCGCGGGGGCGGATTATGTCGGACTTGCCGGGGTAAAATAAAGATGTTGAAAATATAATGTACCTCCCGGAATACCGACTAAACCTACCACAGTGTTCCTCGCCAAAACTGCAATCTGCGGGGCTGCGCGAATCACTTACTTTCACATGCGGTCGCGACCCCACTGAGGTTTTGGCCCGCCGTATAAAACGGCAAGCCACTACACAACAAGAGCTAGCCTTTCCCTAGACAAGAGACGGACACGACACAGAGGCACGCGTTGGAACACGCACGCTGCGTCTCGGACCTGGTGCTGAATGGATGGCGGGCAGGCCCACGAAGCTCACCACCTCTAGGTCAAACCTTAGGTGGCTAGACGTCATCTCGCGCCCATTCAGCGCCCGGCTCTGCGGTTGGGGAGAGGGTTTAAGCGATCCCTCTCCCGCTCCGTCGTCTCCTTGATGGAAATTACTTCCTCACAGAAGGAGGTGACGGCGGCGTTCCACGGTCTCTCACTTTAGACCATAGACTGAACTACGGCCGGGAGCGAAAGGGCAATCAATGCGACTGCCGTGATCAATTCACGGCGCTGCGATGCCCAGGTGGGGCAATCCGCACAAAGTGTGCAGCGCCGTGTCCTCAACAACATCACGACAGTCGCTGCAGGGGTGACAATCGGGCGTCTCTTGCCGGCCTATGCGACTCAGCCATATTTTTCAGTTAGGTTAGTACCTACGTACATAGTACCTACACTTGAAAAGCTTTAGATTACATATTCTCTATTTACTTCCTTAATCAAATAAACACTGCCTGTAGAACATAATGTATTAAGTTTGAGTACAGCCGTATAAAATAAAATTTACATAATATGTTTAGTTCCACTTATCTTTTTAGGATGTGTCATAGAAATACAATAATTTGTTTTGTTGAAAGATACAATATTCAACCTTTCATCAGAACGTGTTCCTCGAAATTAATTACAACGTTATTGTTGCCTGGTAATAGTTGTACAAATGGGATGCAATACAATAAGTCGTTTTTAAAAATGAATAAATAATAAATTAGTAAACTATCACAAAATATGTTGTCAGTGGTTATCTATCGCTCATTATCTTATTTACAGTTATTTTGATCAAATAGTTATATTATATTTATTTATTTATTTGGATCGCCAACAAATTATACACATTTCTTACATCTAAATAATAATTTAAACACATGCCTTGTGCTCATTCACTTATAGGCAACCACATCTAACAAAAAAATACTTTCGCCACAAAAATTAAGTAAAAAGCTCTCAATACATTAACATAAAATTAAAAAGAAAGAAGAAATAGAAAAGTTATACTAAAAATGGAAAATCAAACTTAGCCTAGTATGGTATCGTAATTACTGAAACCTGAAAGCCTGCGGTATACAGTGATTTTTATTGTAAATCTAAACAAGTTGTCACCAAATATATCCAAATCTGCCAGTCGCTGAAGGCGATTGTATGATTTGGCTATTCTAGGCTTTGGCTATTAGGTGAATTAAGACCTATGATAGTCTTGTATCTACGGACACTGAGCAGTTTGTAGACACCCGAGCGCGGTAGTCTACTTGGAGTATAGACAATGATTCAGAATAATCTATTCTATTATTTAATAAGCTGTATAAGAATAATAACTCAAGCAGTTGGCGCCTGTCGTTCAGCGAAACAATTTTGAAGTGTTCAAGATGATGATGTACGATTTTAATGAGAGAAACACCTTACTACCTATACGTGAACTAAACACTATCTTCTATTTCTCTAGTTTAACTAGTGGCTTTCAATACATAATTACTGTAAAACCTGGAATTCGAATAATCTTGTAACTTATTTTGATTATCAAACTGTAATTCCACATTCATTCGTTTTCCGAAGTGCTTATATGCATATTTGACGTTAACCGACTGCTGTGGAGGGACAGAGGCACCAATACAATTTTCTTATTATACCGGTTTAGGTACGAAAATACAAATTCATATTATATTAACCAGTTTTGTAACATCACTGCAACGAACCGAGCTTAACGCTTGCTATACTTTACCTTAAAATATAAATACAAATAAGTGTCATTATTCGAGCGAGTTAATGTGTTGATAAGATAATAGTACAATCTGTAAACCGTTTGGCGGTTTATAAAGTCGTTGTTTCGTATCACGCGTGATGTAGTGTCACGGAAACATTTCGAGATGGATCACGATACAGTGCCCGAGTTAGAGAAAATTAATCAGAATGGACACAATGAAACGAACAAAGACATCAGTGAATCTAAAGATGAATATCTTAACAATAACCAACCGTCGCCGTTTAAAAGACAGGTGTGTGTGTAACAAGTTTTATAAATAAGTGATTATATACGGTTCGTTCATAATTGAAATTACGTGAATTTGAATAGTTCTTTAAAATTGACAATGGATACATGCGACTTTATTTTAACA
Organism: Catocala nupta; assembly: GCA_963675205.1. Taxonomy (NCBI): domain Eukaryota; kingdom Metazoa; phylum Arthropoda; class Insecta; order Lepidoptera; family Erebidae; genus Catocala; species Catocala nupta. Next base: position 10,832,585 of record OY776081.1, read on the forward strand.
GAAGTATCTGAAAATTACCATTTAATTAACGCATTATTATAACAAAACTGCAAGATTATTAGTATATTTTAAGTATGCTATTATTTTAACCCTTTTAATTCTACGGAAAGGCCAAGCCCGTAGTGTGACGCTATATGAAGAAAAAAAAACGAATTAAAAAGATTCTCAAATCTTTATTTTTAATTAATTAAAAATGCCTAAAGTCTGAATAATAATAATAATACCAGCCCTGTATTAAATTGCCACACTGCTGGGTACCGGCCTCTTCTTAATGTGAGAAGGGTTAGGTCATAATCCAGTTTGAATGTCAGTGTATACCTAATCGAAGTGAATTAAATACAGCTTAACATGTTTAATAAAATTTTGTATTTAAATTAGTATCTAGCGTTTTTTCATATTCTAGTGTAATTGTCATGTGGCTTATTTAGGTTACATTGATATTATTAACTGTGCAATACGTAATTATACGATTTAATTTAATCAGGGCATCCCAGTAAAGATTTCGTTGTTATGATTTTATCATTAGTTCAAATTTGTGGTACAAGAGATTTATAGAGCAAGAATTGCTCAGAATTGTAGTTACGTGATCGTATGTGATCTTATAGACAGTTTTATAAATATTTAAACTATCCCATTGTTATTTATTTACTAGAACGTATTATTTTTCAATTCTATTATTTAGTTTAATGCATTAATATGATAATAACCTACCCAACTAGTTGAGGTCAATGATTGTGTATTCTCGTTTTTAAATTGGTCCTCTACGTCTCTAGATCGAAAATAAACAAACATGATACCTATTTGGGCTTTTGACCCAATCTGATTCATAAGCGACGAGTCACATTGAATATCTTTATAAGTATCAACATTTTAGAATTAGGCGTACGTTCAATATACGTCAAAAAGCGATCTAAATATTTATATTGTTTTTGAAATAATACTTCTGTAATGTATATAGTTAAAATTATTAGTAAGGTGGCTTCTATAATAGTTGAAATTAATCTGGAAAAGGAATTCATGACACGAGTCTTTTTAATTTATTCCATTCAGCTATTTAAAAATAAAGACTATTTATCATGCCTATCGAGTCACTAGTTAAGTTAACTACAAGTTGGGGTGATAAATTGTCAATGTAATTCCTGAGTAGAATAACTTAAGATGCTAGGGAAACATTTTTTGTAAGCAATAATTGGCTGTAATTTTTAAGGCTTACACTATGACATCGATTCCACGTTAAGTACATATATTAAGTACATCTAAAAAAAATAATCTAGTTTTTAATGATTTAAGAAAAATAAAGCTATAATCATTTCTACATATGACAATAATTTATTCATTGATTTAATCATTACGGTTGACGGTCGCATTATTGATTGAATGATATTTTTATTAATATGCCAGTGGACCCTGCTGTCCTTACATTATAATTTACCAATTGCGACATCTACTATACTATACTATAGCAATATCAATGTCAAGATGTATTCAAATCTGGTTATGTAGATGTTATGTTATGATACTCATAAACAAAGACTTAAGAGAAAACGTGTCCAGTTCTAGCTACCAGTGTTATGATTACGTTAGTAACATGTATGTATATTAAATAAATGGTTGGATGTGAACATTATTACATTTTCATGTTGTATCAATGCAAGAAGTTGGGTATCTCACATCCAAATAACCAGTTGTGAACGAGACAAGCCATGTACCGGATAAGATTTCACGTTCTATGCCTTCTGAGTAGGAATTCAGAAGGCCAATTATCGCTGTAAAGTGCGTTCAAATAAGAGTGGCGATCTAGTTTAATAAATGACAAATTTGAATTGAGATACAATTTATGATTATATTTGACGTGTATTTTATACGGAGAATACCATTTGTGATATTTATAACACTGATTATGAGAATTGGCTCAGATTAGGCTAGTGTAAAAAATCTTTGGCAAAACGAAACAGTTTATTAGTAATGTTATCTTTATTTGGTGAATAAATATTTCGTTATTTATTATTATATTCAGTTTTTTCATGGGCATTAAATACGGCCTTGATAATGAAATGTAAGTAAGATTTCGTAATCCGTTCCATTACAATTCTTATCAGCTACCAATACTATCTTTGTCGGTTTTATCTACCAGTACACATGAAGCGTTAACATGAATAAGATCAAGTGCTTACTAGTTGCAGACGTACCTTAAGTGTTCATATGAATGATTATTATCTATCTCTCTATAATATTGTGTTGAAATAGTACGCTATGCAAACAGTAAAAGCCTCACCTTACATAAATCGTAAATTCTAATTGATAATTAATTAATTAATTGGCTAATTTAAAATAATTCTAACGTTATATTATTGCAAGAATTTCAATTTACCTTTTTTAATATTCAAGCCTATTTTATATTAATCAGGTTAATGTAAAATAATAACCATTAGCTTAAGGACATTGCATGCCATTGATGTAAATAGGATTATTTACCTCTACGAGTTGGACTTAGTTTCGGTCAGTGGGGGCATTCATTATAAACATTATGAAATGATATAAGTACAGCAATGCTACTGTTACTTACGACTACAATCATAAAATCGAAAATCACTCACTCATTATAGAAAATATATAGCTTTATGGTAGTCATGAGTGAAGTGTGATTTATGTTTGCCAATAAGACTCTTTTGAATTTTTCAGAACCAAGACAGTATTAGGTTTATTCCTATACATAATTGCTACAACTAGAATATTAATGGAAAAACTTGAAACGTAAGCGATTAAAGATTATTTTTTATTTTCGTGCCGTTAATTTGAATCTACTACTTCTTTATGATGCAATTGTTCTACTGATAGAGTTTATTGGAACAAATAACAGCTGTTTGTACTGTGTACTAACCGATAAAGAGGTTACGCGTGTAAAATCTATACGTATGTATCAATGTGGAATAGCACTGATTCATCACTAAATCTTCGCTATCACGACTACAGACTCGATAAACGATTGAATATAGCATTTACTTAAGACTATTGCAACTAAGAAACTAAAGAAAGCAACAAAGTTACTTGTTAGCATTTTCAATAACACAAACATACTCGTACTCGTACTCGTCAGTAGAGGTGTATAAGTATTAAAGCAAATTTTTGTGAGCTATCTGTTTAAGTCCACTTAAAAAAATGCCAGATAATAGACCCTATGTCTATTATCCGGCATTTTTTTGGACTATATGCTGCAACTGAGTATTAATTTGTTATTACCCAATAACACTTTGTCCGTGTCGGTAATAGATCTCGAGATATTAAATTCGACTGTCATCATAAGTAACAAATGTTACTAGTCCAGCAGTAGTAAATTTAAATATTGAACTCTGAGGCGATTTATCTGTTTGTCATAATGGTTATCTTACAGTCTGAGCAAAGACGAGCGAGCTTTATTGCGAGGGTCACATGGACTGTACGTTATTTAACTAAATGGTTATCGCATTCTTTATTTATCAAATATCATTATACTTTTGGCAATAGTTTTTATAAATAACGTCTACAAAAATTATATGACTTATCGCAAGTGATAAGAAGCTTAAATTCAATAGGTTTCGACAACTGAATTATTTATTTGTATTTAATAGGCAAAACGAAGCACATAACCCACCTTGTGTTTAGCGGTTACCATAAGACATATGGAAACTTGCTTGAATTTCCATTGCCTGCGCATTTTTGCATTTGCGCAAGTAGTAAAGATCACTCTGATTCCTTGTTGACAGCATAACGTTTTTCCAAAGGCCTAAAATGCTTACTCATAGCAAGAACATAATACAAAGGTGGTTGGCTGAAATCGCCCTTAATTTCTGAAATATATGGTATTCATTCGCCTGTTGGGTTGCTTCAGTTAAAAGCAGAATGCTCTAGTCCTTACGAAAGCATAAGTGGGCAAATCGCAGTCTTTGTCTTTTAATAACTAATATTTTAAATATTTCAGGCAATCATATCGTTTGGAGTATTCATGATAACACTGGGTGCGGGAGCCACATCTGGTATTTCAGCTATCATGATACCGCAACTGCAACACACAAGAGATGATATCTCCGTTGAAATGGTATCATGGGTTGGTACGTATACCTATCTCATTTATTTTATCAACAAAATATTCTCATATAATTCTATTTTACCTAAAATATTTGCATTCAACTAAAATGGACTTAATTACTTTGTTACAGCTGCTATATCTTCACTGGCTCTTTTCTTCGGTAACCTAATGTCAGGTTACTTAATGGAGAGATTTGGCAGACGTCTGTCTCAACTAATGCTGGCAGTTTGCTTTGTATCTGGTTGGCTCATAATCGGATTTTCCAGCGACCTACTATATTTAATATTAATAGGAAGATTTATTACTGGACTATGTCAAGGCTGGCTAGGACCACTGGGTCCGGTTTTCGTGGGAGAAATTAGTACGCCTTCTCACAGAGGATTCTTTTTAGCAGCTCTTTCTTTGGGTATTGCAGTAGGTGTATTTTTGGCACATTTATTTGGTACGTTCCTTCACTGGAGCATAGCCTCGATACTTTGTGGAACATTTCCTTTGATTGGCGGAATTATTGTATACTATGCACCTGAATCACCGGCATGGTTAGCGTCCAGAAATAGAATCGACGAATGTGTTTTATCTTTTCAATGGTATAGAGGAACAAGTCTAGCAATGAAAACAGAATTAGATAAAATGTTGATCGATATCAAGAATAAAAATAAAACCCAAAGTAAGTTGCAGGCTCTCTCTGCCAATATTAAGAAACCAGAATTTTTCAAACCTTTATTGATAATGACAGTGTTCTTCATTATTTGCCAACTTTCTGGAGTCAATGTTGTTTGTGCATACACAACAGATATGATGAAAGCTTTAATGGGCACCAGTTCCAGTAGCTCATACGCTTACGCTGCTATGTTAAGTATAGATTTATTACGATGCGTATCTCTGGGAGTTGCTTGTGTTTTATTAAGGTCATCGGGACGAAGGCCAATGGCTTTATTCAGTGGTGTCTTTACATCGCTATCTTTGATATTGCTGGCTTTGTATTTGTATCTGTACAATATTCAAGTGATTGCATATATATCACCATTCATATCGTTAGGTTTAATGGCATTCTATATAATTGTGTCGAACATGGGCATATCTCTATTGCCGTGGAACATGGTAGGAGAACTGTTTGCTGTTGAAACAAAGGGCATAGGTTCTGGTATCAGTGTTATGATGACATCTTTAGCTTTCTTCGCAGTTGTGAAATCAGCACCAGCTATGTTTTTAAGTATAGGACATCACGGCACTTATCTGTTTTATGGAATATCAACTTTATGTGGAACCATATTCTTATTTTTCTGTTTACCTGAAACAAAAGACAAAACGTTACTACAAATTGAAGAATACTTTAGATATGGCAAAAAGAAAGATTCAAAAGAAGTATCTGGAAACGTATAGTGTTTATCGATTGTATCATTACGAATTTCTGATCTCTTGCTTGGTACGAGTATGTAGTTGTGATTGCGTCAGTTCTAAATATTAGATAGGAGACGTTTGTTACTCGGTTTTTATAGATATACATGTTCTTATCTTTGAACTTACGCAAGACAGAATGTTTTATAATAAGTTGAAAATGTTAGGTACAGAAGATATTTTATTCATTTCGATTCATGAGTATATTATGTAGATAATATTGAAATACTTATTTAATTAATAAAATACTTAAATAAATAAGTTCGGCCAGTACAATATGATATATCTAGAATGACATTTATGAAATAACCGAATAAAATAAGCGTATAATTATTCAGAGAAAAGTAATCAAAGCAGTAAAATAAAATTTATGTAATGGAACTGCCTCATTGAAATTAAACTCTTAGTGCCATAAAATATACTTATGTTTGTGGTTTATAATATTCAGTAGCAGAATGATTGCTGGAAATGTGCGCTGGATGGCTATAGGCGCAATTATATGAGCCTTAAAATAAGGCAAGCGAAGTCTAGGTGTAGTTTACCTCTGCCTACCTCATCAGGGATTTACAGACGTGAATTAATGCATGTATGTTGATTCTTATTATCATTATTAAGCCAAAGTTTAAGAAGAAATGTGGGCGTCAGAACATGTAATATCGGTGGGAAAGAAATGTTGTGCAATAGTATTAAAAGTTACAGAATGTGATGAACTGCCTCAGTGGCGCAATGGTGAAGCATTGCGACTGCTGTGCATGAGGTCTTGGGTTCGATTCCCGGATTGGGTTTTCCTGCCTAGAAGCAGAATGAGCATGGCGTCTGGACGTGTGTCTGGTAGATGGCGAATGGGTTGCTACCTATGATATGGGTCATAGATACATAGCTAACGAAACGTAGGTTTCATGCAGCTCTGTCGTCTCTTTTTGGGATATAATCGCGAGACTACATAATATGTGTGTATGAATGTTATAAGTCCTGAATTAAAACACTTAAACACAACGTGTAGAAAGTTATCTGTCTTCATTAATAATTATTTATTTATAATGAGCTGATGTTTGTGTTTTACTATGAGCGTCAAACAAGGGTTAATTAAATAAGTTTGTACGATGGTATTGACATTTTTCATTCGTAGCATTTATTATGTTGATTTAATTTTATGAATAACTTGTTTTTTATTTTTGCGAGCCTCCAAATTATTCCTCGTTTGAAACTCGTTAAACATACTTAGATATTAATTTTGTTTACTTCATTTTGTTCAAATAGAAGATAATTTTCATATCGGCATTCACGTGTTTGCAATGTGTCTGCGGCTCTTTACTATGTCATGCACGACATCACTATAAAAATATGTTTATTGAGTTCCGTAGCTTATGTATAATTATGAATAAAATAGATTGTTTTACGTTGTATAAGACGACAGTATTACATTAAATATTGTACTTATATTCTATGTATTTAACAGATTTTAATACTCGAGGATATATAAATGAAAATTTGATAAATTTGTATTTTATTTACCCTGTCCTGAGTTGTATAGGTTAGATTATTTACATTATACCTAATTGATAAAAAGCAATTGTATTACAGACTAGAAGCAAACTAAACTAAATCTAAATGACAAATATGATGTTATATAGCTAAAATAGTATTTTTTAATTTTATCTTTGTCTCCTATAAGAAAAACGTGAGAACATAGACTGTACTGCATGCACCTCACGTTACAAGTGTTAGAAGAAATAACTTAGTTTTAATTAAGACTGATACATTCTGAACATAGTTACAAATAAATTAAGCGTATTCAGTAACTACTGTATAGGGGGGGTTTGTATTTATGCTTTAATAGTTGCACTGCTTAGCTTGCTTTCTCTGCTTTCTAGCTTCACTGGATTGGCTGCTTGTTTTTGTCAAACCCACTTTACTCGACTCTTCAAGACTACTAATGTGCCAATGGTCTTAGGGGAGAGCGCAATAGTCGTGTAGATACACCCTAAGACAAGTCTGGTGGGGAATCCTTCACGTGGTTGCCCCCTGTTATTGGTCTAGTTCCCTATGAAATAGACGCAACTAAAACCACCAGTCGACCACTGCCTGGGATGGAGAGGTCATGTTCCGGCGGGTCCATCGTCGAACGACAGACGATGGATAGTAATGACCTCCCGCGTGTTTGTGCCGTACGCGGGGACCCGTACGGAGGAATGAAGGAGTCCTGGGGGTTGAGTGGTGATGTGGCGATGGTAGTGCTGCTGATCTGCAACACGCCCCTTTGGTCCGGATTTCCTCTCACACGGAGTAGTAGTCTAGCCAGCTGCGATCAATCGGCTGCGGCGTCCGCTCATGCGGCCGCCAGGCGAGTGCCCTTGGGTGAAGAGGTCTCCAGCCGGCAGTGCTCGTCTCCCACCTTAGTGGTTTGGGGTGGAGCGACTAGTGCTGTACGTCTCGGGGACAGCTCACTTGGTGGTGCTATGCCTAGCTGGTAGCTCTGGTGCCTGAACAAGGCATCCCCAACGTTGAGGGCTCCATGGTGGGTGGGGCGCCAGCAGGTGAAAAGTAAGATAGACCAATGGACTCTGTCACAAAAAAAATCAAGGGCTTGACCGATAAGGGCGAGCAACAAAGGACCTCTGGACCCTTAAGGGGAGAGGTCAGCAATAGTGTAGGAGCAGCACGTGGGAGCACCTACATACCCAAGCTGCATGGTCGTCATGGCCCCAGTGGCCGTCCGGGCATGAGCCAGGGGAGTGGTGCTCACACGGGCAGCATTAAGAAATGGAGAGGGGGTAACCCTGGAAAGGGCTACCAATTTAGAGGGCGTGGCAGCCACAGAGGGGGTCTGACATACAGAGAATACCCGAAGGGGGATCCCAGCGGAACACCCTCGGGGAGTGGGTGTCAGCCCTCTAGGATCGGGGAGGCCAGGAAGGAGCAGACGGGCGAGGCTCACTCTAAGGAGGAGCCAAACTTGGCTGCACACTCCACAGACCATACCCGGGGCAGGAAGAGGCGCAGTGAGTGTGCCAACCGCAAGCGGCGTGAGCTGCAGCGGCAGTTGGCACTGACACCCGATGCAGTCTCGTCAAAAAGGGTCAGGGAAGTGAGCGACGATGCTGTTGCTCAGGCAGATGGCAATAAACGTGCCAAGACCCTAGGTGACTCCTACAGGGAGGCGCTGACGGGGGTTAAAATGGCCGTTGTTGCCGACAACTTCCCTGACGCTCTGCTTAATGCAGAGCTGGTGGAACCCATAAGGGTGACCATTTGGGACCAGCTGGAGGCCACACCGGATCCGCTGCCGGCCATTAGTGTCGGTGCACTGCTTGGTGGAGCTCTGCACGTGACGTGTGAGGGTGAGAGAGCCGCAGAGTGGCTTCGCGGCCTCAGCGGTAAAACCGTTGGGGACGTGAAGCTCAGAGTGGTCAGCGCCAAGGAGCTTCCAAGGCCAATAAAGATGGCCTGGAAGACCAGGAATACCTGGTGCCTAGATGCCTCCAGGGTGCTGACCAAGCTGCAGCGCCTCAACCTCTCTTTGAGGACCTGCGAGTGGAAGGTGCTGAGCACGCAGGTCGAGGAGATGCACACCAGGCGCATTATCCTGGTGGACAGCGTGTCGGCTGCGGCCGTAAAAGCAGGCGGCTTCTGTCTCCATGCTGGCATGGACAAAAGCACGTTCAAGATCCTTGAGGATCTGAACGTGCAGAAGGTGACAGTGGGTGCCAGCGTGGAGAAGGAGGCCCATGCGGCGACGGCACCACAGGTGGGAGACGGGGAGGGGCCCGTGAACCCAGTGGTGATTGAAACAGGTACGGCTCTCTACACGTCATCGCCATGCGTGTCTCCGAAGACTGACGACATAATCGGACATATAGATTGTCTAGATCTGTCGTCGCCGGAGGCTGCGGGGGCGCTGATGGATGAAGGGAGTGAGGGGGGCGGCCAGCAGTGCCTGCCACCGTAGACGCCACCATAGGCAGACCTAATGGCGGGACTAAGGTGCGTACAAATAAACCTTCATCACTGCATCGGGGCGATGGCCGTTCTGGCCCGTCACCTGCGGATGAAGGAATATGATATTACCCTGATCCAGGAACCTTATGTTAAAGAGGGAAAGATCAGAGGTTTGGGTAATAATAATTTGGTGTAATTTATCACAACTGTTCCACTAATGATATAAGGACATGTGTGTATGTCAGAAATGGCATATGTGCAATGCCCTTATACAATTTTTGTTCTAGGGATCTTACGACAGTTAAGATCGATGTGCGAGGGAGCGGAGGGCGGGATATTGTAATCCTGACCTCTGCATACTTCGACTATACGGACAAGGAAACCGTATCTGGACAGATAAAGGGCCTTGTTAAATATGGCAGCCGGGAGAACCTGGATATGATCCTGGGATGCGATGCCAACGCACACCACACAGTCTGGGGGAGCACGGATGTGAATGTAAGAGGAGAAAAACTACTGGAGTATGTGGTAAGTACCTCTTTACAAATTCTAAATAAGGGAAACAGGCCAACGTTCGCTGACTGTAGGCGAGCAGAGGTAATTGACATCACGTTAGCCTCCAACAGGGCTAGCACTAAGATTGTCGAATGGCATGTGTCTGATGAAATTACCTTGTCAGATCATAATTACATATGCTTCAAGTACAGGACGCTGGTTCCAGCTCCTACAGCACGTAGAAGGAATCCCAGAAATACGGACTGGAACTCCTTCAGGAGTGACCTCAGAATAGATTTGGAGGATTCTAAGGGTAAGCTTAATTCTATATTAGACATAGAGTTTACAGCAGACAAATTGGTCTTGACTGTAAATACGGCCTGGACAAGTAACTGCCCTGAAAGGGAACTTAGGCCCAAGAGGGTACCGTGGTGGACGCCAGAGTTGGTTTGGCTTGAAGCCAGAAGAGCGTTTAACAATGCTAGGACCAGCAGGGACTATAGCGGTTACGCTCGTTGTTTGACCAACTACAACAAAGCTGTGCGGAAAGCCAAACGGAAGGCTTGGAGAGCCCACTGTGAAAACATCAGTACTATTCCTGAAGGAATGAGACTCTCCAAAGCTATCTCGACTGTCAGAGCATACCCATTGACAACCATCAGAGATGGCAATGGGCACCGAACAGGGTCTGGTAAGGAGACACTAGCAATGATGCTAAACACACACTTTCCGGACTGTAAGATAATAGAAAAGGAGCAGGAGGACCCGATTAGCCTGGTTGAACTAGGCTACCGTACAACCAAAGCAGATTGGGACACTGCAAGGAAGGTAGTGGATGAAGGGAAGGTCGGCTGGGCTCTAAATGGTTTTCAACCGTTTAAGTCACCTGGTCCAGACATGGTTTATCCCATTATCCTACAACAGAGAGCTGCACTCTTGGTTCCGCATTTGTGCAGACTATACAGAGCATAGCTAGCATAGCTTTTGGATACATTCCAAAGATATGGAGGCGAGTTAAAGTCATCTACATACCGAAGCCGGGCAAAGAGGACTACGAAGAAGCCAAGGCATACCGACCTATTAGTCTTAAGTCGTTCTTCTTGAAAACCCTGGAGAAGTTAGTAGATAGACATGTCAGGGAGGGAGCATTGAGAAAATTTCCCCTCCACGGGCTACAATATGCCTACCAGTCGGGAAAATCCACTGAGACGACACTGCATTTTGTGGTAAATAAGGCAGAACATGCATTAGATAACCGGGAAGTATGCATTGCTGCATTCCTGGATATTGAGGGAGCTTTCGATTGGACCACCTTTGATGCCATTAGTGTGGCATCGGTAAATCACGTCATAGAGCCAACCATTTGCAAGTGGATCGATTGTATGCTCAGAGGAAGAATTATCAGGTCTGAGTTGTTAGGGGATGAAATGACTGCAATGACTACCAAAGGCTGCCGTGAGGGTGGAGTACAACTCAAAAAAGACTCTTAGAACAACTCAACAAAGGTCCGTACTTAACGGTCGGATATGCGGATGACTTGGTGATACTTGTCAATGGAAAATTTCCGAGCACAGTATCCAGTCTCATGCAGAGGGCCTTGAGTATTGTAGAAAAATGGTGCAGTAGTAACCATTTATCGATCAACCCAGGGAAAACTACTGTCGTGCCGTTTACTAGGATGAGAGATCTGACTGGCTTGGGAACTCTATCCATGTATGGTACACAGCTACAATGGTCCACGGAGGTGAAGTATCTAGGCATGACCTTAGATAACAAGCTAACGTGGAAACTTCATGTAGACCAAGCCATAAAGAAGGCCCAACGGGTCTTCGGTATGATTCGTTCTACTTATGGGAAGACCTGGGGCTTGAAGCCCAAGGTCATCAAGTGGCTATACACGATGATGATAAGACCCATAATCACATATGGAAGCGTTGTCTGGTGGCCAAGAACCAAACTAGCAACATGCAGGAAAGCGCTGTCGAAGGTGCAGCGATTAGCCTGCATGGCTATAACAGGGGCGTTCCCTACTACGCCAACGGCTGCGTTAGAGATTCTGCTGGACCTAACGCCGCTACATATTGTTGTGGAGTTAGAGGCGATGAAGGCGCTACATAGACTATCTATACATGGGCTGTGGAGCGTCAACATGCCAGTAACTCGACACACAAAACTGGAGATCTCGAAGGATCTTAAAGAGATTATGAGCATGGGATGTGACAAAATGCAACCAATGCACATATTCAAAAAGAATTTTAAAATAAAGGCCCCCACAAGGGACGAATGGAGACGAGCTCTATGATCCCCTGACAAGTTTTGTCTCATCTGGTACACCGATGGTTCCAAAATGGAAACAGGATCAGGCGCTGGTATTTATGCCAACGACTGCAAGGTGAACCAAAGCATGGGCAAATATGCAACGGTCTTCCAGGCGGAAAACTATACTATAATTGCCTGTGCGCAGGAGAATATTAACAACAATGTCACTGACAAGATTGTTTATATTCTCAGTGACAGTCAAGCTGCTCTTAAGGCTCTGAACTCCTGTAGGGTGGACTCAGCACTGGTCCTGAACTGTGTTAAAGCCCTTAACAAACTTGGCAGGAAAAACACAGTCAGGCTGGTGTGGGTTCCGGGGCAAGCAGGGGTGCAGGGTAATGAGGAGGCTGATGTATTAGCCAAAAAAGGCTCGGAGCAACTATTTGTGGGCCCCGAGCCATTCGTAGGTCTCTCTGAGAGTACCGTCAAGGCAGCTTTGAATGCACATGGCAATGATAAACACAGGCTGGAGTGGATGGTCCTTAGGGGTCTGAAACACTCCAAGAAATTCATTGCAAACAGAGCCACGGGCTTTACCCGGAAGTTCTGCGGGTACAACAAGGGCCAAATACGCCTACTCACAGGAGCGTTTACTGGTCATTTTGGCACCAACGACTTCCTGTGCAGATTGAGATTGTCAAACAATTCGATCTGCAGAGCCTGTGGTGAACAGGACGAGTCCATATCACACCTACTGTGTGAATGTGACGCGTTGGCCGGACTAAGGATGGGTCTGATGGGATTGGCATATCCGAACCCTGAAGACTTCAGGCTTCTCCCTCTGAAGTGTACGCTGCGACTGATGCAGTACATTCATAGGGAGATAGCTCAGGGATAAACCTCGGGGCCGACACAAAAGATCCCACTGGGTCGAAGTGTCGCCGGTCTACAATGACTGGCCCCCGGATCAAGATAAGATAAGATAACTACTGTATAAGACTATATAAAAAATGTGTACACATATATTTGAGAATAACGGACATATTTGTGTCGTAATAAATACTCGTCTCAGCCTTAATAAAGTTAAAAAAAGATAATTTTTTATCAGACGGATAAAATAAGAACTAATGTGTAATTATAGGAACGAAACCGTAGTAGGTACCTATTCAGTTGCTATGTAAAGATCCTATTCTATTGTGTGCGCTGTTAATTGATAAAAATGTTGTTTGGTTTATAGTTATGTACTAATTTCTTCTAATGTCTTTGGTAGGAGGCAGCTTGCGTTACTTTACCAGAGTTTTTGATGCATGGACTTTACCATTTAAAGATTTTGACTTCGGTATTTTATAAATACCATATTAACTTGAAACTTGTGTATATTATTTCACTTATCTTTATAAACTTATGTTTTCTTAGTAACCAAGAAATATTTATGTCGTTTGTATCTCTGATTGTTGTAAAAATAAATAATACATGAATGAATCGTGAATTATAGAATCGTGAATTCGTTTTAATGTTGGATATAAATTATATTATTTACCCAAATGGAATAAAGTCAATGAAGTTATATGAAAACAACAACAGACAAAGACACGACTAATATGTATCAATATTTTTATTTTTGGTCTGACTTAAATGATTATGTGTTCGTTGACACATGTCAAGATGCCAGCAATATCACCGATCTAAATCTAATAGTTAGGTATGTAGAATACTTGAGTGTTTATCTGTGTTTAGTTACAAAATCATATTATAGAAAATATAAAGCCAACACTTAAATCATAACGTCTTTAATATCACTTCATCTTATTGGCTGAGATGTTTTCTGATATGTACATAATCAATATATGTACGTATCTACATAGAAGGTTTAGAAGGTTATTGTTTTGAAATACTACTTACTTGTCAATGTAACACATTTGTCGGAAGTCCTTCTAGGGTATGTTATTGTATTGATGTGTCTTCTCAAGTAATATACATATGTACAATGTGGTAAACTGCGTTCTAGTCAAATTTTGGGAGCTATTATAAGTTACAGATATACTGTTCATACAAAATAAATTTTACTAGTCAACAATTACTACGCTACTTCATTATACTATGTAGGTACCTGCTCCTTCAATGACGTTATTTGTCGTGCGTCATAGAGTCGTTGCTTACAAGTCAAGGTGTGTGACACACAGGTCAATAATTGTTATTTATCAATGGTATTTGGTTTTTCATTGGTTGATATTCAGAATATGCAGTTTAGTTACTAAATTTGACAAATGCACTGAATACAAATCATCATATTGTATGATTAGCTACTGTATCCATTATTCAGAAAGCAATATGCGATCGTCGATATATAACGTCGCATGTAAAAGATTTATAATATTGAATGTATAATGTTGAATACATCGTGTTCAAAGTTGAGCAGCGATAACCGGTCGAAGACCAATGGATTGTCAAATTAGAGGGTTCAAGTTCGAATCCACTGTAAGCACTGATTTATTAAACATACCTGTATACATATAAAGGTAGGTATATGAGCAAATTAATTAGTAGTATTGAAGCTACTAGACACCAAACTCCTCCGACGCTTACCTGACCTGAACCTGGCTTTAATTATGAGTCGGAGACCTGTGGCTATAAACCCTCTCATTTAGGGAGGTCCTGCGGCAGGCGCATTTTACAATAGGACGTCGTTGTAACAGATAATAGAAATACATAAAATTTGTTTTCGTAATATGTGGTATATGAATCTTTTAGCACGAGAAATATTTTGCCAAGAAATATTGACATGCAGATATGAAGTTATCATTAGGAACACAAAATACCTGATGGCGTTTAGATGAGTTGTACCTAAAGATGATTAATTTATTACAATACTAGTTGTGCCCGCAATTTTATATAGACTAACATGAATCATGTACATGAATATTTACTTAAGGTAGTCATTTTATTTTTGTCGTTATGTTAACGATAAGTTTACTAAACTTATCTTTATAAATCACTGGAAACACATTTAAATTGGTTTGTAGAGACTAGTCGTAACAAACACATATTGATCAGCTATTATAAATAAATTCATCGTAATTAAGGTTTTATTGTCTAAAACTATCATACAATAATCACATTTCATCTACTCCACATATATAGGTATGTAACCATAGTTACGAAGAATTCTACGACATCAGCCGAACAATGTCAAAATACTACGAACGCGATTCGACTGTGAGTGTCAAATGCTTGAGTGTTTTTTCATTAATTTAATGTATTTCTAATGCATATTTTATATAAATGTTAGGATTAGGCTCTCCTTCTCCATATAAATTTTAACTGTGCCAAATTGCATACTCCTCCGTCCGCGCAATTTTCGTAAAAAGGAGTACAAAGTTTTTGCTTCACGTATTAATATATAGATGACTTACACAGTAATGTTAATGGCTTTCGCTCTTTGTTTACAAAGCGGAACTAATGAATTGATGTAAGACGTTTAGCAAAAGGGTGTCCGTCATCATACCCTATAATAAAAACAGTAGGTCAATTTCACAGTTCGTTAAAGCCAAGGCAAGTGGCACGCGTCTCCGGTAAATTATAGTTTCTTCCTGCCGTGACACGTGGAGCATAACACTACAAGATTCGCTACATCTGCGAACATTTTTTCTTCCTATATGAAGTTCCCACGTTGGTACGCGACATGTTTGGTCTTACAAAAAAGTACCAGGAAAACATCTGGAGAGTGGATTTATCTATTTTTAGATGACTTGAGTGTTTGTGAAGTAAAGTGTGAGGAACTTGTTAATGAACGTGAGCTGCGCCGTCTGACAATTACGGTAGAGAGCTTTTATTTTGAATGCAGATTTAAATAACAATGATGCCGACATATGCTGTGCAGTTTTATTAAATAAAAGCCAATAATGTGAGCTACCCTACCGTTACCTAATTTTATTATAAAACATGCATCAACAAATTGCCTTTATTTATCATGTCAAGTAGTTCCTGTGTTTTACTTTATTTTATCCCGTTTTGTGCTACTTGCATATCATTTCAGTATAAAAGGGCAGAACGTAGTCGGAACGGAACGAATATTTTAATAATTTACAATAGGACACGTGGCTGAGCGGAAACCATGCACGTGCTATCAATTAGAAGTGGAATAGATAAAAAAAAACCTTCACTAGAATGGTGCCTTTTAAAATGGGTGGAGTCATGGCTATAAAGATGAAAGCAAAATCATAAAAATAACCCTCTGTTTGTTATGAATTATGATCAAGGGTGAGGTTTCACTTTTTATTTAATATATATTTGCACTCTCACATTTATATTGGATTGAAATTAATGTTGATATGAAAATACCTGTACACGTTACAAAACAAATGATTGAATGATATTTTAACGTTTTACGTCATTACTGGGTCCAAATAAAACTTTAAATATCACGTCTAAATAAAGTAAAATACATTGATAAGACATCGTTTTCTTGCGATCAAGTTGAGCCTTGGATTAAGATAGTGTCACGTATGATATGACCAAAGTCAATTACATATGTAACAAAATCTTAAATATTTATTATTTTACTAAACATTGATATAAATTCTATAATAATGTTGTGTAGATATAATTGTTAGTGTTAATATTAGTGGTCGCGTAACCTTAGAACAACTGGGTCGATCGTAATTATATTTACACGAAATATTGGTTTTGTCAAGCATTGGTTTGTTACTAGGAACTGATAGGAGCCATTGTAGCCAAATTATTAAAAAAAATATTTTATAATTAATAAAATGCAAACATAGTCGCGAGTTACAGCCAGTGTAAATATAGAAAATTATATAATTATGGTCATAAATATTATGGTAAGACCAATGAATACCAATGCATGATCATTTTCTTCATAACCGCTTAGTTCTGATTATAAGTATAATATATAATAATAGTAACTGAACTTATTCCTAACAAAAGTTACAAGAACACTAGCTAAACTTCAATCTACATAATATATTCATATTATAAAGAGGAACGACCTATATTTTTGTTTGTTATTAATAAACTATAAACAATTATTAATTAACGATTTTAATACTTCACTACTAAGTACCATAGAGCGTTGACACTCAGCGTTCTCACCTCTATTCTCCTTATATGTTAAACTGCCAAGAGTGACAGTAGAGAGACAACTCTTTCTCCCAGGTCGGAAAGAGTTTATAGCAACTACTCGCCATTACTCGGGCCGTGTGCCCATTTTCCAATATATTGATATAAAAAACTACTAGTGCCTGTATCTACATTAAAGTGTTTAACCGAAGTTGTACCCATAAAAGACATGTAGTCAAATTCGCCTAGGTGAAGATTGTTTCATAAAATGTTTAGTAGACAAAATACCAGTAGTATTTTGTTTGATTACAGATAGAGTGATGAATGTGATGATGAAGTAAATAAGTTAAATATGCGTTTAGTCATTAGTAATTACATTATGTGTGTAATTTTAAGTGATGCGTCATAATAAGTCGATGTTGCATTCTCTGTTCTCTATTTACTATTATGCGTCTCCAATGCTTATCATATTATTGTGTCGTCATGATTCATTATGTTTGTTCTTAGATTATCTCTTACTAACGCTTATTGACTTGTGTAAATTGCTTGAGATGATACTTTTATGATTTGTTCATTTGTAGTGTTTATTTCGTCTACAATTGTAAAGATAAAATATACAACTATTAGTGATGAGTTCACCCGATGTGTGTTGGCCTAAATACTGTCACAATCTTTTATCTCGTAGTGTTACATCTTTCCTAGGCGGCTAATGAGAAAAGGACAAATAATATATATAATTATGTGTGATATAGTAATATAACTATTTTTAATATTTTTATTTGACCGAAGTTTTAAATGGAAAACTTTTGACTGAACAGATTTTTTTTAATGATTGTTTGTTTACTTTCCCTAACTGTGGCATATTCCTAAGGAAACAAGACAATTATATACATATTATTACATTTATTATATTATTATATTTATAAGTTTTATTTATAAATAATAATAATAATAATATCGGCTATCAAATACTTCCATTGATATTTGTATTTAAATGTTCTAGCAGAAAACAATTTTGTTATAATAATCTTTGAACGTACTTCAAATTAAATAAATTATAGTACTGGGTCATCGCCCTGTCTATCAAGGAACTACTTTACAGGCAAGTAAATACTTATTGATATAATTATATCGGCATGATAACAATTTGTAATCACTTCCTAGGCATGTATAGGTAGGCTGGTTAAATTATCAGATATGTGAGCCAAATTTCGGTTTAAATGCCCTACATTGATGGGGTTACATAACGTAAAGATGTTTAGACGTAAGGAAAGTATGAGGATTTTTATAAAATTGTCGTATATCGTAATGATTCACGTTTGCATATCTATTTATGCGTTCAAGTATTCCACACGAGTAGCCCACGTAAGTAGTTGGGGTTAACGAATAATCGAGCAAATTTAGCTGCGGGCAATTCACAAAATACTACAGTTGTTAATGTACAATAAATAAATTAAATATGTTTTTGTAAAAATAAGGTCTCGCTAAA